>CM059426.1:154525834-155125834 GCA_030390025.1 Squalus acanthias | reverse complement strand
GAGAAAGGGATAGACCAAGTAATTACAGGCCAGTCAGCCTAACCTTGGTAGTGTTGGAAAGAATTCTGAGGGATGGTATTAATCATCATATAGAAAGGCACGGATTAATCAAGGACAGTCAGCATGGATTTGTTAAGGGAAGGTCATGTCTGATTAACTTGATTGAATTTTTTTTGAGGAGGTAACAAGGAGGGTTGATGAGGGTAGTGCGTTTGATGTAGTCTACATAGATGTTAGCAAGGCTTTTGACAAAGTCCTACATGGTAGACTGGTCAGAAAAGTAAAAGCCCATGGGATCCAAGGGAAAGTGGCAAGTTGGATTCAAAATTGGCTCAGTGGTAGGAAGCAAAGGGTAATGGTCGACGGGTGTTTTTGTGACTGGAAGGTTGTTTCCAGTGGGTTCCGCAGGGCTCAATATTCGGTCCCTTACTTTTTGTGGTATGCATCAGTAATTTAGACTTCGATGTAGGGGGCATGATTAAAAAGTTTGTAGATGATACAAAAATTGGCCATGTGGTTGATAGTGAAGAAGAAAGTTGTAGACTGCAGGAAGATATCAATGGACTGGTCAGGTGGGCAGAAAAGTGGCAAATGGAATTCAATCTGGAGAAGTGTGAGGTAATGCATTTGGGCAGGGCTAACAGGGCAAGGGAATACACAATAAATGGTAGGATACTGAGAAGTGTAGAGGAACAGAGGGACCTTGGCGTGCATGTCCACAGATCCCTGAAGGTAGCAGGACAGGTAGATAAGGTAGTTAAGAAGGCATACGAGATACTTTCCTTTATTAGCCAAGGCATAGAATATAAGAGCAGAGAGGTTATGCTTGAACTGTACAAAACACTAGTTAGGCCACAGCTAGAGTACTGTGTACATTTCTGGCCACCACATTACAGGAAAGATGTGATTGCACTAGAGAGGGTACAGAGGAGATTTACGAGGGTGTTGCCAGGACTGGAGAATATTAGCAATGGGAAAGATTTGATAGGCTGGGGTTGTTTTCTTTGGAACAGAGGAGGCTGAGGGGAGACTTGATTGAGGTGTGTAAAATTATGAGGGGCATAGAGAGAGTGGATAGGAAGGACCTATTTCCTCTAGCAGAGAGGTCAATAACCAGGTGGTATAGATTTAAATAAATGGGTAGAAGGATTAGTAGGGAGTTGAGGAGAAGTTTTTTCACCCAGAGGGCGGTGGGGGCCTGGAACTCACTGCCTGAAAGGGTGGTAGAGGCAGAAACGCTCATCACATTTAAAAAGTACTTGGATATGAACTTGAAGAGCCGTAACATACAAGGTTACGGGCCAAGAGCTGGAAAGTGGGATTAGGCTAGATTTTTTGGCTGGCACAGTCACAATGGGTCGAATGGCCTCCTTCTTTGCCATAAATTTCTATGATTCTATGCCAGATTCAAGGATGGAAGCGTGATTCTTTTGAACTATATACATGTTTATACACACATAAATAGCATTATTCACAATTGCAAATTAAACTGACAAAGATGGTATCTTACCCTTTGTGGGCAAGATACATCCAGGTCTACCATGAATAAGAAAGCGAATCTATATTAGGCGATGCCAAGCCAATAATAATTTTACTTTATTTGTATATTTGTATTTGGAACCTGGGATCTGATACCTGGGATGGCAGGAATTACATATGAAGAGAGATTGGGTCGATTAGGCTTATATTCGCTAGAGTTTAGAAGAATGAGAGGGGATCTCATTGAAACTTATAAAATTCTAACAGGACTAGACAGACTAGATGCAGGAAGGATGTTCCCGATGGCGGGGTAGTCCAGAACCAGAGGTCACAGTCTAAGGATAAGGGGTAAGCCATTTAGGACTGAGATGAGGAGGAATTTCTTCACCCAGAGAGTGGTGAACCTGTGGAATTCTCTACCACAGAAGGCAGTTGAGGCCAATTCATTAAATATATTCAAGAAGGAGATAGATATATTTCTTAAGGCTAAAGGGATCAAGGGATATGGGGAGAAAGCAGGGACAGGGTACTGAATTTGGATGATCAGCCATGATCTTATTAAATGGCGGAGCAGGCTCGAGGGGCCGAATGGCCTACTCCTGCTCCTATCTTCTATGAACCATTGTGCAGATAGGAAAATTATCTGTTCTACACATGGATACCAGCAGTACATTTTTTTTAAATGTCCTAATTTTCTCCTCTCCTGGTGGCCCTGCCTCTTGGTTAGACTTAGTTTCACAAACTCACCAGTACCTCACTCCAGTGGCCATTTTTGATGTGTGAGCCAAAGCAATAAAGCTCCTTAAGCTATTAAAATGTGGCTGCAATGCAGCACTCCAACTGCTAACCCCAATAAAATCAGGTACAGCATGGACAGAAATTGAAATGGCCATTTGCTTTCTTATGTATAGTAGACATGGATGTACCTGCCCACCCACTGTACTCCTGGGCCGCTGGAGTCTGCTCTGCTTTACCAGATTTTTGTGCTTCCATTTCTACCTGCCATAGACCCCTCCCCACCTCCTGAACTATTCATACATTCTCTGTTTCTCATAAACGTCTTTAATATATTTGATTTCTCTTATTATATCTCCTATTGTCTGTTGTTAATATCACTTCTGCTATTTACCATCTGCTGTTTTCCACTTATGGAATTTACTGGTAATTCTATGTATGCTCCACATGTACGCTGATGACACCCAGCTCTATCTCACCACCACCTCGTTGGACCAAGCTTTTGGTCATCTGCCCTAATATCTCCTTCTGTGGCTCAGTGTCAAAATTGTTTTTATTGATATCGCTCTTGTTAAGCGCCTTGGGACGTTTAGCTACGTTAACTGCACTATATAAACATAAGTTGTTTTGTTGTTGTTTTTCACATGTGTATGTTTGTTTGTGTGTGTGATTCTCCCCTCCCCTGTTCCATTTATTCTGTTCCTTTTAAATGCTAGTCACCTGTAATATCTTCCAGTTCTGATGAAGGGTGCACACCTGAAATGTTAACTTGTCTGTTCTCTCTACAGATGCTGCTTGACCAACTGGGTGTTTACAGTATTTCCTGTTTTTGTGACAGAAAGGTTGCTAGGCCTTTGAGAACGAATTCCTAAAACACCTGAGCTTGAATTCATATCATATATAGCTTAAATGAAAAGTCCCTCTGGATAAATCAACAATCCCTAATCGTGACACGATTCTCTCCTCAAGGGAAGACCCTCATGGATCGCTCGTGAAGACCAATCTAGTCACGTCACCATGGCTGCCTGATCTTCCCGGACCCCAGGAGTCCACGGCTTGTGTGGAAACCTGACCAAGAGATGAGCCACTGCTGTACCTGGCACCTCTAGTCCCTTATGTTAACCACGGTGCCATGCATTATACGGCTGTGTATCTGCCCCAAATTGCCTGCATAGCCCCTGAGGCTGAGTGTCATACACCCCTAGTCTTTGTCCTGAGACCGTAGCTGGGTGCTACCCTCAGGCTTCATCACAGGTTGTCACCGCTGATAAATGAGTGGCCTTTCCCCCACCAGGCGGAGTACCATGTGACCTTTCCTGTTTTCCCCTTGTGCAGGTAAGTCACACTGTTAAGTAGAACAATAAACTAACAGCTATATATGTATGTTATACAATGACCCATTACTTGGGAGTAGATTTAATAGTTTAACACAATGGGGGAAGTTTTAAGAAAAGAAACAGCTTGCACGTATGTTGAGTTTTCATATTCTCAAAATGTCTCAAAAGCATTCCACAGCCAATTAATTACTTTTGAATTGCAGTCATTCTTGGTTTGCAGGCAAACATAGCATCCAACTTCCACAACCAATGAGATAAATGACCAGTGAATCTGGTTTTTGGTGTTGTGGTTAAGGTTGGAATGTTGGCTATGACACCAGGAAAACTGGCCTGCTCTTCTTTTGAGCAGCTAGCGCAGAGCACCATTGGCAGAGGCGTAGGAGCAGGTTCCCAGCTGAACTCAGTCCTTCACATGGGGGAGGAGAAAGTTACTGAAAATGGGAGGGGGGGAAGGGAAGGGAAGAATATAGAATCAGTTTGCTTTCTTTTAAAATAATACTGTATGGAAGAAATGGTCTTCTATTTTACTTCAGAGGCGTGGGCCTGGAGTTTCCGCCAGGTTGCGCTGTTTTTTTCAGCGCAATTCACCCAAAATCAGCCAAACTGTTGCAAAGCATCGAGGAGTTTCAACGCAAATTACATTCAGCACAAATAGAGTCCGCAATCTTCTGCGCTAGTTTAAAAAACATCGTGCTAGAAGCTGGCTCCGCCCACAAAACTGACCACGCCCCCAGATCAAATTTGGGAGGTTCCTCTAATTGCGCCTATTTGAGGGCCTTCGAGGAGGCCCTTAAAATTAAGCTTTTTTTCAGGCGCAAAGGCACTAATAGATACCTTTTAAAAGCTTCTAAATATCTTTTTTAATTTACTAAGAAACTAGCTACTATACACCAATGTAACTAGCAAATGGTTCTGTATAGTTTTTTAAAGTCATTTACTTAAAATTCGGTTACTCACCAGTGGTGGACCACTCTGATTAAATTATTTTTTGTGATTAAACCCATTTTCAGCTGTATTAATAAAACTGCACCAGATTACTACACTTAAATATATCAAGGAATATATTTTAGTGGAATTTTTTTTTAAATTACATTGTAAAACGCTGCCCGTTTGCGCGGGTACAGGAAAGATTTTACCTTCGGTGATATGCAAATTAATTTGAGCTGAAACTTGAGCGAGACCTGCACAATTTTAAGCGCAATTTGCGCCAGGATCACTGATTGCGCCCGAAGCGGAAACTCTTGGCTGTGATCTTTATAACATCATTTCTAGATATTATGAAAGAAAATAGACGTGTGGGTTAGAAATTAAAATTAATAAAAGCATTTATTTTAAATGGGTTAATGTCTCAGTTAAAATATCAGATAATGTACATGTTGAACATCCATCCGCTGTTCTGATCAATTTAGCAATTTAAACTCCCGACCACAGGCCACAGCGCTGATAAATTGATTATTGTTGCACCTGCTTTAGGCCCATAGATTAGGAGATATTAAGAGGTTAGGAGATTAGGAGGCACATGCCAGCGGCCCAAAAGCAACTCTCCTGATTCTTTGGGCTGAATTTTAATGGGGAAGGCGGGTTAAGAACATAAGAACATATGAATTAGGAGCAGGAGTAGGCCATACGTCCTTTGAGCCTGCTCCGCCATTCAATAAGATCATGGTTGATCTTCGAACTCAACTCCACTTTCCCACCCGATCCCCATATCCCTTGATTCCCCTAGAGTCCAAAAATCTATCTTGAATATACTAAATGACTCAGCATCCACAGCTCTTTCGGGTAGAGAATTCTAAAGATTCACAACAACAACAAATTGTATTTATATAGCGCCTTTAACATAGTTAAACGTCCCAAGGCGCTTCACAGGAGTATTATAAGACAAAATATTTGACACCGAGCCACATAAGGAGAAATTAGGGTAGGTGACCAAAAGCTTGGTCAAAGAGGTAGGTTTTAAGGAGCATCTTAAAGCAGGAAAGAGAGGTAGCGAGACGGAGAGGTTTAGGGAGGGAATTCCAGAGCTTAGGGCCTAGGCAACAGAAGGCACGGCCACCAATGGTTGAACGATTATAATCAGGGATGCTCAAGAGGGCAGAATTAGAGGAGCGCAGATATTTCGGGGAGTAGTGGGGCTGAAGGAGATTACAGAGATAGGGAGGGGCGAGGCCATGGAGGGGTTTGAAAACAAGGATTAGAATTTTGAAAGCGAGGCGCTGCTTAACCGGGAGCCAATGTAGGTCAGCGAGCACAGGGGTGATGGGCGAACGGGACTTGGTGTGAGTTAGGACACGGGCAGTGGAGTTTTGGATGACCTCAAGTTTACGTAGGGTAGAATGTGGGAGGCCAGCCAGGAGTGCGTTGGAATAGTCAAGTCTAGAGGTAACAAAGGCGTGGATGAGGGTTTCAGCAGCGGATGAACTGAGGCAAGGACGGAGACGGGCGATGTTATGGAAGTGGAATAACCCTCTGAGTGAAGAAATTCCTCTTCATCTCAGTCTTAAATGGCCTACCCCTTATCCTGATACTATGCCCCCTAGTTGTAGACTCTCCAGCCAGGGGAAACAACCTCTCAGCATCTACCCTGTCAATCCCCCTGAGAATCTTATATGTTTTGGGAGAGGGGGAGCTCCAAGGCGGTCAGGAAACCCGGGAGAATGGGTTTCCCGCATGCCCTGCTGAATTTAACAGCAGGGCCTGATTTGCATGGGAACCCTCTGCTTCCCACCAGCAGCCAGCCGGGTGGGCAGCCCTGTGGCACTCGGCCGCACAGAGGAGGGAGGGATGGATCGTGTGGGGGCCGGGGCTCAACCGCAGCAGCGGGGGGGGGGGGGTGGTGGGGGAGCTGGCGGGGCCCGAGGAGGATCGGGGACTGTGGGGCGGCAGCCACTGCAGGGGGTGGGGGGGAGGTGTCCAAGGGGAATAAGGGGACATAGAGTGGCGGCAGCAGCGGGTGGGGGGGGGCGGGGGTGGCTCCGAGCAGTATCAGGGGCCGCGGAACAGCAGCAGCAGTAGTGGGGGGGGGGGGGGCGGGGGGGGTTTCTGTGGCGGATCGGGGGCCGCAGGGCAGCAGCGGGGGGCGGGGTCCAAAGAAGATCGGGGGCCAGGAGTAGCACAGGGAGGGCCGCAGTCGCGGGGGCGGGAAGGCCTGGGGGTGGGGGGGGGGGCGACGGTTGGAGGCCTGCAGGGGAGTGGGGGGGGAATCATAGGCCTCGGGGCGGTCTTCAATCGCGGGGGGTGGGTTAGGCAGGGACCCTAGATCCAGGAGGTTAGTGTAAAGGCTCTTACCTCCTGGATCCAGCAGTCCTCACCTTGCTTTAGCTGGCGGGTTTCACAAGCCGTACAAAACCTGACCAGCTGGAGTTGAATTTAAAATGGAGGCTAAAGCAGAGGCTTCCAGCCTCATTATAATATTTAAATAGACGCCCCACCTTCTAGCAGCAGATTAGCTGCCCGCCCCTGCTAAAACCGGAAGTGGGCGGGTTGGAAGCGGGTTCAGGTCGGGATCCACATTTTTAACACTTTAACCACCCCCACGCCCCTAATCCACCCGTTCTTTAAGGCTAAAATTCCCCGCTTTGTTTCCCTTTAAGAAGGTGCTTGGCCTTCTCTCCACCTCTCCCTATAACAGCGCAAGTGATACTCAGCAACAGAGCAAATCAAATCTGTCTCACCCACTTCTGTGGCACCAGGTGTTGATGATCCAAACCACTGCATCAACTTCATTTTTTTTCCATTGCACCAAAGGTGGTAGCATGGAGAAAAAACATTGCATTATTCTAGGATGAGCTAGAAGTCAACAGACTCAAAACCAGCCACGTGGGCTGAGACAGCTAACAATTTCACAGAAACAGTCTTAAAATCAGTAAGAGTTGTTGTCAAAGTTCAAAAGGATTAAAACAATAAATGTAACCCTCCTTCTCTAAGCTTGAACACCCACTTGATCAAATTTCCAGCAATACAGCTTGTAGAAAAAATGTTTTCCTCTCACACTCTACTCACGCCCAAGCCTTTAAGTTATTACAGAAAAGCTCTATCCAAAAATACATATTACAAAGTTATATTAAGCTGAGAAGTATTGATATGATCACCAGCAGGTCTGAAGGCGAGCAGCAACTGGGAAATTGGGCAGCAGGCGATTCTACTCAGTTTCTACTGCAAATGCAATTCCCCACCCACCCCTAACCCAGCACCAAGCTAAATAGTTACTTGGAGCTCACATGCCTAAATCTTAATATATTAAATCAGAAAACCCTGTGAAGTTGACATTTGGCTAGTAGTGGGTGTAAAACAATCACGCTTCGTTCTGCAGCTTTAACACCACAATCAAAAAATTCCCTCTTTTGTAATTTTCTAAAAGTGCACACAAGATTAAAAATAAAAACAGCATAGAAGAGAGGGGAAGGAGGGACTGATATTGCACAGAGATTTTCACCGGTAATACTAAAGTTTTGGCTCCCAGTCCCACAACATCATAAATTTTAAATTCTCATCCTCGTGTTCAAATCCCTCCATGGCCTCACCACGTTCCTATCTCTGTACCCGCTTCCAGCCCTACAACCCTCCGAGAATTTGCGTTGCTCCAACTCTGGCCTTTTGTTTCGTCCCCCACTCCCTTCACCCCACCATTGGCAGCCGTGCCATCAGCTGTTCAGGCCCTAAATTCTGGGATTCCCTCCCTAAACCTTTCCGTCACTCCACCTCACTCCCTTCCTTTAACACCCTCCCTAAAATGCATCTCTTTAACCAAACTTTTAGTCACCCCTCATAATATGTCCTTCCCCTAGCTAAATACCAATTTTGTCTGATTACAGTTCTGTGAATTGACTTGGGACATTTTTCTAAGCTAAAGACACTACATAAATCCAAGCTATTGTTGTTCCTTGAAATCTGCCAAATCAGTCTGGATCATAGGGCACCAGGTCCACTTACAGGAGCTCCTGTTAATCGGCCAAGAGGGAAAACGATTGTATAAAATACTTGGCGGGGTGGGTGCGGGGGGGGGCTCTGAAGTGGTCTGGAAACCCGGGAGAACGGGTTTGTCGCAGGCCCTGCCAAATTTAACGGAAGGGCCTGATTTGCATGGGAAGCCTTAGCCAGCCAGATTGAGAGGTAGGCCTGCGGCCCTAGGATGCACAGAGGAGGGAGGGTGCGATCGCATGGGGGCAGGGAGCCTTTGGAGAATCATGGGGTGGGAGTCGATGCAAGATCGCGGGGGGGTGGGGGGGCAACTAGATCGCGATCGTGGGCCGGGAGGGGCAGGTAGAGAGGGGGGTTCGTTGCAAGACTGTGGGCCAGCCAGAGGAGCCGGTGGGGGGGTGTGTTGATCCAACTGGGCTGGCTGGAGGAAGGGGAGGGGCAACATGATCGCGATTGCGAGCCGGGCAGAGTGGGTGGGGAGGGGAGGGGGGGTGGTCTTGGTGCAAGATCGCAGACCAACCGGAGGAGCTGCGGGGGCGGCGGGGGGGAGGGGGGTACAACCAGATTGTGATCCGGGAGGAGCTGTGGGAAGGGGTCAATGCATGATCACGGGCCAAAGTTGCAGCCAGAGGTGTGGGGGGCGGCAGACCTGAAGGGATCAGGTGCCGGGAGCAGCACGGGGAGGGCCGGGGGAGGGCTGGGGGAGAGCCTCATGGGGGGATCGGATACCTGGGGGGCGGGGGCATTTACTTCCTGGATCCAGCAGTCCTCACCTTGCTTTAGCAGGCGGGTTGCACGAGGTGTGCAAATCCCAACCAGCTAACGCTAAATTCAAAATGGAAGTTAAAGCACAGGCTTCTAGCCTCATTATAATATTTAAATAGATGACCTGCCTCCTGGCAGCGGATTGGCTGCCCCCGCCCCCCCCCCCCCCCCCACTCTCCTTTAAAACCAAAAGTGGGCGGGTTGGAGGCGGGTTGTGGTCGGGATTCACATTTTAACACTTTATCTACCCCCACGGCCCCAACCCACCCATTTTTTTTAGGTTAAAGTTCCCCCATTAGATCAATTATATCCTTTAAATGCTGTGTTAAAATAAATATATAGAACTGCACCAGTATGTAAACAAGTGTGCAATTTGACTTTTGAAAAAATAAAACCCGACACTGTAACAACCACCATGTGGTGATATAAAATTCCAAGTCAACAGTATAGTTTTATAGTGGTCGGCCAGAAATCCTGCTGCATTAAAGGGCTACATTTACTTACTTCCATGACTTTACATACACTCTTAGAAAAATGTTTTTTTAAGAGAACTGGCATATAAATTCTGTCAGTGCAACAATTGAATCAATTAGGCTGGACTATCATGCCAACAGATCTAAGTAATAGCTCCTGCTGAAGGCGTTTAATAATTTAACCAACAGCTACTCTGAAATAAAGCTCATGAACTACAATACTAATTATCAAATTTAACAAACTCCATTTTTAATGGTAATTATGAATCGTGGAATCCGTGGCACTTAAAAAACCCTCAGAGTTTGTGACACATTAACCCTTTGAGTACCAAACTATCAAGTATAGAAAATAATGATTCAGAGAACCCAGAAGTGATGTGCACAAGGGTGCACACCTCTCTATTTCATATTTCCTGCTGACTTTCACAGGGACTTAGTAATGTTTTTATTGAAATAGCAAGGCTAAACTAGATGACAATGGACAGGAAATCATTTGGAAATAACAGGAATTTTATTTTATAAATTGGACCGCATATACGTTCTAGAAGAAACTGTGCAAATATTTTTCATATTTTTAACACTGATGCTAGAAGTATTCAGTTGCAAGAGGCAGCAGCACTTTTCTACCTTTCCCTTAGTCCCCTGTAAGTAAAGTTCAAGGGGCAAAAATTGGGTCGCGCCCCCTTTGGGGCGCTAACTTCACCTGGGCGCTACTTTTAGCACACCGAAAAAGTTAGCACCCCCGTGCCCGAAATTCGATTGTAGTGCCCCAAGCAGGAGACAGGGTGCTACTGGAAGCGCTCCCCCTCCCTCTTGGGGTGCTCGAGCCCAATATCGCGGCGCTACGTGCCGCAGCGCCATGCGCGCCGGCACATTGCGCCGCGGCACTATAGGCCTTCCTCCCCTTATTAAAGGGGCGGGGCCTAGCGCAGCGCGCACCGGGGCCCAACTGGGCCACCAGGGAGCGGGGTACCAGCAAAAGAGCCCAGCACTCAGAGGAGTGCTGGGCTGCCCAATCGCAGCCAGCAAAAAAAATGGCAGCCCAGCACCTCCCCTTTAAATATCGCCGCTACGGCCGCACGTACGCCCCCCTGACCCTGTCGGACATAGTGTCTGGCGGTACGTCAGAGGGCGCAACTGAAGTTTGTGGCCGGAGCACTGCGCACGCCGATGACATCATCACCGGAGGCGTAGCTCCATGGGGCGCTACCTGCTACCTCCGCCGCTAACCTCCTGCTGAATTTCGCGGGAGGCGTCAGCCGCGCCCGGGCGCGAGTTGCTTTGCGCCCCGTTAGCGCCCCCTTAGGGTGCTAACGGGAGGTGCAAAGCAACTGAATTTTGCCCCTCAAGTCTTTTGGCAGCTCAGAGACAAGGTTGTCTCAATTCCACATAGAATGAACTTGCCAATTAGTATGATTTTTTTTGCTGCATGGCTCAGATATGGAAAAAAAATTAGAAATTTTCAGTTTTACCTCCACAGTATTGAAAAAGGTCTTGCACTGACTCATTCAGTTCAGTAAGAAAGGTGCCAAACTGATGTGTACTTACATCCTGCTGTGCGGAACTTCTGCACACCGATTGACTGTAATTTTTTTTTCCTTTGCGTTGTCACACATCTGTAGATTCATTGTAACTACGTTTCTCGTTGCTGAACAGGGATCTATTTGGACAAGAGCCAGCCTCATGAACTTAATAATTAAGAACTGGTTAAGAGATTTTCGAGATGGAATCCACAACTATCTGGAAATTGGTGACATGGCAGCTTAAATTTACATAATTACATTGGGACCGGTTCTGGGGGAGGTGGGACCTGTACAGACCGGATGGATTGCACCTCAACAGAGCCGGGACCAATATCCTCCCGGGGGGTTTTGCTAGTGTTGTTGGGGAGAGTTTAAACTAATTTTGGCAGGGGGATGGGCACCAGTATGTAACATTAGAAAGGAGAAACAAAGTGCGCAAAGAATTGGGAGAGGCAGATAGCTCTAGAATAAGAAATAGTACGGTATTAGGTGGGGTCAGACTAAGGAGTGGGTATTAAATATTCCTGGATATAAGATGTTCAGGAAAGATAGGGAAGGAAAGAAAGGAGGTGGGGTGGCAGTATTGGTTAAGGAGAATGTTACAGTGCTGGAGAGAAAGGATGTCCTGGAGGGGTCAAGGACAGAATCTATTTGGTTAGAGTTAAGAAATAATAGAGGTGTTATTACACTACTAGGTGTATTCGATAGACCACCAACTGGTGGGAATGATATACAGGCGCAAATTTGCAGGGACACGCCTGGGGGAAAGGCACGTGGGAGTGAGATGACAGCGGGTTACCAACCCGCTGTCAAAAATAACAACTTTCCTACTTGACCTGCCACCGATCGTGCCCACTACCACCCTGAAAAATTCCAGCCATAGTGAAAGGGGAGGCAGTGGAGAAACTGGATGGGATAAAAATTGATAAAGGGGAGGTACTAGAAAGGCTGGCTGTACTTAAAGTAGATAAGTGACCAGGACCGGATGGGATGCATCCCAGGATGCTGAGGGAAGTTAAGGAGGAAATCGAGGAGGTACTGGCCATAATCTTCCAATCCTCCTTAGATACAGGGGTGGTGCCAGATGACTGGAGAATTGCAAATGTTACACCCTTGTTTAAAAAAGGTGTAAGGATAAACCCAGCAACTACAGGCCAGTCAGTTTTAACCTTGGTAGTGGGGAAGCTTTTAGAAACGGTAATCAGGGACAAAATTAACAGTCACTTGGACAAGTGTGGATTAATTAAGGAAAGCCAGCACGGATTTGTTAAAGGCAAACTGTGTTTAACTAACTTGATCGAGTTTTTTGATGATGTAACAGAGAGGGTTGATGAGGGCAATGTGGTTGATGTGGTGTACATGGACTTCCAAAAGGCATTTGATAAAGTGCCACATACTAGGCTTGCGAGCAAAGTTGAAGCACATGGAATAAAAGGGACAGTGGCAGCATGGATACAAAATTGGCTAAGTGACAAGAAACAGAGAGTAGTGGCGAACGGTTGTTTTTCGGACTGGAGGAAGATATACAGTGGTGTTCCCCAGGGGTCGGTACTTGGACCTCCGCTTTTCTTGATATATATTAATGACTTGGACTTGGGTGTACAGGGCACAATTTCAAAATTTGTAGATGACATAAAACTTGGAAGTATAGTGAACAGTGAGGAGGATAATGATAGACTTCAAGAGGACATAGACAGGCTGGTGGAATGGATGGACACATGGCAGATGAAATTTAACGCAGAAAAGTGCCAAGTGATACATTTAGGTAGGAAGAACGAGGAGAGGCAATATAAACTAAAGGGTACAATTCTAAAGGGGGTACATGAACAGAGAGACCTGGGGGTATATGTGCACAAATCAGTTGAAGGTGGCAGGGCAGGTTGAGAAAGCGGTTAAAAAAGCATACGGAATCCTGGGCTTCATAAATAGAGGCATAGAGTACAAAAGCAAAGAAGTTATGATGAACCTTTATAAAACACTGGTTCGGCCTCAACTGGAGTATTGTGTCCAATTCTGGGCACCACACTTTAGGAAGGATGTGAAGGCCTTAGAAAGGGTGCAGAAAAGATTTACAAGAATGGTTCCAAGGATGAGGGACTTCAGTTACATGGACAGACTGGAGAAGCTGGGGTTGTTCTCCCTAGAGCAAAGAAGGTTGAGAGGAGATTTGATGGAGGTGTTCAAAATTATGAGGGGTCTAGACAGAGTTGATAGAGAGAAACTGTTCTTATTGGTGGAAGAGTCGAGAACCAGAGGACACAGATTTAAGGTAATTGGCAAAAGAACCAAAGGCGACATGAGGAAAAACTTTCTTACGCAGCGAGTGGTTAGGATCTGGAATGCACTGCCTGAAAGAGTGGTGGAGCCAGACTCAATCGTGGTTTTCAAAAGGGAATTGGATAAGTACCTGAAGGAAAAATATTTGCAGGGCTACGGGGAAAGGGCAGGGGAGTGGGACTAGCTGAAGTGCTCTTGCAGAGAACCGGCACGGGCTCGATGGGCCGAATGGCCTCCTTCTGTGCTGTAATCATTCTATGATTCTATGATAATGGTGGGTATTAATATTCTAGCTGGCTCAAATTAGTTCTAATTCTAATTAATTAATTAAATTAAAACAAAGTACAAAAAACATTAAATATTACAAAAATATTCTTGATAAAAATAATATTACCATGAGTAGGTTGACTGTGACTCACTTACAATATATATCATACAAGCCTATAAATTACAGTTTGTGATGTTGGCTGCCGAATGCTTAACATAGTTCTTTGACATTCCTTTGATTTTCAATGAGTTAACACCTCTGTTAAAATAGGAAAGGAATGCATTAAGTATTTGTACGTTAATAATATAAACTATAATTTCTAGGATATAGTTCACGAATTACGTTCCTTTACATTTTCACTCACTGGGAAAACCAGTGAAGAGAAAACCAGGGAGCAGGTTGGCCATGATATCCCACCCTTTTCACTCAATCTGGGTGAAAATATGAGAGCAATTACCAATTGCTTCATTTCAGGGCTGATTTTTCACCCATTTTCCACTGGGGCATACTTCTACAACTATCTTATAAGACTTGCATAACCTCGCTAAGACAAACTGCATTTAAGCCTCTGCAGCAGCAAAGGATTGAGGGCAATTCACCACCTTTTGCTGGGAATACGACAAAGGTGTAAAGTAACTTCAGGCAATATCAGCTCAGTTTCTATAAACATGAGCCAATGGCACAAAGCCGCCCACAGATTATTGCAAATTGTCATACTAAAGCCGTAGGATAGCTGGTTTGTAAAATGGTAAAATGCATACTAATGAATGCTTTTCTGAAGATAAGATTAGACATGTTGCTGAGTTGGAGTACAGGGAACCTTAATCTGCATTCAACCTGCTCTATAAACAACTTGTGATTGATACTGGGACTGGGGAACAAAAGTGGCACTGACAACATTCCCTCACCTTAATGAGAGCAGAACTCCAGAAAATAATTGAAGGTAGAACTCCACTGTCATTTTCCATGATGCAGCTATGTACAAAAATGTATTCTGTTTGGCACCATGATCTACTTTTTGCTGCCAGGCATTGGCCGGTGTCTTCCCAGCCCTGCGAGTGCGGGGTTGGAGGCGGGCCCGCTGTCAAAATGGCCCTGATTGACAGCGGGGCAGAAGTCCGCTCTGAACCCGCCTCCGTGTAAGTTTCTCAACTGTCGGGTCTGCCTGTGTATCGCAAACCCGACACCAAGCAGTGGGCCAGTTAATTAAGGTACTTAACAGGTAGTTTAAAGCTATTTAAGAGGATTAAAAGCAGGCACTTACAATTTTACCAACTTTTTGACGAGTTTGCCATCCCTTGGGGAACACGCCAGGTAAGTGGAGTTGGGTTCTCAATGACTCTCCATTGCTTTCAATAGGTGACAGCAGTAAAAGTGGTATAAAAGCTACCATTTTACAGCTGTTCACTTTCCAATGTCAGAAGCTGTAGCCTTCAGTGTTAGGAAGAGTCTTTTCAGCCTCATACACTTTGGAATTGTTTGTAGTGAACTCTATATTCACTGTAACCTTCTTTGAAGAAAATTTCTGTGAAAAATCAGTGACAGATTGCTTCTTCAACTCAACTGGATCTGGCATATCAACAATCAAAATGGGCACAATTTATGCTCTCTCATCTTGGTGCGCCGAGTCTGATGAGCAACAGCCGCAGGAGCAGCCACACCAGCAGCAGCAACAACAAGAGCACCAACCTTCTCCTCAGCCACCTCATGCTGCACAGGGTGGAGGGCATCAGCGCAGGGATGCACTGCGCAGGAGGCATTACCCCCAGCGCAGGGTCTATAGGCAGTGGATGAGCTACATAAATGTGACGGAGCAGCAGTGCCAAAGGAGACTCAGGCTATCGTACCAGGTGGTCACAGACCTTTGCGCATTGCTGGAGGAAGACCTACAGCCCAGAGGAAGGGGTGAACAGCCATTACCAGTGGGTGTCAAAGTCACTCTTGCCATCAACTTCTTCGCCTCAGGCTCCTTCCAGGCATCTGCCGCAGACACTAGCAGCATCTCGCAGTCAGCCGCCCACAGATGCATCACACAGGTTACCGATGCCCTGTTTAACAAGTCGGGCAACTATATAAAAGTTACCACTCATCAAGCCAGTGTGACTGAGCGGGCGATCGGCTTTGCCGCTCTGGCTGGCTTCCCACGGGTGCAGGGAGTGATTGACTGCACACATGTGGCGATCAGAGCGCCCCATCACAATCCAAGAGCTTTTGTGAACCGCAAGGGTTTCCACTCCCTAAATGTTCAGCTGGTGTGCAATCACAATAAAATCATCATACATGTGTATGCCAAGTTTCCTGGCAGCTGCCATGATTTGTACACCCTGCGCCACTCCAACATCCCTCAGCTGTTCGAACTGCCAACCAGTCTTTCAGGTTGGCTGCTTGGGGACAAGGCCTATCCCATCAAGACATGGCTGATGACACCTTTGAGGAGGCCAGCGGACGAGGCTGATGGAAGGTACAATCAGAGCCTCATCTCCATGAGAACTATCATCGAGCAAACTATAGGGTTGCTTAAACTGCAGTTCAGATGCCTGGACAAATCTGGAGGGGCCCTTCAGTATGCGCCAGTGAGGGTATCCAGAATAGTCATGGTCTGCTGCGCCCTTCACAACATCACTCAGCAGCAAGGACTGGTGCTAGATGATGAAGACGGCGCAGAGCGAAGAACCTCATCGGAGGAGGAGGAGGAGGAGCAACATGAGGTTGGCAACGCCGATGAGGAAGACCTAGAGGAGCCGGCACAGCTATTAAGACCAGTGCGTGAGAGCTTTGCTGGTCGTAACGCCAGGGACGCCCTCATAAATGCCAGGTTCCAGTAACTTTGTGGATGTCACACATTTGCCTGGCACTTTCATGTTGGCATCATCCCACACCAGCAACATAAACCATTCAATCAATGACTACTTCCTTCTTTTCATTATCAGCACCATTGCTGCATGTCCAATCAGCCCTGACCATACACTCTGCCACCTCCATTCTATCCCACACATCTGGCTGCAACTGCAAAGTGAGAGAAACAAATGATTTAATTACATAGCTCCATATTTTTACAACCATCATAATGATACTGGTAAACACACCCGAGTGAAAACCTTTGTGACTATTTGTGTGGGATCTTTCTTTTCCGGGTGCTTCTACGTGGTGCTACACCTGTGGCTTCAGCAGAGGTAGAGGCAGCCTCCTCACCTCCCTGCTGCAACTGCTTAGACGCTCTTGGCCGTCGTCCTCTGGGTATTGGAGCCTGTGAGGGCCCCGCCAAAGTCTGCTCCCCCTGCGACTGTGCAGGGGCAGACTCGGCCATCACTCTCCGGGGAGGCATCTGTGGCTCTGACCGAGGGGCTGGCAAGGGGGTAGAAGTTGGAGCGCTTGGAGCAGAGCCCCCTCTTACATGTCCCCTCCCACCATCATCCCTCTCATAGGCCACCCTGCTGCATCTTGCTGCACTTCAGTGCGGACATTAGGGCCCACGTCTATACCGACATCCCTCTTAGAAAGGACATCTATGAGCCTCTGGTTTCTCTCCTCCATAGATATCCATCTATCCTCCATAGATGACCATCTATTTAGAAGAGAAACCATGTTGTCATTACACTGGCGCTGTGATCCCTCCATGCAGGTGGCCATCCTATCCATGGAGGAACTTATAGTTGCCAGTGACTGTGCCACGGTGGTGCTCATGTTGGAGAAGGACTCCTCCATTCTCTGCACACTCGTAGTCAGCGCAGTCACAAAACCAGTCAGAGCCTCCTGCACTTGTTCCTGCAGCTCCAGGATCACCCTCTTCCTGGATGTCCCCCGAGGCTCAGCGTCTGCATGCAGCTGAGCAGAGCTAGGAGACTCCTGTGCCCTCCGACGAGGAGTTTCCACTGCTGACCCTGTCTCCACCATCTGCTCTTGCTCACTTGTGATCTGTGAGACACCAGGTGACAACACTACTCTATCTCGCGACGGCCCCACCGAGGTGTGCGTATCTGCGCTGGTGCTGGTTTGCGTTCTGTGAGGTGACGCAGCGCCCTCAGAGGCAGAAGGCTCCTCTGAGGAGTATGTCCTCTTGCTCTTGGACAGTGGGGGGGGTGCTCCTGATGGACCTGTTGGAGAGTAAAGACATGATTTAAATATATGACACCTTAAGTGCAGACACATACCAAAACAAACATCATTACCATTAATTTTCTGATTACATAACACCCCATATGAGTGACTGATGAAAGGCATGCAACTGTATGGATAATAATTCTGTCACCAGCTTCTTCTATTGAGCCTCTCTCTCCGTCCCCCACTTCTGGAACCTCCACCACACCAGCAATATCGAGTGCTGCCTCCTCCTCCTCTCCCTCTCCCTCTTATTATGGGCAATCTTTTCCTGTAAGGAGGTAAAGAAGAGAAGGTTTAAAGAGACTGATGGAATGACCGTCATTAATGGAATAGCATACAGCTTCACAGGGAGACTTTGATGGAGTGGCTTGGCGATACCAAGTTGCCTCCTTTTGTGCTGTTACTTGCTTTCATTGCATATCGATGATGCTGAGTGTGAGGGGTGGAAATTAAGATGGGGACCTTATAATGTAAATAGAGAGAGACGGATGGATAAAGGTCTAAGGGATCTTGGGCTAAGTAACTTTGGGCAGGAGTATGGTTGGCAATGCACAGTGGTGGGGATGTAATGACAGGCACAGCATCATCAAGATAAGTGTAGGTTTATACTTACTTTTCCTGATCTTAGAAGACCATTAAACCTTTTCCTGCACTGTACCCAGGTGCGACGCACTACTGAATTTGTCGTTATCTCTTCGGCTATATTAAGCCACGCTGATTTAGTCTGTTGGGGAGGCCTCTTCCTACCATCCGCAGGGAAGAGAACCTCCCTACGTGCCCTCGCTCCCTCAACAAGATGCATCATTGCAATGAGGCGCAGATCTCTGCCGTTCAGACGTCATGGTACAGACCTCCACTCACTAACACAAGCTTCAGGAAAGAAAATCCAACTGTCAGTAAACGGGGCGATGGCCCCTTTAAATATAATGGCAAGAAGCGTGTCATCCGGTGACGTCACCGGACCCACTCCCATTGGAACGGGAAATGCGCAGGGCGGGCCTAACAAGGCCCTTAATGGTAAGATCTTGGGGGTGAAATTCAGTTACGCCCCGTTTGGGGGCGGTAACCGATTTATCGCTGGAGATTTAGCACCCGGTGCAGAAGTACCGGCCCGGCCGCTAAATTCGGCTTACCGCCCCGGCGAGGAAGCGGGGCGCTATCTCGGCGCTCCACTTCCTCTAAGGGTGGTGTCGGGGGCACAAAGCGCAGAGCGCTAAGCGGCCACTCCACGTATCGCTGACGCGTTTCAGCGCCACTCCTCTTCCGTTAAAGGGGAGGGACGCTGCGAGCACTGCAGGGCCTCCGATGGCAGCGTGATGTCGTGGCTGACCACGCCAAGGGCCGCCACGGAGGGCTGACCTTCAAAAAAATAAAATGGCGGCACGGGTCACGGCCACACCTCCCTTTAATTAGCGTCCGGCGAGCAGTGGTTGGCCCGGTGAGCGACTCGCGAGGCTGGCGTTGACACCGCCCGCGGCAGCCTCGCGGGGCGCAGCCGAATTTCTGCTGCGGGGCGCTAAGGGGTCGCGGCGCATGCCGATGATGTCATCGCCGGCGGCGCAGCGGCCCGGGGCGCTACCGGTGGAGGTGCGGCGCTATCTGCTAGCGCCTCAGTCGCGCTCCGCCGAATTTCTCGGGAGGCACTGCCCCCGTTCCAGTGATAAGCCCTTTGCGCCCCGTTAGCAACCCCCCGGAGGTGCTAACGGCAGGCGCAAAGGAGCCGAATTTCGCGGCCCTTATTTTTGGCCAGGATTGCACGGGTTCATCCCCCGCCGCTGCAATCTCTCGCCTTCACCCCGCCCAGGTCGGGGAAATCGCGGCCACTGTTGCTCGAACAGGCTTTTTTTGTCCCACTGCTGCAATTTAAGGTCATCCACCCCAAGACACTTAAAGGGCACTTTGATCAAGACAAATTGCAACAAAAAAAATTGACAATGGCATAAGAATGTGAGAAAATGTGTGATGAACCAAGATTATCATGCCCATCAAGCCCACTCCTAAAATATCAAGTACAATTTGCATTGTAATGCTTTCTCCCTAGCTTGTGACAGTTCCTGTGAAATCTGTGCCTGAACCTCAAAAAAGGTGTAACAAATGAACCTCCAGCATGGCAACCTAGGCTATTTTGGTCGCTTTACTAGCACTTTTTCACCTTCCTTTGCAGAATTTCGCTAAAAATTTGTGTTATTGCTACGTGGGTGGCAAATAAAATGGTTTTACTTTCAGTGGTACTGCCAAAAATAATAATTTCACCACACATCACTGCTCTGTATGTTCATTAGCATTAAACAGGGCATTTTTACTAAATTTTATTACTAAAATATAGCGAACCACTATTCACAAGTTTGATGACTGTGCATATAAACCACTTAAAATACCAAGTCCTGCTCAATTAACTGACATAATTTTGAAATTCAGAAGCAAAACATGCGATTTAAAAAATGTTGTGTTTCCAGCACATTCCCTTCTGAGAGATTTTAATTTTAATGTGCAAGATTGAGCATATACAAACTACGCTCACAATGATTCTGTGATGTTAATTCCTGCCAATCAGAAAGCCAGGAATCAGTGCTGCACAACTGACTTTGGTGGAACTTCTGAAAACTACAGTTCACTGTAGCAGTTCTCTGTCTGTCACAGAAATAATAAAATATAATTGTCAAAAAAATGTTATTAGAAATGAATTTCTTGATAAGCATTGCAATTTAATTCTCAGCTGTAAAAAAACAAGTTATTTACAAAGTATTACTGCTTTAAAGGAGCAGTACTCCTCAGCCATGATCCCAGACCTTCAATAAAGAGTTGTGACCCAAATTACTAGGAAACCAGCCAAAATGTTTTGCAGTTGGCAATACTGATAACAAGAATATAACATTTTAAAAAGTGAAATTGTACAATTCTGCACCAAAAGACTCAATTCTTGGACAGTCTGTGACATCGTATTGTTAAGAGACTGTTTTCAATGTCAAAAGTCATGGAACCTGAACTCCACATTAGCAGAATCCCTGAATCCTCTGCAGTCTACTTCTGTTGTAGTTCTGAACCTGGAGACATGTAAATGTACATGAAATAGTACCTGGATAATGCTTGATCTTGCAGTCACCAACAGGGCTAAAAACTACCATCGAATGCAGACATTTTAAAAAAGCTGCCATATGTAGAAATGAACATTTAGAACTTTGGCCAATATTTCCATCATAATAACTGAATATAGGTATCTGAATATAAACATAAAAAGCTTTAAGATGATAGTTTGAATTGTAATTTAACCCCAATAACCTATTACCAAATATGCATGCTAACTTCCTATCTCAAACAGATCAGACATTCAGCACATACAACAGTATAAAATAATAAGAGGAACATGTGCAGCACATTAACTCAACACTACTGTACTTGTCAATTGTAGATGCCTTGTCAAAATGGTAAATATGCTAAGTTGTCAATTCAATGATACCTGTAATTGTTCCATATGTTTCGTTCAACTGGAGTGATCATGAAACACTGTTATCATGATAAACCAATATCATGCCAAATAGTTACCAGAAATTTTTTTAAACACAGTAAATTCAAATGCTCATATGATGCCACTCCAAATATAAAAAGAAGCAACATTACAGGAATAAATGTCTTTACTTCCATAATACTGCCTCTTTCTATATTAAAATGGAAATTAATTTGAGGCATTTTTGCTATAATTTATGTGGTTTATATCTATATGATTACCTCAAATATGTTTACTGCCAAGTTGTAGCTGGAAATGATAAGGAAATAGTTAACTAGCTGGAAACTATACGATTGTATCCAATCAAGGGCTCTGCTGACACCATAAACCGTGAAATAAATCTTAAGTACTTATGAACATCAGAACCCTGAGATTGAATTACAGACTTAAATGCTATTTGTTAGTGCATATAATAGAACCTGAATAGTTAGCTTTTTTAATTGTTTTAGCTTTTTCCATTCTTATGTTGCGACCACCCCAAATACATTTACATAGTTCAAGCAGTTTCAAACAAGCAAAAGGGTAAACAACTTATTGTAATGTCTAACTGAAGCTACATGACAACGTCTAACCTGAAGATATATAACTTCATTGTTGCAGGTACCACAGTATCTCAGGTTTTTAACCACTGTATTACTGTTAAATATTCAGTATCTATATATAATTTCATACTCTGTTGGATAATCATTCAAAATTACCTCAGCATCATAGCATGCCACAAATGGAGCTTTGTTCTGCACAGGTCAAAATGCAGAGAGCTACCTCATTGCGCAGAACCTTGCAGCTTTACCCAAGCAAAATGTTGAGCTGCAGAAATCTCCATTTCCCTCAAAAAGGGATGACAGGCATCTTAAAATGTTCAAATCAGCTAATGGTACAAGAATTTAAATCTATGTATTAGGGAAAAAAATGTGTTATACAGTTTACTGCACTAATTTTCTGGTGATGCCAATCTTGGACTAACATTAACATATGCTGTTTATAATGGCATTGATCATCATCAAAAATACAAATGGCATGCATTAATTAATAAGGTAAAAATATCTAGAATTTTCTGCATTATACTAAGCATCTCATTTTTTTAACTGGCTATTTCAAACAATAAACAACATGGCATCCTCATTGCCGGGGCACAGATTAAACATCATCTTGAATCAATTTAACAAAACACTTTAAGATTCAGGAATTGTTGTAGAGCTTACCGTGACATTTTCTCAGGAATGTATCCTTGCAGTGGGTAGCCATCACTTCTCCCAGGAGATATGGAGCTCTGTGGCATGACAGGGTGCGATTTCCAAGATCCAAGTACAGTGCACACAGGAGTAATTACATTTAAAAGCTGATGTCTCTGATCTCTCATAAAAGGGCAGGGCATGGAAATTGTGCCACTGGCTCCAATTCTGTAGTGAAATGATTGTCCAGTTGAGTTAACACCTACAATGGTGGATGGAGGTGAACAGTTGGCTTGGCAGTAGCCTTCGTCATTTGGCTCCTGTTTGATCACTGTTGCCAGGTTGGGTTGTAAAAAAGCATCATGTGCATAACTAGAAATAGAGGAGGATGTAGGTGCCCCTAAAATCCCATAAAGGTCAAAGGTGTCTCCATAACTTGTCTTAGAATCAATCAACTGATGTGCAATTTCTGAAAAGGGATTTTCTGAAACTTGACCAGTATACATTGCATTCAGACAAGCAGTTTCATTCATCTCACATTTTAGAGGCATTGAGAACATTGAATTAGATAGGTCTGAGCTACCTCTACTTAGGAAACATGCCCCACCAAAATCACTGTCTACTTCAGTTTTTATAAACTGATCAGGATTGACATTGTTAATCAACCCTGTCTCTAGGCATTCACCTTTTATTTTCTCATCCTTAAATACATTAATTTCCTCGTGATTTTGATTTCTTGCTCCTGGGTTCTGGTGGGGATCGAGGATCATTCCTGACCCAGCAGCAGGGCTAGTGTTGGGAAAGCGCAGGTTATTTACAGCAGGGCTGGAGACAGAAGAGGCCATGCTGTTATTGTTAGGGCTGGACAAAAGGTTATTATTAGCAGAGACAGAATGAGGAGAAGCCAGATTAGTAGGAGTAGAAAGAGGAGAGCTCATGTTATTAGGACTGGAGACTGAAGAGCGCAGGTTACTGACATTGGCAGGACTGGAGATGGAAGAGCCCAAACTGTTCATATTATTAGGACTAGACATGACTAAGCTATTTATCTTAGTAGGACTAGAGATAGTGCAATGAACGTCACTTGGGCTCGTGACAGAAGTACTCAAATTATTGATATTATCAGGACTAGAGATGGAAGATCCCAGATTGCTAACAGTATCAGGACTGGATAGAGCTAAGTAATTTATTTTAGCAGGACTAGGGACACAAGAGTTCATATTATTAGGACTTGACACTGAAGAGCCTAAATTATTAAAGTTTATAGGACTGGAGATGCATGAACCCTGACTATTTCTTCCAGGACTGGAGGAAGAAGATCGTCTCATCTCTCGCTGTAATAAGATAGCATTAACCTTCTCCTCCTGAAGGTCCGCTTCTTGTCCACCATTTTCAGTAATATTGCTAGACCTCCCCTCCATTAGTTCAGGTTGCATACTGTAGTTAAACTCACTCCCCATTTCTTTTACAGAATTCATATACAAACCCATAGACTCAGCAACAGTTTTTGACAGTTCTTTAGCAGATCCTATGTTGCACTTTGGATCTGAAGCAAGAAAACCAAGATGCTGATATTGGTGTTGCACCTGGTAATGAGGTTGATGCTGAAGGACGGGAGAGAGCTCCTGACTCCTCTCTCCGTCATCATTCTTTGCAACTGCAGGTATGCAACTAACATTGAGAACAGTCATTGCATTGCTGTCACAGCTACCATTCTTATCTCCTCCAACACTCGACTTAGATTTGTTTAGACTCCACTGTCTTCCACTATTCATTACTTCTGGGTAGTCAATATATCCTTTGGTTTCCATTGCTGGCTCTTTAATACACCTATAACAAAATTGAATTTTGTTTAAAAAAAACATTCATTCATTCTGTTCCATTTCTGGCAGATAAAATATATCATGCGTCAGTGCAAGAATAATAAATAGTTTAAAAAGAAACTTTCAATTTGCATTACCCTACAACAAACATATTTAGTTAAGATATTCCAAATTAAATATATACTTACATCCCCATGTATTTCAGAGTAAAACTTAGACCAACCACTAGACAGTAGTCTCTCTATGTAATGCTGCCTTTGGGATCCATACAAAGGTGTGTTATTAGCAAAGGATATGATATAGAAAGGTGCCTTGAATAAGTTTTCTTTTAATGAAAGAGCTGTAAGCAATTGGTTGTGATTATAGTGAGGTACTATTTTTTATATTTAGAATGCTTACTTTTTAGTGCAGAAAACAATACAACTAATGTACAACCTAGTGAAGGCAAATGCTGTTTTGTAATATAAAAGATTACAGAGAAGAAACTCAAGGTTGTGTGTGCATATTTAAACACGCATACATGCACAATACACTCCGAGTCCAAACAGAATTGTGGGAGCAATAGCAAAAGATGATTAAATAACAAACCAAAATTATTAAAACCAAAACGTTGCTAAATCCTACACGGTAAGATAATTGACAATTTGTGGGTATTCCGAATTATGCAACTTTTTCCCATTCTCGTTCAAAGTTTGTGAATAACTCGACAATACAGTTAGCGTCAGGTGCATTTAGCATAAACACTTGTGCAGAACAGATCCACATATCCTCAGTGGACTGGGGATTTTATTACTGGATCCACGGGCATTCCTCCCGCTCTTCCTCGCAGAAAATCTATTCTTGTTTTCATTAATCTGGTTTACAGGTTTACATCAATGAAACGATACCACAAAATCACTACATATATCTGGATCACGTCTCTGCTAAAAGTGCCATCTAATCCGCCTGTATGTGCCCCACTCTTAACCAGTTGCTGATTTTGCATCTTCGATCATTTCACCTCACTTTCTAGTATTTTGTCTCTCAGCTGCTCGAGTTTTATTATTCTTTCTCTGATGCCTTAATATTTACCAGAAGACGCTTACAGCTTCAATTACAACTTCAGTCTTCTTGTCAATAATAATGCAAAACATTAATTAAACTGTCAGCGGCGCCTTATTTTAAGTGGTTTCTGCGACTTACCCGGTCTCTCCGGCGACTTGTTTGGAAGCTTTTTAGCTGACTAGCGTAAGGACATTCAGATCAAATCTGAAACACGTACACATTATATGGATCTTTAAAATAAATATATATATATGTGTGTGTGTATTATTTTCCACCAAAAAAGGGGAGGGGTGGGAACGGAATGACTGGGAGGAGCTCTTCTCTTGCATCTCCTCGCTGACTGGAGGGACTGGGTGGAAATCCCGCCCACCGCCACCGCTGACTGGCTGGAGTGAGGCCGGCGCGCCGCAGTCTGGCCCTTTAATGCCGCGGCCAGGAGGCGGCACTCGCTCTCCCATTGGCCCGCCCAGCTGTCACTCCAGCCCAAAACTGCAGCAAAGACATTTCCGAGACCAAGTTGCAAAGGAAGCTCCGCAAAGAGCGGATCAGGCAGAGCCGGAGCGAGAGGCAACTTTCCCCCAGCACTGCCCGCTCCCTTAACACCAACATCTCCCGCCTCACACCGCAAAACCAGCTGCGATACTCCGCACAACTTAACGACCAACGCCTGCCAACCACACCGTGCTACTGCGAGCTTCAGTCACTTCAATAAAGAGCATTTTTGCAACAAGAAAAAAAAACTAGCTTGCAAGACTCCACCCGGGTGACGCAATGTAAAAAAAAACGCGATGGTAATCCTTTGGTTGGTTAAAGGTTTTAGTTCATTTTTTTTTGCTTGCCTGAAGTGAAAACCACCATTTTCGCGCAAACCTTTTCGTTAAAGTCTACATGAAACGTACCGGAATCTGCGTTGTTTTAAGGGGAAAACTGTCTTTTTTTCCCTTCAAATAATTACTGGAGAAAAGTTTGACTTCGCGTTTGCAGATTTTAATGAAATGAAACCCAAGCTAATGGTGTGGGAGAGGCGATCTTCACCATACATTTAATTCTATTTCTAGAGGGAAAGGTCAATCTGCGCAACGCCTCAGTGACAGGGTGACTTTTCAAACGGGTACGTTTTGTAATCGTTGCAGACGTCTGATCAGGATTGTCAGTCGCACTCAAGCTAATACACCGCGAAACCACTGCTATTCTGGCTTAATGCCTATTTAAAAAATATATATATATATATAAATATTGCACAAACCTTCACATCCAACTCATTGCGATATGAGGTCGGCGGACAGTATAGCAAGAAAGATTAAACCCTCCAAGATCCTGAAGGTGCAACACTCTTTTATTTTTTCTCTTTTTAAACTACAGTACAGATTAAATCACTATTCAATCCACGCAGTTGACGGTTCGGTTCCCGAATGAACTGGTTTACGTGTCCTCTCCTTGAATTTATTCCCACTCGGCAGCGAAACATCCAAGTTCGCGAAACAAAACATAAACTGAATCGTGAAAGAGGGGAAACTTTCTGTCCATTGCAGATTTTCCTGCTTCTCCCTCCTTTTCTGTTCTATGGTGATGTTGCTGAGACGCTCAGGCGTTCACACTCACAAGCAGGCTTCACTGCTGCTGTTTCTGCTGCCGCCCTGACGTCAGATTGTTTGTATTTACACTGCACTGGACTGAGTTGAAGGGGTAACCACTACATATAACCAATGGAAATGTCATCATGCAAAACCTCAACGATTCCCTCTCTTTTTTTGCATGATGTTATAATGTAATGTACACAAACAAAATACGAATTACACGAAGAGATGTAGGTCAGCAAGAAAATATATAGTCGATCTCCCATGGCGTTGCACATAGAGAATCTGATTGTTCCTACCTGTCTCTGATGTCTTTGTATTGCTGTTTCTCTCTTATTTCTTGCCCCTTAACTCTTTCTGCTTCTCTCTTTATCCTCCTCTGCTTCTCCCTTTTTTTTATCCTTTTGGGTGGGAGGTGGTGGGTGGTGTGACAGCTGCAGGCTGCATATGGGGTGTGAATTGTGAGGAAAATGTGGCCCTCAGTAGTGCCCTTCCCACCCTTTCCTCCATCTAATCATACTTTCCATCACTCCCTCATTCCCATCACTACCCCTACCCCTTCCTCTTTGAACTGTCTCCTCAACACTTGTATTCTTCCCCCCCCCCCCTTTGCTCCACTATCAGCAAATCATCCTTACCCCTCCATCCTCCCACTCCCACTTGCTTTCCTCCCCAAAGGCAGGTGGCAAGATGTTAGAGGTTCCCTCATCCTCAACCTGTTTCTTTCATTCCCTTTTCGCCCATCCCCACCCTTCTTATCTGTTTCAGAGGCTTTGTTTTGAAGATTCAACTTAAATTCGAATGGGGAAAGACTCTGCCTTTTTCTCTATCTATCTCTCTCTATCTCATATGTTTAGCAATTAGGATCTCTGTCTCACAAATGCAAGGAATTAGCAATTACCTTTTCTAACTATCACAAAAACACAGGTGGATAATTAGGTAGCTGCAAAATTGTACAGATTTTTTTGGAACTAATTCTATGAAGTCTCTCTCTCCCTTTCTCAAGCCTAATACACTTTCTGAAGTTTATAGGACACAAAACAAAATGCTTTAACACGTGTATAATCAAAATACCCATTTTTTTCTCATTCCATCTCGCACACAGCTGTTAAAAAATACACTCAGTGAAATGTTTAGCTTAATAAAGCTATTGAATTGTGTGCTCTTGTTTTTAAAATTATTTGAAGAAAGGCTACTGCGTGTTAGAAGTTAAAGACCTATATTCATATTATATTATGAAAGCTGACTGAACAGTACTGATGCATCCTGGAAAATTAGACACATTGCACAATTCAAATTCAGCTCACAGAGTTACAGCTCTGACAAAAGATATTAAGTTCAAGACCAGGCTTTGAGAAAGGCTGAGGCCTTCAAGTAAAAATTTAATGAAGATGTTAAAAGTCATAAAAGACAATTCAGTAGGTAAATTTTATGTAACTGTGAAATATGTAACTTAATTTTTTAACCCTTGTTTTGGACAGCAAGACATTTTAATTAGAGAAAAAAGTGGAAGATAAAAAAAAAATCATTTTGAGCAATTTATGGGAAGCCGGTGGCCAGATTGTGCATTCATAGGGTAATATACTCTCAATATAAAATATCAGCTATTTTGTCTCATACAACGTGACACTTTTAAAATTGAAAAGGCCTAATACAGCATCACCTACAGGAGTAACAGATACTGCAGGTACTTGTAATGAGGTTTTAATGAAACATGTGAACCACGTACCAAATGTTTTATATATTAGATATAAATATGAAAAGCCCTCTCATATCAGTTTAGGATGGGTGCTGTGTTTTGTTGATGGTAATCTTTTTGTTGCTAGAAAAGGACATTCAGTTTTGCAAAGCATAGGATGCCATAATGCCAATGAACAGATTTTGTTTTCTGATACATAGAAAAAATATTTTTTATTTGTTTTTTTTTCTTGGGCTCATCAAAATGAGGAATGTTGGTGCTGCAGAATGAAACACTTTTCATTTCAGGCACTCCTGTGCCGATTTTTGTATGCTTACCGCCCCATTTGTGCTGAAAAATGGAATGGTAGGTGAACGAATATTTGAAAAGAAAGTCCAGCCCACTGGCTGCTCGAGGCCAGTTTGACTCGATTTCCGAGTGGGCCTCAAAATGAGTCATCAGCGCTCCCACCCAAAACAGGCAAGAGTCTTAATTCAATATTTGAATCAGGGCCGTAGGCCCATTGTAGGACCCTGATACAATTTTTGTGGACCAATGGGTCACTCATTTGTCCCTGGCATGGTGCAGCCTAAATCCTTAAAGGGACCGCAGCAGGCCACTCCAAAAATAGCCAAATTAAAAAAAAAAATTGTGGGGCCAGTCCTCCTGAGCCCCAGAAAAATATTCCATTGCACTGCTGGCCCCTGCATGAACCCCTGGGATCTCCCCCGCCCTCTCCACCACCCCCCACCCCGCCCCACCCCACCCACCACCGGTCCATACTGTCTGCCGGCTCAATGTAGGAGCTAATTGCCCACCCCCCCCTCACCTAATGCTGCCTCAGAGCACCAATGCAGCAGTTAAGGCTTGCTGGCCGCTTGCTAATATGGCCCAATAACTAAGATGGTTCAGGTGTCTCGCTACTGTCATCAGGGAGGCGGCACAATTACAATGCCCACTGCCTGCCCAATTACCACAGCAAACCAAAATTGGACCCCTAGTGCTGGTGTCAAGCACATCCAGGCCAGATAGAGCATGGTTCAATGCAGAGTGAAGTTTTCTTTCTTCTGCTCCCACCAGGAGCTTCAGCCTCAACCTCAGATTAGCACCTCCAACTGCACCAGTGTTCATTCATTTCCATTTTATGTCCAACCATCCTTAGGCCATTAATTTAAATGGAAGAAAAATCAGGCGTTTTTTTTCAAATAGGTCGGTTCTCTGACCTGCCCAATTTTCTGATATTCATTGTGCCCAGGAGATTCAATGCTCCTTATCACAGACCCAGGAAGAACTCCCCTACTGCGTTTTCCTTTTTTTGTGTATGCATGCATGGCTATCAAGGTAGATAGTAACAGATGGCTGGAGCCTGCAACTGGCAAGATTTGACAAGCCATGACATCACAAATTATTTTACTGTCATGCATGGAATATCATGGTTCCTCTATATCATGTTGATCCTACAGTTGATGATATTGCACCTATGTTTCTGAGGTAATATAACTGTTACCAATCTCAGATGCAACTGTAGTTAGACACAACACAATGACAATCAACATTTCTACAGTGCTCTCTTTTAAACTGTTAACTGTGGAGAGTTTGACATTTTTCCATATGTTTCCTGTAAACTTGATACTATTTCCCTGCATTTTCCAAGTGGTACACAATCGGATGCTTCAACTTTTTAAAAGTAATTTGTACATAGATTTTGTAACACAGCAAAAATATTGTAATTAAGTAATATTTAGGAAAAAAGTGTCTGGCATTTGATTTAAAACTTCAAGCATTGTTTTTGCATTGTTCACTATCATGACTACCTATCTTCAATTTTATGACATTACAGAAACAGAAGTATCACGTCATTAACATTGCAATTTTATAACAGAACAAGGAATCTTAGTTAAAAAACAAAATATTATACAAACGATTTTCCATCAGAAGATAATTCTATACACTTGTAACATTTTAGTTCTTGTCACAAGACTGGCATAGTTTGATGATGTCCTTGGAGAATTTGAAGTTATGAACTCCCTTCAGTGATAGTGAACGTCTCATGCAATAAAGTATTTGGATATCTGCTTTTAAACAACCTCTGCCTTTTATTTTTGTTTTATTCACTTATCTGGGAAGATGTTCCACATCAGCAATCTCATAAGGCAGAAAGAACAACTCTGTATTTGCAAATCAGGTTAACTTTAGTTTTTGGAATTTTTCATTTCCTTGATGCAGTATCAATTTTGATCCACAGGCAGGGAAGTCTTTTCTTCTAGTACCACCAAGAATGTATATTCCAGTGCCTCATCTTCCATCTGCTCCCTGATTGTGTCTGACTGTTCTACAGTATCAGAGATCCTGTCAGCCAAGAACCAAGAAACTTCCCTATGGAAGCAATCCCCTTGTCTGGATGTAAGGCTTCTTGTGTGTACTTCATCACCAAAGTCTATAAGAGGTTAACTCTGGAAATTGTTGGCAAGATGAAACATGGGGGAAAAATTTGTTAGCGACCATTTTGGATTGCTACCATCGCCTGGGCGTTAAATTTAGTGCACGGCAAAAAATAGCGCCGGCGATCACTAACTTCAGTTATAGCGCCCCAAGAGGGAGGTGGAGGACTAATTCAAGCGCTCCACTTCCTTCTTAGAGCACAAATCCCAAATATCGGGGCGGTGCGTTCTGCAGCACCACGCACTGGGCCACGTAGCGCTGCCGCATAGAAGGGCTCTTCCCCTCATTAAAGAGGAGGGCCCAATCCCACAACTCTGCGGGGCCCTACCTGGACCACCGGGGAGCGGGGTGCCTTGCCAGCAGCCCGGCACTCAAGCGGAGTGCTGGGCTGGCAGATTGCAGGCACGGACCCCGCGTTCAAAGACGCAACGGGCCACGACAAGCAAGTTGGCCGATTTTTTTCCCCCCGCCTGCCACCTTCCCTTTAGTTAGCGCCCCGCGAGCTTCCTGCCACTCCGATCCCGCCCCCTGAATTGGTCGCTGTCAACGACCGGCGCAGATTCAGGGGCGCTGGCCAATTTTGCAGGTGTGGTGAAAACGGGGCGCTGTGCACGGTGATGACATCATCACCTGTGCAATGGAGCAGGGCGCTACCGGATACCGCCACCACTATACTCCCGCTGAATTTAGCGGGAGTCGTTCGTGGTGCCACGCCTGGGCAATAAGTCATTTGCGCCCCATTAGCGCCCACAAATGCACCAAATTTCTAGCCCTATCTTTCACCAAAGACCAAAAAATGAAAACTTTCTGCTCTTCATATTATTTCAGTTAATAAATGAGTGCTTTATAATCTGCTCTGTCACATGCAGTGTGATGAAGAGGCAGGTGCTGGCTTTCATTACATACAACCATGTCATCCATAGATAATTCTTCTCAATTGGACTGAGGAAGAATAAACTTGGGCAGTGATTTTTGTACATAGAATCAAATTCATAAAATAGGTGAAGCTTTAGCCTATCAAACTGAAACAGCAAAATAAATTCAAGGGTAAAAGTCAGGACATAATTGAGGATCATACAATGCAGAAAAATCTCCAACCTTGGAGCAATTTGAACGTTCCTAATTATTGAATTTTGTACATTTATGAACTCACAGTAAGCTTTTAAAGCATCGATTGTTTGGCCAATCTCCCAGAAACTGACAGAAATCTAGCTTTGTCTGAAAAGGATCAGATGCTCATGCAGCTAGCGTCACTAAATTCTCAAAAGGTAGTGCAACTTATATATGTATATCACTTTTAAAGCTGTAAAATGTAAAGACAAGTAGTGTCTTTACTGAAGCAGATTTCTCCAAGACTGCTGTCGTGATTAGACACACTATGGATTCCTGCATGCTGCTCAATACCCAGAGCATAAACCAGACCGCCCTAACACCATGAGTAGAACCAAAAAGAATGTTCATCATTTTTATCTTTGCAGTTACAGACATCAGCTTGCAACTGCTTCAATTCAGAATAATTTGCAACCAAATTCCTATCAGTTAGAAATGAGGAATCTTGCCCATATCTATATAACCAGAATCCACACAAAATTAGAGATTTCCCATTGCTTCTGCCTAGGGCATACTTTGCTACGAAATTAGTTATCACAATGAATTTGATCAGAAATATATGAAGGTGTTTACATATCACTTTCTTGCTGGTTTTGAAGCAATGGCCCAGATTTTGACTCCAGGCAGGTTTTGAGTGAGTGGGTAGCGGCGTGATCGCGAAACACTAAATCCACCAAGCATGGAGAGACTTTGTACAGATTGTCAGTTCCAGAAGCATCAACCCCGGGATGCAGTGCAGGGAGCACTTCAATGACCTCTCAAGAGTAGCAAGGGATGAGTACAGCTCTTCCTTTCTCCAGCACTCTTATCACATGGCAATAGTCCTTTCCCACCTCCCCCAGCACTCTCAGAAATTCCATCCCCTCCATTACATTCTTCAACACCCAACACAAGACCACACTGTAGGATCTCTTATTCTCATTCCAAAAACACACTCACCTCTTCCTGGCTCCCTTCACAGCAGCCACTAGCACCATTTTTTCAACCTTACTAGATTTGCACAACCTACTTCTCTCATGGTTCCTTCTTCAATTCATACTCCACACACCTGCTTTCAGTTCAACATCTTCCCATTCTGATTGCCTCTTGCTTCTTCCTCTCAACATGTACAGAACAAGCAGAAGCCCCACACATCTGCACTCTCCTTTCTAGGAGGCACTCACTAACTGTCGCCTTCTCTCTGTGCAGGGCAACGCCGAGGAGCACGACCGGGAAGAGACATCCCCAGGACACCAACGCAGCCTGGTTGCACATTGCACAGGAGGGCAAAAGCAGGGATGTTGTCAGGGGTCCCTGGCTGCAGTGGCGCCAACCTTTCAATGATCTCAGTGGATCACGAAACGTTACTGCAAAGCCACACTCAAACTCACCCTGCTGTGCCACTCAACACATCCCCATCACTCTGCCTTCCATACCCTTCTCCTGTACATCCTTACTCACACCAACTTACCTTGCACCTCCACCCATCCTTCTCTATCTACTTTATCACTTCCCCATCTCACTAACCACCCCTCACACTCACCCTCATCCTACTGCAGGCACTTGAGAGGTTTAGCCAATGTCCATGTGAAGTAATGTGTTGTCATACAGTGAAATCTATTTTTCCAAAAGTGCCCCTTATTGGACAGATCTGAGCGCACCTTGAGAAGTGTCTTACTGAGTTCCATTGAATGTTCAGACATAATTCCACCCCCCCCCCCCCTTTCCCCACCGTTATAGTGATGAGTGTGCATGGAATGGCTTGGACAGTAAAGGGATGCTTCACGGTGCTGGTGTGGGATGGTGTCAACCTGGCGCATCATGTGGCAGCCAGGGTTAACAGCGTCAAGTGAAATAAATCTGGCCATGGTGATGCCATCGCTGGCCTCCCGGGCAACAATGTTGTCAGGGACTGATGCCCTGTGTCCTCTGCAGCATCAGGTGATGGCAGAGAAGGTTGATGATGTTGTTGGTGATGTTGGTGTGCTTGGTGATGTTGGTGTTGGGGCTGATCGTGGAAGGATTCAGAGGACCAAGGTCTGATTGTTTCAAGGACACCGATGTTTCTGCAATAGATTTCAGCTGCAGGTGAGATGACAGAAGCGATCTGTCAATGGTGAGAGAGGTTGTTCCAATGAGGTGGCATTGGACATACAGTTGCCTCTAAATACTTGCAAGCTAAAGAAATCTCTAATATAAAAACAGAAAATGCTGGAAATACTCAGCAGGTCAGGCAGCATCTGTGGATAGAGAAACAGAGTTAACTTTTCAGGTCGATGACCCTTCTATATATGTCTCTATGGGCTCGATTTTGCCAGGCCCGAGGAGGCGGGATTGGAGGCTTGTGAGGTGTAAAAATTGCAAAAAATGGCGGTCGGCTCTGGTCCCGCCTCCAGCCCGCCTCCGAGCAATTTTCCCAGAATCAGGGTTTCAGACCCCGTTTCCATCCCGTCTCCAAGAGGCGGGATAGGTCCTTAAGGCCCTTAACAACCAGTTAATTGCCTCTATAATCCCATTTTGAGAGGCCTTTCTGATTTTAACACATTTCCCCCATCCTGCACGTCTCCTCTGGAACACGCCAGTTAATCCTGGCGGCCTCACAAGTGGATTGCTTACTAACAGCTGCAGCTCCACCATTAAAAAGGAGTTTTTACCAATGATCATTTGCAGGTGGCAGAAATTTGTTGTCTCAGGTCTGGGGGATCTTTTAGCAGGCATACTCAGTGTTGTGGAAGTTTGGAGCCTGACACCCATCTCCAGTGTGACCTCCTGGGAAACCCCTCTCCCCACCTTGACTGAGCGCTTCCTCAACTGAGGCATATACCAGAAGCATGGGAACCATTTATTTCCTTTCCTCCTGGACATCAGATTCAGATGACGACCAGCCGCAGCAGCAGCAGAACCATGAACAACAGCAGCACCAACAGCAGCAGCAACAACAGGAGCGGCAAGCTGCTAGTCACCCACCTGAAGCTGCACAGGCCAGAAGGCACCAGTGCACGACTACATTGCTGCCCGGGATGCAAGGGACGCACTCATGTTGGCCAGATTTGCTTAGCCTGCACAATCAAACACTTTTGCCTCGCACCTTCTTACCAGAGCATCGACAATGGACAAGAACCTACGGATCCCTATCATTCTGACCACCATACTGACAATTGCAAGTCGCTCTAAGCCCTCAATGTAGAAGTCCCATTTGCGAAATGACACAGGCCACAACTTCAACAGTTTGCCATCAGAATTTTTTATCACAACAAGCAACTGATGGCATTTCAAAAATAAACACAACATAACACCCAAGTGACTACCCTTGTGACTACTTGTGCATTATCTTCCTCTTATGCGTGCTCCTACGTGGTGCTTCCCCTGTGGCTTCAGCAGATGTGGAGGCCCCTTGCTCACTTTCTTGCTGCTCCTGTCTCGACACCTTTGGCGGCCGTCCTCTGGGGTTGCGAACCTGTGAGGGCTTGGCAACAATCTGCTGCTCCTGCGGCTGTGCAGGGGTTGAGACGCCCATCTCAGTTGGATGAGGACTCTGGTGGGGCTCCGACCGAGGGCTTTGCAGTGGCATGGTCGTGTGAGCGCTTGGAGAAGAGCCCCCACTTCCTTGTTGTCTGCCACCAACATCCCTCTCATGGGTCAGCCCCACTTCAGAGCTAGCAAGTGGCTTGACAGCACCTTGCTGCACTTCAGGGGGGCCATGAGGACCCATTTCTGCACTGGATGTCCTACTCCAGAGGACTTCCATGAAGGTCTGGTTTCTATGCTCAATAGCTGACCATCGCTCCTCAAGAGATGTCAGTCTATTCTGAACAATGACCATGTTTTCAACACTCTGGCGACTTAGCTCCTCCATGGCCGTAGCCATCCTCTCCTCTACCGTAGCCATCCTTTCCACGGAGGTTGCCATCCTTTCCATGGTGATGTGTTCATGCGCCAATGCCTCCACAAAGGCTCTGCTCATGTTCGCAATTGACTCCTCCATTCGCTCCACACTCGCAGCGACCCTGGAGACAAAACCTGCCAGAGACTCCTGCACCTGTTCCTGGAGTTCCAGCACCACTCTCCTTCTGGATGGACCTGGAGGCACAGGGTCGACATGCAGCTGAGCCGAGTTGGCAGAGTCCTGCGCCCTCCAATGAGGACTCTCCACTGCTGTCCCTGTCTCCACCATCTGCTGATGCTCACTTGTGAGCTGTGATACACCAGGTGGCAACACTACTCTATCTCGTGAAGGTCCCATCGAGGTGTGAGTGTCTGCGCTGGTGCTGGGTGCGTTGAATTCTGTTGACGCTGCACCCTCAGACGTTGCAGCTTCCTCTGAGGAGTCTTGAGGCTCAGGCTGTTCCTCCTGGACAGTGGGGACGGGGGTTGTCGATGGTCCTGTGGGGGAGTAAAGGAAAAAGTTAGAGATGTGAGGTAAAGGTTGCATGCACATTGAATTGTGTAGATTTCCAGGGCCGCCTCCTCCGAGGTGGTGAGCTGGGCTACTGAGGGTGGCCCTCCTCCTGTCCTCGCTCTTTCCCTCTTATTGTGGGCTCTCTTTTCCTGCAATGAGGGACACAAGTGGAGTTTGAGTGAGAATGAAGGAGTGAGTGTAGAGAATACATAGCATAGATGCTTAGAAGGAGACAAAGGGCCCTCCCTGTGTGTTGTAAGCTGTTGTCATTGCATCACAGTGATAGGGAGTGTGAGGGCTGCATGGTCGAATAGTTAATTGAATGTGACCATAGAGAGAGAGGGAATGGGTAAGGTTGCAGGGATGTAAGTGTCAAGTGGGATATGGAGGAAGAGGTTGGCAAAGCAGAGTGCTGGTGAGGAGAGGCGATGGGGATCAGATTGAGGGTGATGGGAAAGTCATACTCACTTTTCCTGTGCGGAGAAGGTCATGAAACCTCTTCCTGCACTGCAGTCAGGTTCTGCGGCACATAGAGATTGAGTTGACCTCCTGGGCCACTTGCAGCCACACAGCTTTAGTCTGCAGGGGAGGCTTTTTCCTCTCTGAGGAGGGGAAGTGCACCTCCTTATTTGATCTTGCTCCCTCCACCAGAGCTTGGAGGGACGCCTCATCGAACCTTGGAGCACACTTTGGCACTGGTGGACATAGTTGCTGAATGAAGCGATCACAACAATGGGCATAAAATTTAAAGGCCCATGAAGAAGCAAGGCAGCTTGCAGGCCTTAAATCCAGCAGCATTGATGATGTAATCGGAGGCGACTTTCTGTATGAAAAGGCTCATTGGGCCAGAGGTTTCCACACGCTGGAAATCAAGTGCCCAATTAGGGCAAAATCGCACTTTTTTCCCACTTCACATCAGAGTCGGGGTCCTGACACGAAAACCACCTGACACGCCCCAGCCCGCCCCCAATGGCAAAATCGAGCCCAGATATGTCTTACAAATGAAGTAACCAAAAGTTTCTGCGTTCTGAAACTGACTATCTGTAACATGGCATCCTTTACATCACTTCTGCAGCTGTCAGCGTATCAGAAACATCAGAGCAGACTCAAAACACGCCAGGTTGAGCTGGTGTGTTCCCCGAGCAGTGGGTAACCCGTGGGGGAGAACGTAAAATTGGAAGGAAGCCTCAAAATAGTATTAAATTGGCTCTTAACAAGCCATTTAACAAGCTAAATTGTATCCCCCGCTGCTTGGTGTCGGGTCAGTTCTGCGCTGACAGACCCGACACCTGGGAGACTCGCGTGGAGGCCAGCTGACAGCGGGTTTCCTCAATTTCCTCAAAATTGCTATTTTGACAGCGGACCTGCCTCCAAACCCGTCCTCTGAGCGCCGGCAAAATTCCGGCCCAAGTCTTGAAGTTTATTAACTATGACATTATAAGTGATATCATTTTAATAAGTAAAAGGGTTTCCGAGGAATGACCTTGGAAATCATGCAGGTGCTCTTTAACAAGTAAGGTGCATTGCATTAATTTAATGATATTTTATAAAATAATGCTAGCTTCTTGATCCAATAAATCAGTAACAAAAACAATGCCCTAGAAATATAATTCTTAAAAATAATTTATTTTTGTATTATTCTACTCATTATTCCACAAGGTGGCATTATGTGGGGAAACATTGCATGTGAAGCAAGTTTCCAAAGCTTCTAAACATTACCCATGATAGATTTAATTCATAAATGAAATTTTTGTAAAGATAAATTGTACAGTATTTCAATAAAAATAAAAATTGAAGCAAACTATCCTCCTCAAATTAAAATTAAACTCTGTAAACTATATAAAAGATTTACAAAATGAAAGGCAACATCTGATCTATTTGATCCTCAAGGAATGTTTTGGAGTTGCAAGAAATCACAAGATGAATACGGGTAAGGGGCCTTCTTTGTTCAACCATCTAGAACAGCTTAGCTCAACCAATTGTCTTTTAAATGACTCCCAAAAGTTTTGCCTTCAGTATCCTACCCAGATGTCCATTCGAACTGTTGACCACTCTTTTTATGAAGAAGAAATTGCTAATATCAATTCTAAAATTTGTTTCAGCAGTTTAAACCAATGCACCTTGGTACTACAGTCAAGGTTTACCCTGAAGTAATTTATCTCACATAGTTTTATAAGGCCTTTTCTTCACTTTTCAAGGTTGAAAAGCCCAAGGGGTAGAAATTGGTTCTTGTTACACCCATTTTCCAGGCAAAAAACAGGGATCAAAATGATGAATTTTTGGGTGAAACGTTCTGTGGCTGCGTTAGGGGTGCCGCTATACTGGTAACGGCAGCTCTGCAGGCATCCTGGGTGGCCATCTTAAACAGGTATTAGGCCCCTTGAATTTATTAATGAGGGGCCTAACGCCGGTTTAAGGACCTTTCTGGGAAATGTGTTGGTGCTGAGCAGAGCAGATGTCAGGTCTGCTCCATTCAGGTGTTTGGTTCTACATGCAACCTCACCAGCGGTCCTTAAAGGGTCTGCAGGAGACTGCCACTGGTCTGCAGGAGGCTGCCACTGGTCTGCAGGAGACTGCCACTTGTCTGCAGGAAGCTGCCACTAAAAAAGTATGTTAATTTTTTAAACGTACCTTTCTGTGGAGCTTGGGGAGCAGGAGTGTTCCTCCTGGCTCCACGTTATGTCAAAAGGCCACTGCTGGCCTCTCTCAGCCCTCCTCCCATTCTCTCCCCCACCTTGCAGGATTTATCTGAGGGCCTCTACCAGCATTGCAGCAGCCCAAAGTTGTCCTCGCCAAAGAGCTGCCTGGGGACGTATAGTAGGCTTTGGCAGTTCGCCGGACTTGTTAAAATGAGGCCCGAGGACCAATATTGATCAGGCCTCGGGCCTACCTGTTTGAATTCAGGGATTGTTCCCTGCACCCAATTCGTGCCAGCCTAGGGATGGAATGTAATTTCTACCTCCCAAGTTTCTACCTCTCAGTCTATTCTTTCAGCTCAGCCCTCTGAGACTGGTTTTTATTATTCTAACATTAAACTTCAGAACTTCAGGCCTCTTGTTCTTTATTACATTTTGAAAAATCGAGTACATCCTTTTACTAATGTTCTCCGTCTAGGTATAGCACTTTTTGGGGGATGGCAGAGGAGCCGTATTTTAAAAATAGAATAAATAGTAGTGTCTAAATGGAAAAATAAAATAAAACCAGCATCATATATTATGATGTTCTCCTTAAATGTGGTGTGATATTAAAATTGCCCAAGGTATTAACCCCTTGAACCTACATGCCAAATTTTGTTCAGAACAACCCAGATCTGTGTGCAGGTTATCAACTTATCACATGTACAGAACAATTAAATTATAAATAGTTATATTCTATAGACTATTTAATTAGACATTAACTTGTACTGTATTGACCACATGAGGTGATAAATGTAATGTATACTGATTAAATACGGAAACTATGGATTGGTCACATAATCAAAGCATGAGACTCGCTTACTGTCAGGTATACAAATGGATATTATTGCTGTAATCCTACATTTGATTAATTAATAACTATCTAATATCAGAATGCGGTAAAGAGGTGCAACATGAAACAAATTATTTTGCCAATGATTGCTCACAGAATGTGTTACCAAACAGCTGTGTCACCAGAGAAGGAGTAAAAATCAGCAGGTAGCATCCAGGCCCTAACATCCTTCTCAATGGCAGAATTTAACAGATGGCTGGAAGCAGGTCATCTATCCACCCTCTCTGTTGGAGAATGATGTATGGTGTGGGGGATACTTGAAGAGGGGAGAACATAAATACAAAGTTGGGCAAAAAAGATTTGTCAAATAATGTCTGAGTGACTTAGCTTTTAGCATGAGAGTTTATTGGTGGTGATTATTATGCATAATGCAATAGGGGATGTACTGATGATATGCCAAATTAAAGTATTTTTATGACTGCATAATGTCCTAATGTCTGTGGTAATGTAATACAATTCTGTCCCATGATAGCATAATGGTGCACCAGGTGCAAAATTGCTGCTATAGTCAAACTAAAGATGTGTATGAGCTACAACCTCAAAATGAGAAGAACGTTGTTCCTGACACACGATGTGGGAGACCTTCTCTCAATGATTTTAATAATTTAATACGCCAGAAGAGATTGGATTTAAATGACTTAAAATGCAAATTCTTGCTCTGGTCCTAATGAAAATGAACTGGCGCTTTCCTTCAGCACAACACCTGCAGGTTTCCTATGGAACATTTTAACATCATAAAAAAGTTATAGATTTTGGTCTATTCACAGCATTATTAACAGTAATTAGAAGGACCTCTGAGGGTCAAAGATAAAGGAATATTAAGAGTGTAACGAATGTAATGAAACATTTGACTATTCATGACACTTGACATTTCATTTACCTTTGACCGTCTGAGACTGTTCTAATTTCCTATTTTACGTCATGAAGTAATGTTATAAATGTCACACATGCCTGTAGTTGTACTGGGGTTAGGAAACAATTATTTACTTAATTACTTAATATAACAAACAATATAATAATCCATCTAGTAATGTTAGAAAGATATAAAAGAAGGATTATGGGCCTCATCAATGTTATAAGTTGAATAATTTCAAGTATTGTACCCCTGCCAAGTCAGTTATTTTACAACGCATTACAAAGCATTTACAGCACAGAAACAGGCCATTCAGCCCAACAGGTCCATTCTCTACACAAGCCTCCTCCCACTCCTCTTCATCTAACACCATCAACATATCCGTCTATTCCTTTCTCCTTAGAACATAAGAACATAAGACGTAGGAGCAGGAGTAGGTCATTTGGCCCCTCGAGCCTGCTCCGCCATTCAATAAGATCATGGCTGATCTGATCTTGGCCTCAACTCCACTTCCCTGCCCACTCCCCATAACCCTTGATTCCCTTACCTTTCAAAAATCTGTCTATCTCCACCTTAAATATATTCAATGACCCAGCCTCCACAGCTCTCTGGGGTAGAGAATTCCAAAGATTCACGACCCTCTGAGAGAAGAAATTCCTCCTCATTTCTGATTTAAAAGAGTGCCCCCTTATTCTGAAATTATGCCCCAAGTTCTTGATTGCCCTACGAGGGGAAACATCTTCTCTGCATCTACCCTGTTAAGCCCCTTCAGAATCTTATATGTTTCAATAAGATCTCCTCTCATTCTTCTAAACTCTAATGAGTATAGGCCCAACCTGCTCAACCTTTCTTCCTAAGACAACCCCTTCATCTCTGAAAATCAACCTAGTGAACCTTCTCTGAACTGTCTCCAATGCAAGTATATCCTTCCTTAAATAAGGAGACCAAAACTGTACGCAGTACTCCAGGTGTGGTCTCACCAACGCCCTGTACAGTTGTAACAGGACTTCCCTACTTTTATACTCCATTCCCTTTGCAATAAAGGCCAACATTCCATTTGCCTTCCTAATTACTTGCTGTACCTGCATGCTAACTTTTTGTGATTCATGTACAAGGACCCCCAGATCCCTCTGTACCTCAGCATTTTGTAATCTCTCCCCATTTAAATAATAATTTGCTTTTTTATTTTTCCTACCAAAGTGGATAACCTCACATTTTCCCACATTAAACTCCATCTGCCAGATTTTTGCCCACTCACTTAGCCTATCTATATCCCTTTGGAGATTCTTTGCATCCTCCACACAATTTGCTTTCCCACCTATCTTTGTATCATCAGCAAATTTGGCTACATTACACTCAGTCCCTTCATCCAAGTCATTAACATAGGTTGTAAGTAGTTGAGGCACCAGCACCTTCATGTGCTTATCTAGCTTCCTCTTGAATGCATCTATGCTATTTGCCTCAACTACTCCCCCGTGGTAGCGAGTTCCACATTCTAATCACTCTCTGGGTAAAGAAGTTTCTCCTGAATTCTCTATTGGATTTATTAGTGACTATCTTATATTTATGGCACCTAGTTCTGGTCTCGCCCACAATTGGAAACATCTTTTCTATGTCTACCCTATCAAACCCTTTCATAATCTTGAAGACCTCTATCAGGTCAGCCCCCAGTCTTATCTTTCCTAGAGAAAAGAACCCCAGCCTGTTCAATCTTTCCTGACACGTATAACCTCTCAGTTCTGGTATCATTCCAGTAAATCTTTTTTGCACTTTCTCTGGTGCTTCTATATCCTTTTTATAATATGGAAACCAGAAATGTTCACCCCAAGTGTGGTCTAACCAAGGTTCTATACAAGTTTAACATAACTTCTCTGCTTTTCATTTCTATCCCTCTCGAAATGCACCCCAGCACTTTGTTAAAACCAGAGGTCAAATATGGTAGTGAAATTTCAAAAAGCTGTATTGATGGTGGTACACTCTATTGAAGTTCCAATGCCACAGAACAGCAGAATATAGGCTGACATTCCCGACAGTATAAGTTCCACAATCCATACCTCGGACAAGAGAGTAAGCAGTTGACCTGCTCTGAGGCCTTTGTCAATGTAACTATATAAACAGAAAATAGGAACAGCACAGGTGCAGCTGATATGACAGTATTTCCAATTCTTCTTTCCTCCCTGAAAGGAGAACCTTGTCTCTTCTCTGCATATCCCTACAATAACAAGATGTAGGTAATCGAGGCAGTAACTTTATGACCTGCCATTCCTTGCCACAAATACAGATGTTCCAACATACTGTGTTGCTCTAAATGGCCAAGCTAAGCAGAAACAGTGGTAACCATAGTGTTACAATATCAAATACATGTGACATTATTGCCTCTTGATCCCATGTACCAAATCTGGCAGAGAATTGCCAATGGTTTCTCAGGATGTTATGGTAAAAAATGAACCTGCATTCATCTAGAGCTTTTCATGTCCTCAGGACATCTCAAAAGCAATTCTCCACCAATTAATTACTTTTGAAGAGTAGTCGCTCTTGTTTCATAGGCAAATGTGACAGGCAATTTAAATGTTGGCCAGGACACCAGAGAACTTTGTGTTCTTCTTCAAAGAGTGACATGGGAATTTTTATGGCCACCTGAATAGGCTGAAAGGACCTGCAACTATGCACTACTCCCCCAGTACTGTATTAGATTGTCAGCTTAGATTAAGTGTTCAAGTCCTGGAGTGGGAATTTGAACACACAACCTTCTGACTCAGAGTTGAGAGTGCTACCAAAGGGCAAGGATAGATGAAAGTATTAATTTAAATGCCATGCATCTGCTTCTCATTGGAATAGAGGAAATGACACATATAGACAGATGAGCAAAGGGATTAACAAGTCCTATTTGGGTTTGCTAAAACAGCTGGCATAAATCATCAAAATGGCATTCTCGGTGTGACTGTGACTGATAATTTAACTATGTTTAATTCAGTGATGGCTGTAATTTTTTCCTTGCTGCTTTTATACCTTGTGCTTCAATGTGCCAATTATATTCGCAATATATGCGAATAATTGGATGAAAGTGATTGGAAGTAAAAACTACCATATACAAGTGTCATTCAAAATACATTTGAATGCTGAAGTCTGTATATATATATATATATATATATATTATAACATCCAATTGCTGAAACTACAATTGGAATCTAAATCATAAAGATATTTATCACAAAAATACAAGTTGTTAGATATGGCTATGAGAAATCTATAGTGAGTGCAACTAGACAGTTTTCAGACAGTGCGATAGGCCATTTAGTAATAAAATGATTTCAGGGATCCATCCTTTGATTTTAGGGAGTTCCAAAGCATTTCTAATAAGTTTGTTTTTATATTCTGGATAAAATGTGCCAACACCGTTAATTATCAACAGAGTTTGCTCCAAAGATGTTATGTAAGAAAAATGCTGACGCAAATATTGTATTGGGAATAGCTTACAAATGGTCTAATTCTTGGGGAGTGAAAGGAACACAAAATGTGTTCAAAAACTGTGTGAAAAATGGCAGATTGCCATTATCACTTTCTGCCATTATCACTTCTGTATTTCAGCTACATTCCTTCCAGCAGGGACATTTTCAACATGTTGTGACAAACATCCCTTCTTATTGTAAAAGTCAAAGGAAATGAATTAGAGGTGTTTGCAAAAATGTTGCTTCTTTCAAATTTCAAAAGAAAAAATAGGCTCAAACATGCATACTTGACCATTTAATGTTTATACTAGTTCTGTTGCTACAATATATATTTTTTTCCCTGGTTGAAGATCTGAATACACTTGGCTGACAGCTATATCTTCATTCAAGGTCAGATTCTGGAAGTTCCCCATTGGCTTACCCGCTAATTGCAATCTGCAGTGCACGACTAAGCCATACAAACTGAGAAAGCCCCCTCCCTGTTTGATCCTTGATCTGTGCTACATGACACTAATGGGACAGCAGATGGAGTGTTATAGCTGGATTTCTATCTTTGATCACTCTGCAGTGACCCTTCCAAGAAAGTGGATGTGTGTGGATATTAAGTGAGGATAGAATCAGGTTTGATTGTAATGTTACCGTCGAAAAGCTTGTGATTACTTGTTACCTGGGCTCAGAACTGAAGAACGATTACTTGGGTGAGGTACTGGAGGGCAGCTAGCACCAATGGAACAATACTCCAGCATTTAGGAGACAAGGAGAGCCTTAACATTACAAAAATGACTGCATTAATGCACAACTACAAGTAACGCAGGCTGACTGTAGTGAACATTGGTCAATGTGTGTCGATCAGAAAAGTAAAGTGTTCAAATATACATCCATTGGTGTCCAGGGTGAAAGGGTTAAGGGAAACAGTGAAAACAGGATGGTTTCCGGCTCGAGAACAAGGCATCATTCATGAAAGATTTTCCAGTGACAGTTGGAATTTGTCTGTTCTTCTCCAGTAGGATCTCCAGCCTTCTAATTTTTTATTGCACAGTCATTTCATTTGGCGAGCAGGTAGTCAGTCACTTATGACTACCATGCCAGTCAGTTAGTACGCTCACTGGCTAGTATATTAATTCAGTCAGTGTGACAATTTAGAAAAATACCTTCTTTCTCTAAGATAAAATTCCAGCCTCCCCGCGAGAGTTTGGTTATTGTGGTCAGCTGATTGCCAATCTGCACCCAACACACGTATGTTTCGTATAAAAAATTAGATCAACATTTATGTCACATCTGTGCTGAGACATGGCTCACAAAAAATGTTCTTAAATAAGTTTTGATCCTGCACTTTACACTTAACTTATTGAAAGTTTAAAAAAGTACACAAATTTAAAATGACAAGACAACAAAACTGGCTGAAAATTGTTACTTTGATTTGTAGAATCATTTGGTTAGTGTTATAAAAAATGAGGAATCCCAAGGGAACTAAAAGCTAAACGTTACTATTGGTGATGCTATTGTACAAAGGCATCACCTCTGTTAAAGTAGTGGAGGGTGGAATTTCATATCAGCACATTAAGTGATCATACAATAACATAGAAACTAGGAGCAGGAGTAGGCCATTCGGCCCGTCGAGCCTGCTCCACCATTCAATACGATCATGGCTGATCATCCAAATCCAGTCCCTGCTTTCTCACACAGAATCCCCACAGTACAGATAGAGGCCATCTCAGCCCATCGAGCCTGCACCTATCCCACCCTATCCCCGTAACCCCACGTATTTAATTCCCCCTAACATATCCCATCCTATCCCCATAACCCTGCATATTTAATTCCCCCCCTAACACTAAGGGTCAATTTATCAGAGCCAAATCAACCTAACCCGCACATTTTTGGACTGTGGGAGGAAACCGGAGTACCCGGAGGAAACCCACGCAGACACGGGGAGAATGTACAAACTCCACACAGACAGTCACCTGAGGCCAGATTCGAACCCGGGTCCCTGGCGCTGTGAGGCACCAGTGCTAACCACTATGCCAGCGTGTTGCCCATTGGTGCAATGATTCCTAGGCTAAGTGACTTACACTATATAACTCATTTTGGTTTGTGTCCAACTGACTAAAGTTGCTGGTGTTAAACATTGGTGTTTAGTTAGCAATGGTGATGCTAGAGCTTATACAAGGCTCTTGTTTTACTTTTATCTATCTTTAGATCTACAAATTAAGACCCCCTGTGAATCATATTACATCTGCCAACATTCAATCAATGTAATTTCAGTTACATTTTTAACTGTCATTAACTTTATTTTAATTTTAATGATACGGCTATATATATATATATATATTATATTTATAATTTAGAAAAAATTATAGATGTGAATGAGAATTAAGTTTCAGTTTGATGAGGAATTAAACGACATCTACAAACCATTCAACTCCCATTTTATTTTTTGTGATGTCCTCTGAACCTTTCAATTATGTTGAGTTATATCCATAATTCTATACATTAAAATTTTCTTTTATCGAGTGTCACCTAGGAAATTCCTTTGTATCAGATTTTTGCTGGCAACTGGTTTGATCTCTGGTCTGTGCTGGGTTTGCAGAGTGGCTGTATGGGAGCTACACTTGGCATCAGTACCACAGGAGTAAGGATGTGAGAAAAAAAGAATCAACCCGAGCTCCTCCAACTGATCATTGATCACTATGCTGGAATGCACGTGTGGATGTTGGATGGTTATAGAACTCAGCCATGATGGCTCACACATGTCAATCTCCATTATCTGACACAGGAAGAGCCTCCACTTGAGTGAAGCACTGAAGTGGTGAAACTTGTAAATTACAGACACCTTAGGGACTGGCATCAACTGTCCCTTTTTTGAGGGTACTTATTTTCAAAATGGTCATTGTATATACTGTAAAAATGTTCCCAACAATCTTAAATGACGAGCTGAGATTATGATCAGCTCCTAATCAGCTGCAATACTGCTAAGAATCCCCCTCCCACACACCAGCATTCAGCTCTGTCCACTTAACAGTTTTTCAGCCTAAATTCCCGTTTCATTTGAAACCGCTCTCACTTGGAGCAGCGTGTAACTTCAGTAATGAACTGTGTTTCTCAGTTCTTCTTACCACCATTAGGGCAGTCACAGGACAGAAAAGGGGGAAATGTGATGACAGGTTGTGCCAGTATATTGAAGCTTCCAGAGGCAAGTCTTAGAATGGATTGAGAATATTTTGGGAGGGAAAACACAACAGGTCACATTATGTGTAGGAGTGAAACTGCAGTTTTCTGGTTGAGCAATGAGTCTGCAGGAAGACAGATTGATAGCTGGGACTCACAGGTCTGTCCATCGCTCTATAGAGCAGCAGGGAGACAGAGAGACCCTGGGACAGCCATCCACCTTCATTCTACAAAGCCAAAGCTCCTCAAAGAAGCAGATCCACCACCAGAAACGGAGGGAAAGAAGACGATGGCAGGATCAGGGGATAGGAGCTGCCAGCAACCGCTGAATGAGTGTACAGGAAAGGGCCGCCCCTCTCACTGTTTGCATACGCTTTCCTTGATTCAGGAGGCTGTTGAGTAGGGTTGCCAACTCTGGTTGGTGGCAATCATGGAGGTTTGACCATATGACATCTGACCATGTGATGTCTGATCACGTGACACCTGATTTTTTTAAGTTCATTCATGGGATGTGGGCGTCGCTGGCAAGGCCAGCATTTATTGCCCATCCCTAATTGCCCTTGAGAAGGTGGTGGTGAGCCACCTTCTTAACCTGCTGCAGTCCGTGTGGTGAAGGTACTCCCACAGTGCTATTATGGAGGGAGTTCCAGGATTTTGACCCAGCGACGATGAAGACATGGCAATGTATTTCCAAGTCAGGATGGTGTGTGACTTAGGGGGGAGCTTGGAGGTGGTGGTGTTCCCATGCGCCTGCTGCCCTTGTCCTTCTAGGTGATAGGGGTCGCTGATTTGGGAGGTGCTGTTGAAGAAGCCTTGGCGAATTGCTGCAGTGCATCTTATAGATGGTACACAGCAGCCACGGTACGCCGATGGTGGAGGGAGTAAATGTTTAAGGTAGTGGATGGGGTGCCAATCAAGCGGGCTGCTTTGTCCTGGATGGTATCGAGCTTCTTGAGTGTTGTTGGAGTTGCACTCATCCAGGCAAGTGGAGAGTATTCCATCACACTCCTGACTTGTGCCTTGTAGATGGTGGAAAGGCTTTGGGGAGTCAGGAGGTGAGACTCTCACTGCAGAATACCCAGCCTCTGACCTGCTCTGTAGCCACAGTATTTATGTGGCTGGTCCAGTTAAGTTTCTGGTCAATGGTGACCTTCAGGATGTTGATGGTGAGGGATTTGACAATGGTAATGCCATTGAATGTCAAGGGGAGGTGGTTAGACCCTCTCTTGTTGGAGATGGTTATTGCCTGGCACTTGTGTGGCCCGAATGTTACTTGCCACCTTTCAGCCCAGGCCTGGATGTTGTCCAGGTCTTGCTGCATGTGAGCACTGACTGCTTCATTATCTGTGGAATTGCAAATGGAACTGAACACTGTGCAATCATCAGCGAACATCCCCACTTCTGACCTTATGATGAAACAGCTGAAGATGGTTGGGCCTAGGACACTGCCCTGAGGGACTCCTGCAGCGATGTCCTAGGGCTGAGATGATTGGCCTCCAACAACCACAACCATCTTCCTTTGATCTAGTTTATGACTCCAGCCAATGAAGAGATTTCCCTCTGATCCCTATTGACTTCAATTTTACTAGGGCTCCTTGGTGCCACAATTGGTCAAATGCTGCCTTGATGTCAAGGGCAGTCATGTTCACCTCACCTCTGGAATTTAGCTCATTTGTCCATGTTTGGACCAAGGTTGTAATGAGGTCTGGCACCCAGTGATCCTGGCAGAACCCAAATTGGGCATCAGTTAGCAGGTTGTTGGTGAGTAAGTACCTTTGACGACACCTTCCATCATTGTACCGCCACCTCTGGTGGGTCTCTCTTGCCGGTGGGACAGGAAATACACAGGGATGGTGATGGAGGAGTCTGGGACGTTGGCTGAAAGGTAAGATTCTGTGAGCATGATTATGTCAGGCTGTAGCTTGACTAGTCTGCAGGACAGCTCTCCCAATTTTGGCACAAGTCACCAGATGTTAGCGAGGAGGACTTTGCAGGGTTGACTGGGCTGGGTGTGCCATTGTCATGTCTGAGTCCGATGCCTAGGTCGACGCTTGGTGGTCCATCCAATTTTATTCTTAATATACTTTGTTGTAGCGGTTTGATACAACTGAGTGGCTTGCTAGGCCATTTCAGAGGGTGGTTAAGAGTCAGCCACATGCTGTGGGTTTGGAGTCTCATATAGGCCAGACCAGGTAAGGTCAGCAGGTTTCCTTCCCTGAAGGACATTAGTGTAACCAGTTTCATGGTCACCATTACTGATACTGCCAGATTTTATTCCAGATTTATTTAATTAACTAAATAAAAATTCCCCAACTGCCCTGGTGGGATTTGAACTCTTGACTCCCGACTATTAGTCCAGGTCTCTGGATTACTAGTCCAGTAACATAACCACTATGCTACTGTACCCGTTATTATGAGCCTCCATTCACCATCTCTCCCTCCCAGTCCCCATTCCCCAGTCTCCAGTTCTCCCTTCCAGCCCTCATTCCCCAGACTCCCTCTCTCTCCGTGCCCCCATTCCCCAGTCTCCATCTCTCCCCCCGAGCCTCCATTCCACAGTCTCATTCTCTTCCCCTGAGCCCCTATTCCCCAGTCTCCATTTCGGCCCCGAGCCCCCAGTTCCCAGTCTCCATCTCTGCCCCTGAGCCCCCATTCCCCAGTCTCCATTTCTCACCCCGAACCCCCATTCCCCAGTCTCCATCTCTCACCCCGAGCCCCCATTCCCCAGTCTCCATCTCTTACCCCGAGCCCCCATTCCCCAGTCTCCATCTCTCACCCTGAGCCTTCATTCTCCAATCTCTATCTCTCGCCCGAGCCCCCATTTCCCAGTCTCCATCTCTCACCCCGAGCCCCCATTCCCCAGTCTCCATCTCTCACCCTGAGCCTCCATTCTCCAATCTCTATCTCTCACCCGAGCCCCCATTTCCCAGTCTCCATCTCTCACCCCGAGCCCTCATTCCCCAGTCTCATTCTCTCCCCGAGTCCCCTTTTCCCAGTCTCATTCTCTCCCCAAGCCCCCAGTTCCCAGTCTCCACATCTGCCCCCGAGCCCCCATTCCCCAGTCCCCATCTCTCTCCGAGCCCCCAATCCCCAGTCTCCATCTCTCCCTTCCAGCCCCATTCCCCAGTCTCCATCTCTGTTCCTGAGCCCCCAATACCCAGTCTCCATCTTTCCCTTCTAACCCCCATTCCCCAGTCTCCATCTCTGCCCCGAGATACCATTCCCCAGTCTCCATCTCTCCGCTGAGCCCCCATTCCCCAGTCTCATTGTCTCCCTGAAGGCCCCATTCCCCAGTCTCATTCTTTCCCTGAAGGCCCCATTCCCCAGTCTCCATCTCTCCCCCAAGCCCCCATTCCCCAGTCTCCATCTCTTCCTGAGCCCCCATTCCCCAGTCTCCATCTCTCCCCCAAGCCCCCATTCCCCAGTCCCCATCTCTCCCCCAAGCCCCCATTCCCCAGTCTCCATCTCTCCCCCAAGCCCCCATTCCCCAGTCTCCATCTCTCCCCCAAGCCCCCATTCCTCAGTCTCCATCTCTCCCCCGAGCCCCCATTCCCCAGTCCCCATCTCTCTCTGAGCCCCCAATCCCCAGTGTCCATCTCTCTCTGAGCCCCCAATCCCCAGTGTCCATCTCTCCCTTCCAGCCGCCATTCCCCAGTAGGTGGTTAAGAGTCAGCCACATGCTGTGGGTCTGGAGTCACCTATAGGCCAGACCAGGTAATGTTGGCAGGTTTCCTTCCCTGAAGGACATTAGTGAACCAGGGTCTTGAACAGAGAATGGTTGGAGAACTGGGCTTGAAGTTGAGTGATGCCGATATGTTCAGATACATTAGAGAGCAAGAGAATATTGGAGTAGGGCAAGATTGAAGGTAGTTTTTTTTTAAGAAGGAAGGTTACTAACCATGTAGTTATCCAGAATACATGATGCATTTATTATAGGCATAAATGATAACATTCAGCATGACCTCTCAACTGCCTTGCAGATATAATTATGGTAGAGTTATCCTTTAGATTTTGTCCTTTGGGATAGCTCAGCTCCAGCAGATCCAGTAGCAAAATATTTACCAATTCTTGTTCTGGTAGAAATCAAAACAGTCTGCTGCAGATCTCATTTAAAGTATCGCTAAATTCTAATGAGTGTTAATGACAGTGGGACCGTCAATATTGCAATTCTACCTAATCTGGCAATTAAAGAATATAGAATATACATACAGACTGTGTTATTACCACTAATTAACTGTGGATTGTCACTTGACAAACATGTAGTGATTACTTGACAAATGTTAATCCTTTAGTTCGACTGTCGTCATGTATCAACAACACCAAGTGCAGTGTGTATCAACGTCCATTATGAAATCAAGCAATGCCAAAAAAAATTGAACCCAATAGAATAAAACCAGCCTTTAAACTCTATGATATACACAGTGTATGACTGATCAATTGAAGTTCTTTGTTGCACTAAAAATGTGATATATCCAGCAATTTGAATTAAGCAACATAAGTAACACAGTAAAGTGGGAATTTAGTGCTATAAATTTGAATTATCAGATATATATATATTGTGAGTATATACTGTGTATATAATGGATACATGGCATGGATTCCAAGCTTCTAACCCCATCTATCTGTTACAAACTGCTTGAGATTCACTCTTGCAATTTATGGTATAACTTGAAGGCCTGGATGAGATTATTGGCTTTTAATCACTCACAGGTTTAGAAACATAGAAACATAGAATCTAGGAGCAGGAGTAGGCCATTCGGCCCATCGAGCCTGCTCCACCATTCAATACGATCATGGCTGATCATCCAAATCCAGTACCCTGTCCCTGCTTTAATCCCCACAGTACACATATCCCACCCTACCCCCGTAACCCCACGTATTTAATTCCCCCTAACATATCCCATCCTATCCCCATAACCCCACATATTTAATCCCCCCCTAACACTAAGGGTCAATTTATCATAGCCAAATCAACCTAACCCGCACATTTTTGGACTGTGGGAGGAAACCGGAGCACCCGGAGGAAACCCACGCAGACACGGGGAGAATGTGCAAACTCCACACAGACAGTCACCCGAGGTCAGATTCGAACCCGGGTCTCTGGCGCTGTGAGGCACCAGTGCTAACCACTATGCCACCGTGTTTCTTGTCATTCTATATATAATTAAGTTTTTTCTAAAATATCAAAAATTAATTTTAAGTACATAGCAATCCTGCTCATTTGCCAATGCAGCCAATGAAAATGAAAGTAACATGAGAAGATTCCAACTGTGTATTTCTTAACTATAGCTCCAAGACAGCATTTTACACAGTGAGAGATGTGGGGGTAGAGAACATAAGAACATATGAATTAGGAGCCGAAGTAGGCCATATGGCCCTTCGAGCCTGCTCCACCAGTCAATAAGATCATGGCTGATCTTCGACCTTAACTCCACTCTCCCGCTCGATCCCCCTTGATTCCCCTCGAGTCTAAAAATCTATCTCAGCCCTGAATATAGTCAACGACTCAGCAGCCACAGCCCTTTGGGGTAGAGAATTCCAAAGTTTCATAACCCTCTGAGTAAAGAAATTCCTCCTCATTTCAGTCTTAAATGCCGATCCCTTATCCTGAGACTATGCCCCCTAATTTTAGACTCTCCAGCCAGGGGAAACAACCCCTCAGCATCTACCCTGTTAATCCCTTTCAGAATCTTTTATGTTTCAATAAGATCACCTCTCATTCTTCTAAACTCCAGAGAGTATAGGCCCAATCTACTCAATCTCTCCTCATAGGATAACCCTCTCATCCCAGGGATCAATCTAGTGAACCTTTGTTGCACCCCGTCTAAGGCAAGTATATCCTTCCTCAGAAAAGGAGACCAAAATTGTGCACAGTACTCCAGGTGTGGTCTCACCAAAGCCCTGTACAATTGTAGTAAGACTTCCTTACTCTTGTACTCCAACCCCCTTGCAATAAATTTGCCACTTGTTTAAACCAATAATATCAGTGCAATCCGCGAATTGGCCAAACCAGTGCAAAAATTGTAGAAATTAAAACGTAAGTGAGTTACGCCCAGGAACATGCTCGAGTTTCCGCGATCTTTTATACTGCTTCAAGATTCAATTCGCCTGCATCAGGCCCCACCCACAAAATTGGCCACGCCCCCAGGTCAAAATTGCGAGTTTCCACCGATTCCGCTGGTTACAGAGTATTGCAGAGTACTTACAGCACAGAAACAGGCCATTCAACCCAATAGATCCAAGCCGGTGTTTATGCTACACACGAGCCTCCTCCCATCCTTCTTCATCTAACCCCATCAACATATCCTTCTACTCCTTTCTCCCTCATGTGTTTATCCAGCTTCCCCTTAAATGCAACTATGCTATTGGCCTCAACTACTCCCTGTGGTAGTGAGTTCCACATTCTAACCACTCTCTGGGTAAAGAAGTTTCTCCTGAGTTCCCTATTGGATTTATTAGTGACTTTCTTATATTTATGGTCCCTAGTTTTGGTCTCATCTGCAAGTGGAAACACCTTCTCTACGTCTACCCGATCAAACTCTTTCATAATCTTAAAGAGCTCTATCAAGTCACCCTTCAGTCTTCTCATTTCTAGAGAAAAGATCCCCAGCTTGTTCAATCTTTCCTGATAGGTAAAACCTCTCAGTTCTGATATCATTCTAGTAAATCTTTGTTGCACCTTTTCCAGTGTCTCTATATCCTTTTTATAATGTGGAGACTAGGGGGAGAAATTGGCCTCCTTTGCGCCTCCTGGGTGCGGCGAAATTACCGATGCCCGCGAACTTCCATGGCGGGTTAGCGCTGGTGCTAAAACTTACCGCCTTGCTCTCATGCGTCCCGGAGATTGTGATGTCATCCGGTGCGCAGCGTCCCGTTATCGCCTCGGGTGTAAAATTCGCTCCCACCAACTGCAGCATCGCCGGGCGTCAACAACGGCAGCTGCAGGAGGCGTTGTCACCTCGGCTGGCCGCTTGGGGAGCGCTAATTAAAGGCAGTGCTGGTCAGGTAGGCCAAAATTTAATAATGTCCCCGGTGTGCTGTATTTTGATTTTTTTCTAGCCCGCGATTGATCAGCCCTGCACTCTCTTAGAGTGCTTGGGGCTGCTATGTGTGTATCACAGGTGCTGTCGATGACCATTCCCAGCCTTAGCCTTCAATGACCGGAACATTGGCCCTTCCCTTTAAGGGAGGGAAGGAGCCTGTAAAACCGACAGCGCTGCACGGAACATTGTGCAGCACTGCCGCTACCACCCCTCTCACTCCCTTTAGCACTCTAAGGGAAGTGGTAGCGCTTGATTTAGCGCTCCATTTCCCTCTTGGAGCGCTAAACCGGAAGTTCCCATCGGAATCAATTGTGTAGTGCCTGCCGATACTTTTGAGCTCCCGCAAAAGTTATCGCCCCAAACGGGGCGCTACGCAATTTCTAGCCCCAGAACTTTTCACAGTACTCCAAGTGTGGTCTAACCAAGGTTCTATAAAAGTTTAATATAACTTCAATTCTATCCTACTAGAAATGAACCCCAGTGCTTTGTTTGTTTTTTTAAGGCCTTATTAACCTGCACCACTACTTTTAGTGATTTGTGTATCTGTACCTCCAGATCTCTCTGTTCCTCTACTCCATTTAGACATTTAGACACTTAGGGGGAAAAATTTGGTTGGTTAGCGCCTCCCGTTTGCGCCTCCAGGGGGCGCTAATGGGGCACTGATGACTTATCGCCCGTACGCGGCGATTTTAGCTGGCGATTTGCGGTGGTGCTAAACACTACTGCCACGATCTCCTGCGCCCGGAGATCGTGACGTCATCCAAGCGCGCATCGCCCCGGTAGCGCCCCAGACCGGAAATTAATTCTCGCCTCCTGCCTCAGCGCCTGGCGCTAGGAACGACAGGCAGAGGGGACGGTTTGCAGTCGGCTGGGAGCTGGAGGAGCGCTATTTAAAGGTGTGCGCTTCCTGTTTTTTCCTGTTGGCAATCAATTCTGCCTACGCAGGTTGAGAGAGGGAGAGAGGGAGAGAGGCGTTTGGTGAGCTTTAACGGTTTCCTACTTGAAGGAGTTCTGGTCGTCAGCAAGACTTATCAGGTTCCCATTTCTGTACCTTTGGTACTACCACATTTAGAAGAGTTAATGGGGGCTATACTGGCACGGGGCCTCGCACTCCAGCTTCACTGTTGGAGGCAGTGGAGGCAGAGAGAGAGATTGGAAACGTGGCCAGAGGGAGGAGGGCCAACAGGGCTCTCCACAGGAGAACTTACCCTCCCAGGGTATTCTGGGAGCAATTCTCATATATCCATATGTCCGAGGAGCAGTGTTTTAGAAGGCTCCGCTTCAGCAAGGAGGTGGTCTCAGAGCTCTGCCACCTCCTGCAGCCAGAGCTCCAGCCTCAGCTCAGGACCAGGACGTCTCTGTTGGTGGCAGTGAAGGTGACGGTGGCTCTCAATTTATATGCCAGCGGCTCCTTCCAGGCTTCAACAGGGGATATTGCAAACATCTCCCAGTTCGCTGACCATTGCTGCATCCAGGAGGTCACAAATGCTCTCTACAGAAGGAGAAGGGAGTACATCTCATTTCCCATGACCCGAGACAAACAGCATCAACGCGCATGTGGCTTCACTAGGATAGCGGGCTTCCCCATGGTTCAGGGCACCATTGATTGCACGCACGTGGCATTGCGGGCACCTCATCAAAATGCAGAGGTGTTCCGCAACCACAAAGGCTAACATTCTCTGAACGTGCAGTTGGTATGCGACCACAGACAGCGCATCCTCACCATCAACTGGTGAGGCACCAGTTAGCACTGGTGCCTCACAGCGCCAGAGACCCGGGTTCGAATCTGACCTCGGGTGACTGTCTGTGTGGAGTTTGCACATTCTCCCCGTGTCTGCGTGGGTTTCCTCCGGGTGCTCCGGTTTCCTCCCACAGTCCAAAAATGTGCGGGTTAGGTTGATTTGGCTATGATAAATTGACCCTTAGTGTTAGGGGGAATTAAATATGTGGGGTTATGGGGATAGGATGGGATATGTTAGGGGGAATTAAATACGTGGGGTTACGGGGGTAGGGTGGGGTATGTGTACTGTGGGGATTAAAGCAGCGACAGGGTACTGGATTTGGATGATCAGCCATGATCGTATTGAATGGCGGAGCAGGCTCGAAGGGCCGAATGGCCTACTCCTGCTCCTAGATTCTATGTTTTTTTCTATGTTTCTATCAATGCCCGCTATCCTGGCAGCAGCCACGATTCATTCATCCTGCGCCAGACTGGTGTCCCAGCACTGTTCCAACCACCGCATCAAGCCCACGGCTGGTTCCTCGGGGACAAGGGTTATCCACTCTGCACCTGGCTGATGACATCGCTCCGTAACCCCAACACTCCTGCTGAGCTCGCCTACAATGAGAGCCATAGCGCTACTAGGAACCTCATTGAACAGACTATTGGCGTGCTGAAGCAATGGTTCTGGTGTCTTGACCACTTTGGAGGAGCTCTGCAATACTCCCCTGATCGAGTATCGGTTTACATAGTTGTGTGGTGCATGCTGCACAACCTCGCCATTCTGAGGACCCAGCCATTGCCACCAGGGATTGGTGGACCACCTCAGGAGGAGGAAGAGGGAGAGGAGGAGGAGGAGGATGAAGAGGAGAAGAAGCAGCAACAACGTGGGAGGGAGGCGCTCAATGTTGCTTCTGCAAGGGCCATTCATGAATGCCTCATAACACAGCGCTTCCAATAAATGAGAGAGAAGATGGCATTTGGGCTCAACAACCACATCATCACAGCCAGCCCTATGACCAGCCAAAGTTCCAATGAGAAACATGAGGAAATTTGTAATGTTGAAATAATTTTTTTTATTATTCTGAACAACTCTGTCTTATTAAGCACAATCAATAACAACCAAACACAACAATTTATTAACAAACACAACTGGTTCTTAGCACATCGAAATAATTCTTAACTAAGTGAACAATATATTTACAAACACATCCAACTTTGGTGCAAACACTCCCCCCATTTGGTCTAAAAATTTTAGTTAGTGGACCTTCTTCAATGATCTCCCTCCCCTTCGCACTTCCCCCCTCCCAACCCTACTGCTCCTCCGTAATGTGGACCCAATGGCTGCAGCAAGGCTGGCGGAAGGCTGCTGAATCTCGGAGCCAGAGACTGCAGATGGCCTTGCAGGACGCCCTCGACCAGCTCTGGGCCTGGAGGGCCCGGCTGCAGACTGCACCAACTCTGCATGGGCGGCAGCAGTCTGGGCTGGCTGTGTTACAGGCTGTGGTAAGTGCAATGGCGGAGTGGCAGTGGTGGGAGCAGGAATGCTGTCATCCTGAGAGAGGACAGCACCTCCTGCTCGACCAATACACTGTCACCCCCCTGGGGCAGAACCACAGCATCCGGAGCAAACTGCTCGAGCACAGATTGCTGGACTGCTGCGGCACCGTCAGATCCCCGGTGGACAGTGGTCGCCACAGCGACGATGGCAGCAGTCAGCACTTGCGAGGCATTAACCTAAGACTGCATCAGAGCAGTCTGAGATTGATGGCACCAACGAATGACTCAATTCCAGCACTAAGCTATTGCATTGCCTCGGCCTGTGCTGCAATAGATGCTGCCACCTCACCCATTACATGCGGCATGGGGTCTGGGTTCCCACGGTCTCCCTGCAAATCAACCATCCTCTGCAAAGAGGTAAGGATGGGCTTAAGGGTTTGCTCACAGTTAACAGCTGTACTGACGGCGGACTCCTCCACGCTCCTAGCCAGTGCATCCATGCTCTCGGGCACCCTTACCATTGCACCCATGAGCTCAGTATGCATGCTCATCGCCTGTGTGTTCATCGCTGCGATATTGAGGTCCTCATCTGAGTCCAGGGAGATGGCCCCTGAGCTTCTCTTTCCCCATGGCATTGCTGCAGCTCGCTGGGTCCCGGAGCTTCACCCACATCAGAGCCAATTCCTCTGCTCCCCTTCAGTGACTGCATGGCCCCAGTATCCGATGTGTCGCCCTCGGGAGACGCAGGCAGGGAGGCTCCGGCTTGGTGTTCCTGATCCTCTCCCACGTCGCTGCCACTGGGAGGCATGATGGCTTACTATCTCAAAGCAGGAAGGCACACGAGAGGGTTTAACGTGAGGGGAGGGGGGCAGGAAGGGAGAAAGGAATGGAGACAGTATACTTCGATGGAAAGTGGGAAGGGCTCGTGTTGTGAGGGGAAGTGGTATGAGAGAGTAGGGAGAGATGATGAACATACCGTTGCTGTCCCCAAGGGGGTCGACCGATTCTGTGCACTCGCTCCTCCAGCTGTGTGAGGGGGTGCAGCTTCGCCTGACCTCCTCCCGTGCATTGTTGCTCCCTCCTGTTATGAGCAAGCTTGGCTTGTAAGAAAAAGGACAGCGTGTGAGTGAGTGTGCAGCCATGTGTTTGGCAGATGTGCCTACCATAGTTGAAAAGCTGTTAATGTCTGCAAGGTGTGAGATGTGGATGTGACTTTTAGTAGATGGGCATTGTTGTTGGGTGAGTGTTGGGGATTTGGCAGTTTATACCGTCTGTGCACAGAGTGAGGTTGAGATGGTGGGATGTAGAGGTATTTCAAGCATCTACTCACCCTGACCACCCGAGTGAGGTCGTTGAACTTCTTGTGGCACTGGGTGTGAGTCCTTTGGACCAGGCTTCTGGACAAGATGTAATGGGCCACCTCCCTCCACATTCTTGTGAACTCCCGGGGCAATGGCCTCCTGCCAGTGTCTGGGAACAGCACTGCCCGTCGGCGTTCCACAGCCACAACCAGAGCCTCCAATGCCTGGTCGCTAAACCGGCGAGCTCTCTACCTGGGCCTCTGAACAGCCATGATATTCCTGGTTGAAGAATTGCACCTCCTTGCAGGTCCAGGTCAAAAGCAGCAATGATCAGAGTGAGGCTGTGCAGCATGATTGACCCTCCCCTTTAAGAACTGGAAGGCGCCAGTCTGGCTGAGTACTAGGTAATTGACAGCGCATGAGCTTGAGTAGCACTCTGCGGTAGCGCCCTGTTCCCCGACGTTAGCGTCCTAAGAGAAGTGTGTAGAGCTTGATTTAGCGCTCCAATCACCTCCAGGGGCGCTGGAGATGAATTTCGTGATCGTTAGCACTAATTTGCGCCGGGCGCTAAAGTTTGCGGCCAGCCAATGTTAGTGCCCCAAAATGGTCGATACTGAATTTCTCCCCCTTATTTTCCAAGGAGTATGTGACCTTCTCATTCTTCCTACTAAAATGTACTACCTCACACTTATCTATGTTGAAGTTCATTTGCCAATTACATGCCAATTCTGCAAGTTTATTAATGCCTTACTGTATTTTGTCGCAGCCCTCCTCTGTATTAACTACATTCCCCAATTTGGAGTCATCCGCAAATTTTGAAATTGTTCTTCTGATTCCCGAGTCCAAATCGTTTATGCAAATAGTGAACAATAGTGCTTCCAGCACCAATCCTTGTGGAACACCACTTCCCACCATTTGCCAATTTGCGTAACTACCTTTAACCCCTACTCTCTGTTTTCTCTTTTGTAGCCAGCTTGCTATCCATTCTGGCACTATTCCCTGTTCTAATGAATTTTTATATCTATGTAATAATGCCTCTGCTATCTCTTCCCTAATTTTTAATATGTGCGGGGTTTTATCCTCTCTAAGTTGGATTAGTGGATCAATTATCCCCCCTTTTCTATCTTAAATGTCTTTATATCTTTTTTGTTCTCTTCTTCTAATGTCATGTCCACCATGTTAGTCTCCCTGGTAAATATCAGGTTAGGGACGGCTCTTCAAATTGCACTCATATTCTAAGGCACACAGGTAAATTTTTAAAGCTTTCTCATTTCAAAAAATATTTAATTTACTAAGAAACCAACTAGTGTACACCAATGAAAGTAATAAATGGTACAGTATCGTTTTCTAAAGTCATTTTCAGTGATTTTAAATCAGGTTACTCACAGGTCGAGGACTGAACACTCTTATTAAAAATGCTTTTTTTTGTGATAACCCCATTTTCACCTGCATTAATAAAACTGCATCAGGTTACTACTCTTAAATACATCAAGGAATACTTTTTAATAGAAAGAAAACATAAGCGGTTACATTCGATTACGATATTTGATTGCACCGGTTCGTGGAAAATTTTAAGTTTGTGATTTTTGCAAATGATTTTTATCGGAAACTCGAGCTGTAACCAATCAGTACCATTTTGAGCATATGTTGTGCACAATTTCCCAATTGCTCCCAAAGTGGAAACTCTACCCCATAATATTCTCACCATTGGACCTGTCACTCTAGCTGATCTGGAGGGAAGCACACTGCTTAAGTGAATGTAAAAGAAAACAAAATGATATCAGTAGCATGGTGGTGTTGCACATTGGAGCAGCAGTGCTGAATGCTATAGTATCCCAGGGCTGAGCCTCCACAAAACTCTCAGTCTCGGTTCTGTTGTGTAGGGAGGTGCTGGGTGGAAGTCTAGCATCCGTATACAGGGCAGAGGAGAAATCAGGAAGGATGTCCAGTTCAATGGTTCTTGGCAGTCAGCAACTGTGCCGGCAATGGCCTGGAACCAGGCCACTCACCCCATCCCCAAAGGGCCAGAAGATGTGAAAAGGCAGGATAAATAACAAACAATGTTTACTTTTCAATGAGGGGTAACTAACCATTTAAGATTTTTGCCAGGTGTTTATTATATTTCACTCTGGTACAATCCTCAGTTTGGAGAACAGAGAGGAAATCTGTGCCTTGACCTCTGCTGATATAATAGGCCAGCAGGTGGTTATTCTTCCTCTCATTTAGTTTCCTTCACTCTGGGGAAGTACCTGTGGGGGGGTGTGGGGGATGAAAATCAACTTTGGTGGCAGTGCAAAACGGGTGGTATCAGATCGGCCGCCTGTTATACGCCCCGTCCTACCTTTCTTTCTGTCACCGAAGTTGAATTTCACTTCCCTGGATTCTATTCTGCACCTCTGTCCCCGTCATCCCCACTGACACAACCACCAACACAAGCATACTCAAACAGAGAGAGAGCCGGCAGCAGCAGAGTCGATCAGGAGACCCAGAGTGGCAGATACCAGACAAACAGAGAGAAAAAGCTCAATAAGTGACGTCATCGTCAGCATAGAGTATGGAGTGGCGCGGTTAAGTTACAGATAAGTATTTAGGTTGTTGGTTAGTGTTTTTGATGGTTAGTGTAAGCATTTAGTTTATTGGTTAATGTTTTTAGTGGTTAGTGTTTTTTTTTAGTGGTTAGTGTTAATGGCCTAGAAATTGGATATAGCCATGAAACAGGCAGTGTTAAGGCCTAACGATGTTAAGCTGCGCCACCTCAAAATGGTCTAGGTAGCTAGCAAAATTCGTGCTCACTCCTCATTAACATGATTATAGTCATGATTTCAGTGCTAAAACTGCTGCTCATTGGCTTAACGCTCAACAGGTGGACCAATATTGGGACCAGTCTAATTCCCAGTTATGTATGGCACAGGCTTTTTCCACTACTTAAAGGGGAGGTGCATTGATGCTACAGCACCTCATTGTCAAGGCTATTCCAACTGCAGCTGCTACAAGAAGAAGCAGAAGCAGAAGAAGAAGAAGCAGAAGAAGAAGAAGAAGAAGAAGATGAAGAAGAGTAGGAGCTCCAAAGCAATGGCAGACCGTCCTCATAGGGAGAGAGTCAGGAGATTTTCAGATGCAGCTCTGGAGGCACTGGTTGTGGCTGTGGAGAGGAGGCTGTTGTTTTCCCCCAGAATGGCAGGAATCCCTCGCCATACACCTCCCGAACAATGTGGCAGGAGATAGCCATGGATGTGACGGCGAGGTCAGCCATCCAGTGCCGAAATAAGTTTTTTTGACCTCACACGGGTGCTCAAGGTGCGTGAAGGCTTCAACAAATGCCATATCCCACCATCTGCACCACAAGCCTCACACACTGCTTAATGCACCATACCCCCAGCACTCACCTACCAACAATCTCTACTTATCACCACTCACACCTCAAAATCAGAGCTTCACTTCACCCTCACAACCTTACCACTGATGCAACACTCACACCCACATCTCACTGACAGCTATTCAACTATGGCAGGCACATCACCCAAACACATTGCTCCACACTCACTCACACACTTCCCTTTCTTTTGCAGGCCAAGGTGGCTCATAACTGGAGCGAGCAGGAGCAGACAGGCAGGGGGCAGGCTGACATGCAGGACCTCAGCCAGCTGGAGGAGAGAATGCTGGAGATAAGGGGGGCATATCATAGAGACTGGCAACCGGCGAGGTTGAACCCCTTGGGGACAACAACGGTATGGTCATTCCTAATCCTTCTTCTCACATCCCACTTCCCCCTCATCCCACAATCTCTTCTCATTTTCAAGCTGCTGATGCTGTATGCATGCATATCTTGCTTGCCCCCACAGCCTCCCCTCACCATAACCCGACTCTTGTGCCTTTCTGCTTTCAGCTAATCAAGAACAAGCACCCGAGCAGCCGGTCCCCGAGGCGATGCAGGAGAGCGAGTGGGGAGAAGAAGAGGAAGAAGAAGACACAGCGTCATTGCATCTGTCGCTCGCAGACACCAGCTCAGATACTGGCACTACGCGTACTTTAGAGGCTAATGTAGTAGCGGGATCTGCACAGGTTGATGCACTGGGCACAAGTGAGCTGCAGCAAGGCCAGGGGGAAAGGGTAGCTCGGGAGCCAGCTCCCCAGAGGGCGAGTTCGCGCGAGAGTTCTGCTGCACAGGACTCAGATGAAGCGTGATGGGCATGCACACCGAATTGCTAGGTACAAGCCTGCCAGAGAGCTTGGTGGCAATGTCAAGGAGCATGGAGGTGTCCGCCTCCAACATTGCACGGGGCTCTGTGCAGAGCTTGGAGCCCATGATTTCCAGGCTGGAAATGATGGAAGACTCCCGAAGAGACCGTGTCGACCCAGATATGATGGTGTGTGTGATGGGCGATGTCGCGGCTGCCATTGCAGCACAGGCGGAAGCGACCCAACGTCTTAGTGTTGCAGCGGAAGCGCAGACCGCTCTCATGTAGTCTCAGCTTGATGCCACCCAAGCTCAGACCGCTACCATGCAGTCTCTTCTTGGTGCCATCCAAACTCAGACTGCTCTCATGCAGTCTCAGCATGATGACACCCAAGCTCAGACTGCTGCCATTGTAATATATGTGGGTAGAAATAATGAAGGACAGAGACACGATGAGTTGCTAATCCATTTGCTTGCTTTATTAGGCCAGAGCGAACTGAGCATGCTCATACTAAACCATGTGACAAACCATGTGATAATACATTACACTGTTTTCTCTCTTAAAAAAAATGTTTGTAATCCCCTCTCAAATACAACAAAACTATGGTCCCACTTTTCCCAGCATTACATGTACCACATAACAAAGACTCCTGGCTTTTTTTTCTTTTAAACGAACTACAAATCCTACAAATGAACGACAAATCCAGTTTAATAACTGGTTTGCGGAGCCCTCCTGATCTCCTTACAGAAGGTTTTGGTGTTGAACCAATTTTCGGGCTGTTTTGGTTCCGAACTCAAAGATGATCCTGTTTCTATCTCAGACTTGTTTGAACCTGGTACTTCAGTTACTGAAGTCTGAACTGAGTCAAATTCATGTATGTGTTCATGATCAAGTGGTTCAAGATCACTGTCCAATCCAGGTCAGTAAACAAAGCTTCTTGCAATTGATTTCATACTGACGATCCCTGGATGTTCAGCATGAAGTTCAGCCAGAATTCTATCTCTCAAAGAAGTAGATACCACCACTCCGTTTCCCCACTTGATACAACCTTGCTCACAAGACAATTCAGTACGACGGTTATGGGATGGTTTCAATTCTGTGTCCAGACACTGATCAGTCCATCCATTCAAGGTGTTTTCATACACTCTTTTCAGTACTGAGTCCTTTTGAGTCTCATCTGCAATCTCAGTTGCATTCACGGGAAAGTCTTTGTCAATTGCACCTAGTGTGAAAATCGCACCTTCGCTCCCAATACATGAGTCCTCATGTGGCAACCTGGACAAGACATCTGCGATTGCGTTTTGCTTTGAAGTGCGATATTCAATCGTGTAGTCATATTGTGACAACGACACTGCCCAACGTTGCATTCTTGATGCGGCCATTGCAGGGATGGCAGATTTGGGCCCCAATATTGCTAGGAGTTATCTTGTGATCAGTTATCAGGGTAAACTTTCTGCCGATCAGGAACTGTTGGAATTTCTTGATTCCAAACACTATGGCGAGTGCTTCCTTTTCAATTTGCGAGTAGCTTCTTTCGCTCTTTGTGAGGGTTTTGTAGGGGGTGGTGGTTTGTGTCAGCTTCACCTTTGACTTCTGAGCGGTTCAAATTGCTCCCACTCCCTTGGTTCTAGACCTTGGACTTATTTGGAGGTTGTGATAAAAAGTGCAGCAGACAACTGGTTTTGATGCAAGAACTTTGATCTTTATTCAAGAAAGTAAAACACAACACAAACACTCTTAACACTCTAAAAATGGGGAACACTTCGGTACAAATGAGGGAAATAACATTAAAAGAAAACTTCACCCCTCCCAATCCCACTTTACTAGCTAGGTTGGATTCCAGAGGACCAGGGATGATACTCACCAGAATCCTTGACAGTTAGGTTAGTTCGCGGTTTTGGTGTTCACTCTATATGTCGGTTGGTGTCTGCCGTACCCCATACGCGGTAGAGGACTTCGACTGCGTATCTGGTCAGTCTTCGCGAGTCCGCTGATGCGGTAGGGTGCGTATTGGATTTATCAGGTGAGTACCCACTTTTCTTTATTTTAGAAGTAGGGTTTAGAGTTTTTTATGGGAAAATCTTACCCAGGGGTAAGTCAGGAGTAGATTGTAGAGTGGAAACTTTGCGGTTCTTCGGTTTTTCTTCGAGTTGGTTTTCTTTGGTCGCGGTGGCCCGAATACTGGTACTTGGTGTTTGGTTGGTTGTTTCTTGAGGGCCTTGTTGCCGCGAGGTGTCCAATGGTCACTGAGGCGATTGTTCTGGGTTCTTCTCGTGTCAGCCTACTTTGTTGGATGGTCTGGCCTTCGAGCTGTCGACCTCCTGGCTGGACACGGAACGCTGAACGGTGTTGGTTTTTAGAACTGTGTTGCGGAGAATGCCTCCGTTGATGTCTTCTTCTTCTTCCTTCCTCTTCTTCTTTTTCAGGTTGAGAACGGCCCTTCAATTATACTCATTGAAGGTTCCTTATCTGCGTGCCAAATCAGGTCTCGGTCTTTGTTAGTTTTGGCGGGCTCGTTATCAGTAACTGGTTTGCTAAGGTGTGAAGTGGTTCCGGGATGGCCCCATCCCGTTGATGTGTCACTTAATCGGAGTTTGATTGTTCTTATGTTTTGGGTTTCTTGGTTGGGCCTGTAATTTCTATAGGGTAAGCCGAAGTAATTTGTTTTATGCATGTCTTAATGGGCTCTGTAGCTTGGGGTGGAGACCGTTTTCCTCGGGTTTATTGTTAGGATGCTAATGTCTGACAGGGGCCGATTTAAACTTCCAGCGAGATCATGCGGGTCCCCAGACAGTTCCCATTAGCTCCAATACCCAAACTGTTTTTACAGAGATTTATCCCACCTTCCTTCACAGCCTTTTCTCCCCTTCAAGCCCAGACATGTTTTAAAAATACCGAAATCTTGGTTTTTGCTCGAAAGTTCTTCGGTTAGGCCCAATGCATTTCACCACCCTGTCTAGCTAGAAAAAAAATCCAAAGTCTTTTTCCTTAGGGTTTTTCTTAGAGTTTTGGGGGATCTGTGAATTTTGAGAATCTTACAGTTTGCGATGCGAATGCGACTAGTTTCTCTTGACCGTCATCCATTACGTGGCTTCTGACAGCTTGCACACCCGTAGCTGGAAGCATCACACGCTAATTTAAGCTCACGCTCTATGTTGTAGTGCACAAGTAGAGCATTGCTAGAGAGAATTCTCTTACAAGCGTCTTACGCTTCCTGGTGCACTTTCGTCCACTTCCACTGGACATCCTTCTTGAGGAGCTCATGTAATGGAGCTAACATGGTCGCTAACTCAGATAAGAAACGTGCGTAGTACTCGACCATTCCAAGGAAAGATCTTAACTCAGACACTTTCTGTGGCTTTGGAGCGTTGATGACAGCATCAACCTTTTCCTTCACTGGTTGCAAGCCATTTGCATCAACTTTCAGACCAAGGTACACAACCTTGGGCTGCACAAAAACACATTTGTCAACATTCAGCTGAGCGTAAGCGTGCGACAGGTCAAGCTTGGAGAAAACCTTTGACCCAGAGAGTGCTGCATACAAATCTTGTGATGTAGGTAATGGGTACTGCTCATCGTCAACTGCTTGGTTGATAGTAACTTTGTAGTCACCGCACAAGCGTACAGTTTTGTCTGCTTTGGGCACTACCACAATCGGGATAGCCCATTCACTTTTGTCAGTTTTACTAGCACCCTCCGTTCTCTCTGAGCTTCGCTAGCTCTTCCTCCACCTGAATTTTCAATGCATAGGGGACCGGCCTTGCCTTACAATAGACAGGCTTCATGTTGGACTTGATGCGGATATGTGCGTCATACCCAGTGATGCCCTCATAACTGTCGGTGAACATGCTTTTATACTTGTTCAGCATTGTGTCGAGTCACTTCTTTGAAGCATCTATGCTGAAGACGTTTTTCCAGTCTAGTTTTAACTTTCTCAACCAATCTTTGCCCATGAAAGTTGGCCTGTTGTTGTAGCTCGCTCCAATAATAGGCAGCTTTACTGACTGGCCATTGTGCTGAACTCTACATTCCATTTGTCCACATGTCTCTAGGATTTCTCCAGAGTAGGTGTTTAACGCTACGGTACTTTTTGTAAGTGGTATTTGATTAAACTTACACTCATATGTGTCCTTACTCATGATAGAGCAGTCCGCCGCTGTGTCGATACACATATCAATCTATTTGTCGTTGATGAAAAGTTTTGTATGGAAGTCTTTCTCACGATTGCTAGCATTGCCGCTAGTGGCATAGATACTGTAGATGCCTAGTTCTTCAACATCAGGTGTGCTCACTTCAATATTGTGAATTCCTTTCTTTTGTTGTCGCTGCTTTGCATTGCCATTAGAATGGTTCTTACTTCTTGCTTTAGATCTAGCTCTGCAAGCTCTTGAAATATGGCCTTGCTTCTGGCAGTGAAAACACTTTGCATTTCTATATTGGCAGGACTATGGTGAGTGATTTCCATTGCAGCGATAACAATTCACTGAACTGCTCTCACTGACATGCTTTTGACTCGGTCTCACAGCTTTAGATTTGGCGGTGGCTTTGTGACTGTAGACCTCAGCTGCACTAATCACTTGAGTTGGACGACGCTCCCTAACATTCTTAGATGCCATCTCCATAGATAGGGCAATTTTGCGTGCTATGTCAAACGTTAGGTTCAGAGTGTTCAGTAACTTGGACTGTGTACGCTCATCCACCAGTCCACACACAAACTTATCTCGTAACGCACGATCCAAAAATGTGCCGAAGTTACAATGCAAAGACAGGTTCTTCCGAGCTACAATGTATTCACTGATGGTTTCACTTTGCCATGATTGTCCCGATCCCATCGAATAATGACTCAGCATGCTGCATGTGTACATGTGAGAATCAACGCCGCTGTTGCTGTGTTTATATACACGCGAAGGTGAAGCACAGATGATTCTGCATGAGCATTAACAGTAAAACATCGCAAAAATTCAGTTTAGGTGTCACAAATTCACCTTAAACTTGTCCACGTGAAGGTTGAACACTGTGTCCTTCCATGATCCCTAAAAATGGCTTTGGGATCCCATCCTTGTCGCCAAAATGTAATATATGTGGGTAGAACAAATGAAGGACAGAGACACCATGAGTTGCTAGTCCATGTGCTTGCTTTATTAAGCCAGACTGAACTGAGCATGCTCATACTAAACCATGTGACAAGCCATGTAATAATACATTACAGTCATCGTGGCTGGGTTTAGCACTGTCAACTGGGGCTTGCAGGGTGTCGCAGCAACCCAGCAATCTGTGCTCCCGGGGGAGTGGCAGGGGGTTAGTGGAGCAGGACCCTGCTGTCCTCTCTCAAGAGGACAGCAGTCCTGATCCCACCATTGCCACTGTGCCATTGCCCTTGCCACTGCCTGTCAGCCAGCCCAGACTGCTGCCGCCCATGCCGAGATGGTGCAGCCTACAGCTCGGCCTTCTAGGGCACTAGAGTAGGAAAAGGCGCACAATGACATGCATTAAGAGATTGCGCAAGGGTGATTAGTTCATGTTTTTGTTGTAAATATGTGTTAAGTGATTTTTGATACATTTTTGTTTGGAATCTTTTGTGGTGTCTCTCATTTCAGCTTTGTGCCCAGGAGGATGCTGTGATGTTCTGTGACAGAGGGATGGTATGATAAGGATGTGGTGAGCAATAGGGATTGGGGAGTTTAATTCATTGGAATTGGAGTCTGATGAGCCGTTCACGGACAGCCCGAATGGAAGGGTGATTGGCTGCCTGCCTCCTCCCTCCCTCCTTCTCCTTTTCCTCTTGCTTATCATCCTCTTCCTCCTCCTCCTCTCACTCGTCCTCCTCCTGAGGCAGTGCCACAATCCCTGGTGGCAAGGGTTGCACCCTCATGATGGCCAAGTTGTGAAGCATGCAGCAGACTACCACGAAATGGGACACCCGCTCCGGTCAGAGCCAGTCAAACTGCAGAAACATGTCAGGTGCAAGTGATTGTTGATGATCCCTTTAAGTACCTCTGCTGGAGCCTCCTGCCTGCTTGCCGATGCTTGCTCAGCTCGTCGTAGTTAAGTCATACCGGTAACTGGAGCGGCAATGTCCAAACTAGCAGATCGAGCGTTAAGTGAGCATTGCACATTCACTGTTCACTGACATCACGATCTGCTTCATTACAATGATTCTCGCGATCGCTGCTATCGGCAGCACTGCTGGCCACCCCAAAATGGCGGCGGCCGTGGGACCCGCTACCAGTTGGCTGAAAAGCGGAGGCCGCCATTTTTCGCCCGATTATGGCGTAATGGGTGGTGATAAACCACCCAATTTCGAGGCCAATGTGTTTTAATGTTAGCTAAACAGTTGAAAAGCCTTAAAGCTAAAAACAAAATGTTGAAATAACTGTTAGTTAACATGGCAGGACTGCTGGGACCCGTCGCATACACATCCTGTGCCATGTGGGAACTCCAGAACACTTAGTGTGTTTTGGAAAACCACATATGTAGGAAGTGCCGCCAACTGCTCGAGCTCGAGCTGAGAGTTTCTGAGCTTAAGGGGCGGCTGGCGACACTACAGTGCATACATACAGTTGGTGTCATGAATCACACATTCTGGCTTGTAAACCCACCTCCATCGAGATGTGGCCAACCCACTGTATTTTCCCTTGATTGACCTTGTTGAGCCCGCCCAGTGGGCTCAGCAGGCCAATTAAGGGCCACCCGGCAACAGGTGACGTCACAGATTGACATTTCATCTGTCAAGAGCTTTTGACAGATGAAATATCAGCGTTTGACAGCTCTGTGAAGCTGTCAGACACTGACAATATGATTTCTAACTTCAGTCCTTCCTCTCAGGCTGAGGTAGAAATCATTCCACCACAGAAAACAGAAGGCTGCAGTTTTTGACAGGACCACGGCTTTTCTGCTTTCTGTGCCGGTGAGATTCACGACACCAACCCGACCCCAGTTTCAAAATCCAGCCCTCTGTGTCTGCGGAGTGACCACCCCCTGAAATGTGCTATCCACAAAACCCTCAGCTTCCAGTATGCACTGTAGTGTCGCCAGCCGCCCCTTAAGCTCAGAAACTCTCAGCTCGAGAACTGAAGGGCTGACACATGCAGAAGGAAGTTAAGGTAAGTAAAACTTTTCCCCACACTTAGCACTTACCTTACACACTTACCTCTGCACACATGCACCCATCACTCACCTGCCCACCGGACATATCGACCTCTCCAACCCCTGCAGACCCACGGTCTGCCCCGATAACTTGGTGTGGTTGCCACCTGTCGGGAAGCCCACATTTCACCTGTCAAATTAGGGATTATCCAAAAAACTGCCTGTTAACTACCTGTTAACAGGCAGTTAATTGTCACTAATCCCTTCCCGCCTCGGGGAGTCGGGTCTCAGCACAGGTCGGGTACCCGCCGCCAGCGAAACTGGCATGGAGGCGGGTTGGAGGCGGGATGGGGTCGGGACCCCCGAATCTGCAACTTTAACCCCTCACACGCCTCCAAACCCGACTCCACGGGTCATTGAAAATCCAGCCCAATGAGTTCAGGAGGAGAGGGACTGGGTGACCACCAGGCAGTTTAGGAGGAACAGGCAGACAGTGCAGGAATCCCCTGGGAGTGTGGCACTCACAAACCGGTATTCGGTGTTGAATAGCAGTGAGGGTGATGACACCTCGGGGGAGTGCAGTCAGAAGCAAATCTACAGCACCGTTGGAAGACTTGGGTGCACAGGGGGGCAAAAGAAAGTGTAGAAATGCAGTTGTTATAGGGGAATCGATAATTAGGGGGATAGACAGTCATTCAGACGTGAATCCCGAATGGTGCGCTGCCTCCCTGGTGCCAGGGTAAAGGTTATCACTGAGCAAGTGCAGGACATTCTGAGAGGGGAAGGGGAACAGCAAGAAGTTGTGGTCCATGCTAGAACCAATGACATAGGTAGGAACAGGGTTGAGGTAGTACTGGCAGAGCTTTAGGAACTAGGAAAAAGATTAAAGAATAGGACCTCAAAGGTGGTAATCTGTGGATTACTCCCAGTGCCACGTGCTAGTGAGTACAGGAACAGGAATATAGTGCCGGTGAATGCCTGGCTGGAGAAGTGGTGCAGGAGGGAGGGTTGCACCTGAAAAGGGCTGGGACCAATGTCCTCACGGGGAGGTTAGCTAGTGCAGTGGGGAAGGTTTAAACTAATTTGGCTGTGGGAGGGGCACCAGGACGTAACGGCAATTATTATCTTAAAGCGTATTATATTATGGTCACTATTGCCTAGATGTTCCCCTACTTTTACTTCTCTTATCTGCTCTGGTTCATTCCCATGACTAGATCCAGTAGTGAATCCTCCCTTGTCGGGCTTCTTACATATTGGATTAGAAAGGAGTCCTGTACACATTGTAGGAACTCCATTCCCTTATCCCCTTTACCGACCTCTTCTGGCCAATTAATATCGGGGTAGTTGAAATCCCCCATGATCATTATTCTATGTTTTTTACTCATTTCCCTAATTTGTCTGCATATTTCTTCCTCCACCTCCCTTCCGCTATTGGGTGGCCTGTAGACTACCCCATTAGTTCTTTTGTCTCTAGCCACATGGATTCTATTTCTGTCTTACTGATAGCTGGGTCACTTTTTTCTAATGCCATTATGTTATCTCTAATAAGTACAGCTACTCCACCTCCCCTTTTTCCCTCTCTATCTTTTCTAAATATGTTGTACCCTGCAAAGAGATAGAGGAACAAATCTGTGCGGCAAATTTCAGAGAAATGTAAAAATAATAGAGCAGTAATAGTAGGGGACTTCAATTACCCTAATATAGAGTGGGGGGAAAACAAAGTAAAGGCAAGGAGGGTGAAGAATTCCTAAAATGGGTACAGGAGAACTTCCTTAATCAGTATGTTTCTGGCCCAATGAGGAAGGAAGCAGTGCTGGATCTAGGTTTGGTGAATGAAGTAGGTCAAGTGGAGTGTGTTACAGTGGAAGAACATCTGGGTAATAGTAATCATAATATAATTAGGTTTAAAGTAGTTATGGAAAGGGACCAAGAAAAATCAAAGGTGGAAATACCCAACTGGAAGAGAGCCAATTTCAGTGATTTGAGAAGGGATCTAGCACAGGTGGACTGGAAACAAAGATTGGTTGGTAAACAGTAAATGAGCAATGGCAGGCCTTCAAGGTGGAGATACTTTGGACACAAACCAAGCATATTTCCATAGGGAGGAAAGCTAGAGCTCCCTGGATGACAAAAGAAATAGAGGTTAAAATAAAACAGAAAAAGGAGATTTATGACAAATGCCAGGTACAGAATACAGTAGAAAACCAGGCAGAATACAATGAGTGCAGGAGGAAATTAAAAAAGGATATAAGATGGGCAAAGAGAGAATGTGAGAAAAGTTTAGCGAGTAACATAAAATGGAACACTAAAGTCTTTTATAAACATATAAAAAGTAAAAGGATAGTTCAAGGAATGGTGGGACCGATTAGGGACAAAAAAAGGAAATCTTCTTGTGGAGGCAGAGAGCATGAATGAGGTACTGAATAAGTACTTTGCATCTGTCTTCACAAAAGAAGAGTATGAAGTTAATGTTGCAGTATAGGAGGGGGAAGTAGAGATATTGGATAGGATGAAAATAGATAGAAAGAAGCTGTTAAATAGGTTGGCATCACTCAAAGTGAACAAGTCATCTGGTCCAGATGGGATGCATCCTAGGTTGCTGAGGAAAGGAGATAGCAGACGCTCTGACCACAATCTTTCAATGCTGCTTGGATATAGGAGTGGTGCTAGAGGACCAGAGGATTGCAAATGTTACACCCCTGTTCAAAAAAGGGGAGAGGGATAAACTTGGTAAATATAGGCCATTCAGTCGAACGTCAATGGTGGGAAAACTACTCGAGACCATTGTCAAGGACAAAATTAATTCTCACTTGGAGAAGCATGGGTTAAGGAGAACAATCCCAGCTTCTCCAATCTCTCCACATAACTGAAGTCACTCATCCCTGCTATCATCCTGGTAAACCTCCTCTGTAACCTCTCCAAGGCCTTGACATCCTTCCTAAAGGGACAACCAGCACGGATTTGTTAAAGGCAAATTGTGTCTGGCTAACCTGATTGAGTTCTTTGATGAAGTAACAGAGGTTGATGAAGGTAGTGCAGTAGATGTATATATGGACTTTCAAAAGGCATTTGATGAAGTACCACATAACAGACTTATTCATAAAATAGAAGCACATAGTATTAAAGGGACGTTCGTAACTTGGGTACGTAATTGGCTAAGGGATAGAAGGCAGAGAGTAGTGGTGAATGGATGTTTTTCTGACTGGAGAGAAGTATGCAGTGGGGTCCCCCAGGGTCGGCATTAGGAGCATTGCTTTTCTTGTTATATATAAATGACCTGGACTTGGGTATAGGGAGCCCAATTTTGAAGTTTGTAGATGATACAAAACTTGGCAACGTAGTAAATAGTGAGCAGGATAGTAACAGACATCAGGAGGACATAAACAGACAGGTGAAATGTCCAGACACATGGCAGATGCAATTTAAATGTGAAGTGATGCACATTGGGAGAAACATCATGGAGAGTCAGTATAATCTAATTGGTACTATTTTGAAGGAGGTGCAAGAACAGAGGAACCTGGAGGTGCATATTCACAAATCCTTGAAAGTGGTAGGGCAAGTTGATAAGGCAGTTAAGAAAGCGTATGGGACACTTGGCTTTAGTAAATGGGGGCATTTAATACAAAAACAAGGAAGTCATGCTGAACCTTTACACATCACTGGTTAGGCCTCAGCTGGAGTATTGTGTACAAGTCTGGGCACCGCACTTTAGGAAGGATGTCAAGGCCTTGGAAGGTTAAGGGGAGATCTAATAGAGGTATTCAGAATTATGAGGGGTTTTAATAGAACAAGTAGGGAGAAATTGTTTTCTCTGGCAAGTAGGTCAGGAACTGGAGGTCATAGATTTAAAATAATTGGCAAAAGAACTAGAAGGGAAATGAGGAGAAATTATTTCACGCAGAGGGTTGTTGAAAGGATGGTGGAATCAAATTCCATAGGAACTTTCAAAAGGCAATTGGACATGTATTTGAAGAGAACTAATTTGCAGGGTTATGGGGAGAAAGCTGGTGTGTGGGACTAAATTGGACAGCTCTTTGAAAGAGCCAGCACAGGCACGATGGGCCGAATGACCTCCTTCTGTGCTGTAAAATTCTATGATTATATGATTCTAAATCAGTAACTTGTTGTGGGGTGGATTTCCTTTGCGCACCATGTGCAACAAAATCCTAAATCCATTATTTATAAGCAAATTTACGATTTTGTTACACACAGTGGTCACAGAAACTTTCTTCACGTGTGAGCAATTATGGGCAAGAACCGATTTTCTGCTACTCATTGTGATGCCATTAATATGCCATGATGGGAAATTTCTTGGCCAATAACCTCTTTACACCAGCACCCCTGAAAAGAAAGTCTCTTTGGCACTGTTTCTTTGCAACAGTTATCAAAATAATACTTCTCTACACCTCCCAATTTTCTCTTCTCCTCTTCTGAGAGTGGTGACTCATACAGCAGTATAGTGGTTGATGGCAGCCCTCTTGTACCTCATCTTAATTGTTATTCTTCATATTAGCCAAGACAATGGGGCCTAGGCTTTCCAAATGGAGTGGGCATCTCTGGCAGGTTCGGACTTCTGCCTGCTATGGATATGCCCTCCTGACCCCAGCCAGTTTTCAGACTCTGGAAATACTTGCATGCTCGAGGTGGCCATCCCAGTTTCTATTACAAAATCAACAGCATTGGCCATAGAAGCCTGCCACTGCCTGGGGTTGCCAATAGCCTAACTAAAGAATAAAATGTCAGAAATTTCTTCCCGTCTCCTGGGGCCTGTGAATGGTAATGCTTGAAGGACTACTTCAAAGGCCCTGGCTGTGGGCACCATCTTCTTTGTCCTTCCATTGACTGTTAAATGCTGAATGCCAAGGCCTGACGGATGGCCCTGGCATCCAGCATTCAATCAGGGCAAATGGTTGGAAAAATAGCAAAGGCTGTGTTTCCCTCATCTTAATTTCATTAGTCCGTGCTCGTTCATATGTGGGTGGGCTCACTTTAAGCAACAGGGCCCACCCTCCAGAAATGGAGAGAAGGTGGGGATGCAGGGAAGCATGTCCCCGAGCAAATTTCTGGCCCTGTCTGCCCCAGAGCCAAACAACAACAACAACAACAACAACTTGCATTTATACAGCACCTTTAACATAGGAAAATGTCCCAAAATTGAGACCGAGCCAAAGAAGGAGATATTAGGATGGGTGACTAACACCTTGGTCAAAGAGGTAGGTTTGAAGGAGGGTCTTAAATGAGAGAAAGGTGGAGAGGCAGAGCAGTTTAGGGAGGGAATTCCAGAGCTTAGGGCCTAGACGGTTGAAAACAGGGCTGCCAATGGTGGGGCATAGGGGAGGAGATGCTCTAGAGGCTAGAGATAGAGGAACACAGAGTACTTGGAGGGTTCTAGGGCTGGCGGACATTACAGAGATAGGGAGGTGTGGGGCCATGATTGTAATACAAGGATAAGAATTTTTAAATGGAGGCATTGAAGGAGTGGGGGTGAATGCAGCTCAGCAAGAACAGGGGTGATGGGTGAACAGGACTTGCTGCAAGTTAGGATACGGGCAGCAGAGTTTTGGATGAGCTCAAGATTATGGAGGGTGCAGGATGGGAGGCTGGCCAAGAGAGCGTTGGAATAGTCAAGTCTGACAGTAACAAAGGCGTGGTTGAGAGTTTCAGCAGCAGATGAGCTGAGGCAGGAACGGAGACAGGCGATTTTACAGAGGTGGAAGTAGGTGGTCGGAAGCTCAGCTCAGGGTCAAATAGGATGCTGAGGTTGTGGACAGTTTAGTTCAGCCTGAGACAGTGGTCAGGATAGGGGATGGAATTGGTGGCTAGGGAACAGAGTTTGTGGCAGGGGCTGAAGACAATGGCTTTGATCTTCCCAATGATTTATTCGAAGAAGTTGCAGCTCATTCATGACTGGATGTCTGACAAGACAGAGGTGGTGAAGTAGAGCTGGGTGTCGTCAGTGTACATGTGGAACTTGACGTCATGTCTTCGGATGATGTTGCATGGAGATGAGCAATAGGAGGGGGGTCATGGATAGATCCAGAGATAATGGTGTAGGGGCAGGAACCAAAGCTGTTGCAGATGATTCTCTGGCTATGACTTGATAGGTAAGAGTAGGACCAGGCGAAGGTCGTCCCACCCAGCTGGATAATGGAGCAGAGGCTTTGGAGGAGGATAGTGTGGTCAACCATGTCAAAAGCTGCAGAGAGGTCGAGAAGGATGAGGAGGGATAGTGCTCTATGGTCACAGTCACAGAGGATGCCATTTGTGACTTTGATTAGTGCCACTTAAGTGCTGTGGTAGGTGCAAAAACCTGAATGGAGAGGTTTAAACATGGAGTTGCGGCAGCCCAATATAATAGTTTTATCATCTGAGAAATCCCTCTAAGTGGCACATAAATCTATAATTGAGATTGATATTTACTGCAATTTCTGACCAATAGCATTTTAGTGACTTTATAGATGAACTTTAATAAGACTTCAGTTTGAATTTTAGATTGTTTTAATTTTTTAAACAGTCTGAATAAATTCGCACAATTACTGCTGCAATGCACTGTGTGCCAGAGTGGTAGGATGTAGGTTTTAATTATGGTTCCAGACTCCACCAGGACCTGGTGAAATGCAGAAACGAGCAGGCTTAAATGAAGTTACAGTCAGGATTCTGGTTCATCAGGTCGTGAGCTTGGTCTGAAAGTTACTGCACCGTTCACTGAAACAATTGCAATAACTGAGACTGATTATTTCCCCAGTCTTGAAATACATTGTGGGATATGAGTATACAGATGCTGGGGCTGCAATTTTCGGCACCTTAGTGCCAGTACTTAAGGCTGTTTAAAAAAAAAGGCGTCTGCTTTGCTTCTGCCCACTTCCTGCACGGCCCGTGCAGTTTGCCATCTTGGTAAGGGCGATAGCCCGGGTGGTACGTGCGTGTGTCGAGATTATGCAGAGTTGGCAGATCGTGAAGTCAGTCAGCATGTAACGCTGACTTAACGCATAACCTGCCATTTTCGACATCGCCACTCCATTCAATGCCCTCTCCTAAACACGTACAGCTGAACGAGGGACCCCCCACCAGCACCACTTAAAGGGCTACATCCAACTTGCAGGTAAGTTGGTTATTGCTTTTATATTGGCTTTTGTAGTGTTTGTAGGAGTACTGGGTTTCTGTAAGACATTTAAAAAGTTGTTAAAGTGTGCAGGGAGTGCTGCTGGATGTTGGGAAGGCATTGGCTGCTACTGGAAGGCCTCTGACTACACCACTTGTTCCCAGTCATGGGGGCTCTAGTTGCAGTTCCCCTCGCACTGCAGCATGACAGGGAGATGGAGCAGAGGCAGCAAAGAAGACAAGCTGCTCACAGAGGAAGGAGGAGGAGAGGTGGAGAGCTCTCAGTAGGAGGCCTAATCCACCTAAGGTCTTCAGGGAGCACTTCTCCTACTTGCACCTAAGCCAGGTGCACTGTGTTCGGCAGCTCTGCTTCAACAAGGAGGTAGTCACAGCACAGAACTCTGCCACCTCTTGGAACCGGACCTGCAGCCTCAGAGCAGGGTGACGACGGCTCTGCCAGTGGCCCTCAAGGTGACCGTGGCCCTGAATTTTTTCGCTAGCGGATCCTTCCAGGCTGGAACAGGCGACATAGCAAACATCTCGCAGTTTGCCGTCCGTCGCTGCATCCGGGAGGTCACAGAGGCTCTGTACGCTAGGAGAGGGGACTACATTGTCTCCTGTCCAAACAGAGAGAAGTAGGAGGGGCGCACATGTGGCTTTGCCAAGATATCGAGCTTCCTCATGGTGCAGGGTGCCATCGACTACACACACGTGGCTTTGCGGGTGCAGCATCTCAATGGTGAGATGTTCCGTAACTGCAAAGGGTACCACTCACTTAATATGCAATTAGTGTGCGACCACGCCCAGCACAGCATGATGGTGAATGCGCGGTATCCTGGCAGCAGTCATGATGCCTTTATCCTGTGCTAGTCCACTGTGCCAACAATCTTCCAGCCACCACGTTGAACCCGAGGGTGGCTGATAGGCGACAAGGGCTGATGACTCCCCTCCGCAACCCCACCACTCGTGGCCAGCACTCATATAATGGGAGCCATGCTACCACATGGAACGTCATTGAGCAGACCATCGGATAGCTCAACCAATGATTCCACTGCCTTGACTGTTCGGAAGGAGCTCCCCTGTACTCAACGGAGCGGGTGTCCCAATTCTAGTGGTCTGCTACATCCTCTATAATTTGGCCATCATGAGGGCACAGCCATTGCCACCACGGGTTCTGCGACCACCTCAGGAGGAGGAGGAAGAAGAGGAAGACAAGGAGGAGGAGTAGGAAGGGAGGAGGCAGCCTGCAGATCCACCATCTGGACGGGCTGTCCATGAGCGCATCATCAGACTCCAGTTTCCCTGAATCCCCGTTGCTCAACATTTCCCCACCTTACCAAACCTCTGTCACAGAACATCACAGCGTCCTCTTGGCCACAATGCTGAAATGAAAGCCACAACAAAACAAACATTCCAAACCACATTTATAAGTCATTCAATCCAATACTATATGACAAAGTCAACTAATCACACTTGTGCATTCCCTTAGTGCCTGTCTTTCGTGTGCTTTTGCCTGTCCTAGTGCTCCTACGAAGTGGCTGCAGCATAGCTGTTGGAAGGCTGCTGACTTTCAGTGGGGGAGACTGCAGATGGCCTTGCAGGACGACCTTGAGCAGCTCTGGACCTAGAATACCTGGCTGTGGACTGCACCATTTCGGCATGGGCGGCAGCAGTCTGGGCTGACTGGCTGACAGGCAACAGCAAGGGACTGGTGGAGTGGCAGTGGTGGAAGTACGATTGCTGTCATCCTGAGAGAGGACAACAGGGTCGTGCTCCATGGAGCCACTGCCACTCCCCAGGGGCGGCGCCTCAGCAATCCTCGTAATCTGTTGGAGGACAGATTGCTGGACTGCTGTGACACCCTGCAAGCCCCTTTCCACACTGGTAAAGCAGCCATGATAGCAGCAGTCTGAGCTTGCATGACAGAAGTCTGAGCTTCCACTGCAGCACTCAGAGGTTGTGTGGCTTCCACTTGTGCTGCAATGGAAGCTGAGACATCGCCCATCAGACCCTGCATCATGGTTGGGTCCACAAGTGCTCTAATGAAGTTGCCCATCACTTCCATCCTGCAAATTGTGGGCTCAAAACACTGTGCAAAGCCCTGTGCAAGGTTGGAGCCGGACTACTCCATGCTCCTTGACAGTGACAACAAGCTCTCTGGCAGGCCTGCCAAAGCGGCAAGCATTTCGGTGTGCATGCCCATCACCCTTCTTCTGAAGGCCACCCCATCAAAGTCTTCATCTCTGTGCTCTACAGTAGAACATGTATGAGACCTCGCCCTCCGAGGAGCTGGCACCTGCGCTACCCTTTCCCCCTGCCCTGGCTGCAGGCCACTCATGCCCGGTGACTCACCACATGCAGATCCCGCCTCTATACGACCCTCTAAAGTATGCACTGTGCCACTTTCTGAGCTGGTGCCTGTGAGTGTCAGATCGAGTGACAGTATCTCTTCCTCTCCATCACGCTCCTCTTGCTGTTCCTGCTCTGGCTGGGTAGCTTGGAATTCTTGGGTATCTGAAAGGAGAAAGGCATAAGGGTAGGGTTGTGGTGAGGGGGTGGGGGGAAGCAAGATGTGCATGCCTACACCATCAGCAGCTTGAAAGTGAGAAGAGATTGTGGGATGAGTAGGAAGTGGGATGTGCGAAGGAGGATTAGGTATCTTCAATGTTTCAGTCTCAATGATTGCCATGGCCTCAGTGACAGCCCCTCCAATAATGTCAAGCACAGTCTCTTCCAACTGGGTCAGGACATGCAGCCATGCCTGTCCCCGCCTGTTAACTGCTGCTGTGTCCTGTTATGAGCCACCTTGCCCTGCAAGAGAAAGGGAAGTGTGTCAGTGAATGTGGTGCAATGTGTTTGGGTGATGTGTGTCAGTGAGTGTGGTGCAATGTGTTTGGGTGAAGTGTGTCAGTGAATGTGGAGCAATGTGTTTGGGTGAAGTGTGTCAGTGAGTACGGTGCAATGTGTTTGGGTGATGTGTGTCAGTGAGTGCGATGGAATGTGTTTGGGTGAAGCGTGTCAGTGAATGTGGTGCAATGTGTTTGGGTGAAGCGTGTCAGTGAGTGTGGTGCAATGTGTTTGGGTGAAGTGTGTCAGTGAGTGTGGTGCAATGTGTTTGGGTGATGTGTGTCAGTGAGTGTGGTGCAATGTGTTTGGGTGATGTGTGTCAGTGAGTGTGGTGCAATGTGTTTGGGTGAAGTGTGTCAGTGAATGTGGAGCAATGTGTTTGGGTGAAGTGTGTCAGTGAGTGTGGTGCAATGTGTTTGGGTGATGTGTGTGTCAGTGAGTGTGGTGCAATGTGTTTGGGTGAAGTGTGTCAGTGAGTGTGGTGCAATGTGTTTGGGTGATGTGTGTGTCAGTGAGTGTGGTGCAATGTGTTTGGGTGAAGTGTGTCAGTGAGTGTGGTGCAATGTGTTTGGGTGAAGTGTGTCAGTGAGTGTGGTGCAATGTGTTTGGGTGATGTGTCTGTCGTGGTTGAATAGCTGGTATTTTGTGCAAGGTGTGAGATGTGGGTGTGAGGCTTGCAGCAGTGCTAAGTGTGTGAGGGTGAGGTGAAGCTATGAATGTGAGATATGAGTCGAGATTGTTGGTAGGTGAGTGATGGGAGTGTGGTGCATTGAGCTATGTGTTAGGCTAGTGGTCCAGTTGGTGGGAGAGGGCTTTTGAAGATGCATTCACTGACCTTGACCACTCATATGAGGTCATTAAACTTCTTTCAGCACTGGATCCAAGACTGCTGACAGTGACCACTTCAGCTGTCTGCTCCCACTGCCTTCCGACTGTCAGTCTGGATGGCCTCCTGGCCCCCTGCGGGTAGAGGACCTGTCTAATCTGTTCTAGCCCCTGCCCTAAGGCCTCCAGTGCTGTGCCTGAGAACCTAAGTGCCTTTTCACTGCCCTATTGAGCCATAACTGCCTGACAGTTGCCTTAACTACCAGTTCAATGAGGTGCTGAATGCAGAATGCACCTCCCCTTTAAGAAGTGCAGACTGCGTTTAAAAGTGGAGGCTAGCTTTAAGTAGAGCTAGCCTTGCACGAACTTGGGATCTCTGCTGAGCGCTCAGCCACTCAGCAGTGCTCTCATCGCTAGGCTACATGCATCAATAATGTTAATTAGCAGGCAGCACGAATGTCACATGCAGTTTTATAATGGATACATATCTCTGCCCTGTATATGTGAACAAAATTGAGAGGTCGCACAACACCAGGTTATAGTCCAACAGTTTTATTTGAAATCACAAGCTTTCGGAACTATCGCTCCTTCCTCAGGTGAAGTAAATTGGATACAGAATCGTCAGAGCATATATAGATGGAAAAAAAAGCATGTGTACTTTACAATTGCAGACCAATAAATTAAATCATCCTGACTATCTGCCGAGGTGTGATAAAGTTAATTAAGTCAGCCAGGAAGGTACCACATCAAAAGTATATGTGAGCCAGGGAGAATGTGTGTATGTGAAATAAAGAGACCAGCCACTGAAAGAAACATCATAGACATGAAGAGGAATGTACTAATTTGTGTGTGTCATTTTCCTAGGAATCTTGTTAAAGTAACAACTAAACTTCGTTAATTACTCACTGTGCAAATGCGCCACATTGCATGGTACTCAACTGTACAGACCGGAATTATACCACTAGGCTTGATACTTCGCCTGTACTGAGTTATCTGATATCAGTCAGGGTGATAGTAGGACACTACAACTGGCATCAGTGTCCCCAGGCTAGGCAGGCAAAAAATAGCTGGAGTTTATGCTCATGATTGCTATCCAGTGACCTCTATTATAAATTGCATGTTTATGGACGAGGGAGTTGAGGACTGGGTTAGGCTGAAGTATTGACATTCTATCAAAATTGTTAGTGCTAGATTCTAAATCCAGGCACAAATTTTATCTGCATCGACCACCTTGCCAATTGCACCCACCTCCTCCCACTATACTGTCTCCAACCATTCCACAGGCAGGTTAGAACTGGAAATAAATTTAAGTCATAGAGTCATAACGGCACAGAAGGAGGCCATTTGGCCCATTGAGTCCGCACCGGCTCACTGCAGAGCAATCCAGTCAGTCCCACTCCCCCGCTGTATCCTCGTAGCCCTGCAAGTTTATTTCCCTCAAGTGCCTATGCAGTCCTTCCCTTGAAAACATTGAGGGGGAGAAATTCAGTATCACCCCGTTTGGGGCGCAATTATCGGCCAGGCGCAAAGTTTAGTGCCTGGCGCTAATTATCGTCTCTGACTGCAAACTTGGCTTTTATCGCCCCTGGAGGTGTTGGAGCGCTAAATCAGGCACTACACACGTGTCTTAAGGCGCAAAGGCCGAGGAGCGAGGCGTTAACTCAGAGCGCTGGCGAAGCTTAGGTGATGTCAGTTAGCAATGGAGCACAGACACACTGGCGCCAGCCAGTTCTTAAAGGGGAGGGTCGATATTGCTCTCCAGCCACACCCTGCTCATTGCAGCCTTGAATCTCGTCATGGACAGACCTGTGCCTGAAATCTTCAGCCAAGGACTATGGAGAGGGTCAGGGAACGAGCTCAGCGCTTCAGCGACCGGGCCTTGGAGGCTCTGGTTGGCGCGGTGGAGCGGCGAAGAGCTATACTGTACCCTGAGAGTGGCAGGAAGCCATTACTGCGCAACTACAGAAGAGTGTGGAGGGAGGTGGCTCAGAGCGTCTCCTCCAGCAGCATGGTGCCCAGGACCCATACGCAATGTCGCAAAAAGTTCAACGACCTCACTCGGCTCGTCAGGGTGAGTGGCTGTTTTTCAATACCTCTCCATCCCTCCATCTCAACCTCACTCTATGGCCAGAGGGTCTTAAAACCCCAATGCCCAACACTCATCCAAGACCTATGGCCATCTCATGAAACACACACGCACATTCCACACTTTGCATACATTAAGGGCTATTCAACTATGGGAAGCACATCAGGCAAGACCATGGCTGCATACAGTAAGGGGTATTCAACTATGGGAGGCACATCAGGCAAGACCATGGCTGCATATTTACTCAGATGCCGTCCTTTTTCTTGCAGGCCAAGCTATCTCACAACAGGAGACAGCAGCAACGGACGGGTGGAGGGCCGCCTCAGCTGCAACCCCTCAGCGATTTGGAGGCACGCGTCCACAGGATTGTGGCAAGCCAGGTGATCGGTTCTGTCGCCCCTGGAGAGGTCGACCCCGTTCGGGACAGCAATGGTAAGGTCATCAGCTTTCTCTCCTCTCTCATTCCACTTGTCCCTCACGACACCAGCCTTTTACACTTTCAATCCAACTTACTAAATCGCTCCACTCCTTCCTCCCTTACTGCCCCCCTGTCCTCATGCTAAAGCCACTCTTGTACCTCCCTGCTTTCAGATGGTGATTCACCAGCTGAGGAGACGGGCCCTCAAGCTGCCAGTGGGAGTGAAGCCGCAGGCGAAGAGGAAGAGGAAGCCGGAGCATCAGTGCCACCCTCTCCCGAGGAAGCCCATGCCCACACTGGGACCATGTCTTCCCTGGAGGGGAGCAGGGGGGAAGGGTCTGATGAGGGTGAAGCTCCGGGACCCAGCGGTCTGCAGCAACGCGATGGGGGTGGGGAAGCTCGGGGGCCTTCTCCCCGGAGGGAGAGTAGGCCAGCGAGTTCTGCTGCACTATACGCAGAGGAGGAGCGGCTCATCGCTGAAATGAACACCCAGGCGGTGGGCATGCACACTCAGCTCATGGGTGCAGTGGGAAGGGTGTCCGATTGCATTGATGCACTGGCAAGGAGTGTGGAGCACTACGCTGTAGCACAGGCAGATGCCACGCAAAAGCTTAGTGCTGCAATTCGGTCACTGGCTGCCGTGATCCAATCTCAGACTGCTCTCATGCAGTCTCAGATTGAGGCCACGCAAGCACTGACTGCTGCCATCCTCGATGGTTCATACACATTTCCCCAGGGCTCTCACGGCGCCGCAGCAGGCCAGCAATCTTTGCTCCAGCAGATTGCTCCGGATGCTGAGGTGCTGCCCCGTGGGAGTGCCAGTGTGTCGGTCGAGCAGGGAGGTGCTGTCCTCTCTCAAGATGACAGCATTCCTGCTGCCACCACTGTCACTTCCCCATTGCACTTGCCACTGCCTGTAGCCCAGACTGCTGCCGCCCATGCAGAGTTGGTGCAGTCTGTAGCCGGGCCCTCCAGGCCCAGAGCTGGTCGAGGGCATCCTTCGAGGGCATCTGTAGTCTCAGGATCTGACATTCAGCAGCCTTCCACCAGCCTTGCTGCAGCCACTGGGGCCCCATTACGGAGGAGCAGTAGGGTGGGAAGGGGGCAAGTGGGTAAGGGATGGAGATCACCCTCGAAGGGCAAAAAGTAGGAGGTCTCAGGAAATGTTGGGAATGTTTTTATTAAAGGCCGAGGTTCGTCTGATAACTTTTGTTTAGTGTTTTGGCCATTATCTCCAGGTTGTGACAACCAGTTATGTTAATTAATGAATTTTTGTGTTTATTTCTATTAGTTTGTCATGAATAAATGACACACATACAGTTTGTAAAATAAAAAAGTTGTTGTATTCAAAATGTACATGTTTGGCCTTTGGAATCATTGCTGCCTTGGCCGGCTATAGGGGTTGCGGGTTGCTTTCCATCATGTTGTTCTCCATGCCAGAAACCATTTCCTGAGTAAGGGCCTAGAAGCAGCTTGTTATCAGTCTTTGACAGACGGCCCTTGCAGTTTCAACATTGTGGGCCTCCCTCCCGCCTTGGTGCTGCTACTGATCATCCTCCTCCTCCTCCGGTGGTGCACCAAGGCCTGGTGGCATTGGCTGGGTCCTGAGGATTGCAAGGTTATGAAGAATGCAGCAAACAACTATGAAGAGGGAGACTCACTCAGGCGAGTACTGCAGGGCTCCTCCTGAGTGGTCCAGACAGTGGAACCGTTGCTTGAGCACGCCGATCGTCTGCTCAATGATATTCCTGGTGGCGAGATGGCTCTCGTTGTACCAGAGCGCAGCAGGGGTGTTGGGGTTACGGAGCGGTGTCATCAGCCAGGTGCACAGTGGATAACCCTTGTCCCCGAGGAGCCAACCACTTGGCTGATGCACTGCCTGGAAAAGCTCTGGCACACCAGTCTGGCGCAGGATGAAAGCATCGTGGCTGCTGCCAGGATAGCGGGCAGTGACAGCGAGTATCAGCTGTCTGTGGTCACAGACCAACTGGGCATTTAAGGAGTGGAACCCCTTGCGGTTTCAGAAAACCTCTGCATTCTCATGCGGTACCCGCAATGCCACATGCGTGCAGTCAATGGCGCCCTGCACCATGGGGAAGCCCGCTATCCTCGCAAAGCCCAATGCGCGTTCATGCTGTTTGGCCTGGGTCATCGGGAAAGAGATGTACTGGCGTCTCCTTTTATAGAGGGCATTTGTGACCTCCCGAACACAGCAATGGACCGCAAACTGGGAAATATTGACGATGTCCCCAGTAGCTGCTTGAAAGGAGACGGTGGCATAAAAATTCAGAGCCACTGTGACCTTCACTGCCACCGACAGAGACGTCCTAGTCCTCAGTTGAGGCTGCAGATCTGGCTGCAGCAGGTGGCAGAGCTCAGTGACCACCTCCTAGCTGAAGCGCAGCCTGCGCAAACACTGCTCCTCAGACAAATGAATGTAGGAGAATTGTTCCCGGAATACCATGGGAGGGTAAGGTCTCCTGTGCAGTGGCCTGTTGGCCCTCCTCCCTCTGGCCATGATTGCCACACTCTCTCTGCCTCTCCGATGCCTCCGATTCTGCAGGCGCAGTACGACGCCCAGAATCAGTGCAGCCCCCAAAGTCTCTTGACAATCGAAGTAATGAAGGTCAAATCCAAAAGAACCTGAAAAGTGCTGCTCAGTAGCCAGAAACTACTTCACACAGCATTGACTCTCTGCAGAAGTCTCTCTCTCTCTGTCAGAATCTCTCTCTCTCTGTCAGAATGAGTGGTGCAAAAATGTCTCCCACAAAAAAAGGCAGGAAGAGGGCACCTTTAAATAGCGCTCCCCCAGCCCCTTACCGACTGGAAAACGTTCCACTCTCCCTGTCATTGATTGCGGCAGGCGGAAAGGAAGGGGGCACCACTCAATATCCGGACTGGGGCGCCACCAGGGTGTTGCACGCTCGACTGATGTCACGATCTGCGGGCACAGGGGATCGGGGCAGTAGAGTTTAGCGCCGTCGCAAAAACTCTGGTCAATTTTGCGAACGGCGCAAACATTGCCACGCCCAGGCGCTAGTTGCGTTGCGCCCCATTAGCGCCCTCTAGGGCGCGAACGGGAGGAACTAAGCAACCGAATTTTTCCCCCTGAGTGTCTCCGCTTCCACCACTTCCGTCGGCAGCGAATTCCAGGTCCTCACCACTCGCTGTGTAAAAAAGTTTTTCCTCACATCCTCCCTGTATCTCTTACCCAAAACCTTAAATCTGTGTCCCCTAGTCCTTGTACCATCAACTAGTGGGAACAGCCTTTCTCTGTCTAGTCTATCCAAATCCGTCATAATCTTGTACACCGCTATCAAATCACCCCTCAACCTGCTTTGTTCGAATGAAAACAAATCCAGCTTCTCCAACCTGCCCTTGTAGCTAAGATCCCCCATCCCCGGAACCATTCTGGTAAATCTCCTCTGCACCCTCTCAAGGGCCTTCACATCCTTCCTAAAGTGTGGTGACCAAAACTGGACGCAATACTCCAGTTGTGGCCTAACCAACGCTTTATAAAGGTTCAGCATAACTTCTCTGCTTTTGTACTCAATACCTCTATTTATGAAGCCCAAGATCCCATATGCTTTGCTAACCACTCTCTCAATATGTCCTTGATGCGGAGATGCCGGTGTTGGACTGGGGTGGACAAAAGTGAGAAGTCGCACAACATTTCAAATAAAACTGTTGGACTATAACCTGGTGTTGTGCGACTTCTCAATATGTCCTGCCACCTTCAGGGACCTATGCACATTAACATCCAGGTCCCTCTGTCTCTGCACACTCTTTAAAACTGTGCCATTAAGTGTATATTGCCTCTCTCTGTTCCTTCTGCCAAAATGCATCACCTCACACTTCTTTGTATTAAATTCTATCTGCCACTTGTCTGCCCATTCTGCTAGCCTTTCTATGTCCTATTGCAGTCGATTGGTATCATCTTCACTGTTTGCCACACCCTCAAGTTTGGGGTCATCGGCAAATTTAGAAATTCTACTCTGTATTCCAATATCCCAATAGTCTTATTCCCAATATTGGGAGGACTTTATCCTATCATATAACATGTGTTGTCACTTTGGGAAATGTTCGACTGGCTGGATTCCCATCACCTAAATTTACTGGAATTAAGATTTAGTGGGGTCTAAATTTAACATTGTTGTCCCCATTTTATGGACCTAAAACTAGTGAAATGATAACCACATCTCAGACCCAGACTACTGGCTCGCCCTCACCCCGCATTCCGATTGCTTTTCCCCCAACCGGACTTACCTCTGGGCCTCAGCATGGCTGTCATTTTTACGGGCCCGACGAGCTGTGTCATGGTGCCTAATTGACGCCCGCAACTCACTTGATTTATTCTGATGAGCCCTGAGGACAAATTTACTTTGATACTTGAGCGCGTACACACCCATCGGGATCGGAAAATACAGGCCAACACTTCTTTTGTATACACTGCACATCCAGTCAAGAGCTGGGCGTTGAAGATTATTCACATTGAATGTGTAATTGGTAGGGACAAACTCGCACTTTTTTCAATTGCCTGAGTAAATTGTTAGATGGGGCGGGGTGCAGCATGCTCCTTCTGGCTCAGCCTGTGCCAGCATATCCTGAAGTCAGAATTGGATCAATGTGATATGTATTGTGCTGTGCTCTTTGGTTTTAGTTTTTTTTTTAATTAAAAAACATCTGATGCAAAGAGCCTGATAACTTAGAGCAGCCTCATTACTAGATATCCATGGGGAAAGGGAAAACAGGCTAGAGAATGCAAGAAAGATGAAAGAATGAAAAAACCACAATCAACAGCAGGGAAAATGATGGACATTAAAAATGTATGAAAAGGAGGAACTTAAGTAAGAAAGGAAAGACAAAAAGAAAGCAAAGGAAAGCCAAGTCATCAAAAGGGCAAAATAAATTAAATAAGAAAAGGTAACAAATAAAATGAAGGCAACCACTGAATGGAGAGCAACAGGTAGCTTGAGATGTGTTCAGAAAATAAACAAGATTAGATAGAAGTGAAGAGAAGTACAGTCAGGAAAGGATTGTTAGTAATTCATGCAGCAAAAGGGAAAATGTTCTCAAAAACTGCAAAAGCACATAATGCTGGAAACACTCAGCAGGTCAGGCTGCATCTGTGTCAGGTGAGGGTGTGGACTCTTGGCCAGAACTCAAATTTGCTGGTTGCTGGTGCTGGTGGCGCTGGAGAGAGAAGGAGTTGAGAAATCGGGCAGTGATTGATCTTGATGGATCTCAGCCCATTTTACAACAAGCACAAACTTCTGTTTGGGCCTTAGGAACTTGAAAACAGGCAAGAGCTTCAATCACTTGTACTCAGTAAACTCTACAAGTTGAAAATGATTTACTTGGAACCAGATGCTTTTGGCCGGAATTTTACCGGCGCTGAGAGGACGGGATCAGAGGCGGGTCAGCTGTGAAATTTGAAATGATTGACAGCGGGTCAGGACTTCGCTGTCAACCCGCCTCCACGCTAGTCTCCCAGGTGTCGGGTCTGTCAGTAGCTGAACAGACCCGACACTGAGCGGCAGGGGAGGCAATTTAGATCATTAGATAGATTGTTAAGAGGTAATTAAATAGTGGGCCAGAAATTCAGCTCTCCGGCTACCCGCGGGTGCAAGGATCGTGCACGTACTTACATACCGCGCCTGCCGTTGTGCTTCCGGCCCGCGTGAAATTCTGCTCCTGGGCCTCCTGCAGCTGCCGGCGCGCAGTGCTTGTGTATCCCAGGGGCGCAGTTAGTTCGAAGCGTCCCCTGGGATCACGTGGGCCATGGAGAGCAGGGAATCTTCATTCATAGATTTTGACAGGAAGACCTGTCAAATCTATGAATAGAGATCGGCCCCAAAACCTCACTAAAACTTCAAATAAATTAAAAAAAAATCACATTTTTAAAATAACTATAAATTACATAAATTAACTACTTTAAACAAAAATTTAAATTTTTGAAAAAATTAATTACACTTTTTAACGGTGCTAAAAATAAACTTACCTTTCTTTAAAGTATGTAAAAAAGATAAACCTGTTGAAAAAATGTTTAAATTGTACTTAATTCACCACTTACCTTGTTAAAAGCAGGCCTTGCACCTCCTTTTTCCCTGCGCAGCTTCTCCATACTTACCCTCACGGAGAAACCTGAAAAAAAAACCGAAGTTCGCTGCAGTGCGCGCTGCCTCTCCGGCGCACGCGTTCGACCTCTGAACCCCTTCCTTCAGGGGAACGGAAGTTCCGGTTTCCAGCGCATGCGCAGTGCATGCGTGAAACCGGCACTTTCGTTGGGTCTACAGGTGAGTACACAGCGCGTACTCACCCGTGGAGACCCGAATTTCTGGCCCATTATTTTAAGCTCACCTTTAGATTTTTAGAGTTCGCCAATGGCTTCCCCGCTGCTCGGGGATCACGTCAGGTAAGGAGGTCGGGTGTTGTGTCAGCATGGGATGATTTCTTTACTTGACAGCTGCAAATGGTCTATAAAAGCTCCCATTTCATAGGTCTTCATTTTCCAAGCTCAGAAGATGTTGCATTTGGAAGACAGATTGAGCTTTATGCAGGTTGACAAGTGTTTGGAGCAAACTCTCTATCCATAGAGTCATAACGGCACAGAAGGAGGCCATTTGGCCCATCGAGTCCTTGCCGGCTCTCTATAGAGCAATCCAGTCAGTCCCATTCCTCCGCTCTATCCCCGTAGCCCTACAAATTTATTTCCCTCAATTGCCTATCCAGTCTCCCCTTGAAAACATTGAGTGTCTCTGCTTCCACCACTTCCACCAGTGTCACCTCATTGGAACAACGTCTCTCACCACTAAGAGATTGCTTCTGTCATCTCAACCTCACCTGCCATCTATTCCATCATGTGGAGATGCCGGCGTTGGACTGGGGTGGACAAAAATGAGAAGTCGCACAACACCAGGTTATAGTCCAACAGATTTATTTAATTTTACAAGCTTTCGGAACAGTTCGCTCCTTCGTCAGGTAAGTTAGCAGTGAGAGAATCTCCCAGAATTCACAATTTAAACACAGACAAAATATATTCAAATCTTTCCTACATCAAAGAGCGCAGCCAAGACAATGAGATGTGTCCCAGGGGGTCCAACGTGTCAAACCACCTGCTGGCTGCATATCCTGTCAATCTGTGTAGGTTCTTGTGTTAGTCTTTTTAAAAAAAAAACACCTGGGAAGACCGGCCATGATGTCAAGTCACGTTCTGTATCGTGACATGAACCCGATATCGCGATTGAGGCCATCCTCATGAGTGCGGAACTTGGCTATCAGTTTCTGCTCTATGATTTTGCGCTGTCGTGTATCTCGAAGGCCGCCTTGGAGAACGCTTACCCGCATATCCGAGGCTGAATGCCCCTGGCTGCTGAAGTGTTCCCCGACTGGGAGGCAACCCTCCTGCCTGGCGATTGTTGCGCGGTGTCCGTTCATACGTTGTCTCAGTGTCTGCATGGTCTCGCCGATGTACCATGCTCTGGAGCATCCTTTACTGCAACGTATCAGGTAGACAACGTTGGCCGAGTCACATGAGTATGTACCGTGTACCTGGTGGGTAGTGTCCTCACGTGTGATGATGGTATCTGTGTCCATGATTTGGCATGTCTTGCAGAGGTTGCCGTGGCAGGGTTGTGTGGTGTCTTGGTTGCTGTTCTCCTGAAAGATGGGTAATCTGCTGCGAACGATGGTACTTTTGAGGTTAGGCGGCTGCTTGAAGGCGAGTAGTGGAGGCGTGGGGATGGCCTTAGCAAGGTGTTCGTCGTCATCGATCACATGTTGAAGGCTGCGAAGAACTATTCCATCAGCATCGGTGCCCTTGAAAAAATCTCACCTTGATCCTCAGAATCCCACCACGATCAGCCCCAACACCAGCATTATTGGGCACACCAGCAGCACCAACATCCACTCCAACCTTCTCCGCAATCAACTGATGCTGCACAGGACACAAGGCATCAGCACCCAACCACATTGCTGTCCGGGACGCCAGGGATGGCCTCATCATGGCTAGATTTACTTCACTTGATGTTGCACATCCTGGCTACCACATGATGCGCCAGGTTGGCACCACCCCACACAAACACCATAAAGCATCCCTACAATGCCCAAGCTATTCCTTTCACACTCATCACCATTGTGGGGGGTGGGGGTGGGGGGGGGTACCCTTATGTCTCACCATTCACTGCAACTCACTAAGCCACTTTCAAAGGTGCACACAAATCTGTCCAAGAATGCAAAGTGTTGAAAATAAAGATTTCAATGTTTGACAGCACATTAACAGAAACTTTACATGAACATTGGCTAAAACACCCAAGTGCCTACCCTTGTGTGTTGTTAGTTGGTATGAATGGACTAGGATGAGGGTGAGTGAGAAGTGTGGCTAGTGAGATGGGTAAGTGATAATGTAGATAGAGAGGGATGGGTGGAGGTGCAAGGTAAGTTGGTGTAAGGATGTGCAGGAGTAGGGTAGGGAAGGCAGAGTGATGTGGATGTGATGAGTGGCACAGCAGGATGAGGTTGAGTGTGGCTTTGCTGTAACGTTTCGTGATCTACTGAGATCATTGAAAGGTTTGCGCCACTGCAGCCTGGTCCTCCTGACGACATCCCTGCTTGTGCCCTCCTCTGCAATGTGCAACCAGGCTGCGTTGGTCTTCTGGGGAGGTCTCTTCCTCCCATTGGAAGGGAGGAGAACCTCTCTGCGTGCTGTGACTTCCATTAGTATATGGAGGGTGTTATGGGAGAGCCTAGGTGCAGCTGTGCACCTCTGTGCAGTGCTTGTCAGTGTTTGCAGCACCTCAATGCTGCAGAACACTGACAGCACAAATGTCAAAATAAATTTGCACATGGTCCCTTTAAGGAAACCGGCTGATGACGCGTCATCAAATGACGTCATCAGACATACTTCCTTTTAATTGGCTGGGAACCTCGCTGGGCGGGCTTAACAAGCCCAATCATCGTAAAATAACTTCAACAGAGCGGGATGGAACAGGCAGCGGGCTGGGACAGCGCTACCGACCCTGGCTGCCCCGGACCTGCCTCGGTATGCGAAATCGCGGCCTTTGTCTCTAGAAACAACATAATTGCTGATTTGTAAGTGTATAAGTGATTTTTGTCTCAATAGACTTTGGATTGCTATAAAATTGTGCCAGTGGAGACTACCTTGGAAACTGTTCACTCTTAAACACGTTTTAAATGATTTTGCTAGATTTCCATCAAAGTGACTTTTAAACTATTGGGGGTAGAAATTAGGTCGCGCCCCATTTGGGGCGCAAATATCGTCCGGACGCAAATATTAGCGCCTGGCGCTAATTATCGGCACTGACAGGAAACTTCACTTTTACCGCCCCGGGAGGTGAGTGGAGCGCTAAAGCAGGCGCTGCACACCTGTCTTAAGGCGCAAAGGCCAAGAAGTGAGGCGCTAACTCAGCGCGCGAGCGCAGCGCAGCTGCTGCCAGTTAGCGAGGGAACACAGACACACTGGCGCCGGACACTTCTTAAAGTGGGGGGGGGCCACTTGCTCCCCAGCCACACCCTGCTCATTGCAGCCTTGAATCTCAGCCTGGAGAGACCTGTAATCCATTTTGCTGCCAAGCATGGAGAGGGTGAGAGAACGCGCTCATCGCTTCACCGAGCGGGCCTTGGATGCTCTGGTTGATGCAGTGGAGCGCAGACGATGTATGCTGTTCCCTGAGAGTGGCAGGAGGCCTTTGCCACGCGAGTTCAGAAGAGTGTGGAGGGAGGTGGCTCAGAGCGTCTCCTCCAGGAGCATGGTGCCCAGGACCCATGTTCAATGCCGCAAAAAGTTCAACGACCTCACTCGGGTCGTCAGGGTGAGTGGCTTTTTCTCAATACCTCTCCATCCCTCCATCTCAACCTCACTCTATGGCCAGAGGGTCTTAAAACCCCAATGCACAACACTCATCCAACACCTATGGCCCTTTCATCAAACACACACACACATTCCACACTTTGCATACAGTAAGGGCTATTCACCTATGGGAGGCACATCAGGCAAGACCATGGCTGTATATTGTAAGGGCTATTCACCTATGGGAGGCACATCAGGCAAGACCATGGCTGTATATTGTAAGGGCTATTCACCTATGGGAGGCACATCAGGCAAGACCATGGCTGTATATTGTAAGGGCTATTCACCTATGGGAGGCACATCAGGCAAGACCATGGCTGTATATTTACTCAGATGCTGTCCTTTTTCTTGCAGGCTAAGCTGGCTCATAATAGGAGACAGCAGCAACGGACAGGTGGAGGGCGGCTTCAGCTGCAACCCCTCAGCGATCTGGAGGAGCGCGTCCACAGGATTGTGGCATCACCTTTTTGTCCTCTGTCCTTCCACTTGTCCCTCACAACACCAGCCTTTGACACTTTCAATCCAACTTGCTAACTCGCTGCACTTATTCCTCCCTTACTGCCACCCTGTCCTCACGCTAAAGCCACTCTTGTACCTCCCTGCTTTCAGATGGTGATTCACCAGCTGAGGAGACGGGCCCTGAAGCTGCCACTGGGAGTGATGCTGCAGCCGAGGAGGAAGAGGAAGCCAGAGCATCAGTGCCACCCTCTCCCGAGGAAGCCCGTGCCCACACTGGGAACACGCCTTCCCCGGAGGGGAGCAGGGGGGAAGGGTCTGATGATGGCGAAGCTCCAGGACCCAGCGGGCTGCAGCAACGCCATGGGGGGGGTAGGGAAGAACGGGGGCCTTCTCCCCAGAGGGAGAGTATGCCAGACACTCCTACTGCAATGGACGCAGAGGAGGAGCGGCTGATTGCAGAAATGAACACCCAGGCGGTGGGCATGCACACTGAGCTCATGGGTGCAGTGGGAAGGGTGCCCGAATGCATTGAGTCACTGGCAAGGAGTGTGGAGCACTTCGCTGTAGCACAGGCGGATGCCACACTAACGCTTAGTGCTTCAATTCAGTCACTGGCTGCCGTGATCCCACCTCTGACTGCTCTCATACAGACTCAGATGGAGGCCACGCGAGCACAGACTGCTGCCAACCTCGATGGTTCGTGCACATGTCCCCGGGGCTGTCACCGCGCCGCAGCAGGCCAGCAATCTGTTCTCCGGCAGATTGCTCCGGATGCTGAAGTGCTGCCCCGTGGGAGTGCCAGTGTGTCGGGCGAGCAGGGAGTTGCTGGCCTCTCTCACGATGACAGCATTCCTGCTGCCAACACTGTCACTTCTCCACTGCACTTGCCACCGCCTGTAGGACAGACTGCTGCCGCCCATGCAGAGTTGGTGCAGTCTGCAGCCGGGCCCTCCAGGCCCAGAAGTGGTCGAGGCCGTCCTTCAGGGGCATCTGCAGTGTCAGGGTCTGACGAGCAGCAGCCTTCCACCAGCCTTGCTGCAGCCACTGAGGTCCCATTACGGAGGAGCAGTAGGGTTAGAAGGGGGGAAGTGCGCAAGGGAAGGAGATCACCCTCGAAGGGCAAAAAGTAGGAGGTGTGACAAAATGCTGGTCATTTTTTTATTAAAGGCCGAGGTTCATGGTCCAACTTTTGTTTAGTGTTTTGGACATTATCTCCAGGTTGTGAGAACCAGTTATGTTATTGACTGTTTTTTTGTGTTTATTTCTATGAGTTTGTCATGAGGAATTGACACACACAGAGTTTGTAAAATAAATAAGTTTCTGTATTCAAAATATACATGGCTGGTGGTTGGAATTATTGGTGCCTTGGCCGGCTTAGGGGTTGCGTGCTGGGTTGATTAGTGTTTGTAGCAATGGCAGGGGCCCTAGAAGCGGCTTGCTATTAGTCGTTGACGGACGGCCCTTGCAGTTTGACCATTGTGGGCCGCCCTCCCGCCTTGGTGCTGCTGATGATCATCGTCCTCGTCCTCTTCCTCCTCTTCCTCCTCCTCCTCTGGTGGTGCTACAAGGCCTGGTGGCATTGGCTGCGTCCTGAGGATTGCCATGTTGTGCAACATGCAGCACACGACTACGAAGTTCGAAACTTGCTCAGGCGAGTACTGCAGGGGTCCTCCGGAATGGTCCAGACAGCGGAACCGTTGTTTCAGCACGCCGATTGTGCGCTCAATAATGTTCCTGGTTGCTTGATGGCTTTCATTGTACCGCAGCTCAGCAGGGGTGTTTGGCGTACGGAGCGGTGTCATCAGCCAGGTGCTCAATGCGTACCCCTTGTCCCCCAGAAGCCAACCAACTTGCTGATGCGGTGCCTCGAAAACTTCTGCCACAGTAGTCTGGCGCAGGATGAAAGCATCGTGGCAGCTGCCCGGATAGTGGGCATTGACAGCGAGTATCAGCTGTCTGTGGTCACAGACCAACTGCACATTCAAGGAATGGAACCCCTTTCTTTTCCTGAATTCCTCTGCATTCTCTCGCGGAGCACGCAAAGCCACATGCGTGCAGTCAATGGCGCCCTGCACCATGGGGAAGCCCGCTACCCTCGCAAAGCCCAGAGCACGGTCACGCTGCTTGTCTGGGGTCATAGGGAAAGAGATGAAGTCTCGTCTCCTTCTGAAGAGGGCATTGGTGACCTGCCGGATGCAGCGATGCACCGCAAACTGGGAGATATTGGCGAGGTCCCCAACAGCAGCTTGGAATGAGCCAGTGGCGTAGAAGTTCAAAGCCACTGTGACCTTCACTGCCACCGACAGAGACGTCCTGGACCTCAGCTGAGGCTGCAGATCTGGCTGCAGCAGGTGGCAGAGCTCAGTGACCACCTCCTTGCTGAATCGCAGCCTTCGCAAACACAGCTCCTCGGACATATGGATGTAGGAGAGCTGTTCACGATATACCCTGGGAGGGTAAGCTCTCCTGTACATGCGCCTGATGGCCCTCCTCCGTCTGGCCATCATTGCCACTCTCTGTCTGCGTCTCGGTATCCTCCGATTCAGCTGGAGCAGGACGACGCCCCCAATCAGTGCAGCCCCCATATTCTCTTTGCCAGAAAAGTAATGAGGTACAGCAACTAAAGTAGCAACAAAGTTAGGATGAATAGGCAAAACTACCTCACAAAGCGTTGAGTCAATGTAGAAGTCTCTCTCTCTCTCTCTCCGAATCTCTCTCTCTCTCTCAGAACGAGTGGTGCATAAATGTCGACCACAGAAAAAGACAGGAAGAGGCCCCCTTTAAATAGCGCCCCCCCCAGCCCCACACCGATTGATAGCGTTCCAGTCTTCCGGTCGTTGGAAGCGCCAGGCGGTAAGGCAGGGGGCGCCACTCAATTTCCGCTCCGGGGCGCCCCAAGGGCGTTGCACCATGGAATGACGTCACAATCTGCGCGCGCAGGTGGTCGCAGCGGTAAGTTTTAGCGCCGCCGCACAATCTCAAGTTAAGTTCTCGAGCGGCGCAAACATCGCTGCGCCCGGGCGTTAGCGGCTTTGCGCCCCATTAGCGCCCTCTTAAGGCGCTAACGGGAGGCGCAACCAAGTGAATTTTTACCCCTTGGAGTGGGGGCTTCTTTTTAAAAAGGCAATGCTGGGAGCTGACAGTGAATTGAAATTCAATCACATCACCCCTCCTCCACTCCCCAGATATCGAATACACATGCAAAATAATCTTAGAATCATAGAAACTTACAGCACCGAAGGAGGCCATTCGGCCCATTGTGTCTGTGCCGGCTGAAAAAGAGCTATCCAGCCTAATCCCACTTTCCAGCTCTTGGTCCATAGCCTTGCAGGTTACGGCATTTCAAGTGCATATCCAAGTACTTTTTAAATGCGATGAGGGTTTCTGCCTCTACCACCCTTTCAGGAAGTGAGTTCCAGACCCCCACCAACCTCTGAGTGAAAAAAGTTTTCCTCAACTCTCCTCTAATCCTTCTACTAATTACTTTAAATCTATGCCCCCTGGTTATTGACCTCACTGCTAGGGGAACTAGGTCCTTCCTATCCACTCTATTTAGGCCCTTCATAATTTTATACACCTCAATTAAATCTCCCCTCAGCCTCCTCTATTCCAAAGAAAACAACTCTAGTCTATCCAATCTTTCCTCAAAGCTAAAATTCTCCAGTCCTGGCAATATCCTCGTAAATCTCCTTTGTACTCGCTCTAGTGCAACCACATCTTTCCTGTAATGTGGTGAGCAAAACTATACGCAATAGTCTAGCTGTGGCCTAACTAGATTTTATACAGTTCTAGCATAACCTCCCTGCTTTTATATTCTATGCCTTGGCCAATAAAGGAAAGTATCCCGTATTTTGAAAAAAACATTTTAAATTCATTTTAAGGGGTGTGAGCTTCGCTGGCAAGGCCAGCATTTATTGCCCATCCCTAATTGCCCTTGAGAAGGTGGTGGTGAGCCGCTGCAGTCTGTGTGGTGAAGGTAACAGTGTTATGATGGAGGCAGTTCCAGGATTTTGACCCAGTGACGATGATGGATTGGCGATCGACTTCTAAGTCAGGATGGTGTGTGACTTTGGAGGGGAACTTGGAGGTGGTGGTGTTCCCATGCGCCTGCTACCCTTGTCCTTCTAGGTGGAAGAGGTCGCAGGTTTGGGCAGTGTCACCGAAGAAGCCTTGGCGAGTTGCTGTGGTGCATCTTGTAGATGGTGCACACTGCAGCCACGGTACGCCGGTGGTGGAGGAAGTGAATGTTTAAGGTGGTGGATGGGGTGCCAATCAAGCGGGCTGCTTTGTCCTGGATGGTGTTGAGCTTCTTGAGTGTTGTTGGAGCTGCACTCATCCAGACAAGTGGAGAGTATTCCATCACACTCCTTACTTGTGCCTTGTAGATGGTGGAAAGGCTTTGGGGGGTCAGGAGGTGAGACACTCGCCACAGAATACCTAGCCTCTGACCTGCTCTTGTTGCCACAGTATTTATGTGGCTGGTCCAGTTAAGTTTCTGGTCAATGGTGACCCCCAGGATGTTGATGGTGTGGAATTCGGCGATAGTAATGCCGTTGAATGTCAAGGGGCGGTGGTTAGACTCTCACTTGTTGGAGATAGTCATTGCCTGGCACTTCTGAGGCGCGAATGTTACCTGTCACTTATCAGCCCAAGCCTGAAGTAGGTTTTTCCCTCATGTTGGTTCTCTCACCACCTGTCGCAGGCCCAGACTGGCAGCTTTGTCCTTCAGGACTCGGGCAGCTATTGGTGATGGACATTGAAGTCCCCCACCTAGAAGGACATTCTGTGACCTGTCCAAGTGGAGGAGTACTGATTCATCAGCTGAGGGAGGGCAGTAGGTGGTAATCAGCAGGAGGTTTCCTTGCTCATGCTTGACCTGAAGCCATGAGTCAATGTTGAGGACTCCCAGGGCCACCCCTTCCTGACTGTATATCACTGTGCCACCACCCCTGGGTCTGGGAATGGTGATGCAGGAGTTTGGGACATTGGCTGAAAGGTATGAATCTGTGAGTATGACTATGTCAGGCTGTTGCTTGACTAGTCTGTGTGGCATGTCTCCCAATTTTGGCACAAGTCCCCACATGTTGGTGAGGAGGACTTTTCAGGGTTGACTGGGCTGGGTGTGCTGCTGCCGTGTCCGTAGCCAAGGTTGATTCGTCCGGTTTTATTCTTATTATTATTGGCCCAAAAATTCGGCCCTTCCCGCGTGACACAGTGTGTACTCACCCGTATTGATTCCCGAAGTGCCGGTTTCCTGCATGCACTGCGCATGCGCGGGAAACCGGAACTTCCAGTATGGTGAAGGGGGCGGTTCTTAGGTGAACCACGTGCGCGCTAGAGGCTGCGCACACGCAGCACACCTAGATTTTTTTTCAGGTTTCTACGCGAGGGTAAGTATTGAAGATACTACGCTAATAAAAAGGAGGCGTAAGACCCCTTTTGAACAAGGTAAGTGGTTAATTAAGTAAAATTTTAAATTTTTTTCAACAGGTTTATCTTTTTTAGATACTTTAAAGAAAGGTAAGTTTATTTTTATAACTTTTAAAAAGTATTTTAATTTTTTCAAAAATTTAAATTTTTGTTTAAAGTGGTTAATTTATTTAACTATAGTTATTTTATAAATGTGATGTTTTTTTAAAAATTTATTTTAAGTTTAGCTGTTCTTTTGGGGCCGATTTCAATTCACAGATTTGACAGGTCTCCTGTCAAATCTATGAATGAAAGATGGTCTGCTGCCATTGGCTCTCCATGGCCCACGTGATCCCAGGGGTCGCATCGCACTAACTGCGCCCCTGGGACACGCAAGCACTGCGCGCCGGCTCTTGGGAGAGGCCCGGGACCCGAAGTTCCCGTGGGCCCAAAACACAACGGCAGGCGCGGTGGGTAAGAGCGCGTGCGATCCTTACCCCCGCGGCAAGCCGGCCACGCGAATTTCTGGGCCATTGTGTTCTGTTACAACTAAGTGGCTTGCTAGGCCATTTCAGAGGGCAGTTAAGAGTCAACTACATTGCTGTGGGTCTGGAGTCACATATAGGCCAGACCAGGTAAGGACGGCAGATTTCCTGCCCTAAAGGACATTAGTGAACCAGATGGGTTTTCATGACAATCTGATAACTTCCCTGATACTAGCTTTTTATTCACTATTTAATTAACTGAATTTAAATTCCCCAGCTGCCGTGGGGGGATTTGAATTCACGTTTCTGGATCATTAGTCCAGGCCTCTGGATTACTAGCCCAGTAACATTACTAGCCCAGTAACATTACCACTATGCTACTGTCCCCCTATGCCTTCTTAACTACCTTATCTACCTGTCCTGCTACCTTCAGGGAACTGTGGACATGCACTCCAAGGTCCCTCTGTTCCTCTACCATTTATTGTGTATTCCCTTGTCTTGTTAGCCCTCCCCAAATGCATTACCTCACACTTCTCCAGATTGAATTCCATTTGCCACTTTTCTGCCCACCTGACCAGTCCATTGATATCTTCCTGCAGTCTACAGCTATCTTCCTCACTATGAACCACACGGCCAATTTTTGTATCATCTACAAACTTCTTAATCATGCCTCCTACATTGAAGTCTAAATCATTGATATGTACCACAAAATGCAAGGGACCTAGTGCTGAGTCCTGTGGAACCCCACTGGAAACAGCCTTCCAGTCAGAAAAACATCCGTCAACCATTACCCTTTGCTTCCTGCCATTGAGCCAATTTTGGATCCAACTTGCCACTTTCCCTTGGATCCCATGAGCTTTTACTTTTCTGAGCAACCTGGCATGTGGCACCTTGTCAAATGCGCTGTTAAAATCCATGTAGACTACATCAAATACACTACCCTCATTGACCCTCCTTGTTACCCCCTCAAAAAATTCAATCAAGTTAGTCAGACAGGACTAACAACAGAAAATGCTGGAAAAACTCAGCAGGCCAGGCAGCATCCGTGGAGAGAGAAACAGAGTTAACGTTTCAGGTTGAAGACCTTTCGTCAGAACTGGAAAAAAGCAGGAAATGAAATAGATTTAAAGCAAGTATAAAGCAAGTATTTTTTCAGCCACCCTTTTGTTTGGCCTCCCCCCCTTTTTTTTCCCTCCCAGAAGCTGGCAGCTGTCCTTCATTCTGCCAGTGCATTTCACCCTTCATTTAGCCTCAACCTGTCACATTAACACCTCCTCTTGCCTTGATTATCTCTTAATGTCTCTCAATGTCTCTTAATCTCTCCTTTTGTTCTTTCATCCCCTCCCCCTTTTCCCAGCTTTATACTTGCTTTAAATCTATTTAATTTCCTGCTTTTTTCCAGTTCTGACGAAAGGTCTTCGACCTGAAACGTTAACTCTGTTTCTCGCTCCACGGATGCTGCCTGGCCTGCTGAGTTTTTCCAGCGTTTTCTGTTGTTATTTCGGATTTCCAGCATCCGCAGTATTTTGCTATCGTATTAGTCAGACAGGACTTTCCCTTAACAAATCCACCTTGTGAACTGCAAGATTTTTTGATCATCCAATTATGTGGGGACAGTACTTCCCTTCTTAGAAACATAGAAACATAGAAAAATAGGAGCAGGAGTAGGCCATTCAGCCCTTCAAGCCTGCTCCGCCATTCAATATGATCATGACTTATCCTCTATCTCAATACCATATTCCCGCTCCCTCCCCATACCCCTTGATGCCTTTTGTGTTTAGAAATCTATCTATCTCCTTCTTAAATATATTCAGTGACTTGGCCTCCACAGCATTCTGTGGTAGAGAATTCCATAGGTTCACCACCCTCTGAGTGAAGAAATTTCTCCTCATCTCATTCCTAAATGTCCTACCTCGTATCCTGAGACTGACCCCTCGTTCTAGACCCCTCAGCCAGGGGAAACATCCTCCCTGCATCCAGTCTGTCTAGCCCTGTCAGAATTTTATACGTTTCAATGAGATCCCCTCTCATTCTTCTAAACTCTAGTAAATACAGGCCCAGTCGACCCAATCTCTCCTCATACGACAGTCCTGCCATCCCAGGAATCAGTCTGGTGAACCTTCGCTGCACTCCCTCTATGGCAAATATATCCTTTCTTAGGTAAGGAGACCAAAACTGCACACAGTACTCCAGGTGTGGTCTCACCAAGGCCCTGTATAACTCTAGTAAGACATCCTTGCTCCTGTACTCAAATCCTCTTGCAATGAAGGCCAACATACCGTACTGCTTGCTGTACCTGCATGTTTGCTTTCAGTGACTGGTGTACAAGGACACCCAGGTCCCTCTGTACATCAACATTTCCCAATCTATCACCATTTAAATAATACTCTGCCTTTCTGTTTTTCCTACCGAAGTGGATAACTTCACATTTATCCATGTTATACTGCATCTGCCATGTATTTGCCCACTCACTCAAATTGTCTAAATCGCCTTGAAGCCTCTTTGCATCCTCCTCACAACTCACAATCCCACCAAGTTTTGTGTCGTCAGCAAACTTGGAAATATTACATTTGGTTCCCTCATCCAAATCATTGATATATATTGTGAATAGCTGGGGCCCAAGCACTGATCCCTGCGGTACCCCACTAGTCACCGTCTGCCACCCCGAAAAAGACCCATTTATTCCTACTCTCTGTTTCCTGTCTGTTAACCAATTTTCAGTCCATACCAGTATATTACTCTCAATCCCATGTGCTTTAATTTTGCACACTAACCTCTTATGTGGGACTTTATCAACGGCCTTCTGAAAATCCAAATACACCACATCCACTGGTTCTCCCTTATCTATTCTACCAGTTACATCCTCAAAAAACTCCAGTAGGTTTGTCAAACATGATTTCCCTTTCATAAATCCATGTTGACTTTGTCTAATCCCGTTGATATTTTCTAAGTGTCCTGTTATCACATTCTTTATAATAGACTCTAGCATTTTCCCTACTATTGATGTAGTTCCCTGTTTTCTCTCTCCCTCCTTTTTTAAATAGTGGGGTTACATTTGCCACCCTCCAATCTGCAGGAACTGTTCCATAATCTATAGAATTTTGGAAGATGACAACCAATGCATCCACTATTTCCATGGCTACCTCTTTTAGTACTCTGGGATGCAGATTATCAGGCCCTGGGGATTTATCGGCTTTCAACTGGCTGGAGAAAGCAACGCATGTAGATGTCTTCCTGACCTTTAGCTTGTTTTGGTTTCCTTTAGTAGCATCTCTTAGTCATATGACATAGCTATTAGGCCATGGAGTGGAATAAAAGTGACACCTTTAGTTGTTGAGCCACTGTTTGACAATGCCGAAATTTAGTTGGAGTATCAAGTTAAAAGTCTTTTTAATTGTCCAACAATCACATTCAGCAAAGCTTTGAATAAATTCTGCTCCACTATGTTTCCAATTTACTACTGAACAATACTCACAGACATTTGTAATCTTATCAATTAATGTTTATATACAAAAACTGGGAGATTAGTTGCATGTTCCTCGTTTTTCCAGGTATTCATTATTACATGAAGTCAAATAAAACAAACAGACAATTTGTCAACATTGAATACTGTGCAGCCTTCTAAAAGTGATTATTTTTAAATAGAAAGTTGAGTTGCCACGGTAACATCGAGATCATAAATATCATTGATAGGGTTAGATGAGGAAGGGTGAAAGGAGGCTTGTGTGGAGGATAAACGCCGTATGGACCAGTTGGGCCGAAGAGCCTGTTTCTGTGCTGCAAATACTATGTAATACTATGTCATTTCAATACGAAACATACAAGATTGATGGGCAGGAAAAGACCAGCTGGTCCATCAAGCCTGTCCCACACCATGATGACCGGATCATCATTACTAAACACTTCTTTCCTTCCCCACCCCCACAGCCACGTAATCTCCTTGGAGAGACAAAATAATAGAGAAAAAATCCAGGGCCAATAAGAGAAAAAATTCTCTGCAAAATTCCTCTTTGACCCCATCAGGCGATCAAAATCAGTCCAGGAGATCACATGGAGCATGTGTAATCTATAAAGACACTCACCTTCTATATGATGCAATCTCTGCCCCAGTCAGGTACCGGTCCAGCTCCCTCTTGAACGTGTTCAGAGAGGCATCATCCACCACACCAGCCGGCAATGTATGCCGGAGGCTCACTACTCTCTGGAAAAGAAGTATCAGCTAACATCCAGTCTATTCCTACTCTTACATAGTTTAAACTTGTGTCTCCTGGTCCTCCCCAATCTATTAAACTGCAATAATCTATCAATAGGCAAGCTATCCAGCCCTTTATTTATTTTATAGATCTCTGTCAGGTCACTTCTAAGTGTACGCGTATTAAAATGAGATGATTATGAGCATGCACACACACGCATGTATGAACATCCCCATCTTCAGTAATGGCGGAGCCTAGCACCTGAGTGCAAAAGACAAGGCTGAAGTGTTTGCAACCACCTTCAGCCAGAACTGCCGAGTGGATGATCCATCTCAGCCTCCTCCTGAGGTCCCCACAGAAGCCAGTCTTCAGCCAATTTGATTCATTCCACGTGATATCTAGAAGCGGCTGAGCGCACTGGATACAGCAAAAGCTATGGGATCCAACAACATCCCGGCTGTCGTGCTGAAGACTTGTGTTCCAGAACTAGCCACGCCTCTAGCCAAGCTGTTCCAGTACAGCTACAACACTGGCATCCACCCGCCAATGTGGAAAACTGCTCAGGTATGTCCTGTCCACAAAAAGCAGGACAAATCTAATCTGGCGAATTACTGCCCCATCAGTCTACTCTCAATCATCAGCAAAGTGATGGGAGGTATCATTGACAGTGCTATCAAGCGGCACCAACCAATAACCTGCTCACCAATACTCAGTTTGGGTTCCGCCAAGACCACTCGGCTCTAGGCCTCATTACAGTCTTGGTCCAAACATGGACAAAGAGCTGAATTCCAGAGGTGAGGTGAGAGTGACTGCCCTTGACATCAGGGCAGCATTTGACCGAGTGTGGCATCAAGGAGCCCTAGTAAAATTAAAGTCAACGGGAATCAGGGGGAAAACTCTTCACTGGCTGGAGTCATACCTAGCACAAAGGAAGATGGTTGTAGTTGTTGGAGGCCAATCATCTCAGCCCCAGGACATCACTGCAGGAGCTCCTCAGGGCAATGTCCTAGGCCCAACCATCAATGACCTTTCCTCCATCATAAGGTCAGACGTGGGGATGTTTGCTGATAATTGCACAGTGTTCAGTTCCATTTACAACTCCTCAGATAATGAAACAGTCCATGCCTGCAAGCTGCAAGCTGCAAGACCTGGATGACAAGGTTCACTTATCTGAGGAAGGATATACTTGCCTTAGAGGCGGTGCAACGAAGGTTCACTAGATTGATTCCTGGGATGAAAGGGTTGTCCTATGAGGAGAGATTGAATAGATTGGGCCTATACTCTCCGGAGTTTAGAAGAATGAGAGGTGATCTCATTGAAACATATAAGATCCTGAGGGGGATTGGCAGGATAAATGCCGAGAAATTGTTTCTCTTGGCTGGAGAGTCTAGAACTAGGGGGCATAGTCTCAGGATAAGGGGTCGGCCTTTTAAGACTGAGATGAGGAGGAATTTCTTCACTCAAAGGGTTGTGAATCTTTGGAATTCTTTGCCCCAAATAGCTGTGGATACTGAGTCATTGAGTATATTCAGGGCTGAGATAGATAGATTTTTGGACTTCAGAGGAATCAAGGGATATGGGGATAGGTCAGGAAAGTGGAGTTGAAGTCAAAGATCAGCCATGATCTTATTGAATAGCGGAGCAGGCTTGAGGGGCCATATAGTCTACTCCTGCTCCTAATTTTATATTCTTATGACATTCAGGCTTGGGCTGATAAGTGACAAGTAACATCCATGCCACACAAGTGTCAGGCAATGACTATCTCCAACAGGAGAGAGTCTAACCACCGCCCCTTGACAATCAACGGTATTACCATAGCTGAATTCCCCACCATCAACTTCCTGGGGGTCACCATTGACCAGAAACTTAACAGGACCAGCCATATAAATACTGTGGCTACAAGAGCAGGTCAGGGGCTGGGTATTCTGCGGTGAGTGTCTCACCTCCTGACTCCCCAAAGCCTTTCCACCATCTACAAGGCACAAGTCAGGAATGTGATGGAATACTTTCCACTTACCTGGATGAGTGCAGCTCCAACAATACTCAAGAAGCTCGATACCATCCAGGACAAAGCAACCCGCTTGATTGGCATCCCATTCACCACCTTAAACATTCACTCCTTCCACCACTGACGCATTGTGGCTGCTGTGTGTACCATCTACAAGATGCACTGCAACAACTCGCCAAGGCTTCTTTGATAGCACCTCCCAAACCCGCGACCTCTACCACCTAGAAGGACAAGGGCAGCAGGCGCATGGGAACACCACCACCTGCAAGTTTCCCTCCAAGTCACACACCATCCTGACTTGGAAATATATCACCGATCCTTCATCATCGCTGGGTCAAAATCCTGGAACTGTGGGAGTACCTTCACCACACTGACTGCAGCGATTCAAGAAGACGGCTCACCACCACCTTCTCAAGGGCAATTAGGGATGGGCATTAAATGCTGGCCTTGCCGGTGATACCCACGCCCCAGGAACGATTAAAAAACAATTCCTGTGATTCTCGCGGGAATGCACTTTGCCTTGAGATCATCTGTATAAAATGGGCCTTGGGGGCAGATACAGGAATCAGCATTTAAAGGGAGTCCTGCTGTTTTCAAAGAATATCTGAACCAATCTTTAGATTTTTGTGAGGTATTATTTTCAGTGTTATTTTGTGTCTAGTTATTTTTGGAGGTTTTTGCCCAAGAGTTTTGGCTACCACATTTTTAATTGCTACAAATATAATTTTGAAAATGGGCATTCTACTAGGGATTTGTTTATTTTCTGGTTTATTGGAGGATGAGGAACAGGATGAAAGATGGGATGCGAGGCAAGTCAGATTGCATCAGAGGCAGACTGCCTGCTCTCCCCTTATCCACAAATCTGTCTCTACAGGCAGAGGTACACCTACCCTGGAATGTCTGTAGGGTTCTCAAAATTCCCACATTCCCCAGAATTATTAATAAGGGGTACCCTAGACAAAGTGGCTTCTAGACCTCGTGGCAGAAGCCTTCGACATTGAACAGAAACCAGGGCCCTGCAAAAACAGCAGGCCAGGTGACATGCCTGGGTCTGTAAGAGAGTTGCGAAATTCCCAGACCCCCAAAAGACTCAGAGGAAAAGAGAGAGACCCTGAGAAAAAGGGGCTTTTGACATTTTAAAACCAATTGAATGTATTGGACCAGGGACATTTTTTAACATGCCCGGGCAGATCTCAGTACAGGCTGCCAAAGGAGGCGGGGCTGGCCTCTACAGAGACAATGTTGTATATTACAGGTGGTCGACCTGTCTCCAGCCCCATCAAACTGTTTAGCATTTATACAAAGAAGTAAAGGCAACACAAATAAACAACCATCAGACCAGCAATCATCCTCCACTTAACAAATATCGTTAAAGGCCATCTCCTGCCATTAAAGTTAACGACCTTAACGAGCCCACCAGAATTAAACAAAGCACTGGGAAGATTTGGCGGGCAAATAAGGAACAATCGAAGAGTATAACTTGAGACCTGTGCTGGAACAAGCCGGAGTTCTACAGAGACGAGACTGGCAGTTTTGCAGCCTAGCAGTTTAAACAAGCTGTTCAAGTCACACAGACAGGCCACAAGCAGGACAGCTGAAGCACAGGAGTTCTCCAGTACACAGTTCAACAGAAACAAGACCGTTCAACAAAGAAGGCCAGCAGCTCCAGAAACAGACTGACACGTAAGAAACCAGAGCAACGGTTCCAGTGACCATCAAACACCTCGAGGCACAAGGGCCTTATGAAACTTTTTACTTAAAAGGACTTTAAACCATATCTCAACTGTCAAAGGATTCATTTGGTGAGCATTATCCCTGGTCCTCAAGAGTCTAATTTAGCTAGTAAAGTGGGGTTGGGAGGGGTGAGGTATTGTTCTACTGTCATTTCCCTCGTTTGTACCGAAGTTAAGATTGACATGTTATGTTTCATCTCTGTTAAATAAACATTGGTTTTCCTTGCACCAATCCACGGGTCTGTTCGTTTGTCCTTATCGCCGCTCGATAAGTCCTGGGCTCAGAACTAGGAAGGGGATAGCGATTCGCAACCGCACAGCGGGCAGGACAGTCCAGGAAAACATAACTGGCTGACCTACAAATAAGCCCCTGAGACATAAACCCCTTACATGTCAGGGGAAAACTGGTTTTACAGGCTCCATTTCACTATGGGGTAGTGACAGAGTTTGTACCATTTCCCAGAATCTGACCTTCACCATACTGCCAGTGGCTGTCAAGGTCACTACAACACTGAGCTTTTATGCCTCAGGTTCATTGCAGGCGGTCACAGAGGACATTAACAACATCAATCTCAAGTTCACAGATGCTTCAAGAGGGTGACTGATGCATTATTTTCCAGGAAAAATAATGTCATCACTTCTCTCATGTGTAGTCAGGAACAGAATGAGTGTGGCAAGATTCCCCAAAATACAAGGCATCACTGATGGCACCCAAGGGATCCTAGGGGCCCCTGTATATGATTCCATCACCTTCATGAACCACAAAAGCTTCATTTTATCAACATTGTTAATCAGCATCAAAATATGATCATGTAAGTGTATGACTGCTTCATGATGCCTTCACTTTAAGGCAATCGACAATGCCAAGGTTACTTGAAGGAGAAGGCGGACAACAATAGCAATCATTCACTGAGAGAACGTAAGGTGTTTGTACCAAGTTCCTGCCAGCATCAATTTAAGGCAATGGAATCCCTACCAAAAAAAGTTCACCCAATTAAAAGTTTCCTCTATAATAAAATGCTGGCTAGCCTTACCTTGGCAGATGTCCTGAGGTATTAACCTTTTCCTTCATCTGCCTTTAGTTCCTCTGGATGTGGGAGACTGTATTTACTCTGACAGCCACGTCCTGTCAAGCACCTGCACATTTATACAGAGAGAAGGCTGCCCTTACATGCCAAAGGGAACCCTTCTTGGCTGCACTTCTTCAAAGAGCTCCTTCAAACATGCATTAAAAGATAGAGAAGACCTGCTACTTCCTACAGCTATTTTACCTACCCTGCCCAGCAAAAAATAACATGCCCCTTTAAATAGCTGCTGCCTTTAAGAGCTGCAATTGCATGCAATGTCCTGCTGCCCACTGACAGAGTTCCCACAGGCAAGCCCTAAAATGGCTAACATATAAATTGGCTGACACTTGTCCTGAATTTTGAGCAGGTTTATTTACAAGAAGAAGCTAAGAGCATTTTAGATTTACTTTCTACGACCTACTTCCTGGGATACCGGAGAGGCCCAAGCCAGGCTACAGCAGCACTTGGATAACATCCAGGCTTGGGCTGACAAGAGGGAAGTCACATTTACACCACATAAGTGCCAGGTAATGACCATCGTAAACAAGGAAAAGCCCAACCATCTCCCCCTGAGTTTCAAATGGCACCACCATTGCTGAGTCCTCCACCATCAACATCTTGGGAATCAACATTGACCAGGACGGCCTGAGGGCACTCCGCTTCTTACTTGAATAGAGGCCCAACCAGTCCCCATTCTCCACCACCCTCCTCTGCCTGGCTGAACTTGTTCTCACGTTGAACAACTTCTACTTTGACTCCACTCACTTCCTCCAAATTAAAGGTGTTGCTATGGGAACCCACATGGGTCCTAGCCATGCCTGCCTTTTCGTGGGATACGTGGAACATTCATTGTTCCAGTCCTACTCAGGTCCCCTCCCTCACCTCTTTTTCCGGTACATTGATGACTGTATCGGTGCCATTTCCTGCTCTTGCCCTGAACTGGAAAATTTCATTCACTTTCCATTTCCACCCTTCCCTCACCTTCACATGGTCCATCGCTGATTCTTCCCTTCCCTTCCTCTACTTCTCTGTCTCCATTTCTGGAGATAGTCTATCGACCAACATTCACTATAAGCCCACTGACTCCCACAGCTACTTTGACTACAATTACTCCCACCCCGCTTCCCGTAAGGACTCTATTCCATTCTCCCAGTTTCTCCGTCTCCGTCGGATCTGTTCCACCTTCCATACTAGTTCTTCTGATGTGTCTTCCTTTTTCCTCAACCGAGGATTCCCCTGTACCGTGGTTGATAGGGCCCTCGATGGTGTTTATTCCATTTCCTGCACTTCTACTCTCACCCCTTCCCCTCCCTCCCAGAACCACGGTAAGGTTCCCCTTGTCCTCACCTTTCACCCAACCAGCATCCACATTCAATGGATCATCCTCCGCCATTTCCATCACCTCCAGCGTGATCTCACCACCAAACACATCTTCCGCTTTCCTCCCCTTTCAGCATTCCAAAAGAACCATTCCCTCTGTGATACCCTGGTCCTCTCCTCAATCACCCCCAACACCCCCTCCCCTTCCCACAGCACGTTCCTGAGCAAGCACAGGTGATGCAACACCTGCCCTTTTACCTCCTCCCTTCCCACTGTCCAGGGCCCCAAACACTCCTTCCAGGTGAAACAGCGATTTACTTGTACTTCTTTCAATTTAGTTTACTGTATTCGCTGCTCACGATGCGGTCTCCTCTACATTGGGGAGACCAAACGCACATTGGGTGATCACTTTGCAAAACACCTCCATTCAGTCTGCAAGCGTGACTCCAAGCCTCAGGTCGCCCGTCACTTTAATTCTCCGCTCCACTCCCACTCTGACCTCTCTGTCCTCGGCCTCTTACACTGTTCCAATGAAGCTCAACATAAGCTCGAGGAACAGCACCTCATCTTTCGATTAGTTACTTTACAGCCTTCCGGATTCAACATTGAGTTCAACAATTTTAGATCCTAACCTTTACCTCCATTTTTTCAGATGGAGCTGTTGATGATTCTGCTATTCCCATTTACACCTCTTCTAGACCCATCTGTGTCAGCACATAAAGCTAGGCTGGCACTCCTTCTTCTTCTTCTTAGGCAGTCCCTCGGAACCGAGGACGACTTGCTTCCACACTAAAAATGAGTTCTCAGGTGACTGATGAGTCCAATGTGGGACCTACAGTCTCTGTCACAGGTGGGGCAGACGGTGGTTGAAGGGGCGGGTGGGTGGGGTGCTTGGGTTGACATGCGCTCCTTGCGCTTGGCTTCCGCTTGCTCCCGGCGAAGAGACTCGAGGTGTTCGGCGCCTTCCCGGATGCTTCTCCTCCACTTTGTGCGGTCTTGGGCCAGGGATTCCCAGGTGTCGGTGGGGCTGTTGCACTTTTTCAAGCAGGCTTTGAGGGTGTCCTTGAAGCGTTTCCTCTGCCCACCTGGGGCTCTCTTGCCATGTCAGAGCTCCGAGTAGAGCGCTTGTTTTGGGAGTCTCATATCGGGCATACGGACGATGTGGCCCGTCCATCGGAGCTGATCGAGTGTGGTCAAAGCTTCGATGCTGGGGATGTTGACCTGAGTGAGAACACTGACGTTGGTGCGCCTATCCTGCCAATGGATTTGCAGGATCTTGCGGAGGCAGCTTTGGTGGTACCTCTCCAGTGCTTTGAGGTGCCTGCTGTACATGGTCCATGTCTCTGAAGCATACAGGAGGGCGGGTATCACTACTGCTCTGCAGACCATGAGCTTGGTGCTGGGTTTGAGGTCTTGGTCTTCAAACACTCTCTTCCTCAGGCGACCGAAGGCTGCACTGGCACACTGAAGGCGGTGTTGGACTTCGCCATCGATGTCTGCCCTTGTTGACAGTAGATTCCCGAGGTATGGAAAGTGGTCCACGTTGTCCAAGGCCCCGTCATGGATTTTGATAATCGGGGGGCAGTACTGTGTGGCGGTGGCAGGTTGTGCAGTGCTGAGGGAGTGCTGCACTGTTGGAGGTGCTGTCTTTCGGATGAGATGTTAAACCGAGGCCCCGCCTGCTCTCTCAGGTGGACATAAAAGATCCCATAAAGTTATCCCCGGTGTCCTGGCCAATATTTATCCCTCAACCAACATAACAAAAACAGATTATCTGGTCATTATCACATTGCTATTTGTGGGGGTTTGCTGTGTGCAAATTGGCTGCCACATTTCCCACATCACAACAGTGACTCCACTTCAAAAGTACTTCATTGACTGTAAACCGCTTTGGGACATCCGGTGGTTGTGAAAGGCGCTATATAAATGTAAGTCTTTCTTTCTTTTCTTTTGTTTCGTTACTTGTCTCATTACTATCGCCTTTTGCTTTGTACAATCATACCTTTTGTCTTTTAATCTCTCCGGCCTTCTATCCTATCACAGACCTCCCCTTTTGTTCTTTCCTCCCCCATACTTTTCACTGCTTCTGCACTTGCTTAAAACCTGTTATATCTCTAACTTTTTCAGTTCTGACACAAGGTCCTCAACCTGAAACATTGGCTGGAATTTTCTGTACCTGGGCGGGTCAGGTGCGTTCGGTAAGCGTGCGTTCGGTCAGCGTGGTGGGTCGCGACCCTGTTGTTGCTTCCATCCCGCTGCAGAAATCAACATTGCGCTAATGGGACCTATTAAGCCCGCCCTGCGCATTACCCGGCCCAATTAAATGGTGCGGGTCTGATGGCGTCATCCATGACCCGTTTTCAGCTTTGATATTTAAAGGAGCAATGGCCACATTGCATTTGAAGGTTCATCTAGGCAGCATATTGGAGATTTTCATTGCTCCAAACAGTTGGAGAGATGGCTGCACAGAGGCAGAGAATTTCACCCAGGTTCTCCGATGACTCACTCCATATGCTTGTGGAGGGAGTCTGAGCACGCAGGGAGGTCCTCTTCCCTTCCAATGGGTGGAGGAGACCTCCCCAGGAGGCAAAAAGTGCCCGGCTCCAAATTGCAGAGGAGTTCAACGGCAGGGATGTTTTCAGGAGGACCTGGGTGCAGTGCCGTTAACGCTTCAATGATCTCATTAGATATGGAAAGGTGAGTGCAAAGCCACACTCAACTTCATCCTGCTGTGCCTCTCCTCACATCCCCATCACTATGCCTTCCCAACCCTACTCCTGCATATCGTTACTCACACCAACATACCTTGCACCTCCACCCATCCCTCTCTATCTACATTATCACATCCCCATCTTACGAGCTACCCTATCACACTCAGCTTCATCCTAATGCAATCATACCAACTAACAACACACAGGAGGCCACTTGGCATTGCCACCCCAATCCATCAGTCTCCCTCTAAAGATGTAACCATCCATTCCTTACACTCGTTCTATCACTCTCACTCAGCCCTCTCTTCTTTCCCTCTTTGCAGGAGAAGAGAGCGCACAATAAGAAGGAGAGGGTAAGAACTGGAGGTGGGCCTCCATCATTTGCAACCCTCACAACAGCAGAGGAGGCTGTGTTGGAAATATTAGGAGTGGCCGAGCAGATGGAGGTGGGAGACGGAGAGAGGGGGACATCTCAGCAGCCTGGTGATGGAATTACATCTCATGCAGCTACATGGCATACAGCAGTCACTCATATGAGGACTGATGTCATCAGCCACTGAACGGTCATCATGTGCATAATGGTATTTGTACACATTCTTCATATGGCATCTCTAACTCATCACTTTACTCTCCCACAGGTCCATCAAGAGCCCACCCCCTCACCCCCCACTGTCCAGGAGGAAGAACAAGACGACTCCTCAGAGGAGCCTCCAGCCTCTGAGGGTGCAACATCATCAGACATGAGCGCACCCAGCATCAGCGCAGAGATGCACACCTCGGTGGGTCCCACGCGAGATAGAGTAGTGTTGTCACCTGGTGTCTCTCATGTCACAAGTGAGCAAGAGCAGATGGTGTTGACCCGGACAGCAGTGGAGAGTCCTCGCCGGAGGGCGCAGGACACTCCCAGCTCTGCTCAGCTGCATGCAGACGCTGAGCCTCGGGGACCATCCAGAAAGAGGGCGATCCTGGAGGTGCAGCAAGAAGTGCAGGAGGCTCTGACAGGTTTTGCGAGTGCTATGTCAGCAAATGTGCAGAGAATGGAGGAGTTCATCTCCAACATGAGCACCACCGTGCAGCAGGCGATGACGACTGTAGGCTCTTCCATGGATAGGATGGCCACCTGCATGGAGCAGCTAATGCGCCACTCACAGGAGCACATGGTCGGTATAAAGAATAGATGGCTATCTATGGAGCATAGATGGCAGAGGCTTGTAGACCGCCTGTCTAGGAGGGATGTCAATGTAGACGTGGGTCATCATGGCCCCACTGATGTGCAGCAAGGTGCTCTCCAGCTCCTTGCTAGCAGGGAAGTGTGGGTGTCCCATGAGCAGGATGACAGTGAGAGGGGAGAGGGGCTCCTCTCAATGCGCTTACACTTCTCCTCTGTTGCCACCCCATCAGTCAGAGCCCCAGATGGCTCCTCAGATTGCTATGGCCAAGTCTGCCCCTGTACAGCGGCAGGAGGAGCTGACTTTGGCGGGGCCATCACAGGCTCCAAAACCCAGAGGACATCCGCCAAGAGTGTCTAAGCAGTCGCAGCAGGGAAGTGAGCAGGCTGCCTCTACCTCTGCTGAAGCCACAGGGGTAGTACCTCGTGGAAGCACGTGGAAGAGAAAGATAACACACAAGTAGATTCACAAGGGTAGCCACTTGAGTGTTTTAGTCAATGTTAATAACAAGTTTCTGTTAATGTATTGTCAACCATTAAAATATTTATTTTCACCACTTTCCCATCTTCGACAAATTTGTGTGCACCTTTGGAAGTGGCATAGTGACTTGCAGTGAATGGTGAGACATAACGGTACCACCAGCAATGGTGGTCAGTGTGAAAGGAATGGCTTGGTTGTTGTAGGGATCCTTCATGGTGCTGCTGAGGGGTGGTGCCAACCCGGCGCAGCAAGTGGCAGCCATATGGGTGTAAAGTTAAGTAAATCTGGACATGATGAGGCCATCCCTGGCCTCCCGGGCAGCAATGTGCTTGGGTGCTGGTGGGAACTGGGCCGCAGGTTCCTCCTCCTCCTGCTTCTCCTCATCTTCCAGCTGATGCTCCTCCTCCTCCTCCTGCTCCAACTCCTCTGAAGAGGCTGTGCGCTCAGTGCCTTGCTCCTCATGCAGCACTAATCCTCACTGCTGCATTATGTTGTGCAGGGCCCAGCAGACCACGACGATTCTGGAGACCCTGGCTGGTACGTACCGACGGGCTCCTCCAGATCTGTCAAGGCATTTGAAGCGCTTTTTCAGCATGCCTATTGTCTGCTCTATGACACATCTGGTGGAAATGTGGCTTTCATTGTATCTCTCCTGGGCCTCAGTACTTGGCCTCTTCAAAGGTGTCCTGAGCCACGTCTTCAGTGGATAGCCCTTGTCTCCAAGCAGCCAGCCGGAAAATCTGTTTGTAGCAGTGAAGAGCTGAGGGAGGGTGGACTGGCAAAGGACAAAAGAGTCATGGCAACTGCCAAGGAATTTGGCGCACACATGCATGATGATCTTCCTATGGTTGCAGACCAGCTGCACATTGAGGGAGTGGAAGCCCTTGCGGTTGACAAAGACTCCTGAATTATGATAGGGTGCACTGATGGCCACATGTGTGCAGTCGATGACACCCTGCATCCGTGGGAGGCCAGCCAAAGTGGCAAAGTCAAGCGCCCGCTTAATATCACTGGTTTCATAGAAACATAGAAACATAGAAGATAGGAGCAGGAGTAGGCCATTCGGCCCCTCGAGCCTGCTCCGCCATTCGATGAGATCATGGCTGATCATCCAAACTCAGTACCCTGTACCTGCCTTCTCCCCATATCCCTTGATACCTTTAGCTTTAAGAAATATATCTAACTCATTCTTGAATATATTTAATGACTTGGCCTCAACTACCTTCTGTGGTAGAGAATTCCACAGGTTCACCACTCTCTGGGTGAAGAAATTCTTCCTCATTTCTGTCCTAAATGGCTTACCCCTTATCCTTAGATTATGACCCCTGGTTCTGGACTCTCCGACCATCGGGAACATTCTTCCTGCATCTAGTTTGTCCAGACCTGTCAGAATTTTATATGTTTCGATGAGATCCCCTCTCATTCTTCTATACTCCAGCGAATATAAGCCCAATCGACCCAATCTCTCCTCATATGTCATTCCTGCCATCCCAGGTATCAGCCTTGTGAATCTTCGCTGAACTCCTTCCATGGCAAGAACATCCTTCCTCAGATAAGGCGACCAAAACTGCACACTGTACTCAAGGTGTGGTCTCACCAAGGCCCTGTACAACTGCAGCAGGACATCCCTGTTCCTGTACTCAATCCCTTTCGCTATGAAGGCCAACATACCATTTGCCTTCTTCACCGCCTGCTGCACCTGCATGCTTATCTTCAGCGACTGGTGCACAAGGACACCCAGGTCTCGTTGCACTTCCCCTTCTCCCAATCTATTACCATTCAGATAATAGTCTGCCTTTCTGTTTTTGACACCAAAGTAGATAACCTCGCATTTATCCACGTTATATTGCATCTGCCACGCTTCTGCCCACTCACCCAACCTGTCCAAATCATCCTGGAGTTTCTCGGTATCCTCCTCGCAGCACACACTCCCACCCAGCTTTGTGTCATCTGCAAACTTGGAGATATTACATTTAGTTCCCTTATCTAGATCATAGTTCCCTTATCTAGATTATCTTCATCAGTAACAGAGTTGATATAATTGGCTGACTTGTCAAAGAGGGCATCAGTGACCTGTTTGATGCATCTGTGGGTGGTTGACTGCGAGATGACACAAATGTCTGCTGCAGATTTCTGGAAGGAGCCTGAGGCGAAGATGTTGAGCGTGCTGGTGACATTAACAGCCACTGGTAAGGCATGTCCACCCACTCCTCTGGGCTGTAGGTCTTGTTCAAGCAATGTGCAAATGTCTGCGACGAACTGGCGTGATAGTCTATAGCCTCCTTTGGCACTGCTGCTCAGTCATGTCCAGGAAGCTCATCCTCTGCCTGTATACCCTGTGTTGGGGTATCGCCTCTGGTGCGGTGCAGCTGATGGCCCCTGTCCTGTGCAGCATCAGCTGGTTGTGGAGAAGGTTGGTGGTGTTGTTGTTGGTGCTGCTGGTGTGCCAGGTGCTGCTGGTGTCAGGGCTCATCGTGGTCCAATTCTGAGGATCAAGGTGAGACAGTATAAACAGCACCTATGCTGATGGAATAGATGGCAGGTCAAGTAGAGATGAGAGGAGCAATCTATCAATGGAATGATACATAGAAACATAGCAACATAGAAGATAGGAGCAGGAGCAGGCCATTCAGCCCCTCGAGCATGCTCTGCCATTCAATGAGATCATGGCTGATCATCCAAATTCAGTACCCTGTCCCTGCCTTCTCCCCATATCCCTTGATCCCTTTAGCTTTAAGAAATATATCTAACTCCTTCTTGAATATATTTAATGAATTGGCCTCTACTGCCTTCTGTGGTAGAGAATTCCACAGGTTCACCACTCCCTGGGTGAAGAAATTCCTCCTCATCTCAGTCCTAAATGGCTTACCCCTTATCCTTAGTCTGTGACCCCTGGGTCTGGACTCCCCCGCCATCGGGAACATCCTTCCTGCATCTAGTCTGTCTAGTCCTGTTAGAATTTTATAAGTTTCAATGAGATCCCCTCTCATTCTTCTAAACTCCAGCGAGTATAAGCCCAATCGACCCAAACTCTCCTCATACGTCATTCCTGCCATCCCAGGTATCAGCCTGGTGAATCTTCGCTGCACTCCCTCCATGGCAAGAACATCCTTCCTCAGATAAGGCGACCAAAACTGCACACAATACTCAAGATGTGGTCTCACCAAGGCCTTGTACAACTGCAGCAAGACGTCCTTGTTCCTGTACTCGAACCCTTTCGCTACGAAGGCCAACATACCATTTGCCTTCTTAACCGCCTGCTGCACCTGCATGCTTACCTTCAGCGACTGGTGCACAAGGACACCCAGGTCTCGTTGCACTTCCCCTTCTCCCAATTTATTGCCATTCAGATAATAATCTGCCTTCCTGTTTTTGCCACCAAAGTGGATAACCTCGCATTTATCCACATTATATTGCATCTGCCATGCTTCTGCCCAATCACCCAACCTGTCCAAATCATACTGGAGTTTCTCGGCATCCTCCTCACGGCACACACGCCCACCCAGCTTTGTGTCGTCTGCAAACTTGGAGATATTACATCCAATTCCCTCGTCTAGATCATTAGGTTGTAACAATGAGGTGAAACTGGATGGCGACTTTGCTGGAAGCACTTGCAGCCTGTAGAAAGCTAAATCTGTGCTGGGAATGCAGTCAGTAACAGCTTCTGCCTGAGGAAAGTGATCAGTTGTGAGGTGGGAGCTCAACTCCCGCCTCAGGCTGACAGACGTGGTTCCTGAGCTGCGTGAATCCTGTGGGCAGCCAGGAAATTCGAAAGGTAGGCTGAAAAAGGCTATTACGGGTCTGACAACTACCTGGCGATTGAAAGCCTGTCATTGCATTGCACTGCTAGTTTCCCTCTCAAAATGGAAAGTTTCTGTTGAAGTTATTTATTTCCTATATACAGATTTTTATCTTAATATAAATTTTAGCCTTATTCATGTGAGAATACAGTAGAGATCGCATCATATAGAAGTTAAGTGTCTTTATAGATTACACTTGTTCCATTTGATCACCTGGACTGATTTTGATTGCCTGAGGGGTCTGAGAGGAATTTTCCAGGGTATTCTTTCCCTTATTGGTCCTGAGTTTTTTTTCTTTATTATTTGCCTCTCGCAGGAGATTACATGGCTGCGTTGGGGGGGCAGAGGAAGTGTTTAGTCCTGATGCTCCAGCCATCATGGTGTGGGGCAGGCATGGTGAACCAGCTGGTCTTTTACTGCTCATCAATTTTGTATGTTCGTATGACTATAGCTGTGGCTGAAGAAGGTAACCCCATTCAAAGTAATTGTTGTAATAATTGTTTCTTTTACAATTGCTGCAAAAATACTATAGGGCCCATTTTAACCCTGCCCGCTCAGTATAAACGAGAGGATGGGCAGTTAAAATGGCCACAGCAACTTACACCCACCGATCCCTTTGCCTTCCTGCGGAGCCCGACTGCAATTTTAGTTGGGTCTTGCGTGGGGAAGCCGGCATGGCTTCCCTACCAGGCCAACCTGGCAGCGAGAGTAGCCTGTGTCAGAAGAGGCCCACAAAGGAGCATAATTTTTTTTTTCTTCCTTGTGGGCCAGGAGGAGCAGGGGTTGCTCCTCCATGTCCCACAAGGAAATCTTGGGCTTCCCCTGCCCTCGGCTTCCAACCCCCTCCGCCCGACCACAACAGCTTCCTGAGCACTCTCACAACCACTTACCTTGGGGCTGGGAGCAGTTCCTTCAGGTCCCCAGCAGCGGCCTCTTGTCACCCGAAATCCCACTCCCACCTGCCGGCCAGCTAGCACATCCCGCAATGTTTGGACAGGAGATTGATGAACCCCCGCCCGACTGGCTCCTGCCGGGTGTTAAAATTGACCCTGTGACCGTGAAGTGCAAGTACTTTTCCATAGGCTGATTTCAGCTGATGCTTTTCAAACCCTTTTATCTACTCCTATGAGGTGACTATAAAAGTTTCATGATATTCATTTTATTCCTGGCAAATTCTGGAGATCAGCCAACATTTACACATTACAGAGAAAAATGAGAGATTTTGGATCGGAGTCTCAAAATTAATATGTAAGAATTGTTGGCATAGTTCACATATTGGAAATCTGTGGTATATCAAAGTGACCTCAAACACGTCAAGAGTACATGCTTGCTTTGTATGAACCTGCTTTCTGATAAAGTTGCAAAGCAGAGCCACTTTTTCAGAGTTCTTAAAGGCTGTTGCTGCTATTTAAAGGGGCGCCTTAATTCTTGCAGGGCATAAACCTGGAAATGGTTGCTCAAGGATGCAGAGCACCCCAGTTTGCGAGGCTGCTTTGGAGAAATGCAGCAAAGCAGGTTTCCCCTATTTGGGACTTCAGGACACCCTGCCCATAGGGGTTCCATCCAATCTGCTTAGCACAAGGTGGTGGGCATGGTCCAACAGCCAAAGGGAGTAGATTAGGACAAGGTTTAACAGTCTGCAGAAGTATGCCATGGTAAGAGTAACCAATATTTCACTGTACCAAGCAGTTGGGCAAATTACGCAAGTCTCACTGATTCTCCTCTCACCCTGTTAAACCGTGACTGAGGCTGCATTCTAAATCACTCCCAAAAGAGCTCTTTCCAAGCTTGACTTGCATATCCTTCCATAGCAGGGAACACTTTACTATGGCTACTTCAAACTGCAATTGTTGTTGCATTACAATTTGAAAAGATGAGCCCACAAACCACCATTTTAGCATGGCCTCCTTAAAAGATAAGTTTCATTTACTTACATTGCAATGCAAGGTGAACACTTGGGTCTCACTCTTTATATGCTGCTCAAAGGTCCAACATCTCAATATTACTTACGGAACAAGGCAGCAGAGAGCAAGAGGGAGAAAACCCAAACCAGAGGAAGTCCTTTGAGTCAGTTTCAACAGACCATGCTTGACATTCTGAGGCTTCAGACCGTTAAAGGAATGGGCCAGGATTGAAGCTTTAAGTCTCACAACATTATTCAGTGCTATTACAGTCCTAATATTCTTCTGCCAGTCACGCACACACTCACTCACTCACTCATTCACTCATGCATAAATTGCAGCAAACCACCTTAACACACATTATTAGCTACGTAACCTTTGCTTGAAGAAGTTTCTTACAGCTAGTATTATAATGTGTTCCTCTTCTTTTTTTTAGATGAACTACAAGATCCAGCCACAGATCCCCAATTTTTATTCCATCCAGTATTTCAACTACCTCATCTTTCACTATTGGCAACATCTTCTTCTTTGGTAAAGACAGATGCAAAGTACTCATTTAGTGCCTCAGCCATGCCTCCATGCATAGGTCTCCATTTTGGTCCCTAATCGCCCCACCCCTCCTCTTACTACCCATTTACTGTTTATATGCCTATAGAAGACTTCTGGATTCCCTTTTATGTTAGCTGGTAATCTACTCTCATACTCTCTCTTTGCCCCTCTTAGTTCCTTTTACACTTCCCCTCTGAACTTTCTATATTCAGCCTGGTTCTTACTTGTATTCTCAACCTGACATTTGTCATACGCCCCCTTTTTCTACTTCATCTTACTCTCTATCTCTTTCATCATCCAGGGAGCTCTGACTTTGGTTGTCCTACCTTTCCCCTTTGTGGGAATGTACCTTGACTGTACACGAACCATCTCCTCTTTAAAGGCAGTCCATTTATTCAATTACAGTTTTGCCTGCCAATCTTTGATTCCAGTTTACCCGGGCCAGATCCATTCTCAACCCACTTAAATTGGCCTTCCTCCAATTAAGTATTTTTACTCTAGATTGCTCCTTTTCCTTTTCCATAGCTAATCTAAACCTTATGATACTATGATCACTGTTCCCTAAATTTCACCTACTGACACTTGCTCCACTTGACCTACCTCATTCCCCAGAACCAGATCCAGTAATGCCTCATTCCTCATTGGGCCGGAAACGTACCAATCAAGAAAGTTCTCCTGAACACACTTCAGATATTCTTCCCCCTCTCTGCCCTTTGCACTATTACTATCCCAGTCTTTATTAGGATAATTGAAGTCCCCCATTATCACTACTCTATAGTTCTTGCAGCTCTCTGTAATTTCCCTGCAAATTTGCTCCTCTATATCCTCCCCACTAGTAGATGGCCTATAGAATACACCTAGTAGTGTAATGGCACTTCTATTGTTTCTTAACTCTAACCAAATCGATTCTGTCCTTGACCCCTTCAGGACATCCTCTCTCTTGAGCATTGTAACATTCTCCTTAATCAATACTGCCACCCCACCTCCTTTCTTTCCTACCCTATGTTTCCTGAACACCTTATATCCAGGAATATTTAGTACCCAATCCTGTCCTTTTTGAGCCAGGTCTCCGTTATCACCACGACATTATATTCCCATGTGGCTATTTGCACCTCACCAACCTTATTTACCACGCTTCGTGCATTTACACACATGCACTGCAAACCTATCTTAGACCTTCTTGTATTATGGGACATGGGTCAAAGGCGGTATATGGAGTTCGGTCGCAGATCAGCCATGATCTCATTGAATGGTAGAACAGGCTTGAGGGGCTCAATGGCCTACTTCTGTCCCTATGTTCCTATGTTTCCAGCATGGAAAGTGGTGGCCAACTCCATTAGCACACTTGTGGACCTCCCCATGATGCAGCGTTTGATGGCCGATGTCTCAGCTTCCATTGCAGCACAAGCAGAAGTCACCCACCGTCTGGGTGCTGCAGTGGAAGCACAGACTTCTCTCATGCAAGTTCAACTTACTGCCATGCAAGCTCAGACTGCTGCCATCATGGCTGCAGATACCACTGTTCAAAGGAGCTTGCAGGGTGTCACAGCGGTGCAGCAATCTGTCCTCCAACAGGTTACTAGGATTACTGATGCATCACGCCAGGAGAGTGGCAGTGGCTCCATAGAGTGCAAACCTGCTGTCCTCTTTCAGGATGACAGCATTATTCCTCCCACCCCTGCCTCTCCTCCAGTGCTCTTGCTGTCGCCTATCAGCCAGCTAGCCTAGACTGCTGCCACCCATGCCGAGATGGTGCAATCCGAAGCCGGGCCTTCTAGGCCTAGAGCTCCTCGAGGTCTTCCTGCAAGGCCATTTGAAGTCTCCCCCACTGAAAGTCAGCAGTCTTCCACCAGCCATGGTGCAGCCACTGGGATAGCACTGTGGAGGAGCACTAGGACAGACAAAGGCACACAGAAGCCAGTCACTAAGGCAATGCACAAGGGTGTTTAGTTGACATTTGTATGCAATATGGCATACTTTGATTCATAAATTTGGTTTGGAATGTTTGTTTGTGGTGGCTTTTATTTTTGCGTTGTGGCCAAGCAGTTGCTGTGATGGTCAGTAACAGAGGGAAGGTGAGGTGCGGGACTGTTGCTGAATGGGGAACTGGAGTTGCGTTTATTGGTATCGCAGTGGGATGAGTTGTTCATGGACAGCCCAGCTAAGTTTGCTCCTCCCTTCCTCTTCCTCTTCCTCGTCCTCATCCTTCTGCTTCACCTCCTGCTCCTCCGCTGGTCGCCAGGGCTGTGTCCTCATGATGGCGAGATTGTGCAGCATGCAGCAGACCACCATGAATCTTGACACCCGCTCTGCCGAGTACTTCAGGGCTCCTCCAGAGAGGTCCAGGCAGCGGAAGCATTGTTTCATTATGCCAATGGTCTGCTCTATCACATTTTGTGTGGCAGCATGGCTTTCGTTGTATGAATGCTGCCCACGTGTGAGTGGGTTGTGCACCGGAGCCATCAGGCATGTTAACAGCGGATAGCCCTTGTCACACAGTAGCCACACTCTGGTTTGTCTGGGTGGCTCAAATGCAGATGGCACAGTGGACTGCTGCAGAATGAAGACAACATAACTGCTGCCAGGATACCGGGTATTGACATGCATGATTCGCTGCGTATGGTCGCACAGCAGCTGGACGTTGAAGGAGGGGAATCCCTTTCCATTGCTGCACATCTCAGAGTTGATATGTGGCGCCCGCAATGCGACGTGCGTACAGTTAATGGCATCTTGCACCCTGGGGAAGCCTGAAATCCTTGCGAAGCCATGTGCTCACTCCGCCTGTTGCTCTTTGGCAAGAGAGAATGAAATGTAGTCAGCTCTCTGGGAATAGAGCGCCTCAGTGACCTCCCTTATGCAACAGTGTACGTCAAACTGTGAGCTGTTGCAAATATCTCCAGCTCCAACCTGGAAGGAGCCTGACGCATAAAAGTTCATGGCCACGGTCATCTTCACAGCCACTGGCCATATGGTTCTCGTCCTGCTCTGAGGTTGCAGTTGTGGCTGCAGCAGGTGGTAGATTTCAGTGAGGACGTCCTTGGTGAAGCGCAGATGTCTGGCACAGTGGCCGGAATTTTCCTATTGCAGAGCGTGCAGGTTTGGGGGTGGGTCGGCCGTTAAAAACGCGGAAATTGAAAGCGTGTCGGGAACCCGCCGTCATCCCGCCGTCTTCTGCATTTAACTCGTCTCCCCCGAGCGGGTCTGTGGCGTGCCTTGAAATTTAATATCGAGGCACAGCACGGACCCGCTCGGGAGAGGCGGGCAACCTCATTGAGGTACTTAACTGCTCGCTTACAGACCCTTAACTGCCTTTTTAACCTCAAATTTTGGCTTTAACTTGTTGCGCACTGGATTCATGTACCTCGGGAACCTCGCCTGTGAAGGGGAGACGGAAGCTCAGTGGTCATTGTGTGAGTTCATTAAGTGACAATTGGAAAAAACACATAACTACTCACACATTACACCTGCTTCCTTGCCTAAGGGAAAGGCTCGTGCTGACACCATTTTGTACAGAGATTTAGCTTTCAGGAGTTTGCAGGTCATTTCTGCAACTTTGGAAGCCACTCTCACCACATTGCTAGTCACTCTCACTACATTGGAGGGTTGTGCCTCTGATCTCCGCTTTACCTGGTATCTATTAGATCAGTATGGGTGCTGCTTATACTGTCTCACCTTGGACCTCAGAATCAGACCAAGGTGAGCCCCAGCACCAACAACACCAGCAGCAGCAGCCACAACAGCAGCAGCAGCAACCACAACAGCAGCCTTCTCCTCAACGACCTGATGCTTCACAGCAGGGAGGGGGGTCAGCGCAGGGCTGCACCGCGCCAGAGGCGATGCCCCCAACACAGGGTATACAGGCAGAGGATGAGCTTCCTCAACATGACTGAGCAGCTGTGCTTCAGGAGGCTCAGGCTATCGCGCCAGGTCATCGCAAACATTTATAGCTTGCTGTACCAAGACTTGTCCCAGAGGACCTGGTGGACATGCCTTTCCAGTGGCTGTCAAAGTCACCACCACCCTCAACTTCTTCGCCTCAGGCTCCTTCCAGCGATCTGCAGCAGACATTTGCAGGATCTCGCAGTCAGCCACCCACAGATGCGTCACCCAGGTCACCGATGCCCTGTTTGACAAGTCAGCCAATTATGTAAACTTTGCCACTGATGAAACCAGTGTTACTGAGCGGGCACTTGGCTTTGAGGCTCTGGCTAGCTTCCCACAGGAGCAGGGCATCATCGACTGCACATAACTCTTTTGTGCTGCACCAGTCCATCTTCCCTCAGCTCTTCGCACCTCCAAACAGTCAGCTGGCTGCTTGGAGACAAGGGCTGTGCACTGAAGACGTGGCTGATGACACCCTTGAGGAGGCCAAGTACTGAGGCCGAGGAGCGTTATAATCACAGCCACATGTCGACCAGATGTGCCATAGAGCAAGCAATTGGCATGATGAAGATGCGCTTCAGAAGACTTGACAGATCTGGAGGAACCCTTCAGTACGCACCAGCCAGGGTCTCCAGAATCATTGTCGTATGCTGCACTGCACAGCATAGCACAGCAGCGAGGATTAGAGCTGCATGAGGAGCAAGACGCAGCGCGCACAGCCTCTTCGGAGGAGGAACATGTGGAACACAAGGAGGAGGAGGAGGAACCTGAGGTGGAGATGGCACCAGCAGTGGCGCACATTGCTGCCCGGGAGGCTTGGGATGGCCTCATAATGACCAGATTTACTTAACTTGCACCAGTGCACCCATCTTGCTCTCAGATGCTGTACCAACTTCCCCCTCCCACCTCCCCAAAACCACCACAAAGCAGTCCCACAATGACCAAGCCATTCCTGTCACCCAAACCCCCATTGCCCGAGGTTAAGTAATGTCTCACCATTCACTCCAAGTGACGAAGCCCCTTCCCAGGTAGCTGGCAAAAATGGACAAGATGGCAACGTTGTGCAAAGAAATAAATTTGTCTGCGTCATAAATATAACTGAAAGTTAACATTAACATTTGTTCCTACACCCATGTGCATACCCTTGTGCATCTAGGATTGTGGCTTCAACAGAGGTAGCGGCAGGCTGCTCACTTCCCTGCTGTGGCTGCTTTGGCACTTGTGGCGGGTTTTGGAGCCTGTGAGGGCCCCGCCAAAGACTGCTCCTCCTGCGACTGTGCAGGGGCAGACTCGGCCATCGGGATCCGAGGAAGCATGTGAGGCTCTACTGAGGGGGAGGCAATGGGGGAGAAGTGGGAGCACTTTGAGCAGAGCCCCCACTTCCACGTCCCCTCTCACCATCATCCCTCTCATGGGCCACTCGCACTTCCCTGCGAGCACAGAGCTGGACCTTGCTGCGATGAACGCCCAAGTCTAAGTTGGTATCCCTCCTCGAGATGAGGCCTATGAGCGTGTACCATCTGTTGTTCACAGCAAGCGTGTTCTTGTTGGACTGGCGCATTTGCTGCTTCATGCAGGTGGCCATCCTGCAGGAGACCAGTTAGCCTAACATCTGTCATTGGGAAAAATTCTGGAGTCCTTCATTAAGGAAGCAGTAGCAGGGCATTTGGAAAATCATAATGCAGTCAAGCCGAGTCAGCATGGTTTTAGGAAAGGGAAATCATGTTCAACAAACTTGCTGGAGTTCTTTGAGGATGTAACGAGTAGGGTGGACAAAGGTGAGCCAGTGGATGTGGTGTATTTGGATTTCCAGAAGGCATTCGATAAGGTGCCGCATAAAAGGTTACTGCATAAGATAAGAGCTCACGGAGTTGGGGGTAATATATTAGCATGGATAGAGAATTGGCTAACTAACAGAAAGCAGAGAGTCAGGATAAATGGGTCATTTTCCGGTTGGCAATTGGTAACTAGTGGGGTACCACAGGGATCAGTGCTGGGGCCTCAACTATAAACAATCTACATTAATGACTTGGATGAAGGGATCGAGTGTAATGTAGCCAAGTTTGCAGATGATACAAAGATAGGTGGGAAAGCAAGTTGTGCAGAGGACTCAAAGAATCTGCAAAGGGATATAGATAGGCTAAGTGAGTGGGCAAACATTTGGCAGATGGAGTATAATGTGGGAAAGTGCGAGGTTATACACTTTGGCAGGAAAAATAAAAAAGTAAATTATTATTTAAATGGAGAGAGATTACAAAATGCTACAGTTCAGAGGGACGTGGGGGTCCTTGTGCATGAAACACAAAAAGTTAGCATGCAGGTACAGCAAGTAATCAAAAAGGCAAATGGAATGTTGGCCTTTATTTCAAGGGGGTTGGAGTATAAAAGCAGGGAAGTCCTGCTACAACTGTACAGGGTATTGGTGAGACCACACCTTGAGTACTGCGTACAGTTTTGGTGTCCTTATTTAAGGAAGGATATACTTGCATTGGAGACAGTTCAGAGACGATTCACTAGGTTAATTCCAGAGATGAGGGGTTGACTTATGAAGAAAGGTTGAGCAGGTTGGGCCTATACTCATTGGGATTTAGAAGAATGAGAGGTGATCTTATTGAAACATATAAGATACTGAGGGGGCTTGACAAGGTAGATGCAGAGAGGATGTTTCCCCTCGTGGGAAAATCTAGAACTCAGGGGCATAGTTTCAGAATAAAGGGTCACCCTTTTAGAACTGAGATGAGGAGGAATTTCTTCTCTCAGAGGGTCGTAAATCTGTGGAATTCTCTGCCCCAGAGAGTCGTGGAGGCTGGGTCATTAAATACATTTAAGGTGGAGATAGACAGATTTTTGCAAGATAAGGGAGTGAAGGGTTATGGGGAGCGGGCAGGGAAGTGGCTTTGAGCCCAAGATCAGCCATGATCTTATTGAATGGCGGAGCAGGCTCGAGGGGCCAAGTGGCCTATTCCTGCTCCTATTTCTTATGTTCTTATGTTCTTATCCTTTCCATGCCTATGAGATGGTGGTGCTCATGTTGGAGATGGACTCCTCCATTCTCTGTACAGTCGCACACATCGCGGCTGCAAAAGCTGCCAGAGCATCACGCATTTGTTGCTGCCCCTCCAAGATCACCCTCTTTCTTGATGGCCCCCGAGGTTCAGCATCTGCCTGCAGCTGAGCAGAGCTTGGAACATCCTGCGTCTTCCGGCGAGGAGTCTCCACTGCTGTCCCTGTCTCCACCATCTGCTCTTGCTCACTTGTGATGTGTGAGACACCAGGTGACAACACTACTCTATCTCTCACAAGACCCAACTGTATATAATTTCATAAGTTTCTTAAATAATAATAAGCCAATAGAATTATATAGAATTACATAAAATATACAGCCCAACCAGTCCATGCCGGCGTTTATGCTCCCGTCTTTCCTCATCTAACTCTATCAGTATAACTCTCTATTCCCTTCTCCCTCATATGGTTATCTAGCTTCCCCTTAAATGCATCTATACTATTCACCTCAACTAGTCCCTGTGGTAGCGAGTTCTACATTCTCACCACTCTCTTGGTAAAGATGTTTCTTCTGAATTCCCTATTTGATTTCTTGGTGACTATCTTATATTGATGGCCACTCATTTTTCTTTTTCCCACAAGTGGAAGCACATGCACACCTGGAGACCCACTGGAAGTGGTGGGGGTGGTGGGGGGTGCGGGGTAGGGAGCCCGGTAGAGCGCAACCGGAAGTCCGGGTTTCCCTGCACGCTGTGGAGTTCCATAGCGTGCATGACGTCACAGACGGGTTCCCCGCCCGGAAGTCAGCCTGATTAACAGGCTTGCTTCCAGTTGGGCGTGGATTGCTGGACAAGAGGCCCCAACCCCAGGTAGATGCGAGCCTTGACCCGGAGGGGGGGGGGAGGGTCCGATCCCGGGGGAGGTCCGATCCCGGGTGTGGTTCCAATCCCCGACCCCAGGGTGGTCCAAATCTGGGGGGGTGGTTCCGAACCCCGACCCCGGGGGTGGTTTGATCCTGGGGGGATGGTGTTTGTATGGGGGGGGGGGGACTGTTGGTGGTGGGAGCTTGCGGGGCTGGGAGAAAGCCCGCCTGCTCATACTGTCCCGTAAGATTGCTCCCTGAAGCTGTCCTCGCCTCGCTGCAGCTGCCGGGATTCCCGAGGACCGGGAACCCTGGCCGGCCACAGTTAAACCTGCAAAGCAGGTTAAATCCAAGGCTTCCAGCCTCATAAACATATTTACAGTGCCAACCCACCTCCTGGGAGCAGGTTGGCTGCTCGCCTCCCGTCCCGCCTCCGTTAAAACCGGAAGTGGGTGGTTTAAAGGCGGGTTGGGGTCGGGATTCAGATTTTTAAAACTTTAACCTCCCACCCGACACCAACCCACCCATTTTTTGGGGTTAAAATCCCCCCACTATGTGTCTACTCTATCATAACCTTTGATAATTTTAAAAACCTCTATTAGGTCACCCCTTAGTCTTCTCTTTTCTAGAGAAAAGAGATCCAGCCTGTTCATCCTTTCCTGATAGTTATAACCTCACAGTTCTGGTATCAACTTTGTGAATCTTTTTTGCACCTTCTCCAGTGCCTCTATATCCTTTTTATAATAGGTAACATAATAGAGTAAGAATATGTACAGGATCATTTATATATACTACACCAAAATACTAAAGTAATAAAAGACTTACTAGCTTTTCAAATATCAATCTTGAAATTACCTCTTGAGATACTAGCATAAGAAAAAAAAAGAAAGACTTGCATTTATATAGCGCCTTTCACGACCTCAGGATGTCCCAAAGCATTTTACAGCTAATGAAGTAGTTTTGAAGTCTAGTCACTGTTGTAAGGTGGGAAATGCGGCAGCCAATTTGCACACAGCAAGCTCCCACAAACAGCAAGGTGATAATGACCAGATAATCTGCTTTAGTGATGTTGATTGAATGATAAATATTGGCCAGGACACCGGGGATAAAATCCCCATCTCTTTTTTAATATAGTGCCATAGGATCTTTTACGTCCACCTGAGAAAGAAGATGGGGCCTCGGTTGAACGTCTCATCTGAAAGACGACACCTCTGACAGTGCAGCACTCTCTCAGTACTACACTTCATACGTCAGGGAGAACTCATTGTTGTATCCCCTGGGTTGCACGATCGTATAAGTAGATATTGGCCAATGTGAGTCAACTTCACACAGTGAGGATGAGGAATCCACTTACCGGAGCAACTGGCGCCATTGAACCTGAGGACGTATCTAGGGCAGACTCTAAATTTATAACAGGATCATAATCTTTCAATGGAGTGAAATCTTTATGCTATTGGTCCTTGTTGGGAATTTATGATTAATATTAAAACCCTCACATATTAATACTTTGATATTAATATTTAGCTGCAATATTGAAGGGTTTTTGACAACTGTCAGATATAATCTCGTCGGCAGGTTTTCTTGAAGTAGCTCTAATAACGAGTGGGTCAGTAAGTAGTCTGAGTACAAGTACTTGTGATAAACAGAGTCAGAACAGAGCCAGTTCCATATATATACATGCGTGCAAGATGACACATAATAATGTAATCGAACAATAATGACAACTTACATTTATATAGCACCTTTAACATAGTAAAATGTCCCAAGACATTTTTCAGGAGCGTTATCAAGCAAAATTTGACACCGAGCCACATAAGGAAATGTTTGGACAGGTGACCAAAAGTTTGGTCAAAGAGGTAGGTTTTAAGGAGCATATTAAAGGAGGATAGAGAGCTAGAGAGGAGAAGCGATTTGGGAAGGGAATTCGGTGCTTAGGGCCTAGGCAGCTGAAGGCACAGCTGCCAATGGTGGAGCAATGAAAATTGGGGATGCGCAAGGGGCCAGAATTGGAGGAACGCAGAGATCTCGGAGGGTTGTAGGGCTGGAGGGTGTTACAGAGATAGGGAGGGGCGGAGCAATGGACGGATTTGAAAACAAGGATGAGAAGTTTAAAACTGGGGCATTGCTGGACCGGGAGCCAACTTAGGTCAGCGAGCACAGGGTGATAGATGAATGGGACTTGGTGTGAGTTAGGATTCGGGCAGCAGAGTTTTGGATGAGGTCAAGTTTATGGAGGATGTATGATGGGAGAGCATTGGAATAGTACAGATGTATGGAAACAGCACTGTACCTTTAGTGAGTTAGTACAGGAGGACGTGCCTAATCCAGCCAGGGAAATTTCGGTCTGTGATTTCATCAGAACTACAGAAGTGGGGTTGGTGGCGAGAGAACTGCACATCTGTCGTCAACAGCACTCGCTTAAGGTAAAAATAACTTACACTGTCAATCTCATTAATAATTTTTTAATGGAAAAAACCTACAGATGGAATATGCAGTCTTAGCTCCAGCGATAGAATGTTGAACTCTCTTAGAATGTAATATGCTGGTGTGAATCACCTATTATAAGCCTTGTTAGATAAAAGAAACAGCAAACAGAGTTGAAGGTGGTACCAACAAGGGTTTCGGCAGGTAGTCACCCCACTGAGGCATAGGGAGTTGACCGTGGTGGAGGAAGGAGTGGTAACTATCCACAGGTCAGGGAAAGCAAAGAATGACTGGCTAGAGCAGGAATGCCCAGAGCAAACTACCATCTCCAACAAGTTTGAAGCGCTGGCTTCCTATGGGGAGGATGAGGACTCTGGGCAGGACCATCAAATGGATTACAATGGCACCAAAAACAAAAAACATTACATGGCTCAAGGAGGGGAGATTAGCAATCCAGTTAATAATGCAATAGTGATGGAAGACTCAATAGGTAGAGGGGTGAATATTATCTTTTCTGGAAAAGCAAGATATCGCAGATGCTGGAAATCTGAAATAAAAACAGAAAATGCTGAAAATACTCAGCAGGTCAGGCAGCATCTGTGGAGAGAGAAACAGAGTTAACGTTTCAGGTCGATGACCTTTCTCTCTCCACAGATACTGCCTGACCTGCTGAGCATTTCCAGCATTTTCTGCTACTATCTTTTGTAGTCCAGACCAAAAGTCCTGGATGCTTTGTTGTCTTTGTTGGCTAGTGTAAAGCGAGTAGAGGAGGAAAATCAAATAACCCAGTTATACTAGGGGAAAGACCGAGATAAAGGAACTAGGTGTTAACAAACAACAAACATCAAGTAAAAGAGTAGTATTAAATATAATAGCAGCCATAATTCATTAGTGGCAAATGATGAACTATCAATTATTAAGGGCAGCTATTTAGATGTTAGCTGTGGCTCAGCGGCTAGCACTCTTGTATCTGAGTCAGAAGGTTGTGGGTTCAAGTCCCACTGCCATGAGACTTGAGCACAGAAATCTAGGCATGGAGTGCTGCACTGTTGGAGGCGCTGTCTTTTGGATGAGATGTTAAACCACAGGCTCATTTGGTCTTTCAGGTGGATGTAAAAGATCCCATGGCACTATTTTGAAGAAGAGCAGGGAAGTTATCCCTGGTGTCCTGGCAAATATTTATCGCTCAATAAACGGAACATAAACAGATTATCTGGTCATTATAACATTGCTGTTTGTGGGAGCTTGCTGTGCACAAATTGGCTGCTGTGTTTCCTCCATTACAACAGTGACTACACTTCAAAAATACTTAATTGGCTGTAAAGCGCTTTGGGATGTCTGGTGTTCCTGAAAGGTGCTATATAAATGCAAGTCTTTCTTTCTTTTTAAGGGTAGGATCTAACAAAAAGAATCTAACCAACTATTTTGCATCACCTTTTTTGAACCATACAAGCATTTGAAGTGTAGTTAATACTTCCTCTTTGTAAGAGAGATGCTTCGTCAGAAATTGCCATCTGTCCTCTGCTACATATGAAGCTCTGGGATTTGTAACATGTTAGCATTCATTATCATTGGCTATAATGCAGGAATGAGAGGAGTTTTAGGATTTTCATTTTAAGCATTGTAGCTAATATGTAACATTTATATTCACATGCTTAAATTGTATTATGCAATATACTCAAAGGTACAGTAACAAACATTACGCAGATGAAAACTGCACCCGGTTTTAATGAATTTCTTGGAATAAGGCCTTTTAAATGCTTGCAATATAAAGAGGATCCAAATGAATAAGGCACACATTTGGCAGAATGTGCCAGTGAAATTTCAGGTATAGGTTTACCTAGTTTCACTGCCTCCACAATTTTCTTTTAAATTTTACTTTGAAAGTAGATGATCTCCTGTATCAATTCTTCGGGTGACAGGGAGGATGTGTTGTTTTATACCACAAGAGGAGTATAATATATACCATGTAATGCATACGTATCATATATCCACAGACCCTGCAGTGGACAAAACAAAACAACCAAAAAAATCAGCGAATAAAAAAAACACAATAAAGGAAAAAAATACAAAAATGGTGCAAAATGTATTACAAAATTAAAAATAAAGCTGTATGATGGAAAATATGTTCCCACTCATGCTTGTATGGATTGCAGGGAAAGAGTCCATGTATGCACAATTGAGCCCAATTTTAAACAAAACTAGAAAGAATGAAAAGCTATGCAGAAATAAAAGAAAAATTCCACGGTCGTTCCCTTGTCTCCCGCTGTAATTCCGCAACCCCCCAGGAAGACAGTAGAGACCTGGTGTGTCAGTCTCTCTCCTCTTTCGAAACTCTCCAGGTTGCCTCGTAAGGGGCAGGATGTCCCACAGGCTGGTGAGTGGCGGAGTTTCCAGCAGTCGTGTGCAGGTGGGTTCAAAGGTGAACTTGATGAGTCAGCTGCGCCCACCTGTCACTTGTTAATTGGGTGTCCTCTCAATGACCTTGCAACCTCTGGTGGGGTCAGTGCTGGAGGACACCAGCGGGCATGATCCCGAGGCAACCGCTGGAATCATAACCCGCGGAGTTCGGCCTCAAATACTTTGCCAACATTTCAGACTGCTCCGTGTGAAAAATAATGAATCTTAGGAAAGTAGGTTGATCATGCAGGCGTAGACTACTGGGTTGGAGGCTTTGCATGTGCAGTCTGGCACCATTTTAAAAGAAAAAAAAGGAGATGGCTAAAAACAACAAAGCAATGAAGCTACAACAAATATTCTCAATGTCACTGCAATTAAAAATAAAAGGTCAGAGGAAAACTGGGTTGGTGACTGAGCATGTCCAATCTAACCAATTTCCAAAGCAAAAAAGAAGCAGGAATGCCCACTGAGCAATGCAACTTGCAGGAATAGATAAAGGGTTGAAATTGGTATTCGACGGTAGCACAAAACGGGTGCCAGTGAATTGGCAGCCCGTTTTACTCCCACCCATTTTTAATTTCCATGGAAATGAAAATCGGCCATTTTGTGCTACCGCTGAGGACCCAAAACTCCGGTCCCAGCTTGGTCAGAGGTGTAGGTCTCTGAAGAATAATGTTGTTGGAGCAATTTGCAAAACAGCAGAGGCAGCTACAGTATATGAGTCATTTTAATAAACATGTTGTGAATAATTTCATATTTTGTCTTTCACATCTTATAAATTACATTTTTAGATATATATCCTAGATTCAGTGAGAAACCAAGATAGCACTGAAATCATTTTGACAGAATGTTTTGAGCAATATCATTGGTTGTTTTGGCTGGATTTTTATTTTCTACTTACTGCTGGTTTGTTGGTAATGGGCCGGATGTTTCTCTCAGCGGCAAACGAATGGCGCCAGCCATTCATTACACTTGCATTTTCCCACAGAATTTCTATGGGATTTTGCATTGGAACTTATAAATTAGAGAGCCAAAAAGTGCGGCGCCCTCTACAGGGGATCTGGGACCTGTGTGAACAGGGCGAGCAACTGTATCTCCTTAACCAATCAGATTGAAGAATTGTCAGTGAGCCGTGCAGAAACCCTGCTATTTAAGAAAGGAGGGGGAGAGAAAACGGGGAACTACAGACCTGTTAGTCTCACATCAGTAGTTAGGAAAATGCTGGAATCTATTATAAAGGATGCAATAACTGGGCACTTAGAAACTAATAGTAAGGTTGGGCAGAGTCAACATGGATTTATGAAAGGGAAGTCCTGTTTGACAAACCTATTGGAGGTCTTTGAGGATGTAACTAGTGGAGTAGACAAAGGGGAACCGGTAGATGTGGTGCATTTGGATTTTCAGAAGGCCTTCGATAAGGTCCCACACAAAAGGTTGGTGAACAAAATTAGGGCACATGGAATTGGGGGTAATATACTAGCATGGATTGAGAATTGGTTAACAGACAGAAAACAAAGAGTAGGGATAAACGGGTCTTTTTCAGGATGGCAGGCTGTGACTAGTGGGGTACCGCAAGGATCGGTGCTTGGGCCCCAGCTATTCACAATCTATATCAATGATTTGGATGAGGGGACTAAATGTAACATTTCCAAATTTGCCGATGACACAAAGCTAGGTGGCAGTGTCAGTTGTGAAGAGGATGTGAAGAGGCTTCAAGGGGATCTCGACAGGCTCAGTGAGTGGGCGAGAACATGGCAGATGGATTATAATGTGGATAAATGTGAAGCTATCCACTTTGGTAGAAAAACAGAAAGGCAGATTATTTCCTAAATGGTGAAAGATTGTGGAATGCAGATGCTCAAAGGAATCTGGATGTCCTTGCACATGAGTCACTGAAAGTGAATGTGCAGGTGCAGCAAGCCATTAGGAAGGCAAATGGTATGCTGGCCTTCATTACAAGAGGATTTGAGTACAGGAGTAAAGAAGTCTTACTCCAATTATATAGGGCCTTGGTGAGAACCTGGAGTACTGTGTACAATTTTGGTCTCCTTACCTAAGGAAGGATATACTTGCCATAGAGGGAGTGCAACGAAGGTTCATGAGATTGATTCCTGGGATGGCGGGACTGTCGTATGAGAAGAGATTGAGTAATCTAGGCCTGTATTCTCTTGAATTCAGAAGAATGAGAGGGGATCTCATTGAAGCATACAAAATTATTACAGGGCTTGATAGGGTGGATGCTGGGAGAATGTTTCCCTTGGCTAGGGAGTCTAGAACCAGGGTCCACAGCCTCAGTATAAAGGGTAGGCCATTCAAGACTGAGATGAGAAGAAATTTCTTCACACAGAGGGTGGTGAATCTTTGGAATTCTCTACACCAGAGGGCTGTGGAGGCTCAGTCATTGGGTATATTCAAAACAGAAGTCGATAGATTTCTGACTAGTAATGGCATCAAGGGATATGGTGATAACGCCGGTGAATGGAATTGAGGCAGAAGATCAGCCATGATCTCATTGAATGGCGGAGCAGGCTCGAAGGGCCGAATGGCCGACTCCTGCTCCTATTTCTTATGTTCTTAAACTGTACCATGAAGTGTCAGTTGGAATAGTGAATTCAATGTCAAATCATGTACAGAAAGCAAAATAAAGAGAGGGAAAGAAAGATGGGATTAAGAGAGATAAAAGAGATATATTTCAATGCTGAGTCTCTAGGCAAGATACTGGTATAGCACAGCTTCTGGAGGAGCAGGGCAACTCGGACAGCAACTTCTGTATTTCCGTGTTTAACTGCGCATGTGTGGTTGCTGGAAGTTGCTGTCCGATTTACACTTTAATAATGGTGAGCGCTGATAGCCTCACTGTTATCTCCACAGCAAAATCTGGCCCATTATTTTGCTGCTTAGAAGTTGTTGACTGGTAGTTAAAGCTCGGCTACGCAGTAATCTCTACCACTCTTTTGAGGCCATTGAGCCATTTCATGCAGTTCTCTATCTGTCTTAGTTCTTGAAATTAATTTACATTTTTGAACAACTTTAACCCAGGTATTTTGATGGATGTTAGCTATCGAGATGTGGCTTTTTGAGCATCTACTTCCTTTTTATTATGAGTCATTTCCCTAAAATGAGAAGCTTCCATCCTCTCAGATATGGTGCACTTGGTGGGGTTCAGTATACCATGTTGTTCTAGATAGCAGCCGCCCAATAAGTTAGAATTGTTGAAAAGATCAAGTGGTTCATTTCTAGTTGTTAAACTGTTTAATTTACAGTACTTGATTACAACTCTTCTTCTCAGGCAGTCCCTCGGAATCGAGGATGACTTGCTTCCACATTAAAAATTAGTTCTCAGGTGACTGATGAGTCCAATGCGGGACCTACAGTCTCTGTCACAGGTGGGGCAGACGGTGTTTGAAGGGGCGGGTGGGTGGGGTGCTTGGGTTGACGTGCGCTCCTTGCGCTGCTTGTGCTTGGCTTCCGCTTGCTCCCGGCGAAGAGACTCGAGGTGTTCGGCGCCTTCCTGGATGCTTCTCCTTCACTTTGTGCGGTCTTGGGCCAGGGATTCCCAGGTGTTGGTGGGGATGTTGCACTTTTTCAAGCAGGCTTTGAGGGTGTCCTTGAAGCGTTTCCTCTGCCCACCTGGGGCTCTCTTGCCGTGTCGGAGCTCCGAGTAGAACGCTTGTTTTGGGAGTCTCATATCGGGCATACGGACGATGTGACCTGTCCATCGGAGCTGATCGAGCGTGGTCAAAGCTTCGATGCTGGGGATGTTGGCCTGAGTGAGAACACTGACGTTGGTGCGCCTATCCTGCCAATGGATTTGCAGGATCTTGCGGAGGCAGCGTTGGTGGTACCTCTCCATTGCTTTGAGGTGCCTGCTGTACATGGTCCATGTCGCTGAGGCATACAGCAGGACGGGTATCACTACTGCTCTGCAGACCATGAGCTTCGTGCCGGGTTTGAGGTCCTGGTCTTCAAACACTCTCTTCCTCAGGTGACTGAAGGCTGCACTGGCACACTGAAGGCGGTGTTGGACTTCGTCATCGACGTCTGCCCTTGTTGACAGTAGGCTCCCGAGGTATGGAAAGTGGTCAACGTTTTCCAAGGCCTTGTCGTGGATTTTGATAATCAGGGGGCAGTACTGTGTGGCGGGGGCAGGTTGGTAGAGGACCTTTGTCTTACGGATGTTTAGTGTAAGGCCCATGCTCTCGTATGCTTCGGTGAAGGTGTTGATGATGGTTTGGAGTTCGACCTCCGAGTGAGCGCAGACGTAAGCATCGTCTGCATACTGTAATTCGACGACAGAGGATGGGACGACCTTGGATCTGGACTGGAGGCGACGGAGGTTGAACAGTTTCCCGTTTGTTCTGTAAATTAGCTCCACTCCAGTGGGGAGCTTACTGAGGGTGAGATGGAGCATTGCAGCAAGGAAGATCGAGAAGAGCGTTGGTGCGATGACACAGCCTTGCTTGACCCCGGTCCGTACGTGAATTGGGTCTGTGGTGGATCCGTTGGTCAGGATCACAGCTTGCATGTCATCGTGAAGCAGGCGGAGGATGGTGCCAAACTTTTGAGGGCAGCCGAATTTGAGGAGGACACTCCATAATCCCTCACGGTTGACAGTGTCAAAGGCCTTTGTGAGATCAAAGATCGCCATGTACAGCGGTTGGTGCTGTTCCCTGCATTTCTCTTGTAATTAACGCGCGGTGAAGATCATGTCCATTGTGCCCCTTAGTGGGCGGAATCTGCATTGCGATTCTGGGAGGAGCTCTTCGGCCACTGGGAGAAGGCGATTGAGGAGAATTCTTGCGATGACTTTCCCTGTGGCAGACAGCAGGGAAACTCCTATGTATTTACCGCATTCGGACTTGTCACCTTTCTTGAAGATGGTTACAATTACGGCATCTCTGAGATCCCCTGGCATGCTCTCCTCCTTCCAGATAAGAGAAATGAGTTCATAAATTTGCCATGCTTTAGTGCCTTGGCAGGGATTCCATCTGCTCCTGAGCCCTTGTTGTTCTTCAGTTGTCGGATGGCCTTTTCAACCTCATGCCGGGCTGGGGTTGTGCTGAGTTGGTGGCGGGTAGCATGCTGCGGGATGGAGTTGAGGACACTCGCGTCGAAGACAGAATCTCGGTTAAGGAGGTCTTCGAAGTGCTCCTTCCAGCGGGCACTGACTGCCTCTCTGTCCTTGATGAGTACCTCTCTGTTCTTGGCCCGCAGTGGGGTAGGACTTTGGGTGCTTGGTGCTTGGTAGATGGCCTTGACTGCGCTAAAGAATCCACGCACGTCGTGGTTGTCAGTTAGCTGCTGGATCTCCTGTGCTTTCTCCACCCACCATCTGTTCTTTAGGTCGCGAGTTTTTTGTTGGACCTCGGCCTTCAGGCGTCTGTAGAGCTGCTTTCTTGCTCTCGAGTTGTGTTGCTGTTTCCAGATCAGGAATGCCTTTCGCTTGCGCCTTATTAGCTCCTGGATCTCCTGGTCGTTCTCATCGAACCAGTCTTGGTGTTTCCTGGTCGTGTGACCGAGCGTCTCTTCACAGGTGCTGATTATGGAGGCCTTGAGTGCAGACCAGGCGCTGTGGACACTGTGTCTCTGAATCACTGGGAGTCATCAGGTTGTTTGTGAGGCACAGGCTGAATAGGGCTTTCTTAGCGGAGTCTTTGAGTGCTCCAGCGTTGATTTTCCTGCGGCATTGTTTCTGTTGCTGCCGCTGTTTTGGAGCTACATTGATGGAGATGACAGAGCGGATTAGGCGGTGGTCTGTCCAGCAGTTGTCAGCTCCTGTCATAGTTGATTATAACTAATGTTCTATTTAATGGCTGAATGTACCACTTGTGATAAATTAGCATCTGAAAAAGTACTAAACTACACATTGGCCCAGAAATTGGAGTTCGATGGTTGCCGCGGGGGTAAGGATCCCCCGCGATATCGCACTCCGCGCCTACCTTTATGGTTTTGGCCCACACGAACTTCAGTTCCTGGGCCTCTCCCTGGTGCCGGCGCGCAGTGTGTGCGTGTCCCAGAGGCGCAGTTAATTCGATGCGACCTCTGGGATCACGTGGGCCAGTTAGAGCCAATGGCAGCACACCATCTTTCATTCATAGTTTTGACAGCAAGAGCTGTCAAAGCTATGATTACAACAAGCCCCCAAAAGAACAGCTAAACCTCAATTAAATTTAAAAAAAAAGCCATCACATTAATAAAATAACTATAGTTAAATAAATTAACCACTTTAAACAAAAATTAAAATTTTTGAAAAAATTTAAATTCTTTTTAAAAGTTATAAAAATAAACTTACCTTTCTTTAAAGTCACTAAAAAAGATAAACCTGTTGAAATTTTTTTTAAAATAATACTTAATTAACTACTTACCTTGTTAAAAGGGGGTCTTACGCCTGCTTTCTTTATGTGTAAAATCTTCAACACTTACCTGCGCATTCAAACCTGAAAAAAGAACTAAGTGCGCTGCGTGCGCACAACCTGTAGCGCGCACGCGGTTCACTTAGGAACCGCCCCCTTCGCAATACCCGAAGTGCCGGTTTCCCGCGCATGCGCAGTGCATGCAGGAAACCAGCACTTCGGGACCTAATACGCGAGAGTACACAGTGCGTACTCTCCCGCATTAGGTCTAATTTTCGGGCCATTATCACTTGGGTGGCAAATAATGGTAATTACCTCATAACAGCAGACAGAACAAGCCTGCCATGTTTTTGCTCACTACAGGTCTACTTGAGCTGCAACACCACATTTGGATGAGCCAGGTTGCTGAATAAACCAGAAGGTTTGCAACCACAAGGTTCACAAACCCAATCCCATGCTTCAAATGTAAGATTGATTAAAAGTCTTCTGAAGCTGAATCTGATTCTCTCCCTGTGTTACTTTGAAATTCAAACCTTCTGCTTAGACATCTCTTTGAATGAGTGCTATAGAAAAGTAGTTTGTTGTTATTGGTTGTCAAAAGTGAGAAGTCGCACAACACCAGGTTATAGTCCAACAGTTTTATTTGAAATCACAAGCTTTCGGAGCGACCGCTCCTTCGTCAGGTGAAGTAAAGGAATACAAAATCGACAAAGCATATATAGATAGAGAACAATGCCTGTGTAACTTACAATGGCAGACGACTACATTTAATCCTCCTGACTGTTTATCTGCCGAGGTGTGACAAAAGGCAATCAGGTCAGCCAGGAAGGAACCACATCAAAGACATAGCAAGATACAACTGAGACAATGAGGTGGGGTTACAGGGGGTCTAATGTGTCAAAAACTGCAGTCGGTATGTAAAACGATAAACTTTAAAATTTTTACTTTTTTACTGGGAATCACATCTGTGAACAAGCCAACGACGACTCGAGTCTGGATGACTCTACGTCATGTATCGTGACATAAACCCAAGATCCCGGTTGAGGCCGTCCTCATGAGTGCGGAACTTGGCTATTAGTTTCTGCTCGATGATTTTGCGTTGTCGTGTGTCTCTAAGGCCGCCTTGGAGAACGCTTACCCGCAGATCCGAGGCTGAATGTCCTTGACTGCTGAAGTGTTCCCCGACTGGGAGGTAACAATCCTGCCTGGCGATAGTTGCGCGGTGTCCGTTCATACGTTGTCTCAGTGTCTGCATGGTCTCGCCGATGTACCATGCCACGGTGCATTCTTTCCTGCAATGTATGAGGTAGACAACGTTGGCCGAGTCACATGAGTATGTACCATGTACCTGGTGGGTAGTGTCCTCACGTGTGATGATGGTATCTGTGTTAATGATCTGGCATGTCTTGCAGAGGTTGCCGTGGCAGGGTTGTGTGGTGTTGTGGTCGCTGTTATCCTGGAAGCTGGGTAATTTGCTGCGAACGATGGTACTTCTGAGGTTAGGCGGCTGTTTGAAGGCAAGTAGTGGAGGCGTGGGGATGGCCTTAGCGAGGTGTTCGTCGTCATCGATGACATGTTGAAGGCTGCGAAGAACATGGCGTAGTTTCTCCGCTCCGGGGAAGTACTGGACGACGTAGGGTACCCTGTTGGTTGTGTCCCGTGTTTGCCTTCTGAGGAGGTCTACGCGATTTTTCGCTGTGGCCCGTCGGAACTGTCGATTGATGAGTCGAGCGTCATATCCCATTCTTACGAGGGCGTTTTTCAACGTCCGTAGGTGTCCATCGCGTTCCTCCTCGTCTGAGCAGATCCTGTGTATTCGCAGGGCTTGTCCATAGGGGATGGCTTCTTTAATGTGGTTAGGATGGAAGCTGGAGAAGTGGAGCATCGTGAGGTTGTCCGTGGGCTTGCGGTAGAGTGAAGTGCTGAGGTGTCCGTCTTTGATGGAGATTCGTGTGTCCAGGAATGAAACCGATTCTGAGGAGTAGTCCATGGTGAGTTTGATGGTGGGATGGAACTTGTTGATGTTATCGTGTTATTGGTTGTGTCCATGCTGAGAGGGCTCAGGAAATACAATACAAAATCATGGTTGCGATAAGACCAGTATCTAGCTGGTTTTGTCCTCTGTTACTGCTCACTGTATGCACAAAAGGAAAAATATATATGGTACGTCAGTAGCTCCACAAACCAGCTCTGGCCCCATTCTCCGAGCTCCTGCTACCAGTCCCATCAAGTAAAAATTACAATATTGGTGTGAATCATTGTTCCACCAATGATGCAATAATACAGTCCTGTATTTTCAAACCTGGTAATGCATTTTGAAAGACTTGTCTTTAATAAAGTACGCACAGTTTTGAATATTGTTGCATTATAAATAAATAGATCAAGTGACAAAAAGACCTCCTCGTAGTAAACACAATGTTACAGAAGAGGATGAACACTAAGCCCACTATTTTACAATCCAGTAATATACACAAACCATTGTATCAGATTTCTGTATGAATTTGGTTGTTGATTGTTCCTTAAAGGTAACATTTTGTGCTCCATTGCGCCATGCCATAGAATAGTACAATGTGTTATAAAAGAAATTGTTTCCTATTTTTTCTCCTCTTGCACTCCCAACTTTGACTTTTTCTATCCCATGAACTATTCCAACCAAGGCGCTAGTCTACAGACATGCTTCAGGCCTCAGCCAATGCCACTCAGTAAACTTGCCTTTCACATCTCTTCTTGTCCTGCAGTCAAGGTTTAACTTGAAATAGTGCTCAGGATTAACCTTTTCTATTCCACTTAGCATATCTTGGGGTAGGAATTGGTATGTGTTGTGGCCATTTCTCAGCATAAAATTTAGCAGTGGGGCAGCTCATGTCCGATCTGCGTGCGCGTTTGGGTCACTCGTCAGCCCTTTTTATTAGGTGTGTCAGGTGGCCGCCTGAAACGGACACTCTGCTCCCGATGTTGACTCCACTAAAAATCCTGGGGTCAGCTCATTTGAATTTTACTGGGCGGGGCAAGAATACAAGAAGGGATTTCTAAAAGGCATTCGATAAGGTGCCACATAAAAGGTTGCTACGCAAGATAAGGGTTCATGGGGTTGGGGGTAATATAGTAGCATGGAGAGAGGATTGGTCAACGGACAGAAAACAGAGAGTAGGGATAAACGGGTCATTTTCAGGTTGGCAGGCTGTAACTAGTGGGGTGCCGCAAGGATCAGTGCTTGGGCCTCAGCAACTTACAATCTATATTACTGACTTAGATGACGGGACCGAGTGCAATATATCCAAGTTTGCTTACGATACAAAGCAAGGTGGGAAAGTAAGCTGTGAGGAGGACATAAAGAGCGTGCAATAAGGTGGCAGATGGAGTATAATGTAGGGAAATGTGAGGTTATTCACTTTGGTAGGAAGAATAGAAAAACAGAATATTTTTTAAATGGTGAGTAACTATTAAATGTTGGTGTTCAGAGAGATTTAGGTGTCCTCATACAGGAAACACAGAAAGTTAACATGGAGGAATTAGGAAGGCAAATGGCATGTTGGCCTTTATTGAAAGAGGGTTGGAGTACAAGAGTAAGGAAGTCTTACTACAATTGTACAGGGCTTTGGTGAGACCACACCTGGAGTACTGTGCTCAGCTTTGGTCTCCTTATCTGAGGAAGGATATACTTGCCTTAGAGGTGGTGCAACGAAGGTTCACTTGATTGATTCCTGGGATGAGAGGGCTGTCCTATGATGAGAGATTGTGTAGAATGGGCCTATACTCTCTGGAGTTTAGAAGAATGAGAGGTGATCTCATTGAAACATACAAGATTCTGAAGGGGATTGACAGGGTAGATGCTGAGAGGTTGTTTTTTGTATGGCCTTATCTGTGATTGATATGATGGGAGTAGTGAGGCCGTGTGAGATGGCCGTGAATATGGGTTGGAGAGTTTACATGGAGGAAGAGATTAAGGGAGAATAGGAGGGTAGTGAACTCAGAGGTGAGAGAGCATGATGAATTGAGATGAAGGTTGAAATAATCGAGGATGAGAAGTCGCTCTGTGCAGAGGCTGAGGGAGGAAAGCAGTGAAGATATCTCAGACCAAGGTGAGATTTGGTGATAAGAGCCACACCGCCACTGCGATGGTTTGGGAGGGGCAAGTGGTGGAAGGTATAGCCAGGTGGAGAGGCTTCATTTAGGGGTAAGGTGTCATCACCCCTCAGCCAGGTTTCTGTCAAGGCCATGATGTCAATGCAATCATCCACAATAAGCTCATGGATGGAAAGGGCCTTTTTCACAACTGAACGGATGTTCTGGAGGGAGATGCAGAGAGGGGTGGTGATAACTGATCCACTGCCAGAGTCCACAGAGTCAGCACTGGAAGGGGTGAGTTGGACAGGGAGGATATTGACAAGATTAGCCCCCAGCAGGCGTGCTGGGTGGGATGGTCGGCGAGAGAGTAGGATGGGGCTACTGGGGTTGCTGCTCGTGAGGAGGCAGCGACTAGTGCCTCGATGGGCCCTTGGAGGATGCCAAGAGAGGCACAGAGGGAGCCCAATACAATGTTTTCATCACCAGTGAGGCTCCTGCTCACTGGTAACGTGGCCCCCCATTCATGGGCAATACAAGGCAGGAAATCGTCAGATGCAGCATAAATTAAAGGGGTTGCTGGAAGCAGTTCTAGGAATATTAATATTTTATTGATTTGCCAGTTTTGAGCCTTCAGGACAACTTGAATTGGCCACCATGCTCCTTCTGAAAAGTCCACAAGCCCCTTTAATTGTGCCCTCTTATTCCTCCCCTGCCTTCCCCCCACCCCCACCATCTGTCCACACCTCCCCTTTAAGGTGCTGCTGCACGTCTATGTTCAGTGGCTGCCCTGACGGAACTCCTGCCCTTCCAAAGTGGCGAGCTGCTTCTCAGCACTCAAATCATGTAGTTAGCTTGCCAACTACATTTAAATGGGCCACTCGCTGACAGCATCAGGTGGGCACTGCGATTTTTCACTCCCACTGCCCATCCAATGTACACCAGTCCAAAATCAGGGTCAACAAATTTCTCATCTTGCCTGTTCCATCAGAGGGGTGTGTTGGGGCAAGTGGGGGAATCAGAGAGCAAGGCAGCTTGGATTGCTCTCCCGCACTTCCCAGTGATCAGCTGCAGTTGTGTTGGCAGAGGCCTGAGAGTAAAGAGAGAAAAAACAAGAATATGTAAAGTGCCTTTCACATCCTCCGGACATTCCAAAGTGCTTCACTGCTAATTACTTTGATAGTGTAGTCACTGTTTTAATGTAGGGAAATACGGCAGCCAATTTGAGAACCACAAGCTCATACGAATAGCAATGAGATAAATGATCAGGTAATCGGTTTTTGGTGATATCAGCTTAGGGATAAATGTTGCTCAAGACACTGGGAGGACTCCCCTGCTCAACTTCAAATATTGCTATGGAATCTTTTATGTCCACCTGAGTGGACAGACAGGGCTTAAGTTTAATATCTCATGCGAAAGATATTGGGGGAGAAATTCAGCATCGCCCCGTTTGGGGTGCTAACTTTTGAAAGCTGGGAAAATTAGCACCAGGCGCTAATGATTCCCAGCTTTTTCAAAATTCGGTGTTTACACTCCAGGAAGGAAGTGGAGCGCTAAATCAAGCGCTAAAGGACGCAGGCGGGGCAGCAGTGGTGCAGCGCTGCACAATGTCCCGTACAGCACTGCCGCGATCCGAGGCTCCTTCCCTCCCTTAAAGGGAAAGGCCATCGCTGCAGGCTCTGCATTGGGACCAGTTAGCTGGTCTCCGACGGCAGCCGCGATCCGACCTGATCAGCACCATGCACTCCAGCAAAGTGCCGGGCTGGTCAATCGCGGCCCAGGAGCAATCGAAAAAAATCACTTGAAGAGTTGTTAAAATTTTTCTCCCACCCGTGCCAACATCCCCTTTTATTTGCACCTCCAAAGCTCCCGGCCTCCTGAACAACGCTTCCTGCAGCTGCCGGTGTTGTCACCTGGTGATGCTGCAGGGGGCGGAACCGAAGTTCGGGTCCAGGGCACTACCGGGGCAATGCGCACGGCAATGACATCACGGCCAATTTAGTGGGAGTCGTTCATTTCGCCGCGCCAGGTCGGTAAGTCATTAGCGCCCCATTATCGTCTCCTGGAGACGATAACGGGAGGTGTTAAGGTACCGAATTTCTCCCCCATTATCTCTGAAAGTGCAGCTCTCCCTCGGCACTGCACTGGAGTGTCAGACTAGCTTTTGTGCTCAAGTCTCTGGAGAGGGGCTTGAACCCACAACCTTCTGTCACAGAGGTGAGTGTGTTGCCCCTGAGCAAAGGCTGCCAGCAAATGAGTAGCTTATCTTCCTACCCTCTTGGCTGGGTAATGGTAGCACGGGGAGACTTATAGATAGGGAAGAAAACAAAATTAAAAAATGGAGTGTGAAAAAGTTAAAAAGAATAACCTCTTCTGATTGTTGAGTGCAGTGTTTGAAATACTTCTGATATTATAATGCAATATATTTTGTTAAATAATGCATTTTTAAATATAACTTTTTTAACCAGTTTCCCCCAATGTGTACTTCAACCATATCTGTGGGCAGTTCACATTTGTTTGGTAACTATCTAAGATTGTCTCGCCTATATATAGTAGCTTATAATATGCCAGATGGAAATAATTCCATTTCACCTTTAATACTCTCTGTCTACTCTGAATGCTGTGGTAAAATTTATGTAAACTGCACACTCAGACTCATGGAAACTCTTAGAATTATGTATTTATAAAATGATGCTGCTATCAGGGTTTTGAGGCACCACACTAATTTGAAACAGAAAATGAGCTCAGTTTTAAAACGTCACAATTTCCAGAGGGTAAACAGCGGCTATAGTGTAGGGTACCGCTGGATCAAAGTTTATTCCACAGGAGAGGAAGCACTTATTAACATATGAGCAGCTGCCTTCCTTGGGGGATCCAGTAAAACTCCTGGCTTTCCAAAATTATTCTGGTTAACCTTTTGAAGGCTAATGGCTTTTTAACTGAAATATACTGAATATGCTCACATATAAGAAGAGAGATTTATACCATAGTTTTGGGGTTTAATTAAAGAATTTCTGCAGGGTACTCCCAATCACCTGCTGTAACTTCTGTGGAAGATTGGCAGAAACCACAGTTGAATGGCATAAATGGCCATTTTTAACCACTTATGCCATTTCTCTGGGGATTCTGCCAATCTCCTGCCAGAGAACCCCTGCAGAAATTTCAGGCAGTTGTCTTATACCTGAGGCCATGATGCACTTCCGCTGGACCCTAAGGTGAACCTCTGCTGGCTCATGGTTGGCTCTCCGCTCATGCCCGGCCTTCTGATTTCACTGGACAACCTCCACCAGCGTCTCAGCTAATACTCTTGCTCCTTGAACACTCCCTCTCCACAATTGACTCTGAACCTGGCTGCTGGTTTCTGGGCGCACCAAGCTGACTCCATGCTGGTGTCTGACAGTGCAGCCTTGCGCTCCCAGCACCCCATGGGAGACACGCCCGAAGCCCCAGTAAATTATGCAAACTGGCCGTTCTCGCTTTATCCGGCACGGTCAGCTCATTTGTGTGCGGGTGCAAGCAGCGCTGATGCCAGTGGTTCAGCAAAAGGCCAAATTATCAGCTGCACAGGGTAAATCTCCACAACATATTACAAATAAAAATATGTATGGCATCCTAAACTGCAGGGCTGAAGGACAAGCTGCTTTGTGGATGTCATCAGAATGCCAAGAGTATTTACATCTGCCAATCATTTTTATTCTTCATCATGTACATAGAGTTTGGTATTAAATCTGGGTGTTACATTCCCCCACACTGCCAAGGCCACCACCTGGTCTAGTGTGCAAGGACAAAAGTGGCCCTGCAATATGGTGCTATTGTTGTAACAGCCCCCAATAGCCAAACTCAATAGGCTAAGCTTCTGCCCCTGGTGCCTCATCAATCACCAGCACTGCTACCCTTTCTTCACCAGTTATCAATGCCTCTTTCTGTGCTTCCTAGTCACCATCATCAGCTACTTCTCCTGTAGTGTGTATCTGTACAGTTATCTGCTTCAAGTGGGAATAGTGACATCTGCTGCACGTGTTTGCGATGCTCTTTGGTTGTGGCTGATGGTCCACTGGGTTCTCATTCTGTGAAGAGTACAGATAGGACATTACAGCCCCAAAATGGTAAGACTCCAATTTCAGTGTGGAATCTCCCTTGATAGTAATGTAGTTCGGAGAATGGGACACGGACTTTTGTGCCCAATTCTCTAGCCTGCTCTTCTGTCAAGCATCATTCTGCACCAGCGGAATCAGCGGAATCTCAAAATTTCAGTTCTTGTGATTGTTTAAGCACACTTGTCTGTTTGGGTGCTGTATTGTCATCGCATGCAGCGTGATGCACTTGTGCACAATGTGCTTAGTCAAATTGATGCAACATATCGTGCAAGATTACCCCAATGGTTTGACTCATGGAAATTCCATAAATTCTCTTTTCCATCGTGGTATGCATAACGTAAATTACACAATCCTGCTACTTTCAGTTTTACGTTATTTGCTACATGCTTGCTAACATTCCCCTGTGTTAGTAAGATGATTTTTGCATATATTGGCCCGAAAATTAGACCTAATACGCGAGAGTACGCACTGTGTACTCTCGCGTATTAGGTCTCCAATTGCCAGTTTCCTGCATGCACTGCGCATGCGCGGGAAACCGGCACTTCGTGAATTCAAAAGGGGGTGGTTCCTAAGTGAACCGCGTGCGCGCTACAGGCTGTGCGCACGCAGTGCACTTAGTTATTTTTTCAGCTTTGAACGCGCAGGTAAGTGGTGAACATTTTACACATAAAGAAAGCAGGCGTAGGACCCCCTTTTTACAAGGTAAGTAGTTAATTAAGTGTTATTTAAAAATTTTTCAACAGGTTTATCTTTTTTAGAGACTTTAAAGAAAGGTAAGTTTATTTTTATAACTTTTAAAAAGATTTTAAAATTTTTCAAAAATTTAATTTTTTGTTTAAAGTGGTTAATTTATTTAACTATACTTATTTTATTAATGTGATGGCTTTTTTTTAAATTTAATTGAGGTTTAGCTGTTCTTTTGGGGGGGTATAGTATTCATAGCTTTGACAGGTCTTCCTGTCAAAACTATGAATGAAAGATGGTGTGCTGCCATTGGCTCTAACTGAATCACGTGATCCCAGAGCTCGCACGAACTAATTGCGTCTCTGGGTCACGCAAGCACTGCACGGTTCCAAGAGAGAAAGCCTTTCAGACTAAAGTTCGTGTGGGCCCGGAGCAAAAAGGTAGGTGCGGAGTGCGATATCACGGGGATTCCTTACCCCCGCGGGAACCCTCACTGTTTAATTTCTGGGCCATTGTGAACCGTTGATGATTTCCTTCGTGTGCATGCTTGTTCTGTGCTGCTTCGTTGGATTAATACTCAGGCCTTGCCTTTGACCTCTTCTTTAAGTCACTTGGGCCTGATAAGCCTGGCTGGGAATCTCTGCTGCTGAACTTGCAGGAAAATGTGGGGTCAAGGGGAGGCCTCCTACTTTACATATTCCATGCGGGTGCCTGTGCCACTGGGGGCACAGCTCGGTCACTCACCAGTCGGAGGAGGCAGGGCGCCTGCTCTGAAGGGGTTGACATGGAGTCTACACATATGTCTCGAGGATCCTGTGCCCCTCCTCCCCAGAAATTATAAGTGGGCCAAAAAATACTATGATGTGTCCCAGGCCTGGATCTCCACACGGGTCTAAATTCTGCTGGCTGGCAGGGCAGTACTGCTTTCACTGAGCGTAACAGCCTGCTGGTGCATTCCTCGGCCAGGGATAAGGAAATTTCCAGCCAGGGAATCCCCTCCCACTTAGCACCCAACCCGCCCCCCCCCCCCCCCCCCCACCACCGACATAAGTGTTCTTTTTTGGGGTGCAGAAATTGTCAGGGAAGACCAGGACCCAGTGCCCTCATTTAAGCTCTTCCGTTTCACCCCTGCCAGACTTGTGGCGGGTGTTTTCCAAACGGGCCACAGATTTTCGGCTCCTTGACCTCCCGACAGGTCTCTCAAACTGTTGATTTGGAACTTCTCTGCAATGACACATTACTACACACGGCTCCTTCTTTGCATGTTTGAAGACTGCCCTTCCCCATCAAAAACGCACTTGCATGTTTTGCTGCAGAGGATACCAGCGCTTGTTGTTAAATCTGCCATTTCGTATTTGCCATTCAGCTACTTCCAGGTAAAACTCCACAGTCCACAACTGGATTAATAAACTGTTCAACATTTATATCAGTTAAATGGCTGGTTCGTTGCTTAAGAGCATTACAGGATTGTTATTCCAGCTGCATCTAACTATTTTACTATTGCTGCTAATCAAACTGCATTTTCCAAAATCACAAGTTTTAAATCTGCACATCCGATGGCTTTGTGAGTGGTTTACTGCCTTTTTTCGATAAAAGAGTAATGTTGGGGCCCTGGTGAGTCTTACAGAGAGAAACAAACAGCAATCAGAGAAGAAAGGAAATAAGAGAGAAAGACAAAGGCCACAATTGGTTAGATAGAGGGACAGGTCGGAGAGAAGAGAATATGAACAATTATAAAAGAGAGAAAAAACTGGGAACCAAAGTTTTAAAGAAAATATTACAATGTTAGTATTTTTATGAGTTCCATTGCTATTAGTTTAGTGCAGTAATGATTATTTGGAATCTTTAGAAAAGGTGAAAGATTTATACGATCTGAAGAGAAACCAGGGACCAGATGCCTGAAGGCACGGCTGGCAATGATGGGGCGAAGGAAGTGACATTAATAGAAATAAAAATCGGTAGAGATGTAAAACGGGCTGCTGACTCTCTATCGCCTGTTTTACACTATCATACAAAGTCAAGATGTACCTCGTTGTGTGATTTTCTGACCATTTAAATTAATAGCAAGAAAATCGTGCACAACTTAATCTACGTTTTCACTATATGTTACCTGTTGGTATGGCTGACCCGTAGGCAGTTCAAAGTTGGAGCCCTACTGACTTACTAAATCTGGATACCAGGGACACACAGCCATCAGACTACAGGGAAAGTGCATGGGCACTAACTTAAAATAATCAACATAAAAACCCCTCTGAAAATAACTTTCTTCCAGCTCCAATGGCTGACGCAACAAAATACACAGCACACAAACTTTTGCCACAGTACTGATAAAATGACTTTTCACATAAAAGGCAAAAACACATTGAAAAAAGGACAAATTTCACATGTGCCTGTCGTGTTCCTAAAGTCAAATGTGTATCCAAATTTTTTTAAAATTTGTTTCTGGGGTGTGGGCGTCACTGGCAAGGCCAGCATTTATTGCCCATCCCTAATTGTCCTCGAGAAGGTGGTGGTGAGCCACCTTCTTGAATCGCTGCAGTCCTTGTGGTGAAGGTACTCCCACGGTGCTGTTAGGGAGGGAGTTCCAGGATTTTGACCCAGCGACGATGAAGTAACGGCGATATATTTCCAAGTCAGGATGGTGTGTGACTTGGAGGGAAACTTGGAGGTGATTGTGTTCCCATGTGCCTGCTGCCCTTGTCCTTCTTGGTGGTAGAGCTCGCGGGTTTGGGAGGTGCCGTCGAAGAAGCCTTGGGAGTCAGGAGGTGAGACACTTGCCGCAAAATACCCAGCCTCTGACTCGCTCTTGTTGCCACGGTATCTCTGTGGCTGGTCCAGTTAAGTTTCTGGTCAATGGTAACCCCCAGGGTGTTGATGGTGGGGGATTCAGCGATGGTAATGCCGTTGAATGTCAAGGGGTAGTGGTCAGACTCTCGCTTGTTGGAGATAGTCATTTCCTGGCACTTGTGTGGCGCGAATGTTACCTGCCACTTAATCAGCCTAAGCCTAAATGTCATCCAGGTCTTGCTGCATGCGGGAATCGACTGAAGAGTTCCGAATGGAAATCATCCAAGTTGGACTAAAATAGTAATTTTCCATATTGGCTTAGCTCAATATTCATTTAAATCATATCCTTAATGGAAAGATGAAATCACATGGAGATCTTGCAAAAACAATCTTCTCTATGATGAGGATTTCTTTAATTAATCGCATAATAACACACCAAAAAAATTCATTGCAGTAGAAATTAAGGGCAAAAATGGGCACAATGAGGGGCATTTTCAGGGGCCAATAGCTTGCACCCCAAAGATGTCTGAAAGACGTCCAACCCAATATTGTGTCGGGCCATTTTTCGGACGCCCCTGGTAACTGCCTAAAACAACCGTTAGGTCCCTTAGATATGTAAATGAGGGCCTGACACCTGTTGCAGAAATTGGTTTGCAATGAGCGGAGTTATTGTTCATGCGCACAATTCTTCAGTTATTGCTTAGGATTCTTCAGTGGCCGCCAACGAAAGGCAATTTCTTTCAATAAAAATTTACAAAAAATATTGCTGTGGTGAAAGGAGAAGCAGGAGTGCTCCCCTAACTCTACAGTCCTTGCAATCGGTCCCTTCCCTATTGCCGCTTCACCCCCTCAAGAACTTATCGCCACAAACTTCGTTCCCTAGCCACTGACTCCATCCCTCTCCCTGGCAACTGTCTGAGGCTGAACTGGAACGTTCGCAACCTTGGAGTCATATTTGACCCCGAGATGCGCTTCCTCCACGCCATCACTAAGACCACCTATTTCCACCTCCGTAATATAAGCCCAACTCCACCCCTGCCTCAGCTCATCTGCTGCTGAAACTCCCATCCATGCCTTTGTTACCTCTAGACTTGATTATTCCAATGCACTCCTGGCCAGCTTCACATCTTCCACCCTCCATTAACTTAAGCTCATCCAAAACCCGTTCACCCATCACCCCTGTGCTTGCTGACTTACATTCACACCCAGTTAAGCAAAGCCTTGATTTTAAAATTCTCACCCTTGTTTTCAAATCCCTCCCGGGCCTCCCCCCCACCCTATCTCTGTAACCTCCCCCCCACCCTATCTCTGTAACCTCCCCCCCACCCTATCTCTGTAACCTCCCCCCCACCCTATCTCTGTAACCTCCCCCCCACCCTATCTCTGTAACCTCCCCCCCACCCTATCTCTGTAACCTCCCCCCCACCCTATCTCTGTAACCTCCCCCCCACCCTATCTCTGTAACCTCCCCCAGCTCTACAACCCTCCAAGAAATCTGCGCTCCTCCAATTCTGGCTTCTTGCGTATTCCCGATTTTAATCGCTCCACCAATGGTGTCCGTGCCTTCAGCTGCCGAGGCCCTAAACTCTAGAATTCCTTCCCTAAACCTCTGTCTCTCTACCTCTCTTTCCTCCTTTAAGATGCTCCTTAAAACCTACCTCTTTGACTCAGCTTTTAGTCATCTGCGCTAATATCTCCTTATGTGGCTCGGTGTCAAATTTTGTTTGCTAACGCTCCTGTGAAGCGCCTTGGGATGTTTTACTATGTTAAAGGCGCTACATAAATGCAAGTTGTTCTTGTTGTTGTTGTTACCATAGGGCTGTTGCCAGCGATGCAAGTGGCCCAACATTCATCGATGTAAAATGCACAAGCTGCCTGTGGAGTTGCGCCAGGCACTGCATAGTTCGCCCAAATAATGTAAATGAGCCACAAGGCCCAATTCTGAGCTGGCCTCAGGCCTCCTGGTTCAGGTTCTTGCTGATGGCGTGCTGGTTATGTTTCCAAAAATGGGCCATGACCAATCTTTACCCCAACGAGTTTCATTGGATGAAGAGTCCTCAGAGGTTTGGAAGAAAAATGGCAGCCACCTCGCTTCTGCCCGCTTTCGCCGGGTCTCCTGGCGGCCGTCATTTTGGGCAGGTTGGCAGCGCTGCCATTGCCTGCGCTCGCTGCAGAAATGAAAATGAGGCAGATTGTGACGTCAATGAGTGTGTATCGCTGATTTGATGCACAATCTGCCAATCTCCTACTCACAACCAGCTGACCATGCGTTCAGCAGCAGGATGGACCTCCCAGCAGCGACATCAACAACTTGCAGCTGATTTGCTTTTTCATTTCTACTGTCTCTGTGCAAGTTTGTGCAACTGTCTAGAGCTTTCTAGAGTTGTTTAAAGTTGCTGAGGTGACAGGGAGTGGTGCTGCAAGTGGAGAAGGCCTTGCTTCTCATTTAAAGGGTTCTGCTCACACCATTTGCTCCAGTTATGGGGGCTCTACTTGCAGGCCCCTTTGTGCGCGAGTATGAGGGAGAAGGAGGACGGGCAGGAGGGCTCTCAGCAGGAGGCCTTACCCACCTAGGGTCTTCTGGGAGCACTTCTCCTACTGCACCAAAGCCAGGAGCAGTGTATTAGGAGGCTCCGCTTCACCAAGGAGGTGGTCACAGAACTCTGCCACCTCCTGCAACCAGACCTGCAGCCTCAGAGAAGGGCGATGACGGCTCTCCCAGTGGCTCTCAAGGTCACCGTGGCCCTGAATCTTTTCACCACCGGATCCTTCCAGTCTGAAGCAGGAGAAATAGCTAACATCTCCCAGTTTGCTGTCCGTTGCTGCATCCGGGAGGTCACAGAGTCTCTGTACTCCAGGAGAAGGGACTTCATTGTCTTCTCTCTGAACAGAGAGAAGCAGGAGGAACGTGCATGTGGCATTGCCAGGAAATCGGAGTTCCCTATGGTGCAGGGCACCATTGACTGCGCACAAGTGGCATTGCGGGCGCTGCATACCAATCCTGAGATGTTCCGTAACCACAAAGGCTACCACTCACTTAATATGGAGTTGGTCAGCGACCAACGCATCATGATGGTGAATGCCCGGTAACCTGGCAGCAGTCATGATGCCTTCATCCTTCGCTAGTCCAATGTGCCAGCAATCTTCCAGCCACCACGTCAAAGTCGAGGGCGGCCGCTTGGAGACAAGGGCTGACCGCTCTACACCTGGCTGATGACTCCCCTCTGCAACCCCACCACTCGTGGCCAGCAGTCATATAATAAGAACCATGTTGCCACGAGGAACCTCATCGAGCAGACCATCGGGGTGCTAAAGAAACGGCTCCATTGCCTTGACCGCTCGGGAGGAGTCCTCCAGTACACGCTAGAGCAGGTGTCCCATTTTGTGGTGGTCTGCTGCATCCTCCACAACTTGACCACCATGAAGGCGCAGCCCTTACCACCATGGGTTCTGGGAACACCTCATGAGGAGGAGGAGGAGGAGAAGAAGGAGGAAAATGAAGAGGAGGAGGAGGAGGAGGATGAGGAGCAGGAAGTGAGGAGGCAGGCAGCAGAATCCTGTTCCAGACGGGCTGTCTGTGAGCGCCTCATCAGACTCCGGTTCCAGTGAATGGACCCCCAGATCCCCGTTGCTTGCCACATCATGATCTTACCATCCCCCTGTCACAGAACATCACAGCGCCCTCCTGGGCAAAAAGCTGAAATGAGAGCCACCACAAAACAAACATTTCAAACATAATTTATAAATTTATCAAATGCAAATCAAAACAATAACGTCAACTAATCACTCTTGTGCATTCCTTTAGTGTCTGTCTTTCGTGCTCCTTTTCCTATTCTAGTGATCCATTGGCTGCAGCATGTCTGGTGGAAGGCTGCTGACTTTCAGTGGGGAATACTGCAGATGGCCTTCCAGGATGACCTCGAGCAGCTCTGAGCCAAGAAGGCCCGGCTTTAGACTACACCACCTTGGCATGGGCAGCAGCAGTCTGAGCTAGCTGGATGACAGGCAGCAGCAAGGACACTGGCAGAGTGGTAGATCAGCCATGATCTCATTGAATGATGGAACAGGCTCGAGGGACTGAATGGCCTACTTCTGTTTCTATGTTCCTATGGCAGTGGTGGGAGTTGAAATGCTGTTGTTGAAATGAGAGAGAACAGCAGGTTCTTGCTCCACAGAGCCACTGCCACTCTTCTGGGGTGGCGCCTCAGCATTCCCAGCCATCTGTTGGGGAATAGATCACTGGAATGCTGTGAGACCCTGCAAGCCCCTTTCGACACTTGTAAACCCAGTCACAATAGCAGCAGTCTGAGCTTCCACTGCAGCATTGAGACGTTGAATCGCTTCCGCCTGTGCTGCAATGGAAGCTGCGACATTGCCCATCACACGCAGCAACATGGCTGGGTCCACAAGGTCTCTCATGGAGTTGCCCATCAACTCCATCCTGGAAATCACAGGCTCCAAGCTCCCCACAAAGCCCTGTGCAATGTTAGAGCTGGACTCCTCCATTCTCCTTGACACTGACAAGAGGCTCTCTGGCAGGCTTGCCATTGCACTTAGCATTTCTGTGTGCATGCCCATCACCCTTCTTCTGAAGGCTGCCCTATCGATGTCATCATCTGAGTCCTGTGCAGCGGAACTCATGTGTAAACTCGCCCTCTGGGGAGCTGGCACTCGAGCTACCCTTTCCCCTGACCTGGCTGCAGCCTACTTATGCTCGGTGACTCACAACATGAAGATCCCATCACTTCGGGGTCTGGCTGGCCAGGTTCGAGTTCTTGTGTATATGAAAGGAGAACGGCACAAGGGTCGAGTTATGGTGAGAGGAGAGGGAGAAACCAAGATATCCAGGCATACACCATCAGCAGCTTGTAAGTGAGAAGAGATTGTGGGATGAGGGAGAAGTGGGATGTGAGAAGAAGGATTCGGCATAAATATACCATCATCATCATCAATGCTTTCAACTTCCCTGCTCGCCACGGACTCTGTGACTGCCCCTCCAATGATGCCCAGAACTGATTCCTCCAGCTCCGCCAGGTTCTGCAGATGGGCTTCCCCTCCACCTGTCTGCTGCTGCGCACAGCGGTTGTGTACCACCTTTGCCTGCAAGAGAAAGTGAAGTGTGTCAGTGAGTGTGGTGCAATGTATTTGGGTGATGTGTGTCAGTGAGTGTGGCGCAATGTGTTTGGGTGAAGTGTGTGTCAGTGAGTGTGGTGCAATGTGTTTGGGTGAAGTGTGTCAGTGAGTGTGGTGCAATGTATTTGGGTGATGTGTGTGTCAGTGAGTGTGGTGCAATGTGTTTGGGTGAAGTGTGTCAGTGAGTGTGGTGCAATGTGTTTGGGTGATGTGTGTCAGTGAGTGTGGTGCAATGTGTTTGGGTGATGTGTGTCAGTGAGTGTGGTGCAATGTGTTTGGGTGATGTGTGTCAGTGAGTGTGGTGCAATGTGTTTGGGTGAAGTGTGTCAGTGAGTGTGGTGCAATGTGTTTGGGTGAAGTGTGTGTCAGTGAGTGTGGTGCAATGTGTTTGGGTGATGTGTGTGTCAGTGAGTGTGGTGCAATGTGTTTGGGTGATGTGTGTGTCAGTGAGTGTGGTGCAATGTGTTTGGGTGAAGTGTGTCAGTGAGTGTGGTGCAATGTACTTGGGTGATGTGTGTCAGTGAGTGTGGTGCAATGTACTTGGGTGAAGTTTGTCAGTGAGTGTGGTGCAATGTATTTGGGTGATGTGTGTGTCAGTGAGTGTGGTGCAATGTGTTTGGGTGAAGTGTGTCAGTGAGTGTGGTGCAATGTATTTGGGTGAAGTGTGTCAGTGAGTGTGGTGCAATGTACTTGGGTGATGTGTGTCAGTGAGTGTGGTGCAATGTACTTGGGTGATGTGTGTCAGTGAGTGTGGTGTAATGTACTTGGGTGAAGTGTGTCAGTGAGTGTGGTGCAATGTATTTGGGTGATGTGTGTCAGTGAGTGTGGTGCAATGTACTTGGGTGAAGTGTGTCAGTGAGTGTGGTGCAATGTACTTGGGTGATGTGTGTCAGTGAGTGTGGTGCAATGTACTTGGGTGATGTGTGTCAGTGAGTGTGGTGCAATGTACTTGGGTGATGTGTGTCAGTGAGTGTGGTGCAATGTACTTGGGTGATATGTGTCAGTGAGTGTGGTGCAATGTACTTGGGTGATGTGTGTCAGTGAGTGTGGTGCAATGTACTTGGGTGAAGTGTCTGTCATGGTTGAATAGCTGGCAGTGTGTGCAAGGTGTGAGATGTGGATGTGAGTCTTGCAGTGGTGTTAAGTGTGTGAGGGTGAAGTGAAGCTATGATTGTGAGATATGAGTGGTGATTGCTAGTTGTTGTTGGTAGGTGAGTGATGGGGGTGTGGTGCTTTGAGCAGTGTGTGAGGCTTGTGGTGCAGATAGTGGGATATGGCATTTGATGATGCATTCAGTCACCTCAACCACTCGGGTGAGGTCATTAATATTACGTCACTGGAGCCAGGTCCTGCGGACAACACTCATCGCAGTGATGCCTTGAGCGATCTCCTCCCACAGCCTTCTGGTGTTGAGCCTTGAAGGCCTCCTGCCCCCCTACGGTTAGAGGACCTGACGGTGTCTTTGAACCCCCTGGTCCAAGGCCTCTAGTGCCGCATCAGAAAATCTCTTTGCCCTTTCCCTTGGCTGTTGGGCCATGGCTCTCTCCACAATGACAATGAAGTGCTTCTGCAACAAAGCACCTCCCCTTTCAGTAGTGCAGAGAGCCTACACCAAACTATTAGCCAGGAGCCTGCACCCGATATTGCGCCACCCCCCTCTGCCGCCCCCCCACCCCGTTCAGCGCTAAGCCAATCAGAAGCGCGTTTAGCACTGAAATCAGCGCTGTAATCAATATAATGAGCATGCAGCACGAATTTTGCGTGCTGCCTGCACCACTTTGAACGGTCATGGGCACATAGCGCTTTGCGCACGCCATGCCCGTTTTCGGGCCTTATCCAATTTCCAGGCCACTGTATCTGCAACTAACTACAATGGATTTGTAGTACAAATCCGATGAGACAGAACATGGAATAAATGCACAATTCATTAAAGAAAAAACACAGTAGACATCACAAACTGTTGCTTGGTTACTATGTTATAATGAGGCAGAGGCCCTTGGGCATGTTCAGCTGGCTTGATACTTCAGTCTGCTCAGTCAATATCAAATTATTTAAGCTCTGCCCATTTTAGATTAACATCATAACACAAAAAAGATACCGATCATGCTGAATAAATGCAGACCGGTATCTGGGGCCCTCTAGTATTTAAGCATTTGTTACTACCTTCCTTGATGGTTCTGTTGTACACTAGAACCTGTATTCTTTCCTCTTGAAAGTCTGGGTCAGTATATGGCCAAGGCTATGTCAATCCAGTGTAACTGTAATTTTCTTAGGCCTTTCTGTTCTTCAGTTGTTCTGCTCAAAATCAGCTGCATCAGTAGTTCTGGTGGCAATTGAGTGACAGGCCAAAATCAACTTAACTTAATTGCTTTGGGCCACCATATGTATGGGTCTGCTCCTACCGATTATACACCAGCTTGTCCCACAAGCACAGTGTTAAGGCCATACTGTTTGGCACAAATTGAATAAGCATCAACCTAATAGATTGTCTTACAAACCTTCAACAACAACTTGCATTTATATATCACCTTTACCATAAAAAAAATCCCATGGAGCTTCACAGATAAGTTCATGGAACACAGATGCCGAATCAGGAAAGCAAGATTAGGAGGAGTGACCGAAAGCTTAGTCGAAGAAATAGATTCCTTTGTGAACCCTCTTTAAGAATTGTTGCTGTCCACACAGGTTGGTGTATACATTTCTTTCTGATACAGAAGCATCCGATTTCATCCAAAGCATTCATTATCCTGTTTCTCCTATGCCAGTACTGCAACACTTCAGATCCTTTCACTGGTTATGATTGTTTAGCAGACAAATATTAAAACTTTAACAAGACAGACTTTCTGGCATGTTAATTGTTGCTGGAGTTTCACATGCATAACAGTTCTTTTGGTTTATCTTAGCAGATTTCTGAGATTTTTTTTAATACTCTTCTAGAAGTCAATGGAAATAAAAATCGGGAGAGATGTAAAACAATTCGCCATCACCCGTTTTACACTAATGCACAAAGTCAAAATCTAGTCCCTGTGTCCTAATTCAGCCTCATTTTCAGTGGAACTGCCTATTTACACAATTCATTCTCAGCAATGCAGATGTATGGTTATAAAAGGTGTTTTACTCTAGTCATGGATGTATGTACACACCAATAAGTCAAATTCTGCGTACCTGAGTGTTTATGTCAGATATGCACATTTTTAAATTTTTGCTGAGAAATTGCTTTTTCCTGAATGCTGACAGTTTGTGCAACAGGACCTATGCAAATATGAATCCAAGGACCTTATAAATTAATGTCCCACTGGGTAACTGATCTACGGTGCCTGAATAACTCAAATTTGATTTTACACATTTTCATGATGATTTCCCACAATTTCATCTGCTTTTTCATAAAATCCAAAAACCAGTCACCTTGGGTGTAAGACAGGATCTGCTGTGTCAGTAAGTAAAAGTGGGATTTTCAATATTCATCTCAATACAATAAAATAATAATCTATCAAAATTAATACCACAATCTTTTTATGTTTACTGTGCTATGGTCTTCATAAAAATAAAACAACATATTAAAATGAGGTGTTTGTGGCTGAATGTCTGTTTGATCTAGGCAACAATTTTTATACAAACCAACGACACTACTTTTGGACCATTGGGTATTAAGGGACTTTCACACATCATTTAAGAAAAAAAAAAATCACCTTTATTTTTAGCTCTCCTGTGTGCCACACACCAGCCAAGAGAGTGGGCAGATAATCCGATCCCAGGCTCTGCCAATACTGTTGTGTAAACAGCTTGTAGGAGGAACATGAAAGCACGCTGGTATGTCTCAAACCATGAATTGAAAGAAAGTGTCTCATCATCACTTGACACCTCCCCTGACCGCAAGGTTGAGCTCGGCAAGTGAATATGTGGCGAGTCATAGTCATGAATCCTGATCCTGACACTACATAATGTGTCACATTTCATGTTGATTTACTGATTTGCAATGAGCATATTCCAAGAATCTTAGAGAAATTCTAGAAAAGGAATGAAGCTGGATTTTTGCAGTGCTGAGGGTAGAAACAGCTGACTACCAATAATAAAGTCACATTTATTGCAGCAGTTATTATCCATAGTCCATTTTTTAACGATTTAAATTTTTCAATGGTTGTGGCTGACCATTTTAGCTGTGGGATAAAAAGTACCAAAGTAACAGAGTAGAAAAGAGAAATGTGAAGAGGGGAAAAATTGATTGTCTAACATGCATGGACTGCATTGCCAATTCCTGGTTCTGAATTTGAAGTTTCTCTTTCTATCTCTTGCTCGCCACTGAAAGAAAGCAGGAGAGTGCAATGGAGATGGAGCTATCCCAGTGCCCATAGAGCAAGTGAAACCACTATATCGAAACTCTAGTATTAATGGAGCTCTTTCACTTGCTCTGAAAGTGCAATAATCTTGTCTCCATCGCAATCCCATGCTTTCTGTCGTCTCTTAGCTATAGATAGAAGGAACGAAGAAAGATTCCAAATAGCGGCAATGGGAAATCGTACAGCCAGAAGACAATGGAAAAAAGGTTATAACAGGAGAGTGGAAAAGAACAAAAGAAAGAGAAAAAGAAAAAGGAAGAAAACAACTTGCGTTTATATAGCGCCTTTAATGTAGTAAAACATCCCAAGACACTTCACAGGAGTGTAATCAGACAAATATTGACAGCGAGCCAAAGAAGGAGACATTAGGACAGGTGACCAAATGCTTGGTCAAAGAGGTAGGTTTTAAACAGCGTCTTAAAGGAGGAAAGAGAGGTGGAGAGGTGGAGAGGTTTAGGGAGGGAATTCCAGAGTTTAGGGCTTAGGCAGCTGAAGACACAGGCACCAATGGTGGCGAAGGAAGTAGGGGATGGGCGAGAGGCCAGAATTGGAGGAATGCAGGGTTCTCGGAGGAGGTTACAGAGATAGGGAGGGCTAAGGCCAGGGATTTGAAAACAAGAATGAGAATTTTAAAATCGAGGTGTTGGTGGGCCGGGAACCAATGTAGGTCAATGAGCACAAAAAAGAGAGGAAAATAGCCACTTCTGTCACTTTTATACCATACTGATTGGTGTTGTACCACCCTGTTTTTACCCTAATCCAATGGGAGCATTGTTTTTTCTGCCTGCTCACTGCATTGTGGAATTGGGGATGCCAATGCTTCACACATGCTTAGTCAAACAGATGCACAAAGAGCACTGCTCTCTGGTCTCTCACCAATCTTTAATGTTTGAAAAGAGCTGAAGAGATGAGCAGTTCCTTTCAAGAATTAAAACATGAATGGCGGTACTGGAGGCCAGCACTGTACCAGCTGCTTTTATAACTCGAACGGTGTGCTGATGTGTGCTTATCTATTTCATAATTCATTTTGGTGTGGCAACTACATCACACCAACATCAAAAATGCAGTATAAAGAGAGCATAAGGAACATAATGATATATTCAGATCCCTTGCAGGAGATATAGGGTTAAGAAGTAAACAACCACGCAATACAGAGGCATGAAAATTAAGCTTTGAGTGAAGCTTGGGGTGATACCTGCAGTTAGAAACAAGTGTCCGTGATTTTGGTCATTTGAGTCTTGATTTCGAGGGGCCATGTCCCTGATTGGCTAGTTGAGAGGTTCAAGTATGCCAACCACAAGGGGGTGGGTATTTAAAAAAATACGCATAGCTTGGGCAATTAGAAGGGCCATTTTATTCAACTTTCTGACTGCTAACTCAAAAAGGTGAATAAATGGAATGTGGGGCTGTAAATCCACCTTGAGTTAAATCTATAGTCCCCATGCATGCTAAACTAGCAAACTAATAAAAGCAACTCAGGAGCTTCCAAAAAAGGGGACAGCTCAAAATAACCGTGAACATAAGCCTTATGAACACATGAAGATAAGAAGAGCTTATTTGCGATATGAAACTTTTCTGGGGACATATACAAACCACCCATGTAACTGTGATTGTCAGAAACCAAGGGCTGAATTTTAATCTGCAGGAGCACGTGGGTTTGGGTGTGGGTGGGGGGTTAAAACCGGCAAAATTAACAGCACGTTGGGAAGCCGGCTCCAACCCACCGACTTCCGCATTTCACTGGAGCGCGTTAGGTTGTTTGCATGCAGCCCACTCGGGAGAGGCAGGTTGCCAATTAATATATGTTAATCATTCAATTAGAGTGATACTGACACACACTTTTGAGTTTAACGTCGGGTCCATGAGTTTCCCGGGTTTTCTGAAACTCGCCAATGAAAGCAAGGTGAGAACACAGTGGCAATTGAGGGGGCTGAATTAATCTCAGGGAAATATGCCAATAAATACTCAGTACTCACAGCTGCTTTCTTATCTGCTAGTGGGGAATGGTTTGTTCACAGTACTTTTGCTGAGAGCTTACGTTTTACACTTCGAAGGTTACTTCTAAACTTTGGAGGTTTGCTCTATCACATCAGGATGGGTGCCGTTTATGCTGCCTTAGATTGGACCGCAGCTGAGGACCAAGATGACCAGCAACAGCACCCGCAGCCTGCTGGTCACAGACCTGTAGCTCCACAGGAAAGAGGGAGCAGCAGAGAGGGCAGCAGCAGAGATGCAACTAGCAGAGAGGGGACTATCAGAGAGGGGTGCAGTAGAGAGGGCAGCAGCAGAGATGCAACTAGCAGAGAGGGGACTAGCAGAGAGGGGACTATCAGAGAGGGGAGCAGTAGAGAGGGGACTATCAGAGAGGGGACGATCAGAGAGGGGACGGTCAGAGAGGGGACGATCAGAGAGGGGACGATCAGAGAGGGGACGGTCAGAGAGGGGACGGTCAGAGAGGGGACCATCAGAGAGGGGACCATCAGAGAGGGGACCATCAGAGAGGGGACTAGCAGAGAGGGGACCATCAGAGAGGGGACTAGCAGAGAGGGGACCATCAGAGAGGGGACCATCAGAGAGGGGACCAGCAGAGAGGGGACCAGCAGAGAGGGGAGCAGCAGAGAGGGGAGCAGCAGAGAGTGGAGCAGCAGAGAGGTGTAGCTCACAGGAGGCACTACCCATGAAACAGGGTCTACAGGCAGAGGCTGAGTTTCATTGACATGTCTGAACACCAGTGTTTCAGGAGGCTCAGGTTGTCGTGTCAGGTGGTGGCAGACATCTGTAGCCTCCTAGAAGAAAACCTGCTCCCTGCTGGACCTGGTGTCCATGCATTACTAGTAGCTGTCAAAGTCACCACCGTCCTCAACTTTTTTGCCCCCGGATACTTCTATGGCTCTGCTGTAGACATATCCAGGATCTCCCAGTCGGAAGCCCACAAATGCATAAGACAGGTGTCTGATGGGTTGTTTGCCAGGGCTGGAAATTACGTCAACTTTGCCAGCGATGATGCCAGTCAGAATGAGTGGGCGCTCAGTTTTGCGGCTCTGGCTGGCTTCCCACAGGTGCAGGGTCTCATCGACTGTACACACGTGGCAATCCAGGCACCCCCAGAACAACCAGGAGCATTCGTCAACCGCAAGGTCTTCCACTCCATCAATGTGCAGCTGGTGTGCAACCGTAAAAAGACCTTTATGCAGGTGTGCACAAGATTCCCAGGCAGCTGCCATGATGTTTTCGTCCTGCAGCACTCCAAGCTCTCTGATCTCTTCAGACCTGGAAGCAGACTAAAGGGGTGGCTACCAGGCGACAAGGGATACCCACTGCAAACTTGGCTCATGACACCCTTAAGAAACCCGACCACTGAAGCCCAACAGCGCTACAATGAATGCCATATCACCACCAGATGTGTGATTGAACAGGCCATTGGCATGCTGAAGATGCAATTCAGGTGCCTGGACAGATCTGGAGGCGCCATTCTGTACGCAACAGCCAGGGTCTCCAGAATGTGGCACAACATTGCGCAACAGCAAGGCTTAGAACTGCAGGAGGAACAAGGCAAAGAGCTCAGATCCTCCTTGGATGATTTGGAGGGGTAGGTGGAAAAAGAGGAGGAGAATGATGAGGGTGATGCACCCCCAGTTGCTCACATTGCTGCTTGGGATGCCAGGGATGCCCTTATAAATGCAAGGTTCACTTAGGTTGCACCAGTGGACCCATGTCACCAGAAAATGCAACGGCCCTCTTCCCCCTCCCCCCAACCCCAGTGCCACTGACACAAAGCAGTCCTGCAACCAACCAACCACCCCTTGAACATCCCCCCATTGGTTCCCATCAATTCAAGTCTTCACATTTATCATCAAACAAGATAGAAGGCCTCTTACCACCCAGCACCGAAAAATGGACAAGATGGAAAAGTGGTGAAAAAGAATAACATTTAGGTGATGTAAATAAAGAACAAAAACTTATCAAAACAACATTTTCTCAGACACCATGTGCATACCATTGTGTAACTACAAAACCTAACTCTTTCTTTTTCTGCTATTCCTACATGATGCAAGCTGTGTGGTTTGAGCAGAGGTGGAGGTAGGCTGCTCACATCCCTGCACTGACTGCTGAGATGCTCTTGCCAACGTCCTCTGGGTTTTGCAGCCTGTGAGGGCCTGGCCAAAGACTGCTTATCTCCACCTGTGCAGGGGCAGACTCGCCATCAGGAGACGAGGCAGCATGTGGGCTACTGACTGAGAGGGGGGCTGTGGGTGAGAAGTGGAAGCGCTTTGAGTGGAGACCCCATTTCTCTAACCCCTTTCGCACAATTTCTCTCATGGCCTAGCCGCACTTCACTGCTACCACCTGGAGAACACTTTGGTGCAGATCAGTGTGGCCCTGTAAGGCCAAGGCTAAGGTATCTGTTAACCTAGTTAAGGAGGCATACAGGTTGGCATCCAGAGCCTGCACGGTGGCGTTGAAGACGTGCATGGGCTCATTTGATTGGAGCATATTACGGTCCATGGCGCTGGCCACTCTATCCATGGAAAAAGACATCATCTCAATGGCCTGCCCCATCATCATCACCCCCCTCATGCTTGAGGTGGACTCCTCCAATCTCACTACAATCGTGGTGAGTCTGCTTTGAAGGCCTGTCAGTGCATCGCACATTCTTTGCTGCTGCTCATTGATTCTCCTCTTCGTCGACAGGCCCTGGGGTACAGCATCAGTGTCCAGCTGAGCAGAGCTTGGAGAGGGCTGTGCTCTCCGACACGGACCTTCCACTGCTGTCCCTGTCTCCACCATCTGCTGTTGCTCACTTGTGAAGTGTGAGTCACCAGGTGAAAACCCAACTATCTGATAAACTGGTCCCACCGAAGTGTGAGTATCTGAGCCGGTCTGCATGAGTCCTGTGATGGTGCACCCTCAGAAAGACTCAACTCCTCTGAGGACTTGTCGTCCGCCACTACCACCGACTCCTACTGCACGCGTGAAGGCCCTGTGGGAGAGAAAAGTCATGAATTAGTCCTGGCAATAAGAATGTTGCAAGTTATCATTATGAAGATGATCATGTTTCACTCGCTGTTGAAATCAAACCAACATGACTGAGTGCCGTATGACATGTGGGTGACTTTTATTTAATTGTGTCACCAGGTAGCTGGGAGCTCCATGTTTCCCCATCTCTGACAGCCAGGGATGCCATAACTCCACTTATTTCCAGCGGCTCCTCCTCTTCAGTTGTGAACTGCGTGGTGTGTGGAGGGCCCCCTCTGGTCCTCTCCCTCTCCCTGGTGCTCTCTTCTCCTGTAAGGTGGGAAAGAACAGACCTATGAGTGAGTGTAATTGCATCTGGTCATCCGATGGATGGCGTACATTTGGTGAGGATGACTATCAGGGAGAGGCATGCCATTGCATAAGGATGAGGGTGAGTGGGAGTGGTGGATGGATAGATGGGGATGTGGGGAAGTGCATAGAAAGAGAAGGATGGGTGCACCTGCAAGGTAAGTGGGAAAGAGGAGTGATGGAGTAGGTTTGAGAAGGCAGAGTGAGGGGGTAGGTTGATGTGCACAACAGGATGTAGGTGAATGTGCCACTGTACTCACCTTTTCTCACCTGCTTAGGTCATTAAGCTGCTTCCTACACTGAACCCAGGAGTGTGACACCACGCTCCTGCTGCTGACCTCTTCCGCAATGTCCAACCACGCCTTCTTGGTCTCAGCAGCAGGTTTCTTCCTGTATCTCTCTCCTACACCTCACAGCCGCCAGCAATACATACAGGGAGGCGTCAGTGAAACGGGGCGCAGCCTTTGCCCGTCTGGACTCCGTTCTAACACTTGCTTCTCTCTTCTTCCCAGCTCCAAACTCCTTCAATTTGCATCTTTGGAATGTCCCTTTAAATACTGGATTTTTAAAAATTCATTCCTGGGGTGTGGGCGTCGCTGGCAAGGCCAACATTTATTGTCCATCCCTAATTGCCCTTGAGAAAGTGGTGGTGAGCCGCCTTCTTGAACTGCTGCAGTCAGTGTGGTGAAGGTTCTCCCACAGTGCTGTTCTGTAGGGAGTTCCAGGATTTTGACCCAGCGACGATGAAGGATCGGCGATATATTTCCAAGTCAGGGTGGTGTGTAACTTGGAGGGGAACTTGCAGGTGATGGTGTTCACAGGCGCCTGCTGCCCTTGTCCTTCTAGATGGTAGAGGTCGCGTGTTTGGGAGGTGCTGTCGAAGAAGCCTTGGTGAGTTGCTGCTGTTCATCTTGTAGATGGTACACACTGCAGCCACGGTACGCCGGTGGTGGAGGGAGTGAATGTTTAAGGTGGTGGATGGGGTGTCAATCAACAGGCTGCTTTGTCCTGGATGGTGTCGAGCTTCTTGAGTGTTGTTGGAGCTGCACTCATCCAGGCAAGTGGAGAGTATTCCATCACACAGTTGAGATCGCGTCATGCAGGTCCACATCACCACTACCGCTGATTGGATGGAAAACCCAAGTAAAATGATAATGTGGTGGCGGAGTTAAAAAGCCACTGACAGATGCGCTAAACTTACTTCAGGGTTTCCCGCGCGCTATCGGAACCTCCCCCCCCCCCCGCCCCCCCACGGCTCCCAGTGTGTCGCAAACTTAAAGTCGGGGCCCAAAAGGTCCTATCAAAACTTTTCTATCTCAAGTTTGTATGCAACCAAACTGGCTGCATTATATCATTCTAAGTTGGAGCTGAACAACCAATTCATCACACTTTGATTAGAATGCGAATTAGTTTAGAATGGTATTGCTATGATGGATCCATGTTCTCTCCTGTTTCAATGCATGAGAAATTTTATATTTTAATATGAATTTGTAGCTAGGCCAAATAGCTTAACATGATTAAAACTGGACTTTTAGCACAAATCTGAAGAGAATTATTTTGTCTGTGTGTGTAGGAGAGGTGACAAATACACAAATGCTGTTAAGGATGTAGACGCCTAAATTCAAAGAAAAATGAGTCACCTCTGTTTATATTGAACACAGTCCCCTTTCAGAAAAAAAATGTCCACCTTCTGAGACTGATGCACCCACTATGTGTTTCCAGCATTTCATTTTGACCTGGCTGTCTGTGTGTTTTTTCCAATTTCCCTCATTACCTCACCTCTTTCCTTGGGTTGGCCTCTCACCAACTTAGCTATTTGCATAGCCTTTGTTTTTTGAATGTGCTTTTACTGTCTCACTGAGATGATCTTCTATAGTTTGACACCACTGTTCTATATCATCTACCACTCCATTACTTTCCTTTTAACCAGGTTGCATGTCATTCAACCCTGAACTTCCTATCGGTGATTGGAGTATTTGTTGCCCCCGACACCAGCACCCCCCCCCCCCCCACCCCCACCCACCGCTTCCTCGTTTTTCTGATTAACTAAGATGCTTGTTTATCTTTCAGTTCTAAAGAACCATTCTACTCAAAGCATTAAAGTGTTAACTTGTCTTTTCTCTCTGTCGATGTTGACTGGTCTGCTGTGAATTTCTAGTATTTTCTGTTTTTGTTTCATGTAATTTGAGACAGGTGTGCTTTGTCTTGGAGGTTTATAAATCTGCTTGAAAGCAGATATCTAAGTGGCAGGTCTTATGCCTTTTAAAGGCCGGTCTGATTGACAGTTCTGTCTCCGCAGGCAGTGCAGGCTGGATATAAATATGATAGCAGCTGCTGGTTGCTGTGGTTCACGTGATTCAACCATTCAGATCCATGTCACAGTGGTGAACTAGTATATGAGAATAGTGGGTCTGCAGTTGATATTAGCAAATGCAAATTGTTCTTTTGTAATACCTTGACAGGTATCAACATTGAACATCTGTTGAAGAGGATATCAAGGTATCATATAAAAGTCAGTCATGTTATGACAGACAGAGGAAACATTGATATAAAATTTTTTACTTAAACAGCTTAAATGTTAAGCATTTAAACAATGTAAACTTCAGCTCATCCAAGCCCCCACTGCCCCACCCTATCCAGCACCAAGTCCCACTTACCTGTCACCCCTGTCCTCGCTAATCCACAGGTCTCCCAGTGCCTCAAATTTAAAATTCTCATCATCGCGTTAAATCCCTTCATGGCCTCGCCCTTCCTTATCTCTGTAACCTCCTCCAGTCCTACAACTCCCTGCTCTAGGAACTCTCTATTCCTTCTACTCTGGTCTCTTGTGCATTCCCCCCTCTCTTCACTCCACCTTTAGCTCTGTGACTTCAGCTGCCTAGGCCCTACTCTCTGGAATTCTTTTCCTAAACACCTCCACTTCTCCACCTTCCTCTCCTCCTTAAAACCTACCTCTTCGACCAAGCACTTGGTAATTCCTCCGAGCATATCCTGCTTGGCTCAATGTCCATCTTTATGATTATGCCTCTATGAAGTGCTTTGGGACATTTTTCTACACTCAAGGGATTATATAAATGCAAGTTGTTGTTGTCAGAATTAAAAATACACTTTGAAATTGATCTATAGGAAATTACTAGATTCGATAAATTAATAAGACACAGTGGGGTGATTCCAGTGCTCCCAATCCATCTCAGGAAAGCGTGAGTGCGTAGGCGTTGAGTTTCCATCCATTTATTTTAATGGACAGAAAATCATGGTGATGTACCTGCAATTTCCTGAGATGCGCTCCCTGCATAGATACATAGATACATAGAAGATAGGAGCAGGAGTAGGCCATCCGGCCCTTCGAGCCTGCTCCGCCATTTAATGAGATCATGGCTGATCCTCCAATTCAGTATCCCGTCCCCGCCTTCTCTCCGTAACCAAGAGCCACTACTGCTGCAGGTCGCAGAATCACCTACTTTGTGTCACATTTACATTTCATACAGCAAGATCCCAGGACCGTGTCAAAATACAAGGGCCTTGATTTCAATGGGAATGTCTTATTCTACCACAGATGATTTTCCAGGTAATATTCTGAAGCATTTTTTAAGATGTCCTATGCATTTATTTATTATCCCAAGGATGATTTTTCTGAGGGTTACGTTAACATATGACATTTTACCCAACAGTCATACCCACAAATGCACATGTACCCCTTCATCATTCTTATAGTTATCAGTTCTCCCACTCCATCCCATCCGAGCTCAGCCCAAGACTCGATGTTAACCTTTGAGTGATTTAAAAAAAAAATGTTCTCAGGATGCTGCTGGCAAACATTGCCCATCACTAGTTGCCATGAGAAGGTGATGGAAAGCCTTTTTCTTGAACTACAGCAGCCCATGTGTGGATGGTGTTCCCACATACTGTAGCCGTAGTGAGAGAGTGGTGGCGGGGATGGGTATTGAGTTCAGTAACATGGGCACCAATCAAGCGGACTGCTTTGTCCTGGATGTTGTTGTGTTTCTTGTGGGCTGCATCCATTAAGGCGAGTATTCCATCATACTCCTGACTTGATCTTTGTAGATAGTGGAGAGGTATTGAGGGGTGAGAAGGTGATACACTCATCGTTGAGTGCCCAGTCTTTGCCTTGCTGTTATAGACATGGTGTTGATATGGCTGGTCTAGTTAAGCTTCTGGTAAATGATGATCTCCCAAGGTTTTGAAGGACAGGGGATTGTGTTAGGTACTTTCTTGTTGGAGATAGCTATTGCTTGACACTTATCTGGAGTGTATGTTATCTGGCACTTGTCATCCCAAGCCAAGATTTTGTCCAAGAAACTCCTGCAGCAGTGTCCTGGGGCTTTGATGGTTGGCCACCGAAAACCATGGCCATCATCCCTTATGTCAGGTACGACACCAGCCACTGGAGGGTTTTTCCCATTAATTGAAGTCTTGCTCCTTTGTAATGTACTCAGTCAAAAGCTGCTTTGATGCCACAGGCAGCTACTCTACCTCTCCACTGGCATTCACTTCTTGCATCCATGGCTGGATCAAAGCCCTGACGAAGTCTGGAGCCAAGTGGTTCTGGTTAAACCAGAAATGAGAAAACACGAGTAGATTTCTTAGTGGGTAAATGCCACTTGATGGTATTGTTGATGACGCTTGATTACTTTGCTGGTAGATTGGGTTAAATATGTCTTGCTTTTTGTGGATAGGATATACCTGAGCGATTTTCCACATAGTTGGGTAGATGCCAATGTCGTAGTTGCTCTGGACTAGCTTGGCTAATGTGCAAGCTAGTTCTGGTGTGCAGATCTTCAACATTACAGGTGGGATTTTATCAAAATCCATAGCCTTCACTGTGTCCAGCGCACTCAGCTATTTCTAATGTGTTGTGGAGTGAACTGAATTAGTTGAATATTGGCATCCATGATGGTGGGGAGCTCGGGAGACGTCCACTTTGTATTGTTCACTAGGGACTTTTGTACGACGACCCTTACAAACACTTCACCCTTGTCTCTTGCACTCAACTGTTGTAATATTGGAAAACACAGCATCCATTTTCCACACAGCTGGGTCCCACAAACAGCAAACTTTTTAATGATGTTGTTTGAGGGATAAATATTGACCAGGACACCAGGAGAACTCTCTTGCTCTTCTTCGAATAGTGCCATGGAATCTTTAAGTCCACCTGAGAGTGAAAGGTGGCACCTCTGACAGTGAAGCTGTCCCTCAGTACTGCACTGACGTCTCAGCCTGGATTACGGGCACAAGTCTCTGGAGTGGGACTGAACCCACAAGCTTCTGAGTCAAAGGCGAGAGTGTTGCCCCTGAGCCAAGGCTGACACTTGCCTGATTGTCTACTATCATTCTCGATTGGCTGTGATAAGGCTACAGGGCTTTGTTGTGATCTGCTGGTTGTGGGTCTGTTTTGCTGTCGATAGCTTGCTGCACTTGGTTTAGCATGTACTGTACCCATTTTAAGGAAGTGTTCATTGACTTTTATATAACCAAATTAAGTATGACTGCAGAGGGAAACTGGATGGCACAGTGATCTTATGCACTGCCTGTTACTTCAGAGATCTGAGTATGGATTCACCCGAAATCAATGGGATGAAAGCTTTCCCTGCCTCTGCCCTGCACACACTTCCTCCGTGCCAGCTTTAATCTACCAAAATCATCCTCAATCAGTTCTGACATAAAACAAAATTCTGTACTGCAAACGCAGAGTTAATACTCCGCTCAAGTCTCCCATTCAGTCACATGTTCTCTACTTGTGTTCTCACCTTGTGTCGAAATAACCTACACAATTAGCACCTTGTTAATAACTCACACCTGTAACACATTTCCTGAACCAGACAACAGCACAAAACATTAAATCCTCACACAGCCAGATCATTATTAGAATATAAAGGTCCAATATCAAATGAGTGAACTATAATTCAGTCCGAATTGACAATTTCATTCAAACCATAAGGATAGTTGCCACAAGAAATAGAAGTGCCAAATTTTGTAATGAGGATGGGGTTAAGTTAATTTGTTGAGTTTTGTGTATACAGAAAATAATAGTTGATATTCGTTCAATGGTATTTTCTTCTCCTGCCTGCTCTATTATCCTTTCCCTTTATCTGCTCCTAACTCTGATCTCTCCTCTTTCCCCTATTTGCTTGTGATCTTCCTCCCTCACTCCAGATCTCTAAAGCCCCTTGTGTTGCTGATGTCCTCTTGTGTTTCCCCTCATGCCTCAGATGCCCTCTCATAATTTTGCCCCAAATCTTTATAACCTTGCACTTTTTTAAAATTCGTGCATGGGATGTGGGTGTCGCTGGCAAGGCCAGCATTTAATGCCCATCCCTAATTGCCCTCGAGAAGGTGGTGGTGAGCTGCCTTCTTGAACCACTGCAGTCCGTGTGGTGAAGGTACTCCCACAGTGCTGTTAGGGAGGGAGTTCAAGGATTTTGACCCAGCGACTATGAAGGAAAGCCAATAAATTTCCAAGTCAGGATGGTGTGTGACTTGGAGGGGAACTTGGAGATGATGGTGTTCCCATGCGCCTGCCGCCCTCGTCCTTCTAGGTGGTAGAGGATTGGGAGGTGCAGTCGATTGGTATCATCATCACTGGAGAGAGAGAGAGAGACTGGGGTAGAGAGAGAGACTGAGGGAGAGAGACTGGGGGAGAGGGAGAGAGAGATGGGGGATGGGAGAGAGAGACTGGGGAAGAGGGAGAGGGACTGGGGGAGAGAGAGAGACTGAGGGAGAGAGAGAGACGGGGAGGGGAGAGAGAGACTGGGGGAGAGGGAGAGACTGGGGAGAGAGAGACGGGGAGAGAGAGAGAGACTGGGAAGAGAGAGAGACTGGGGAGAGAGAGACAGGGGAGAGAGAGACGGGGAGAGAGAGACTCAAGGAGAGAGAGACTGAGGGGAGAGAGACTGGGGAGAGAGAGAGACTGAGGGGAAAGAGAGAAGGAGACAGGGGAGAAAGAGACTTGGGAGAGAGAGAGACTGGGGAGGGGAGAGAGAGACTGGGGGAGAAAGAGAGACTGGGGGAGAGAGAGCGAGACTGGGAGTAGAGAGAGAGAGAGAGACTGAGGGAGAGATAGAGAGACTGGGGGAGAGATAGAGAGACTGTGGGTAGACAGAGAGAGAGACTGGGGGGAGAGGAAGACAGGGAAGAGAGAGAGAGACTGTGGAGAGACAGAGACGGGGGTAGAGAGAGAGAGAGACTGGGGGAGAGAGAGAGAGAGAGAAAGAGACTGGGGAGAGAGAGAGATAGACTGGGGGAGAGAGAGAGAGAGAGTGGGGGAGAGAGAGACTGGGGAAAGAGAGAGAGAGACTGTGAAGAGAGGGAGAGAAAGAGACAGACTGGGGGAGAGAGAGAGAGGCAGACTGGGGGAGAGAGAGAGAGTGGGGGGAGAGATAGACTGGGGGAGAGAGACTGGAGTGAGAGAGAGACTGGGAGGAGAGAGAGAGACTGGGAGAGAGATACTGGGGGAGGGAGAGAGAGAGAGAGAGAGAGACTGAGGGAGAGAGAGACGGGGGAAAGGGAGAGAGAGACTGGGGGGAGAGAGATTCCCTGCGCTTCTTACAATAGCGGTAAAAAAATCTTTCACATCCACCGACAGGGCCTCATTTAATCGTCTCTTCTAAAACCTGCAGGCAGTTATCGCTCAGAATTACACTGAGCTGGGACACTAAGGGCATTCAATTAATTGCGAACAGGTTAGTGGAGCTGGTGTTTGATATGAGCGCCTTCATTATCACAAGAGCACAAATAGGAAAGCATTATCAGGAAGCATTTCCCCATAGAGGGAAAGAATTCTGCTCATTTTTCAACATTGACAGGATTTCAAATATTTAAAAAAACGGGAAGAAAGCTCTCTCCTGAATCGACACTGATTCTCGGCTTCTCCTTTTGCTCCGATGTTCTTTGCAGAGATAGACAGCAAAACAAAGAGACATCAAGAGAGAGGGAGAGAGAGAGAGAGAGAGAGGGACGGGGAGAGACAGAGAGGGACAGGGAGAGAGAGAGACAGGGAGAGAGAGAGAGAGGGACAGGGAGAGAGAGAGGGAGAGACAGGGAGAGAGAGAGAGGGACAGGGAGAGAGAGAGAGAGGGACAGGGAGAGAGAGAGAGAGAGAGAGAGAGGGAGGGACAGGGAGAGAGAGAGAGAGAGAGAGAGGGACAGGGAGAGAGAGAGAGAGAGAGAGAGGGACAGGGAGAGAGAGAGAGAGGGACAGGGAGAGAGAGAGAGAGGGACAGGGAGAGAGAGAGAGAGAGAGAGAGAGGGAGGGACAGGGAGAGAGAGAGAGAGAGGGACAGGGAGAGAGAGGGACAGGGAGAGAGAGAGAGGGACAGGGAGAGAGAGGGAGAGGGAGAGAGAGAGAGGGACAGGGAGAGAGAGAGAGGGACAGGGAGAGAGAGGGAGAGGGAGAGAGAGAGAGGGACAGGGAGAGAGAGAGAGGGACAGGGAGAGAGAGGGAGAGGGAGAGAGAGAGAGGGACAGGGAGAGAGAGAGAGGGACAGAGAGAGAGAGGGAGAGGGAGAGAGAGGGAGGGACAGGGATAGAGAGAGAGGGACAGGGAGAGAGAGAGAGAGACAGGGAGAGAGAGAGAGAGAGAGAGAGAGGGACAGGGAGTGAGAGAGAGGGACAGGGAGAGAGAGAGAGGGAGAGAGAGGGAGGGACAGGGAGACAGAGAGAGAGGGACAGGGAGAGAGAGAGAGGGACAGGGAGAGAGAGAGAGGGACAGGGAGAGAGAGAGAGGGACAGGGAGAGAGAGAGAGGGACAGTAAGAGAGAGAGAGGGACAGGGAGAGAGAGAGAGAGGGACAGGGAGAGAGAGAGAGGGACAGGGAGAGAGAGAGAGGGACAGGGAGAGAGAGAGAGGGACAGGTAGAGAGAGAGAGGGACAGGGAGAGAGAGAGAGAGACAGGGAGAGAGAGAGAGAGAGAGAGAGAGAGAGGGACAGGGAGAGAGAGAGAGGGACAGGGAGAGAGAGAGAGGGACAGGGAGAGAGAGAGAGGGACAGGGAGAGAGAGAGAGAGAGAGAGAGAGAGAGAGGGACAGGGAGAGAGAGAGAGAGAGAGAGAGAGGGACAGGGAGAGAGAGAGAGGGACAGGGAGAGAGAGAGAGAGGGACAGGGAGAGAGAGAGAGGGACAGGGAGAGAGAGAGAGGGACAGGGAGAGAGAGAGAGAGAGAGACAGGGAGAGAGTGAGAGGGACAGGGAGAGAGAGTGAGAGGGACAGGGAGAGAGAGAGAGAGAGGGACAGGGAGAGAGAGAGAGAGGGACAGGGAGAGAGCGAGAGAGGGACAGGGAGAGAGAGAGAGAGGGACAGGGAGAGAGAGAGAGAGGGACAGGGAGAGAGAGAGAGGGACAGGGAGAGAGAGAGAGGGACCGGGAGAGAGAGAGAGAGAGAGAGACAGGGAGAGAGAGAGAGAGGGACAGGGAGAGAGAGAGAGAGGGACAGGGAGAGAGAGAGAGAGACAGGGAGAGAGAGAGAGAGGGACAGGGAGAGAGAGAGAGAGAGAGACAGGGAGAGAGAGAGAGAGGGACAGGGAGAGAGAGAGAGAGAGACAGGGAGAGAGAGAGAGAGGGATAGGGAGAGAGAGAGAGAGGGATAGGGAGAGAGAGAGAGAGAGACAGGGAGAGAGAGAGAGAGGGACAGGGAGAGAGAGAGAGAGAGACAGGGACAGAGGGCGATGGAGAGAGAGACAGGGACAGAGAGATAGAGAGACAGGGACAGAGAGAGAGAGAGAGGGCCCAGGTGGGCGCATTTAGTCTGGTCCCAGGGATTGAGCAGTGGCCCCACTTTGGAACAAAACAGATGGAGGCGCAGCACATGTACAATGGAGGCTAAAGCAACAATTTTTAGGCCCGCTGTGAAATTTTTTTTTAATTCAGAAAATTGTTTAAAGCCGGAAAAAAATACAGGAAAGTGATGTTGAATGTCCCGCGGTAAGTTTCAGTTAAATTTTGCCAGGTGTTGTCCCCTTTTTGAAAGAGTTTATCAGGGTTGTTTATATCATGTTATGAGAGAGGAGAAAAAGTTTGTGCCCCTGTTTGTACCTCAGAGTCTGTGAGAGACGGAGGGAACGGCAGCAGAAAAAGAGTAAACAACTTCTCCAAAACTGATCCCAACTCATCGCCAAGGCTGGGGATAGAGAACCTCACCGCCGCTTTAGGAAGTTTAGCCACTTTATTCATATTCTTATTTGAGCTCTGTTTGGAATTAGAGTTCATTTTATTTTTTTTGTTGTATGTTTAATGAACCATGTGTGCGGGAAGTGTGTCCAGCTGCAGCTCATGTGGGACCGCATGATGGCCCTTGAGCTGCGGATGGACTCACTTTGGAGCATCCACGATTCTGAGAGGGTTGTGGATAACACATTTAGTGAGTTGGTCACACCGCAGGTTAAGGCCAGCGTAGATAGTACATGGGTGACCAAAAGGCAGAGCAAGGGCAGGAAGGTAGTGCAGAAATCCCCTGGGGTTGTCTCCCTTAGCAACAGGTTCACCGCCTTAGGTGCTGTTGTCGGGGGGATGACTCATCGGGGGAAGGCACCAGCAGCCAGGCTCATGGCACCATGACTGGCTCTGTTGCAAAGAAGGGAGGGAAAAAGAGTGGCAGGGCTATAGTAATAGAGGATTCGATTGTAAGGGGAATAGATAGGGGTTTCTGTGGTCGCGACCGAGACTCCAGGATGGTATGTTGCCTCCCTGGTGCAAGGGTCAAGGATGTCTCGGCACGGGTGCAGAACATTCTGGAAGGGGAGGGGGAACAGCCAGTTGTCGTGATACATGTTGGTACCAACGACGTAGCTAAAAAAAGGGAAGAGGTCCTACAAGTAGAATTTAGGGAGTTAGGAGCCAAGCTAAAAAGTAGGACCTCGAAGGTAGTAATCTCTGGATTACTACCAGTGCCACGTGCTAGTAAGAGTACAGAGAACAGGATAGTTAGGCTAAATACGTGGCTTGAGCAGTGGTGTAAGAGGGAGGGTTTTAAATTTTTGAGGCATTGGAACCAGTTTTGTGGTAGGTGTGACCTATACAAAAGGGACGGTCTACACCTGTGCAAGGATGGAACTGATGTTCTCGGGGTAATTTTTGATAAAGCAGTTCGGGAGCATTTAAACTAGTATGGCAGGGGGCTAGAAACCTATGTAATGAAATAGAGGAAAGTGAAAGGCAGACAGAAATAAATGGTAAAAGGGTGAGGAACAAAAAACAAAGGGCCAAACTAATTCATAAAAAATGTGAGCATAAAAAAAGCCTGAGGGTTTTATACCTTAATGCGAGAAGCATCAGGAACAAGGTAGATGAATTAGCTGTGGAAATAGAGGTTAATAATTATGATCTAATTGGGATTACGGAAACATGGTTGCAGGGTGAGCAGGGTTGGGAGCTTAACATACAGGGGTATTCAGTATTTAGGAAGGATCGACAAAAAGAAAGGGAGGAGGGGTAGCATTGCTGGTAAAAGAGGGGATAAATGCAATTGAAAGGAAGGATATTAACTCAATTAATACAGAATCTATATGGGTGGAGCTAAGAAATAGCGAGGGGCGAAAAACATTAATAGGAGTGGTATATAGGCCTCCAAATAGTAAAATAGAGGTTGGGGAGGGCATCACGAGGGAAATTAGAGAAGCGTGCAATAAGAGCACAGCTGTCATCATAGGTGACTTTAACTTACATATAGATTGGACTAGCCTAATCAGTAAAAATAATGAGGAGGAGGAATTCCTTGAGTGTTTAAGGGATGGTTATCTGGATCAATATGTCGAGGAACCAACTCGGGAACAGGCTATATTGGACTGGGTACTGTGCAATGAGAAGGGACTAATTAGTAATCTTGTTGTACGGGGACCCTTGGGTCAGAGCGATCATAACATGATCGATTTCTCACTCGAAATGGAGAGCGAAGAAATTGACTCAGAGACTAAGGTCCTGAATTTAAACAAGGGGAATTATGATGCCATTAGACGGGAACTGAGTAGGTCTGATTGGACAACGTTCCTGGGAGGACTGGAGGTAGATAAACAATGGCAAGCATTTAAAGATAGAATGACAAAATTGCAAAAATTGTTTATACCAATCTGGCATAAAAGGAAATCTAAAAAGGTGACTCAACCGTGGATAACAGGGGAAATTAGAGACAGCATAAAATCCAAAGATAGGGCGTATAAAATAGCCAAAAAAAGCGCCAGAGCGGAAGATTGGGAACAGTTTAAGATAGAGCAAAGGAGGACAAAGGGCTTAATCAAGAGGGGCAAAATAGCTTACATAGAAACATAGAAACATAGAATCTAGGAGCAGGAGTAGGCCATTCGGCCCGTCGAGCCTGCTCCACCATTCAATACGATCATGGCTGATCATCCAAATCCAGTACCCTGTCCCTGCTTTAATCCCCACAGTACACATATCCCACCCTACCCCCGTAACCCCATGTATTTAATTCCCCCTAACATATCCCATCCTATCCCCATAACCCCACATATTTAATCCCCCCCTAACATTTACGAAAGCAAGCTGGCGGAAAATATAAAAACTAACTCCAAAAGCTTTTATAAGTATATCAAGAGGAAAAGACTGGTGAAAACCAAAGTTGGTCCATTGCAGTCAGATACGGGGGAATATATAACGGGAAATAAGGAAATGGCAGACCAACTAAATGCATACTTTGGGTCAGTCTTTACGAAGGAAGACACAAAAAACCTCCCTGGGATATCGGGAAAAATATGGACATTGGCAAAGGAGGAACTGACGCAAATCAATATCTCTAAGGATATGGTGTTAAGGAAGCTAAAGGGATTGAAGGCGGACAAATCCCCAGGGCCTGATAACATGCATCCTAGGGTGCTGAAGGAGGTGGCCCTAGAGATAGCGGATGCACTAAGTATGATTTTTCAGAATTCATTAGACTCGGGAACAGTGCCCATGGATTGGAGGGTAGCTAACGTTACCCCACTATTCAAAAAGGGGGGTAGGGAAAAAGCAGGTAATTACAGACCTGTAAGCCTTACATCAGTTGTGGGCAAAATGCTGGAGTCCATCATTAAGGATGAAATGGCGGAGCACTTAGCAAATGGGGACAGGATAGGACAGAGTCAACATGGATTTACAAAGGGTAAATCGTGCTTGACTAATCTATTGGAATTTTTTGAGGGAGTAACTGGTAAAATAGATGGGGGAGAGCCAGTAGATGTGGTGTACCTGGACTTCCAAAAGGCCTTCGACAAGGTCCCACATAAAAGATTAGCATGGAAAATTGAAGCTCATGGGATAAAGGGGAAAGTATTGACGTGGATAGAGAACTGGCTGTCAGATAGAATTGAGAGGTCGCACAACACCAGGTTATAGTCCAACAGTTTTATTTGAAATCACAAGCTTTCGGAGCTATCGCTCCTTCCTCAGGTGAAGTAAATTGGATACAGAATCGCCAGAGCATATATAGATGGAAAAAAAAGCATGTGTACTTTACAATTGCAGACCAATAAATTAAATCATCCTGACTATCTGCCGAGGTGTGATAAAGTTAATTAAGTCAGCCAGGAAGGTACCACATCAAAAGACATAGCAAGATACAACTGAGACAATGAGGTGAAGTCGCAGGGGTTCTAACGTGTCAAAAGCTGCCGTCTGTATGTAAAACGAAAAGCTTTAAAAAAAAATTTACTTTTTTACTGGGAAAATTTTTACTTTTTTACTGGGAATCACATCTGTGAACAAGCTAACGACGACTCGAGTCCGGATCACGTCATGTATCGTGACATAAACCCAAGATCCCGATTGAGACCGTCTTCATGAGTGCGGAACTTGGCTATCAGTTTCTGCTCGATGATTTTGCGTTGTCGTGTGTTTCTAAGGTTGCCTTGGAGAACGCTTACCCGCAGATCCGAGGCTGAATGTCCTTGACTGCTGAAGTGTTCCCCGACTGGGAGGTAACAATCCTGCCTGGCGATTGTTGCGCGGTGCTCGTTCATACGTTGTCTCAGTGTCTGCATGGTCTCGCCGATGTACCATGCCGCGGTGCATTCTTTCCTGCAACGTATGAGGTAGACAACGTTGGCCGAGTCACATGAGTATGTACCATGTACCTGGTGGGTAGTGTCCTCACGTGTGATGGTGGTATCTGTGTTGATGATCTGGCATGTCTTGCAGAGTTTGCCATGGCAGGGTTGTGTGGTGTCGTGGTCGCTGTTATCCTGAAAGCTGGGTAATTTGCTGCGAACGATGGTACTTCTGAGGTTAGGCGGCTGTTTGAAGGCAAGTAGTGGAGGCGTGGGGATGGCCTTAGCGAGGTGTTTGTCGTCATCGATGACATGTTGAAGGCTGCGAAGAACATGTAGTAGTTTCTCCGCTCCGGGGAAGTACTGGACGACGTAGGGTACCCTGTTGGTTGTGTCCCGTGTTTGCCTTCTGAGGAGGTCTATGCGATTTTTCGCTGTGGCCCGTCGGAACTGTCGATCGATGAGTCGAGCGTCATATCCCGTTCTTACGAGGGCGTTTTTCAGCGTCCGTAGGTGTCCATCGCGTTCCTCCTCGTCTGAGCAGATCCTGTGTATTCGCAGGGCTTGTCCATAGGGGATGGCTTCTTTAACATGGTTAGGGTGGAAGCTGGAGAAGTGGAGCATCGTGAGGTTGTCCGTGGGCTTGCGGTAGAGTGAAGTGCTGAGGTGTCCGTCTTTGATGGAGATTCGTGTGTCCAGGAATGAGACCGATTCTGAGGAGTAGTCCATGGTGAGTTTGATGGTGGGATGGAACTTGTTTATGTTATCGTGTAGTCTTTTCAGTGATCCTTCGCCATGGGTCCAAAGGAAGAAAATGTCGTCGATGTATCTGGTGTACAGCGTTGGCTGGAGGTCCTGTGCAGCGAAGAAGTCTTGCTCGAACTTGTGCATGAAGATGTTGGCGTATTGGGGTGCGAATTTGGTCCCCATGGCTGTTCCGTGTGTTTGGGTAAAAAAATGGTTGTCGAAGGTGAAGACATTGTGGTCAAGGATGAAGCGGATGAGTTGTAGGATGGCGTCTGGAGATTGGCTGTTGTTGATGTTGAGTACTGAGGCTGTTGCAGCGATGCCGTCATCGTGGGGGATACTGGTGTAGAGTGCCGATACGTCCATCGTGGCAAGGAGTGTTCCTGGTTCAACTGGTCCGTGGGTGCTGAGTTTCTGTAAGAAGTCTGTAGTGTCGCGACAGAAGCTGGGGGTTCCCTGTACGATGGGTTTCAGAATGCCCTCGACGTATCCAGAGAGGTTCTCACACAGGGTTCCATTGCCTGATACGATAGGACGTCCGGGTGTGTTGGCTTTGTGTATCTTTGGGAGGCAGTAGAAGTCTCCCACGCGGGGAGTACGTGGGATGAGAGCGCGTAGGATGTTTTGAAGGTCTGGATCGAAGGTCTTGATCAGTCTATTGAGTTGGCGGGTGTGTTCTTTGGTCGGATCTGCGGGTAGCTGTCTGTAGTGTTCCTGGTTGTCCAGTTGTCGGTATGCTTCTTTACAATAGTCCGTTCTGTTCTGTATGACGATGGCTCCTCCTTTGTCCGCTGGTTTGATGACAATGTTGCGGTTGGTCTTGAGAGCGTGGATGGCGTTGCGTTGTGCTCGGGTGACATTCTGGACTGTCTTGTGAGTGCGGCTGATGAATCTGGTACCGGGGGAGGCTTGGTTGCTGCTGGTGGTGATGCCGAGTTTCTCAAGCTTCCTGTTCTTGATGCGCATGTAGGCAGCGTAGTTCCGTTGCCTCGTCTGTTTGGTGGTGTCTCGTAACTGGTCTGCTGTGTCCTGAGCACAGGCTGAGAGCATGGACTCTATCTTGGTTTCGAGGTTGTGGCGTTTGCTGTAGAGCTGGTGTACGAGATGGTTGAGGAGTGTGCGAGAGGTACGACGGCAGAGTCTCTCAGCGTAGTCTGTGTTGTATGTCGACTTGAGTGGGTTCGACACCGACACCGACATCAAGTATCTACAGAGATGCAAGAAAGCAGACAAGATCCCGAAAGGACTACAGATCAGCTCAAGCTGTCAGGAAATGCATCAACGCCAGATTCATCAGCCGCACTCACAAGACAGTCCAGAATGTCACCCGAGCACAACGCAACGCCATCCACGCTCTCAAGACCAACCGCAACATTGTCATCAAACCAGCGGACAAAGGAGGAGCCATCGTCATACAGAACAGAACGGACTATTGTAAAGAAGCATACCGACAACTGGACAACCAGGAACACTACAGACAGCTACCCGCAGATCCGACCAAAGAACACACCCGCCAACTCAATAGACTGATCAAGACCTTCGATCCAGACCTTCAAAACATCCTACGCGCTCTCATCCCACGTACTCCCCGCGTGGGAGACTTCTACTGCCTCCCAAAGATACACAAAGCCAACACACCCGGACGTCCTATCGTATCAGGCAATGGAACCCTGTGTGAGAACCTCTCTGGATACGTCGAGGGCATTCTGAAACCCATCGTACAGGGAACCCCCAGCTTCTGTCGCGACACTACAGACTTCTTACAGAAACTCAGCACCCACGGACCAGTTGAACCAGGAACACTCCTTGCCACGATGGACGTATCGGCACTCTACACCAGTATCCCCCACGATGACGGCATCGCTGCAACAGCCTCAGTACTCAACATCAACAACAGCCAATCTCCAGACGCCATCCTACAACTCATCCGCTTCATCCTTGACCACAATGTCTTCACCTTCGACAACCATTTTTTTACCCAAACACACGGAACAGCCATGGGGACCAAATTCGCACCCCAATACGCCAACATCTTCATGCACAAGTTCGAGCAAGACTTCTTCGCTGCACAGGACCTCCAGCCAACGCTGTACACCAGATACATCGACGACATTTTCTTCCTTTGGACCCATGGCGAAGGATCACTGAAAAGACTACACGATAACATAAACAAGTTCCATCCCACCATCAAACTCACCATGGACTACTCCTCAGAATCGGTCTCATTCCTGGACACACGAATCTCCATCAAAGACGGACACCTCAGCACTTCACTCTACCGCAAGCCCACGGACAACCTCACGATGCTCCACTTCTCCAGCTTCCACCCTAACCATGTTAAAGAAGCCATCCCCTATGGACAAGCCCTGCGAATACACAGGATCTGCTCAGACGAGGAGGAACGCGATGGACACCTACGGACGCTGAAAAACGCCCTCGTAAGAACGGGATATGACGCTCGACTCATCGATCGACAGTTCCGACGGGCCACAGCGAAAAATCGCATAGACCTCCTCAGAAGGCAAACACGGGACACAACCAACAGGGTACCCTACGTCGTCCAGTACTTCCCCGGAGCGGAGAAACTACTACATGTTCTTCGCAGCCTTCAACATGTCATCGATGACGACAAACACCTCGCTAAGGCCATCCCCACGCCTCCACTACTTGCCTTCAAACAGCCGCCTAACCTCAGAAGTACCATCGTTCGCAGCAAATTACCCAGCTTTCAGGATAACAGCGACCACGACACCACACAACCCTGCCATGGCAAACTCTGCAAGACATGCCAGATCATCAACACAGATACCACCATCACACGTGAGGACACTACCCACCAGGTACATGGTACATACTCATGTGACTCGGCCAACGTTGTCTACCTCATACGTTGCAGGAAAGAATGCACCGCGGCATGGTACATCGGCGAGACCATGCAGACACTGAGACAACGTATGAACGAGCACCGCGCAACAATCGCCAGGCAGGATTGTTACCTCCCAGTCGGGGAACACTTCAGCAGTCAAGGACATTCAGCCTCGGATCTGCGGGTAAGCGTTCTCCAAGGCAACCTTAGAAACACACGACAACGCAAAATCATCGAGCAGAAACTGATAGCCAAGTTCCGCACTCATGAAGACGGTCTCAATCGGGATCTTGGGTTTATGTCACGATACATGACGTGATCCGGACTCGAGTCGTCGTTAGCTTGTTCACAGATGTGATTCCCAGTAAAAAAGTAAAAATTTTCCCAGTAAAAAAGTAAATTTTTTTTTAAAGCTTTTCGTTTTACATACAGACGGCAGCTTTTGACACGTTAGAACCCCTGCGACTTCACCTCATTGTCTCAGTTGTATCTTGCTATGTCTTTTGATGTGGTACCTTCCTGGCTGACTTAATTAACTTTATCACACCTCGGCAGATAGTCAGGATGATTTAATTTATTGGTCTGCAATTGTAAAGTACACATGCTTTTTTTTCCATCTATATATGCTCTGGCGATTCTGTATCCAATTTACTTCACCTGAGGAAGGAGCGATAGCTCCGAAAGCTTGTGATTTCAAATAAAACTGTTGGACTATAACCTGGTGTTGTGCGACCTCTCAATTTTGTCCACCCCAGTCCAACACCGGCATCTCCGCATCATGTCAGATAGAAAACAGAGAGTTGGAATAAACGGCTCATTTTCTGAATGGCAGGCAGTAACAAGTGGGGTACCACAGGGATCTGTCCTGGGTCCCCAGCTGTTCACAATTTACATTAATGACCTGGATCAGGGAGTCGGATGCAGCATTTCCAAATTTGCAGACGACACTAAACTAGGAGGGGGGGTGGGCTCAGAGGAGGAGACCAGGAAGCTCCAGAGCGATTTGGACAGACTGGGTGATTGGGCGGATAAATGGCAGATGCACTATAATGTGGACAAGTGCGAAGTTATCCACCTTGGGTGCAGGAACGGGAGGGCAAATTATTATTTAAATGGCAATAAATTGGGAGAGGGGGAAGTACAGAGAGACCTGGGTGTTCTTGTACACCAGTCACTGAAGGCGAGCATGCAGGTGCAACAGGCGGTCAAGAAGGCAAACGGTATGCTGGCCTTCATAGCAAAAGGGTTGGAATACAGGAACAGGGATACCTTGCTGCAGCTGTACAGGGCACTGGTGAGACCACACCTCGAGTACTGTGTACAGTTTTGGTCGCCTCATCTGAGGAAAGATGTTCTTGCCATGGAGGGGGTGCAGCGGCGATTCACCAGGCTGATACCAGGAATGGCGGGATTGACCTATGAGGAGAGACTATGTAGTTTAGGGATGTACACACTGGAGTTTAGAAGATTGAGAGGGGACCTCATAGAAGTGTATAAAATTCTGACAGGTCTAGACAGACTAGATGCAGAAGGAATGTTTCCCTTGGCGGGTGAGAACAGAACTAGAGGACATAATTTAAGGATAAGGGCTAAACCATTTAGGACAGAAATGAGGGGGAATTTCTTCACTCAGAGGGTGGTGAACCTGTGGAATTCATTGCCACAGAGGGCAGTGTACGCCAGCTCATTAAATATATTTAAGAGGGAATTAGATATATTTCTACAGGCAAAAGGGGTTAAGGGTTACGGAGAGAAGGCGGGGACGGGATACTGAATTGGAGGATCAGCCATGATCTCATTAAATGGCGGAGCAGGCTCGAAGGGCCGGATGGCCTACTCCTGCTCCTATCTTCTATGTATCTATGTATCTATGTTGAAGAGGAAAAGAAAAACTTGGAGCAACTTCTTCTGTCAAAGCTGCAATGAGATTTGAAAGAATTTAAAGACTTTTAATGAACTTTTCACAAAAAATGAGTGTTAAAAACACTTTTCCCCCCCCCCAGAGTTTTGATTTTGGAAGAAACAAGCAAAAATCAATTTTTCCCTCATCTAAACAAGTTTCAACCAGATCTTGAAGTCCAAACGCTTTTAAAGAGGCTCTGAATGGCTTAAAACATTTTAAAATTAAAATTTCTCAATATTTGATTTTGAATGATCGACTGGAGTGAGTAGCTTTACACAAACATGCAACCATGCTGTTGAGGAAGGGGCGATCGATAGCTCCGAAAGCTTGTGATTTCAAATAAAACTGTTGGACTATAACCTGGTGTTGTGCGACCTCTCAATTGTTGAGGGGGAGGGCAGGGGAGGATTTGTAGGAGTTACATATTACTTTTTAATGACTTTATAAAAAATATAATTCAAACATTTAGGAAGAGAACCAAAAAAGGGGAAAAACACAACCCATTTTATTTTGTCTGTCATTCTATAGTCTGAACAAGTCCCAGGAATAACGTAAATTTCCTCTTAAACGTTTAGTAGAGTGTTAATAGAAACAAGAGTTATGTAATGATGTATAAAAATTGCACGAAGCTACTTTAGAAGAAACCATTATTTGTTTATTGAGAAAGCACAGAAAATACTTTGATTAAACTGATAATGTACAATTTCAATTTGGTATAAATGTTTGAAATAGGAGATTAAAAATTGAGAGTACAATGAAGTTTGTTTCCTGCTGTTTAATTGCAAAATACCTAAAATAGTTAAACACTTTTCGTGATAAGAGCAGGGATTAATATTGTGGAGAATGTTTGAGAGAAAAACATTAGAAGCGAAATTCATAAATTAACAGCTTTACATCACCATATTAGTAAACATTTCTAAGTCAATCTGATTGGTTCTCCTGTCCTGGAAGAAAGATGAATGTTTATTTCTGTTAAATCATAGCTTTTCCTGCTTTTTGTTTTTAATTCAGTGACACAAATTGTGTATGTGTTTTTCTGCACTTGTGAATAAGTGCTGCATTTCTGACATATAGGCCGTGATTTTGCCGGCGCTCAGAGGGCGGGTTTGGAGGCGGGTCGGTAGTAAAAATCCGGGTTGCTATCCCGCCGCCATCCCGCCTCCATGCAATTTTACAAAGTGTTGGGTCTGCGAGTCCTGATCAGACCCGACACTAAACGGCGGGAGAGCCACTTAAGGCAGATAACAGCTTGTTAACTGCCTAGATAATGCCTTTTTAACTGGCTCTTCACATTAAAAAAAATTTTCAGCGTGTTGCCCATCGTGCGACAAACGCGCCAGCTGATGGTGCCGGGTTCAGCAAGCAGGTGAATTGTTGACAGCTGCTCCTGCAGCATAAAAGCGGACATGCAACATGGCTCACTTTCAGATGCCAGAACCGTGTGCTTTGAGGTTTTGGAACACATTTTGCAGGTCTATTCAGCTTGTGAGTGGTTAAGCTGAGATCCATATGCATTGTGACCTCCTTGGAATACCCTCTGGCCACATTGACTGAGCGCTTATAACATCTATTCCTCAACTGAGATATATACCAGCGAAATGGGAACCATTTATATCCTCTCATCCTGGTCCTCAGAATCGGAGGAAGAGCAGCCACGGCAGCAGCAGAACCAGGCACAACAGCAGCACCAACAACAGGAGCGCCAACCTCCTCCTCAGCCACCTGATGATGCACAGGGCAGAGGACATCAGTGCAGGGCTGCACCTCGCCGCAGGAGATACCCCCAAAACAAGGTTTACAGGCCGAGGATGAGTTTCCTCAACATGAGTGAGAAGCAGTGCCAAAGGAGGCTGAGACTTTTGCGAGAGGTAGTCGCTGACATCTGCACAATGCTGCACTGAGACCTGCAGCCCAGAGGAGCGGGTGGACACTCCTTACCAGTGGCTGTCAAAGTCACCACCGCCCTCAACTTCTTTGCTTCAGGGTCCTTCCAGGGATCATTAGCAGACATCAGCGGCATCTCCCAATTGGCCGCACACACTTGCATCACACAGGTTACCGATGCCCTCTTTGCAAAGGCGCACAATTACATCCACTTCTCCACGGATGAAGCAAGTGTAACTGCGCGTGCGGTTGGCTTTACAAATATGTCAGGATTCCAAGGGTGCAGGGCGTGGTAGACTGCACACATGTGGCCACTAGGGCTCCCCATCACAACCCAGCTGTATTTGTGCACTGCAAGGGCTTCCACTCCCTTAACGTCCAGCTGGTGTGTAACCACAGGAAGAACATTATGCACGTTTGCGGCAAGTTCCCTGGCAGTTTCCGTGACTCGTTCATCCTGCGGCAGTCTACTGTGCCTCAGCTCTTCAATCCACCAACTCAACTTTCCAAATAGCTACTTGGAGACAAGGGCTATCCCCTGAAAAAGTGGCTAATGACACCGATGAGGAGGCCATCAAACGAAGCTGAGGAGCACTACAATGTGAGCCACCTTTCCACCAGAAGCATCATAGAGCAAACTATCGGCTTGCTCAAAATGCGATTCAGATGCCTCAACAGATCTGGTGGAGCCCTACAGTACACACCAGCCAGGGTCTCCAGAATCATCGTGGTCTGCTGTGCCCTGCACAACATCGCACAGCAGCGTGGCTTACCGCTGCCCGAGGAACAAGTGGCTCAGCGCACAGCCTCCTCAGAAGAGGAGGAGGAGGAGGCAGCAGATGAGGGACGCCTTGCGGGGGCGGATGTGCCAATTCCACCAGCACACGAGCACATTGCTGGCCGTGAGGCAAGGGATGCACTTATCCATGCCAGATTCGCATAATTTGACGCATTAACCACATATGGCTGGCACATGGAAATGAATGTCTGGCCGACCTTCTTAACACACCATACAGCATCTGTACAATAAACTGTGTTTTTCAATCACTCTCCCCACCATCATTACAGATGAAAGGCGTCCTGACCCCTCACTGTGCAACTTCCATTTCTGAGCAGTCATAGGCCAACTCTCTGAATCTTTGTCATCGCTTTTCTTTAATACATTTTTAATGAGGATGACAAACTTTCGTATCAGATGAAAACACCCAAGTGACTACCCTTGTGACTATTTGTGTGTTAACTTTCTCTTTCATGTGCTTCTACAAGGTTGTTCCCCTGTGGCTTCAGCAGATGTAAGGGCACCTTGCTCACTTCTTTGCTGTGCCTGCTTTGACGCCTTTGGTGGGCATCCTCTGGGTTTGGGAGCTTGGGAGGGCTCCGCAACAGTCTGCTCCTCCTGCAGCTGTGCAGGGGCTGAGATGGCCCTGTCAGTTGAGTGAGGAATCTGGGGCTCTGAGGGCTCCGCTGTGTTATGGTAGTGTGAGCGCTTGGAGAGGAGCCCACACTTCCTTGTTGTCGACCACCAACAACCCTCTCATGGGTCACCCGCACTTCACTGCTAGCAAGTGGCTGGAGAGCACCTTGCTGCACATCAGTGGAGCCACGAGGACCTGTCTCTGTACTTACATTCCTCATAACGGGACGTTGATGTACCTCTGGTTCCTCTCCTCAATAGATGCCCATCTATCCTTCATATCAGACCATCTATTTAGAAGAGTCACCATGTTCATTTGAGTCTGGCGATTTATGTCCTCCATGGAGGTTGCCATCCTTTCCATGGCGGTACCTACATTCACCATTGAGTGCACCACGGCATTGCTCATGTTTGAGATGGACTCCTCCATTCTTGCACACTCGCAGTCACCGTGGATGAAAACTCTGTCAGAGACTCCTGCACTTGTTCCTGGAGTTCCAGGATGGCCCCAGAGGCACAGCGTCTACAGGCAGCAGAGCTAGGAGCATCCTGCGACCTCCGACGAGGACTCTCCTCTGCTATGCCTGTCTCTACCATCTGCTGATGCTCACTTGTGAGCTGTGATACACCAGGTGACAACACTACTCTATGTCGCGAATGACCCACCGAGGTGTGCGTCTCTGCGCTGGAGCTGGGTGTGCTGATTTCTGGTGACGCTGCTCCCTCAATGGCTCTAGGTCCCTCTGAGGAGTTGTCCGGCTCTTCCTCCTGGACAGTGGGGAGGGGGGCTCTCGATGGTCCTGTGGGGGAGTAAAGGCATGAGTTGATATGTGATATTTAGGTAGCTGAAACATTCTTTTGTGCAGATGATCAGAACTCAATCTGTATGAACATCAGATGCCATATCAGTCATGAAATCTAAATGAGAGGGTTGCAATCTATTCTGTCATCAGCTTGCTCTACAGCGCCCGTCTCTCTGTCCCCCACACTGACGATGTCGAGAGCAGCCTCCTCAGCGTTTGTTAAAGTTGCGAGTGATGGTGGGCCTCCTCCTGTCCTCATCTCTCCCTCTTATTGTGGGCTCTCTTTTCCTGCAATGAGGGACACAAGTGGAGTTTCAGCAAGATTGATGGAGTGAGTGTAAAGATTCCATTACATAGAAGCTTCGAGGGAGACAAATATGGAGTGAGGTGGCAAAACTAAGGTGCCTCCCTATGCCTTGTTAGTCGTTGTCATTGCATAACAGTGATAGCGAGTGTGAGGGGTGCATAGTAGGATGGTGAAGTGATTCTGTACATAGGGAGAGAGGGATAGGTAAGGGTGCAAGAGAAGTAAGGGTAATGTGGGATGTGGAGGAGCAGGCTGACAATGCAGAGTGCTGGTGATGAGAGGAGATGGGAAGCAGATTGAAGGGAAGTGTGATGTAATACTCACTTTTGCTGAGCGCAGCAGATCATTGAACCGTTTTCGGCACTGGACCCAGGTGCGTGAGCACAAGGACCTTGCGCTGACCTCCTCAGAAACTTGCAGCCAGGCTGCCTTTGTCTGCTGAGGAGGCTCTTCCTCCGGCCATCGAGAGGGAACAGAACATCCCTGCGCCCTCTGAGTCCCTCCACAAGAGAATGGAGGGAGTCATCAGCAAATCGAGGAGCAGCCTTCGATCTTGCAGCAGTCATTTTCAGAGGACCCGTTTTTAGGAGCAGCATAAACCAAATGAAAAGCAAAGGCTACATGGGCCCCTTAAAAGCTCCTGAATCGAAGACGTCAGCAGAGACGAGCAGCACACCCGAACCCACTGATTGGGTCGGGTAGCGCGCACGGTGGGCTTAATTAGCCCAGTTAAATTAAAATCGTGATCTCGGAGCGGCTGAAGCTGGCAGTGGGACCGCAAGCCGCCGACCAGTCAACCCGACTCCAACCCGCCTCCGCTGGGAAATTCACTGCTGTAACATGGGGGGTGCTGATTCAAGAAGACAACGTTCATTAATGGAAGCGATTGAAATTGAAAATACAGATACCCGTTCTTGCTTAATTGTTCAATTCTGTTTGATACTGTGAACTAAAGAACTACAGCACTTTATATTTGATTGTCTGGTTGCATTGTGATTAATAGTTTAATTACCTATCTGGACGTACAGCACATCAGCGCCATAGGAAAGCCGCTGCTTGTGCAGCCACTGCTATAGTGACATGAAGGATGGGCTAATACGTTGAAAACTTTAAAATTAAGACTAATTGCACGAATAGATATGCCTCTTTCAGCTCACCTTGGGCTTTTGGATTGTTTGTTGATGCATAACCGTGTAACTGAGTGACGTTTCTGTAGTGTTAATGTATTATTATGCAGTTCTTTTATAACCCAGTTATTTCTGACAAGTAATTTTTTAAAAATAGAGTTTCTACATGATGAACTAAAAGCTTTGAATTAATTCTACCATAAACAAACTTGCAGAATGGGCATGTAAATGACAAATGAATTTCAATATAGAGAAGTGTGAAGTGGTGCATTTTGGTAGGAGGAATAAGGAGGCGACCTACTCCTTGGAAAATAAGAATCTAAATGGGGTAGAGGTGCAAAGGGATCTAGGGGTATAGCTTCACAAATCATTAAAAGTAGCAGGGCAGGCTAAAAAAGCCATAAAAGTGCAAATAAAGCACTTGCGTTCATTTCCAGAGGAATAGAATTCAAAAGCAGAGAAGTTATGTTAAACTTGTATAGCACCTTGTCTGATTGTCTCATGATTTGAGACAGTGGGGTGGCAGTATGGCATTACAGTATATATGCTTTTAAGTGGTGGCTGTCGTTATAAAAGTTGTTGTTGCAAAAGTTGCTGTTGTTGTAAATTTTGCCCCCGGACGAAAAGGAGTTCGTGGCCCGCTCAGTACAAAAAATAATTAGAGGGAACATTGGTCTGGAGGTGAGTCACTCACTGCAGAATACCCAGCCTCTAACCTACTCTTGTAGCCACAGTTTTATGTGGCTGGTCCAGTTAAGTTTCTGGTCAATGGTGACCCCCAGGATGCTGATGGTGAGGTCTTGGCGATGGTAATGCAATTGAATGTCAAGGGGAGGTGGTTAGACTCTCGCTTGTTGGAGATAGTCATTGCCTGGCACTTGTGTGGCGCAAATGTTACTTGCCACTTATTAGCCCAAGCCTGAATGTTGTCTAGGTCTTGCCACATGCGGGCATGGATTGCTTTATTATCTGAGGAGTTGTGAATGGCACTGAACACTGTGCAATTATCAGCGAACATCCCCACTTCTGACCTTATGTTGGAGGGCAGGTCATTGATGAAGCAGCTGAAGATAGTTGGGCCTAGGACACTGCCAAGAGGAACTCCTGCAGCAATATCCTGGGGCTGAGATGATTGGTCTTCAACAACCACAACCATCTTCCTTTGTGCTAGGTATGACTCCAGCCAGTGGTGAGTTTTCCCCCCGATTCCCATTACTTCAGTTTTACTAGGGCTCCTTAATGCCACACTTGGTTTAATGCTGCTTTGATGTGAGGGGCAGTCACTCTCACCTCACCTCTGGAATTCAGCTCTTTTGTCCATGTTTGGACGAAGGCTGCAATGAGGTCTGGAACTGAGTGGTCCTGGCGGAACCCAAACTGAGCATCGGTGAGCAGGTTATCGATGAGTAAGGGCCATTTGATAGCACTGTCGACAACACCTTCCATCTTTGCTGATGATTGAGAGTAGACTGATGGGGCGGTAATTGGCCGGATTGGATTTGTTCTGCTTTTTGTGGACAGGACATACATGGGAAGTTTTCCACATTGTCGGATAAATGCCAGTGTTATAGCTGTGCTAGAACAGCTTGGCTAGAGGCATGACTAGTTCTGGAGCACGTCTTCAGCACGACAGTCGGGATGTTGTCGGGGCCCTTTGACTTTGCTGTATCCAGTGCACTCAGCGGTTTCTTGATATCACGTGGAGTGAATCAAATTGGCTGAAGACTGGCTTCTGTGATGGTGGGGACCTCAGGAGGAGGCAGAGATTGATCATCCACTCGGCACTTCTGGCTGAAGATGGTTACGAACGCTTCAGCCTTGGCTTTTGCACTCATGTGCTGGGCTCCGTCATCATTGGCGATGGGGACCATAGAATGGTTACAGCACAGAAGGAGGCCATTCGGCCCATTGAGCCCATGCCGGCAATGATCATGGAGCCTCCTCCTCCCGTTAGTTGTTTAATTGTCCACTACCATTCACGACTGGATGTGGCAGGACTGCAGAGCTTTGATCTTATCTGTTGGTTGAGGGATCGCTTAGCTCTGTCAATAGCATGCTGCTTCCGCTGTTCAGCATGTATGTAGTCCTGTGTTGTAGCTTCACCAGGTTCGCACTTCATTTTTAGGTACGCCTGGTGCTGCTCCTGGCATGCTCTTCTACACTCTTCATTGAACCAGGGTTGGTTCCCTGACTTGATGGTAATGGTAGAGTGAGTGATATGCCGGGCCATGAGGTTACAGATTGTGATTGAATATATATATATACATATAAGATTGTGAGAGGGCTTGATCGGGTGGATGCGGGGAGGATGTTTCCACTGATGGGTGAGACTAGAACTAGGGGGCATAATCTTAGAATAAGGGGCTGCCGTTTCAAAACTGAGATGTGGAGAAACATCTTCACTCAGAGGGTAGTAAATCTATGGAATTTGCTACCTCAGAGAGCTGTGGAAGCTGTGTCATTAAATAAATTTAAAACAGAGATAGATAGTTTCCTAGCTGATAAGGGAATGAAGGGTTATGGGGAGCGGGCAGGGAAGTGGACGTGAATCTAGGTTCGGATCAGCCATGATCCTATTGAATGGCGGAGCAGGCCCGAAGGGTCGTATGGCCTACTCCTGCTCCTACTTCTTATGTTCTTATATGTACTTATGCTGCTGCTGATGGCCCACAGCGCCTTATGGATTCCCAGTTTTGATCTGTTCTGAATCTATCCCACTTAGCATGGTGGTAGTGCCACACAACATGATGGAGAGTGTCCTCAGTATGAAGATGGGACTTTGTCTCCACAAGGACTGTGCGTTGGTCAGTCCCTACCAATACTGTCATGGACAGATGCATCTGCGATAGGTAGATTGGTGAGAACGAGGTTAAGTAGGTTTTTCTCTCGTGTTGGTTTTCTCACCACCTGCCGCAGGCCCAGTCTGGCAGCAATGTCCTTCAGGACATGGCCAGCTCGGACAGTAGTGGTGCTACTGAGCCACTCTTGGTGATGGACATTGAAGTCCCCCACCGAGATAACGTTCTGTGCCCTTGCCACCGTCAGTGCTTCTTCCAAGTGATGTTCAACATGGAGGAGTACTGATTCATCAGCTGAGGGAGGGCGGTAGGTAGTAATCAGCAGGAGGTTTCCTTGCCCATGTTTGACCTGATGCCATGAGACTTCATGGGTTCCGGAGTCAATGTTGAGGACTCCCAGGGCCACTCCCTCCCGTATATCACTCTGCCGCCACCTCTGGTGGGTCAGGACATACCCAGGGATGGTGATGGAGGAGTCTGGGACATTGGCTGAAAGGTACGATTCTGTGAATATGACTATGTCAGGCTGTTGCTTGACTAGTCTGTGCGATAGCTCTCCAAATTTTGGCACAAGTCCCCAGATGTTAGCAAGGAGGACTTTGCAGGGTTGACTGGGCTGGGTGTGCCTTTGTTGTGTCCGGTGCCTAGGTCGACACCAGTTGGGGTATCTCAACCTCTCCCATAAAGTGAAACTGCTCCATCCTCACTGCACCAACTGTTTTCTTTAAAGGAAACCAGTAAAATCTCCTCAAGTTGCGCACTGGTCTTTTTGCTTTCTGTACATCAAACTGAATAAGATAGGATGTTCTGAATCTGTGCCAGCTTAAATACTATTGCGGTAACTGTAACTGACTACATAAGTTAGATGATAATACAAGACAGATTTCAAACCATCCAAATATTTTTTTGAGTGAAAGGACGCAGTAAAATAAACAAGCTGAAAACATTAATTATAATAGCAAGTTGGAGACACCAAGACTGGCATTTGCCAGAAACCATAATGAGCAAGTTAAGATTTGGATCTGAATCTGGTCGTCAGCTAAGGCCACAGAAGGGACCTGGCGAGGTTCCCATTTTCACAAACTTTGTATTGAACTCATCAGTAAATAAGTATAACAATAAACGGTGCTTTGCTCTAAATCCTTAAATTTGCATTAATGTGGTATCAGATGCCAGTAAATTAAACAGTTGAGCAATCTTTACAAAATTACCTTGTAAGATGAAAATTCCAGATGATGCAATCAAACTGTGCCATCAATAATTTTCATAATATTTATATTTTTGAACTTTTCAAAACTGTAGAGTATGATACTTAACTGGGAGAGGGATAATTTCAGTGAGCTGAAAGGGATCTCGCCCAGATGGATTGGAAACAAAGATTGGCAGGTAAACCCTTAAATGAGCAATGGGAGGCCTTCAAAGAGGAGATAGATAGGGTACAGACTAGACACATTCCAATGAGAGGGAAAGGAAAGGCATCCAAACTTAGAGCTCTGTGGATGACTAAAGATTTAGGAGGTGAAATTCGATTAACCTCAAAAATGGGCGCGGGAGCACAAAGCAAAATTCGTGCTGCCTGCTCATTATAATGATTGGAGCGTTGATCTCAGCGCTAAATGCGCTGCTGGTTGGCTTAGCGCTCAACAGGGGAGCCAATATCAAGTGCAGTCTACTGTCCAATAAAATTTTGCCTAGGCTCTCTGCACTACTGAAAGGGGAGGTGCTTTGTTGCAGAAGCCCCTCATTGTCACTCTGAAGCCATGGCTCAACAGGGAAGAGAGAGGGCAAGGAGGTTCTCAGATGCAGCACTGGAGGCTTTAGTCCTAGGGGTGCACAGAAGATGACAGGTCTTCTACCCGCAGGTGGACAGGAGGCCTTCCAGTCAGCATGCCAGAAGTCAGTGGGAGGAGATAGCACAAGCCGTCAGTGCCACGTGTACCTCACAATCATAACTTCACCTCACCCGCACACATTTACCACTGCTGCAAGACTCACACCCACATCTCACACCTTGCACACACTGCCAGCTATTCAACCATGACAGGCACATCACCCAAACACATTGTACTACACTACTACTACAACCACACTCACTGCCACACTTCCCTTTCTCATGCAGGCAAAGGTGTCACACAACCGCCGTGAGCAGCAGCAGATGGGTGATGGGGAAGCCCGACTTCAGAACCTCACTGAGCTGGAGGAGATAGTGCTGGAGATCACTGAGGCCGTGGTGAGTGGCGAGGATGAAAGCATTGCTGATGACGGTAAGCTCATACCCAATCCAACTTCTCACATCCCATTTCCCCTTCATCCCATAATCTCTTCTCACTTACAAGCTGTTGATGGTGTAAGCATGCACATTTGCTTTCCCCCCTGCTCCCCTCATCACAACCCGACCCTTGTGCCTTTCTCCTTTCAGATACCCAAGAACTGCCACCAGCACAGCCTGTCCCTGTGGAGGAGGAGAGTGATGGAGAAGAGGCACCGTCACTCGATCTGACACTCCCAGGCACTAGCTCAGAAAATGGCATTGTGCGTACTTTAGGGGGTACCATAGAGCCGGGACCTGCACGTGGTGAGTCACCGGGCACAAGTGGACTGCAGCCAGGCCAGGGTTAAAGGGTATCTGGGTGCCAGTTCCCCTGAGGGCGAGTGTGTGCACGAGTTCTACTGCACAGGACTCAGATGATGACTTTGATGGGGCGGCCTTCAGAAGAAGGGTGATGGGCATGCACACAGAAATGCTTGATGGCTAGGAATGCTGAGGTGCCATCCCAGGGGGAGTGGCAGTGGCTCAGTGGAGCAAGAATCTGCTGTCCTCTCTCACCACTGCCACTCCGCCAGTGCCCTTGCTGCTGTCTGTCAGTCAGCCAGCCCAGACTGCTGCTGCCCATGCCGAGGTGGTGCAGTCTATAGCTGAGCTTTCTAGGCTCAGGGCTCCTCGAGGTCATCCTACAATGCCAGTTGAAGTCTCCCCCACTGAAAGACAGCAGCCTTCCACCAGACATGATGCAGCCACTGGGGTAGCACTGCATAGGAGCACGAGATTAGACAAAGGAACACGAAAGACAGACACTACGGGAATTCACAAATGTGATTAGTTGCCGTTGTTGTGTAGTTTTGAATTGATTAATTTATAAATTATGTTTGGAATGTTTGTTTTGTGGTGGCTCTCATTTCAGCTTTGTGCCCAAGAGGAAGCTGTAATGTTCTGTGACTGAGGGATGGTAAGGTGGGGAAACGGTGAACAACGGGGATCTGGGGTTTCATTCAGGGGAACTGGATTCTGATGAGGTGCTCACGGACAGACTGTCCGGACCGGGAATCTGCTGCCTGCCTCCTCACTTCCTCCTCTTCCTCCTGAAGTGGTAGCGGAACCCGTAGTGGCAAGGGCTGTACCCTCATGATGGCCAAGTAGTGGAGGATGTCCAGCTGAATTCTACTATGAGAATTATCACCGGTACGCTTTTAGCGACACCAACACTTTGGCTGCCCGTGCTTGCAAACATCGCACCAACACACCTACGCCACGAATATGCAGTCTCCAGAGAATACAGCTGCTACACCAGCAAAGACATGCCGATCCAGGCCAACTTGAACAATGAACCACCAACCCGTCTCAAATCTAGAAGGCCATTTTGGACCGTCACCGAAGTCCTTCAGCGATCTCCCCCCAGCCTTGATGACTGATAGCAAAATGCTTGAATGAACTGTGACATACGGAATGGATTCCTTATAGAGAACCCCACAGTACAACCTGAAGGATCAAACCTTCCTCGCAAACAGTGGACAACCATCAACTGCCTCAGAACCGGTCATGGTAGATGCTGCCACCTTCTCCATAGATGGAAGATTAAAGCATCCCCATCATGCGACTGTGGAGCTCCTAATCAGACCCTGGAGCACATCAGTTAGCTATGCCCTCAGAGGAAATTCACAGGCAGCCTACAAGATATCCACGCTGTTACACCGGAAGCTTTGGCCTGGATATCCAACTTAGATATTGACATTTGATTTGCTTTGCTACTACCATATGAAAGAAGAAGAGTGGAGGATGCAGCAGACAGCCACGAATTGAGACGTCCGCTCTGCCGAGTACTGGAGGGCTCCTTCCGAGTGGTCAAGGCAGCAAAACCGTTGCTTCAGCACCCCGATGGTCTGCTTGATAAGGTTCCTCGTGGCAGCATGGCTCTCATTATATGAGTGCTGAACACGACTGGGGGGGTTGTGGAAGGGAGTCATCACCTAGGTGTAGAGTGGATAGCCCTTGTCTCCGATCAGGCAGCCTTGGGTTTACGTGCAGACTGGAAGATTGCTGGCACACCGGACAGGGCGGGATGAAGGCATCATGACTTAGAGTCATAGGGGTAAAAATTCACTTGGTTGCGCCTCCCGTTAGCGCCTTAAGAGGGCGCTAATGGGGTGCAAAGCCGCTAACGCCCGGGCGCAGCGATGTTTGCGCCACTCGAGAACTTAACTTGAGATTGTGCGGCGGCGCTGAAACTTACCGCTGCGACCACCTGCGCGCGCAGATTGTGACGTCATTCCATGGTGCAACGCCCTTGTGGCGCCCCGTAGCGGAAATTGAGTGGCGCCCCCTGCCTTACCGCCTGGCGCTTCCAACGACCAGAAGACTGGAACGCTATCAATCGCTGTGGGGCTGGGGGGGGCGCTATTTAAAGGGGGCCTCTTCCTGTCTTTTATTGTTGGTGGCATTTTTGAACTACGCATTCTGAGAGAGAGAGGGAGAGACTTCTGGAGAGATTCAACGTTGTGTGAAGGAGTTTTGGGTACTGAGCAGCACTTTGCAGGTTCATTTTGATTTGCCATTCCTTGTATCGATTTAGCAGAGACTGTGGGAGCTGCACTCTGAGCTCTTTGCCTGGTACGCTCCATTGTTCTTTCCAGCACATTTGATGTGCAAGTCTCTCCAGGCCGAGATTCAAGGCAGCAATGAACAGGATGTGGATGGAAAGCAAGATTAACCATCCCCTTTAAGAACTGGCCCGTGCCATTGTGTGTGTGTTCCATTGCTGACTGACATTACATGAGCTTCGCCAGCGCTCCGAGTTAGCGCCTCACTGCTCGGCCTTTGCGCCTTAAGAGAGGTGTGCAGCGCCTGCTTTAGCGCTCCACTCACCTCCCGGGGCGGTAAAAGTGAAGTTTCCTGTCAGTGCCGATAATTAGCGCCAGGCGCTAATATTTGCGTCCGGACGATATTTGCGCCCCAAATGGGGCGCGACCTAATTTCTACCCCATAGAGTCATAGGGGTAAAAATTCAGTTGGTTGCGCCTCCCGTTAGCGCCTTAAGAGGGCGCTAATGGGGCGTTAAGGCGCTAACGCCCGGGCGCAGCGCTGTTTGCGCCGCTCGAGAACTTAACTTGAGATTGTGCGGCGGCGCTAAAACTTACCGCTGCGACCACCTGCGCGCGCAGATTGTGACGTCATTCCATGGTGCAACACCCTTGGGGCGCCCCGGAGCGGAAATTGAGTGGCGCCCCCTGCCTTACCGCCTGGCGCTTCCAACGACCGGAAGACTGGAACGTTATCAATCGGTGTGGGGCTGGGGGGGGCGCTATTTAAAGGGGGCCTCTTCCTGTCTTTTTCTGTGGTCGACATTTATGCACCACTCGTTCTGAGAGAGAGAGAGAGATTCGGAGAGAGAGAGAGAGAGACTTCTACATTGACTCAACGCTTTGTGAGGTAGTTTTGCCTAGTTCATCCTAACTTTGCTGCTACTTTCGTTGCTGTACCTCATTACTTTTCTGGCAAAGAGAAGATGGGGGCTGCAATGATTGGGGGCGTCGTCCTGCTCCAGCTCAATCGGAGGATAGTGAGACGCAGACAGAGAGTGGCAATGATGGCCAGACGGAGGAGGGCCATCAGGCGCATGTACAGGAGAGCTTACCCTCCCAGGGTATATCGTGAACAGCTCTCCTACATCCATATGTCCGAGGAGCTGTGTTTGCGAAGGCTGCGATTCAGCAAGGAGGTGGTCACTGAGCTCTGCCACCTGCTGCAGCCAGATCTGCAGCCTCAGCTGAGGTCCAGGACGTCTCTGTCGGTGGCAGTGAAGGTCACAGTGGCTTGAACTTCTACGCCACTGGCTCATTCCAAGCTGCTGTTGGGGACCTCGCCAATATCTCCCAGTTTGCGGTGCATCGCTGCATCCGGCAGGTCACCAATGCCCTCTTCACAAGGAGACGAGACTTCATCTCCTTCCCTATGACGCCAGACAAGCAGCATGACCATGCTATGGGCTTTGCGAGGGTAGCGGGCTTCCCCATGGTGCAGGGCGCCATTGACTGCACGCATGTGGCTTTGCGTGCTCCGCGAGAGAATGCAGAGGAGTTCCGGAACAGAAAGGGGTTCCATTCCTTGAATGTGCAGTTGGTCTGTGACCACAGACAGGTGATTCTCGCTGTCAATGCCCACTATCCGGGCAGCTGCCACGATGCTTTCATCCTGCGCCAGAGTACTGTGGCAGAAATTTTCGAGGCACCGCATCAGCCAGTTGGTTGGCTTCTGGGGGACAAGGGGTACGCATTGAGCACCTGGCTGATGACACCGCTCCGTGCGCCAAACACCCCTGCTGAGCTGCGGTACCAGGAAAGCCAACAAGCAACCAGGAACATTATTGAGCGCACAATCGGCGTGCTCAAACAACGATTCCGCTGTCTGGACCATTCCGGAGGAGCCCTGCAGTACTCGCCTGAGCAAGTTTCGAAATTCGTAGTCGTGTGCTGCATGTTGCACAACATGGCAATCCTCAGGACGCAGCCAATGCCACCAGGCCTTGCAGCACCACAAGAGGAGGAGCAGGAAGAGGAGGAACAGGACGAGGACGATGATCAGCAGCAGCACCAAGGCAGGAGGGCGTCCCACAATGGTCAAACTGCAAGGGCCGTCCGTCAACGACTAATAGCAAGCCGCTTCTAGGGCCCCTGCCATTGCTACAAACACGAATCAACCCAGCACGCAACCCCTAAGCCGGCCAAGGCACCAATAATTCCAACCACCAGCCATGTATATTTTGAATACAGAAACTTATTTATTGTACAAACTCTGTGTGTGTCAATTCCTCATGACAAACTCATAGAAATAAACACAAAAAAACAGTCAATAACATAACTGGTTCTCACAACCTGGAGATAATGTCCAAAACACTAAACAAAAGTTGGGCCATGAACCTCGGCCTTTAATAAAAAAATGACCAGCATTTTGGCACACCTCCTACTTTTTGCCCTTCGAGGGTGATCTCCTTCCCTTGCGCACTTCCCCCCTTCTAACCCTACTGCTCCTCCGTAATGGGACCTCAGTGGCTGCAGCAAGGCTGGTGGAAGGCTGCTGCTCGTCAGACCCTAACACTGCAGATGCCCCTGAAGGACGGCCTCGACCACTTCTGGGCCTGGAGGGCCCGGCTGCAGACTGCACCAACTCTGCATGGGCGGCAGCAGTCTGTCCTACAGGCGGTGGCAAGTGCAGTGGAGAAGTGACAGTGTTGGCAGCAGGAATGCTGTCATCGTGAGAGAGGACAGCAACTCCCTGCTCGCCCGACACACTGGCACTCCCACGGGGCAGCACTTCAGCATCCGGAGCAATTTGCCGGAGAACAGATTGCTGGCCTGCTGCGGCGCGGTGACAGCCCCGGGGACATGTGCACGAACCATCGAGGATGGCAGCAGTCAGTGCTCGCGTGGCCTCAATCTGAGTCTGCATGAGAGCAGTCTCAGATGGGTTCCTGGCAGCCAGTGACTGAATTGCAGCACTAAGCTTTAGTGTGGCATCCGCCTGTGCTACAGCGAAGTGCTCCACACTCCTTGCCAGTGCCTCAATGCATTCGGGCACCCTTCCCACTGCACCCATGAGCTCAGTGTGCATGCCCACCGCCTGGCTGTTCATTTCTGCAATCAGCCGCTCCTCCTCTGCGTCCATTGCATTAGGAGTGTCTGGCATACTCTCCCTCTGGGGAGAAGGCTCCCGTTCTTCCCTCCCCCCCCCCATGGCGTTGCTGCAGCCCGCTGGGTCCTGGAGCTTCACCATCATCAGCCCCTTCCCCCCTGCTCCCCCGTTCTTCCCTCCCCCCCCAATGGCGTTGCTGCAGCCCGCTGGGTCCTGGAGCTTCACCATCATCAGCCCCTTCCCCCCATCTCCCCCGTTCTTCCCTCCCCCCCCAATGGCGTTGCTGCAGCCCGCTGGGTCCTGGAGCTTCACCATCATCAGCCCCTTCCCCCCTGCTCCCCTCCGGGGAAGGCGTGTTCCCAGTGTGGCCATGGGCTTCCTCGGGAGAGGGTGGCACTGATGCTCTGGCTTCCTCTTCCTCCTCAGCTGCAGCATCACTCCCAGTGGCAGCTTCAGGGACCATCTCCTCAGCTGGTGAATCACCATCTGAAAGCAGGGAGGTACAAGAGTGACTTTAGCGTGAGGACAGGGTGGCAGTAAGGGAGGAATAAGTGCAGCGAGTTAGCAAGTTGGATTGAAAGTGTCAAAGGCTGGTATTGTGAGGGACAAGTGGAAGGACAGAGGACAAAAAGGTGATGACCTTACCATTGCTGTCCACAACGGGGTCGGCGTCCCCAGTGGCGACGGGACCGATCACCCGGCTTGCCACAATCCTGTGGACGCGATCCTCCAGATCGCTGAGGGGTTGCAGCTGAAGCCGCCCTCCACCCGTCCGTTGCTGCTGTCTCCGATTATGAGCCAGCTTAGCCTGCAAGAAAAGGGACAGCATCTGAGTAAATATACAGCCATGGTCTTGCCTGATGTGCCTCCCATAGGTGAATAGCCCTTACAATATGCAGCCATGGTCTTGCCTGATGTGCCTCCCATAGGTGAATAGCCCTTACTGTATGCAAAGTGTGGAATGTGTGTGTGTGTTTGATGAAAGGGCCATAGGTGTTGCATGAGTGTTGTGCATTGGGGTTTTAAGACCCTCTGGCCATATAGTGAGGTTGAGATGGAGGGATGGAGAGGTATTGAGAAAAAGCCACTCACCCTGACGACCCGAGTGAGGTCGTTGAATTTTTTGCGGCACTGAACATGGGTCCTGGGCACCATGCTCCTGGAGGAGACGCTCTGAGCCACCTCCCTCCACACTCTTCTGAACTCGCGTGGCAAAGGCCTCCTGCCACTCTCCGGGAACAGCATGCATCGTCTGCGCTCCACTGCGCCAACCAGAGCATCCAAGGCCCGCTCGGTGAAGCGATGAGCGCGTTCTCTCACCCTCTCCATGCTTGGCAGCAAAATGGATTACAGGTCTCTCCAGGCTGAGATTCAAGGCTGCAATGAGCAGGGTGTGGCTGGGGAGCAAGTGGCCCCCCCCCGCTTTAAGAAGTGTCCGGCGCCAGTGTGTCTGTGTTCCCTCGCTAACTGGCAGCAGCTGCGCTGCGCTCGTGCGCTGAGGTAGCGCCTCACTCCTAGGCCTTTGCGCCTTAAGAGAGGTGTGCAGCGCCTAATTTAGCGCTCCACTCACCTCCCGGGGCGGTAAAAGTGAAGTTTCCTGTCAGTGCCGATAATTAGCGCCAGGCGCTAATATTTGCGCGCGGACGATATTTGCGCCCCAAATGGGGCGCGACCTAATTTCTACCACATAGAGTTATACAGCACAGAAAGAGGCCATTTGGCCCATTGTGTCCGCGCCGGCCATCAAGCCCTGTCTATTCTAATCCCATTTTCCAGCACTTGGTCCGTAGCCTTGTATGCTATGGAGTTTCAAGTGCTCATCTAAATGGTTCTTGAATGTTGTGAGGGTTCCTGCCTCTACCACCCTTTCAGGCAGTGAGTTCCAGATTCCAACCACCCTCTGGGTGAAAAAGTTTTTCCTCAAATCCCCTCTAAACCTCCTGCCCCTTACCTTGAAACTATGCCCCCTGGTTATTGACCCCTCTACTAAGGGGAAAAATTCCTTTCTATCTACCCTATCTATGCCCCTCGTAATTTTGTACACCTCAATCAGGTCCCCCCTCAGCCTTCTCTGCTCTAAGGAAAACAACCCCAGCCTGTCCAGTCTCTCTTCATAGCTGAAGCGCTGCATCCCAGGTAACATCCTGGTGAATCTCCTCTGCACCCTCTCCAATGCAATCACATCCTTCCTATAGTGTGGCGACCAGAACTGCACACAGTATTCCAGCTGTGGCCTAACTAGCGTTTTGTACAGCTCCATCATAATCTCCCTGCTCTTATATTCTATGCCTCGGCTAATGAAGGCAAGTATCCCATAGGCCTTTTTAACCACCTAATCAACCTGTCCTGCTGCCTTCAGGGATCTATGTACATGCACACCAAGGTCCCTCTGATCCTTTGTCCTTCCTAGGGTCCTACCATGCATTGTGTATTCCCTTGCCTTGTTAGTCCTCCCAAAATGCATCACCTCACACTTTTCAGGGTTAAATTCCATTTGCCACTGTTCTGCCCATCTGACCAACCCGTCTATATCGTCCTGTAGCCTGAGGCTTCCCTCCTCGCTATTTACCAATTTTCGTGTCATCTGCGAACTTACTGATCATACCTCCTACATTCATATCTAAATCATTAATATACACTACAAACAGCAAAGGACCCAGCACCGATCCCTGCGGTACACCACTGGACACAGGCTTCCAGTCACAAAAACAACCTTCGACCATCACCCTCTGCCTCCTGCCACTAAGCCAATTTGGATCCAATGTGCCAAGTTGCCCTGGATCCCATGGGCTCTTACCTTCTTGACCAGTCTCCCATGCGGGACTTTGTCAAAAGCCTTACTGAAGTCCATGTAGACCACATCAACTGCACTACCCTCATCCACACACCTAGTCACCCCCTCGAAAAATTCAATAAAATTGGTCAGACATGATCTCCCCTTGACAAAGCCATGCTGACTATCCTTGATTAATCCTTGCCTCTCCAAGTGGAGACTAATTCTGTCCCTCAGAATTTTTTCCAATAATTTCCCTACCACTGATGTTAGGCTCACTGGCCTGTAATTCCCTGGTTTATCCCTACTACCCTTCTTGAATAATGGTACTACGTTAGCTGTTCTCCAGTCCTCTGGCACCTCCCCTGTTGAGAGGTCGCACAACACCAGGTTATAGTCCAACAGTTTTATTTGAAATCACAAGCTTTCGGAACTATCGCTCCTTCAGGGAGGTTCTGAAAATTTGTGTCAGAGCCCCTGCAATCTCCTCCCTTGCCTCACACAGCAGCCTGGGATACATATCGTCTGGGCCTGGGGATTTATCCACTTTTAAGCCCGCTAAAACCGCTAGTACCTCCTCCCTCTCAATGCTAATTTGTTCAATTATATCACAATCCCCCTGCCTGATTTCTATGCCTACATCGTCCTCCATAGTGAACACAGATGCAAAATATTCATTTAAAACCCCGCCTACATCTTCTGGCTCTACACACAGATTGCCACTTTGGTCCCTAATGGGCCCTACTCTTTCCCTGGTTATCCTCTTGCCCTTAATATACTTATAAAACACCTTGGGATTTTCCTTTATTTTGCCCGCCAGTGTTTTTTCATGCCCCCTCTTCGCTCTCCTAATTGCTTTTTTAAGTACCCCCCTGCACTTTCTATACTCCTCTAGGGCTTCCACTGTTTTTAGTCCTTTGAGGTCCTCTGAGGCTGCAGGTCTGGTTGCAGGAAGTGGCAGAGTTCTGTGACCAGCTCCTTGGTGAAGCGGAGCCTCCTAATACACTGCTCCTCGTTTAAGTGGATAAGAGAAGTGCTCTCGGAAGACCCTAGGTGGGTAAGGCCTCCTGCTGAGAGTCCTACTGCCCCTCCTCCTCCCTCTGCGAGCAGCTTGTCCTCTTCTTCGCTGCCTCTGCTCCATCTCCCTGTCATACTCCAGAGTGAAGGGGACTGCAAGTAGAGCCCCCATGACTGGGAGCAGCTGGTGTGAATAGAACCCTTTAAATCAGGAGCAAGGCATTCTCCACTTGCAGCAACACTCCCTGTCACCTCACCAAGTTTAAATAACTGTAGAAAGCTGCAAACTTACAGAGCCAGTAGACATCAAAAAGCAAGTCACCTGCGAGTTGTTGCTGTCCCTTTAAATATCACATGTGGAGGGTTCTTCCTGCTGATGATGGCATGTTCGGCTGTTCGTGATTTGGAGAGGGCATTGAATGTAGCGGAGACGTCAAAAATGGCAGGTCATGCATCAAATCAGCGTTGCACACTGATTAACATTACAATCTGCCTCATTACCATTTTTCTAGCAAGCGCAGGCAATGGCCGTGCTGCCGACTTGCCCAAAATGTCGGCCACTGCGGGACCCGTCGGAAGTGGATGGAAGCGAGGCGGCCACCATTTTTTCTCCAAAACCGGCCAGTGAACACAACACCAATTCCCCTTTCAACATTTGTCCCACACTTTACCTTCCCTCTGTTACTGACCATCACAGCCTCCTCTTGGCCACAATGCTGAAATAAAAGACACCACAAAGCAAACTTTCCAATCCACCTTTATCTATATATACATCCAATATCACATCAAAAAATAAACTAATCACCCTTGTGCATTCCCTTTGTGACTGTCTTGCATCTGCCTTTGCCTATACTAGTGAGGTTATGCAGTGCTACCCCAGTGGCTGCAGCATGGCTGGTGAAAGGCTGGTGATTTTGAGTGGGGGACGCTACAGATGGCCTTGCAGGACGACCTTGAGGAGCTGGTGGTTGGGAGTGTGAAATCGAGTGACGGTGTTTCTTCTTCTTCTTCTTCTTCTTCTTCACTCTCCTCTCCCTGGCGAACTACTGGCTGGGCAGGCTGCATTTCTTCGGTGTCTGAAATGAAGAAGGCGCAAGTGTTGGGTTGTGGTGAGGGGACGGCAGGAAAGCAAGAGCTGCATGCTTACACCATCTGCAGCTTGTACATCAGAAGAGATTGTGGGATGAGGGGGAAGTAGGATATGAGAAGGAGGATAACGTCTGATGATACCATCTTGTATTCTTTCAGCCCCGCCACTGACCAAGGGCTCAGCCATGCCCCTGCCAAGAATGGTTAGCACCGTCTCCTCCAAGGTGAGGTGAAGCTAGGAGTCATAGGGGGAGAAATTCAGTATCGCCCCATTTGGGGTGCAATTATCGGCCGGGCGCAAAGATTAGCGCCTGGCGCTAATTATCGCCTCCGACTGCAAACTTGACTTTTATCACCCCTGGAGGTGATTGGAGCGCTAAATCAGGCCCTTCACACCTGTCTTAAGGCGCAAAGGCCGAGGAGCGAGGCGCTACCTCAGAGCGCTGGCGAAGCTCATGTGATGTCAGTCAGCAATGGAACACACACACAATGGCACGGGCCAGTTCTTAAAGGGGAGGGTCGATCTTGCTCTCCATCCACATCCTGTTCATTGCAGCCTTGAATCTCGGCCTGGAGAGACCTGTACATCAAATCTGTTGGAAAGAACAATGGAGAGAACCAGGGAAAGAGCTCAGAGTGCAGTCCCCATATTCTCTTCTAAATCGATGCAAGGAAGGTCAAATCAAAATGAACCTGCAAAGTGCTGCTCAGTACCCAAAACTCCTCAACACAGCTTTGAATATCTTCTGTAGTCTCTCTCTCTCTCTCAGAATGCGTGGTGCAAAAATTTCGCCGACAAAAAAAGGCAGGAAGCGGTCGCCTTTAAATAACGCTCCCCCAGTCCCTTCCCGACTGCAAAACGCTCCCCTCAACCTGTCGTTGCTAGTGGCAGGCGGTAAGACAGGGGGCGCCACTCAATATCCGGTCCGAGGCACTACCGGGGCGTTGCACTCTCGACTGACGTCACGATCTGCCGGCGCAGGAGATCGTGGCGGTAGTGTTTAGCGCCACCGCAAAATGTCTAGATAATTTCATAGAGTCATGGGGGAAAAATTCAGCTGGTTTGTGCCTTCCGTTAGCGCCTTAAGAGGGCGCTAATGGGGCACAAAGCAACTAGCGCCCGGGCGCGGCGATATCTGCGCCGCTCATGAAATTGACCAGACATTTTGCGGCGGCGCTAAACAATACCGCCCCGATCTCCTGCGCACGCAGATCTTGATGTCATTCGAGCGTGCAACGCCCTTGTGGCGCCCCGGAGCGGATATTGAGTGGCGCCCCCCTCCTTTCCGCCTGGCGCAAGCAATGACAGGTAGACTGGAACGTTTCCCAGTCGCTGTGGGGATGGGGGGGGGGCGCTATTTAAACGCGGCCTCTTCCTGGCTTTTTCTGTGGTAGACATTTTTGCACCACTCGTTCTGACAGAGAGAGAGATTCTGAGAGAGAGAAGGAGACACTTCTGCATAGAGTCAACGCTGTGTGAAGTAGTTTTGGCTACTGAGCATCACTTTGCAGGTACTTTTGTTTTTGACCTTCATTACTTCGATCACCAAGAGACTGTGGGGGCTGCACTGATTGGGGGCGTCGTCCTGTGCCGGCAGATTCGGAGGCCACAGCGATGCAGAGAGAGAGTGGCAATCATGGCCAGACGGAGGAGGGCCAACAGGCCTCTGTACAGGAGACCTTACCCTCCCAGGGTATTACGCCAATAATTCTCCTACATTAATTTGTCTGAGGAGCAGTGTTTGCACAGGCTGCGCTTCAGCAAGGAGGTGGTCACTGAGCTCTGCCACCTGCTGCAGCCAGATCTGCAGCCTCAACTGGAGTCCATCATTAAGGACTGGAGTCCATCATTAAGGATGAAATAGCCGAGCACTTAGCAAATGGGGACAGGATAGGACAGAGTCAACATGGATTTACAAAGGGTAAATCGTGCTTGACTAATCTATTGGAATTTTTTGAGGGAGTAACTGGTAAAATAGATGGGGGAGAGCCAGTAGATGTGGTGTACCTGGACTTCCAAAAGGCCTTCGATAAGGTCCCACATAAAAGATTAGCATGGAAAATTGAAGCTCATGGGATAAAGGGGAAAGTATTGACGTGGATAGAGAACTGGCTGTCAGATAGAAAACAGAGAGTTGGAATAAACGGCTCATTTTCTGAATGGCAGGCAGTAACAAGTGGGGTACCACAGGGATCTGTCCTGGGTCCCCAGCTGTTCACAATTTATATTAATGACCTGGATCAGGGAGTCGAATGCAGCATTTCCAAATTTGCAGACGACACTAAACTAGGAGGGGGGGTGGGCTCAGAGGAGGAGACCAGGAAGCTCCAGAGCGATTTGGACAGACTGGGTGATTGGGCGGATAAATGGCAGATGCACTATAATGTGGACAAGTGCGAAGTTATCCACCTTGGGTGCAGGAACGGGAGGGCAAATTATTATTTAAATGGCAATAAATTGGGAGAGGGGGAAGTACAGAGAGACCTGGGTGTTCTTGTACACCAGTCACTGAAGGCGAGCATGCAGGTGCAACAGGCGGTCAAGAAGGCAAACGGTATGCTGGCCTTCATAGCAAAAGGGTTGGAATACAGGAACAGGGATACCTTGCTGCAGCTGTACAGGGCACTGGTGAGACCACACCTCGAGTACTGTGTACAGTTTTGGTCGCCTCATCTGAGGAAAGATGTTCTTGCCATGGAGGGGGTGCAGCGGCGATTCACCAGGCTGATACCAGGAATGGCGGGATTGACCTATGAGGAGAGACTATGTAGTTTAGGGATGTACACACTGGAGTTTAGAAGATTGAGAGGGGACCTCATAGAAGTGTATAAAATTCTGACAGGTCTAGACAGATTAGATGCAGAAGGAATGTTTCCCTTGGCGGGTGAGAACAGAACTAGAGGACATAATTTAAGGATAAGGGCTAAACCATTTAGGACAGAAATGAGGGGGAATTTCTTCACTCAGAGAGTGGTGAACCTGTGGAACTCATTGCCACAGAGGGCAGTGTACGCCAGCTCATTAAATATATTTAAGAGGGAATTAGATATATTTCTACAGGCAAAAGGGGTTAAGGGTTACGGAGAGAAGGCGGGGACGGGATACTGAATTGAAGGATCAGCCATGATCTCATTAAATGGCGGAGCAGGCTCGAAGGGCCGGATGGCCTACTCCTGCTCCTATCTTCTATGTATCTATGTATCTATGTATCTCTGTCGGTGGCAGTGAAGATCACAGTGGCTCTGAACTTTTATGACACCGGCTCCTTTCAAGCAGCTACTGGGGACATCGGCAATATCTCCCAGTTCGCTGTCCATCGCTGCATCCGTCAGGTCACAAATGCCCTCTATAAAAGACGACGACAGTACATCTCTTTCCCGATGACCTGAGCCAAACAGCATGAACGTGCATTGGGCTTTGCGAGGATAGCGGGCTTCCCCATGGTGCAGGGTGCCATTGACTGCACGCATGTGGCATTGCGTGCACCGCATGAGAATGCAGAGGATTTCCGCATCCGAAAGGGATTCCACTCCCTAAACGTCCAGTTGGTCTGTGACCACAGACAGCTGATACTCGCTGTCAATGCCCGCTATCCTGGCAGCAGCCACGATGCATTCATCCTGCGCCAGACTACTGTGGCAGACCTTTTCCAGGCACCGCATCACCCAGGTGGTTGGCTTCTCGGGGACAAGGGTTATCCACTGTGCACCTGGCTGATGACACCGCTCTGTTCCCCCAATACCCCTGCTGAGCTGCGGTACAACGAGAGCCATCTCGCCACCAGGAACATCGTTGAGCACACAATCGGCGTGCTCAAGCAACGGTTCCGCTGTCTGGACCACTCAGGAGGAGCCCTGCAGTACTCGCCTGAGCAAGTCTCCCTCTTCATAGTTGTGTGCTGCATGCTGCATAACCTAGCAATCCTCAGGACGCAGCCAATGCCACCAGGCCTTGGAGCACCACCGGAGGAGGAGGAGGAAGAGGAGGAGGATGATCAGCAGCAGCACCAAGGCGGGAGGGAGGCCCACAATCTTGAAACTGGAAGGGTCGTCCGTTAACGACTGATAGCAAGCCGCTTCTAGGCCCCTGCTGAGGAAATGGCTTCTGCCATTGAGAACAACATGAATGAAACCAACCCGCAACCCCTAAGCCGGCCAAGGCAACAATGATTCCAAAGACCAAACATGTACATTTTGAATACAAAAATTATTTATTTTACAAACTCTGTGTGTGTCATTTCTTCATGACAAACTAATAGAAAGAAACACAAAAAAACAGTCATTAACATAACTGGTTCTCACAACCTGGAGATAATGTCCAAAACACGAAACAAAAGTTTGACCACGAATCTCGGCCTTTAATAAAAAATTGACAAACATTTTGCCACACCTCCTACTTTTTGCCCTTCGAGGGTGATCTCCTTCCCTTGCGCACTTCCCCCCTTCCCACCCTACTGCTCCTCCGTAATGGGGCCCCAGTGGCTGCAGCAAGGCTGGTGGAAGGCTGCTGATTGTCAGAACCTGAGACTGCAGATGCTCTTGAAGGACAACCTTGACCAGCTCTGGGCCTGGAGGGCCCGGCTGCAGACTGCACCAACTCTGCATGGGCGGCAGCAGTCTGGGTTACAGGCGGTGGCAAGTGCAATGGAGAAGTGACAGTGGTGGCAGCAGGAATGCTGTCATCTTGAGAGAGGACAGCAACTTCCTGCTCGACCGACACACTGGCACTCCCACGGGGCAGCACTTCAGCATCCGGAGCAATCTGCTGGAGCACAGATTGCTGGCATGCTGCGGTGCGGTGAGAGCCCCGGGGAAACATGTCCGAACCAGCGAGAATGGCAGCAGTCAGTGCTTGCGTGACCTCAATCTGAGTCTGCGTGAGAGCAGTCTGAGATGGGGTCATGGCAGCCAGTGACTGAATTGCAGCACTAAGCTTTAGCGTGGCATCCGCCTGTGCTACAGCGAAGTGCTCCACACTCCTTGCCAGTGATTCAATGCATTCGGGCACCCTTCCCACTGCACCCATGAGCTCAGTGTGCATGTCCACCGCTTGGGTGTTCATTTCAGCGATGAGCCACTCCTCCTCTGCGTCCAGTGCAGCAGGACTCGCTGGCCTACTCTCCCTCCGGGGAGAAGGCCCCCAAGCTTCCCTACCCCCATTGCATTGCTGCAGACCGCTGGGTCCTGGAGCTTCACCCTCATCAGACCCTTCCCCCCTGCTCCCCTCCAGGGAAGGCGTGTTCCCAGTGTGGGCATGGGCTTCCTCGGGAGAGGGTGGCGCTGATGCTCCGCCTTCATCTTCCTCCTCACCTGCAGCTTCACTCCCACTGGCAGCTTGAGGGCCCGTCTCCTCAGCTGGTGAATCACCATCTGAAAGCAGGGAGGTACAAGAGTGGCTTTAGCATGAGGACAGGGGAGCAGTAAGGGAGGAATGAGTGCAGCGATTTAGTAAGTTGGATTGAAAGTGTCAAAGGCTGGTGTTGTGAGGGACAAGTGGAAGGAGAGAGGAGAAAAAGGTGATCACCTTACCATATTTAAAAAAGGTGGTAGAGAAAAAACGGGGAATTATAGACCGGTAAGCCTGGCCTCGGTAGTGGGCAAAATGCTAGAGTCCATTATAAAAGATGTAATAACAGAGCACTTGGAAAACAGTGACTAGTGGGGTACCTCAGGGATCGGTGCTAGGACCTCAGCTATTCACAATATATATTAATGATCTAGACGAGGGAACTAGATGTAATATCTCTAAGTTTGCAGCCGACACAAAGCTGGGTGGGCGTGTGTGCTGTGAGGAGGATGCAGAGAAACTCCAGTATGATTTGGACAGGTTGGGTGATTGGGCAGATGCATGGCAGATGCAGTATAATGTGGATAAATGCGAGGTTATCCACTTTGGTGGCAAAAACAGGAAGACAGATTATTATCTGAACGGCAATAGATTGGGAAAAGGGGAAGTGGAACGAGATCTGGGAGTCCTTGTGCACCAGTCGCTGAAGGTAAGCATGCAGGTGCAGCAGGCGGTTAAGAAGGCAAATGGTATGTTGGCCTTCATAGCGAGAGGATTCGAGTACAGGAGCAAGGATGTCTTGCTACAGTTGTACAAGGCCTTGGTGAGACCACACCTTGAGTATTGTGTGCAGCTTTGGTCGCCTTATCTGAGGAAGGATGTTCTTGCCATGGAGGGAGTGCAGCGAAGATTTACCAGACTGATACCTGGGATGGCAGGAATGACGTATGAAGAGAGATTGGGTCGATTAGGCTTATATTCGCGAGAGTTGAGAAGAATGAGATGGGATCTCATTGAAACTTATAAAATTCTAACAGGACTAGACAGACTAGATGCAGGAAGGATGTTCTCGATGGCGGGGGAGTCCAGAACCAGAGGTCTAAGGATAAGGGGTAAGCCATTTAGGACTGAGATGAGGAGGAATTTCTTCACCCAGAGAGTGGTGAACCTGTGGAATTCTCTACCACAGAAGGCAGTTGAGGCCAATTCATTAAATATATTCAAGAAGGAGATAGATATATTTCTTAAGGCTAAAGGGATCAAGGGATATGGGGAGAAAGCAGGGACAGGGTACTGAATTTGGATGATCAGCCATGATCTCATTAAATGGCGGAGCAGGCTCGAGGGGCCGAATGGCCTACTCCTGCTCCTATCTTCTATGCTTCATTGCTGTCCAGAACGGGGTCGGCCTCTCCAGGGGCGACGGGACCGATCACCTGGCTTGCCACAATCCTGTGGATGCACGCCTCAAGATCGCTGAGGGGTTGCAGCTGAGGCCGCCCTCCACCCGTCCATTGCTGCTGAGATAGCTTGGCCGGCAAGAAAAAGGACGGCGTCTGAGTAAATATACAGCCATGGTCTTGCCTGATGTGCCTCCCATAATTGAATAGCCCTTACTGTATGCAGCCATGGTCTTGCTGATGTGCCTCCCATAGGCGAATAGCCCTTACTGTATGCAGCCATGGTCTTGCCTGATGTGCCTCCCATAGGTGAATAGCCCTTACTGTATGCAAAGTGTGGAATGTGCATGTGTGTTTCATGAGAGGGCCATAGGTGTTGGAGGAGTGTTGGGCATTGGGGTTTTAAGACCCTCTGGCCATAGAGTGAGGTTCAGATGGAGGGATGGAGAGGTATTGAAAAAAAGCCACTCATCCTGACGACCCGAGTGAGGTCGTTGAACTTTTTTCGACATTGAGTATGGGTCCTGGGCACCATGCTCCTGGAGGAGACGCTCTGAGCCACCTCCCTCCACACTCTTCTGTACTCGCGCGGCAAAGGCCTCCTGCCACTCTCAGGAAAGAGTATAGATCTTCTGTGCTCCACCACGTCAACCAGAGCATCCAAGGCCCGCTCGCTGAAGCGCTGAGCTCGTTCTCTTATCCTCTCCATAGTCCTTGGCTGGAAGATTTAGGCACAGGTCTCTCCAGGCCGAGATTCAAGGCTCCAATGAGCAGGGTGTGGCTGGAGAGCAAGATCGACGTCATAACGGCACAGAAGGAGGCCATTCGGCCCATCGAGTCCGTGTCAGCTCTCTGTGGAGCGGTCCAGTCAGTCCCATTCCCCCGCTCTATCCCCGTAGCCCTGCAAGTTTATTTCCCTCAAGTGCCTATCCAGTCTCCCCTTGAAAACATTGAGGGCGCAAATATCGTCTGGACGCAAATATTAGCGCCTGGCGCTAATTATCGGCACTGACTGGAAACTTCACTTTTACCGCCCCGGGAGGTGAGTGGAGCGCTAAATCAGGCGCTGCACACCTGTCTTAAGGCGCAAAGGCCAAGGAGTGAGGCGCTAACTCAGAGCGCTGGCGAAGCTCATGTAATGTCAGTCAGCAATGGAACACACACACAATGGCACGGGCCAGTTCTTAAAGGGGATGGTTAATCTTGCTTTCCATCCACATCCTGTTCATTGCAGCCTTGAATCTCGGCCTGGAGAGACTTGCACATCAAATGTGCTGGAAAGAACAATGGAGAGTACCAGGCAAAGAGCTCAGAGTGCAGCTCCCACAGTCTCTGCTAAATCGATACAAGGAATGGCAAATCAAAATGAACCTGCAAAGTGCTGCTCAGTACCCAAAACTCCTTCACACAACGTTGAATCTCTCCAGAAGTCTCTCCCTCTCTCTCTCAGAATGCGTGGTTCAAAAATGCCACCAACAATAAAAGACAGGAAGAGGCCCCCTTTGAATAGCGCCCCCCCCAGCCCCACAGCGATTGATAGCGTTCCAGTCTTCTGGTCGTTGGAAGCGCCAGGCGGTAAGGCAGGGGGCGCCACTTAATTTCCGCTCCGGGGCGCCACAAGGGCGTTGCACCATGGAATGACGTCACAATCTGCGCGCGCAGGTGGTCGCAGCGGTAAGTTTTAGCGCCGCCGCACAATGTCAAGTTAAGTTCCCGAGCGGCGCAAACATCGCTGCGCCCGGGCGTTAGCGGCTTTGCGCCCCATTAGCGCCCTCTTAAGGCGCTAACAGGAGGCGCAACCAAGTGAATTTTTACCCCTGAGTGTCTCCGCTTCTACCACTTCCGTTGGCAGCGAGTTCCAGGTCCTCACCACTTGCTGCGTAAAAAAGTTTTTCCTCACATTCCCCCTGTATCTCTTGCCCAAAACCTTAAATCTGTGTCCCCTAGTCCTTGTACCATCAACTAGTGGGAACAGCCTTTCCCCGTCTAGCCTATCCAAACCCGTCATAATCTTATACACCTCTATCAAATCACCCCTCCACCTCCTTTGCTCTAATGAAAACAAATCCAGCTTCTCCAACCTGTCCCTGTAGCTAAGATCCCCCATCTCCGGAACTATTCTGGTAAATCTCCTCTGCACCCTCTCAAGGGCCTTCACATCCTTCCTAAAGTGTGGTGACCAAAACTGGACGCAATACTCCAGTTGTGGCCTAACCAGCGCTTTATAAAGGTTCAGGAATGTGAGGTGTGCCTCGTGTTAGGTAGAGATTGTTCATAGGTGAGTGATGGGTGGGGTTAAAGGAAGAGCAGTAACAGAGTGACCTGGGGGTGTAGTACACAAATCTTTGAAGGTGGCAGGACAATTTGCTGTTAAAAATGCATACAGGTCCTTGGCTTTATAAATAGAATTTACTTCACCTGAGGAAGGAGCGATAGTTCCGAAAGCTTGTGATTTCAAATAAAACTGTTGGACTATAACCTGGTGTTGTGCGACCTCTCAATTTTATAAATAGAGCCATAGAGTACAAAAGCAAGGAATATAAATCACTGGTTAGGCCTCAGCTGGAGTACTGTGTCCAATTCTGGGCACCACACTTTAGGAAGGATGTCAAGGCCTTAGGGATGGGTGCAGGGGTGATGTAGTAGAATGATACCAGGGATGCGGGACCTCAGTCATGTGGAGAGACTAGAGAAGCTGGGGTTGTTCTCCATGGAGCAGAGAAGGTTAAGGGGAGATTTAATAGTGGTGTTCAAAATTATGACGGGTTTTGATAGAGTAGATGGGGAGAAACTGTTTCCACTGGCACGAGGGTCAGCAACCAGAGGACACAAAAGAACCTGAGGGGAGATGAGGTGAATATTATTTACGCAGCGAGTTGTTACGATCTGGAATGCACTGCCTGAAAGGGTAGAGGAAGCAGACTCAATAATAACATTCAAAAGGGAAGTGGATAAATACTTGAAGGGGGAAACATTGCAAGGCTATGGGGAAAGAGCAGGGGAGTGGGAAGAATTGGACAGCTCTTTCAAAAGCTGACACAGGCATAATGGGTCGAATGGCCTCCTTCTGTGCTGTATGTTTCTATGATTGCATCTGTGTAATCATTCAAAAATAATTTATTCTGTAAATTACTGTGGGATCAGAGACCCCTCCAACTTGACCATGTGATGTTTGCAGTGTCCTGTGAAGATGCTTTCACAAGACAATACAAAGCTCCCCATAATTTTTAAATCCAAAAATTAATCTGTGTGTTATTAGCATTTAAATGCTTAGGGGGAAAAATTTGGTATCGCCCATTTTGGAGCGCTAATATCGGTTGGGCGCAAAATTTAGCGACCGGCGCTAGTTATCGCCCGGCGCTAGTTATCGCCTCCGACTGCAAAATTCGCCTCTATCACCCCTGGAGGTGATTTGAGCGCTAAATTAAGCGATGCACACCTCTCTTAAGGAGCTAACGTCGGGGAGCGAGGCGCTACCTCAGAACTCTACCGAAGCTCAGGCGATGTCAGTTACCATGGAAGCCAGAGAGACTGGCGCCATCTAGTTCTTAAAGGGGAGGGGCCATCTTGCTGGCCAGCCACACCCTGCTCATTGCAACCTTCAATCTCGGCCTGGAGTGACCTCTAAAGCAATTGTGTTGGAAGCACTAATGGATAGGCCCAGGGAAAGAGCTCGGCGCTTAGGAACTTCCAAAGTGGTTCTCAGGACCCAAAGCTCCCTTCGGACAGCATCGAATCTCTCCAGACGTCTCTCTCCCTCTCAACCTGCGTGTTCCAAAAATTCCGCCGACAAGAAAAGGCAGGAAGCGCCTGCCTTTAAATAGCGCTCCCCCAGCCCTTTCCCGACTTGAAAACGTTCCCCTCTACCTGTCGTTCCTAGCGGCAGACGCTAAGGCAGGGGGCGCGACTCAATATCCGGTCCAGGGCGCTGCACGCTCGACTGACGTCACGATCTGCGGGCACAGGAGATCGTGGCGGTAGTGTTTAGCGCCGCCGCAAAATGACTGGTCAATTTCACGAGCGGCACTAAAATCGCTGTGCTTGGGCGCTAAGTTCCTAGCACCCCATTAGTGCCCCCCCGGAGGGGCTAACCAACCACATTTTTCCCCATTAATATATTCATATCACATTACTTAATTCACTACTTTAACAGAAGCATTAACCTATTTAGAATAAATGGGTTAACACCGCCTTTAAAAAAGCACACGCAGGAATTTTGTATGACAGTATTAAGGCTGCAATTATTTCTTGGCAACAGTTTGTTGTGACTCAAAATATCACGTTTACAAAAGATTGCATGATAATTAAATCTATGTGGTAACTACAGCCCCTGTGGTGCTGCGTTGCTCTCTAACTCCAAAGCTATTAGTTAGTTGGATTAGTGTAGTAGAACCTAATTAAAGGTGCCTTAGATAAATGGAGCATGTCTGCATCAGTACAGAAACTATAAACCATTTTTACCAGAGACGTGCCCAATTTATATGGGAGATGTACTCTATCTAGCGGGCTGCAGCACCTATTTGAAATTCTAGGTAAATTAATATTGGCTTAGGTATCACGAATGCTGTTTTCATGTGAAATATCAAACACTTTGCCAAGATAGACAAATAATTTACTCAGTTTATGGCATGTCCACACAAGAGCTGACACAAGCCATTCAGTCCCAGATATGGATGCATTGTGAGATTTATTTTACTGCTTAATGTACTGTACTTTCATTTTAGTAGCAGTACCCTCTTGAATTTTTAACAGAGGCTGACTTAAAGGCTTCGTTCTTAACCACCGCCGCCCCCCACCCCCAACCGCCTCACAACGGACGGGAGAGGGTTGGGGTTAAAATATGAAATCTGTGTAATCTGACCCCAACACGCCGTGCATACACCCGCCACCATTTTTACGGCGGTGAATATCGGGGAGTCCGAGTGTCCCGCGATGTAGAGGCAGGCCACTTATTAACATATTTAAATCGGACTCCTGCAGTGTAACTGGGAGCCCGATTTGAAATTAATTGGTGCAGCAGGGGTTTCCTGGGAGTCAGGAAACTTGGCAGTGAAACGGAGGCGAGATTCTGTGACACTTTATCGGGATGGTTAAAGGTCAGGAAGCCCGATCTCAATAAAAGTTCAGTGCTCACAGCTGCTTTCTCAGTTCAATCTGGGACGCGGTTTGGTGAGAGACATATTTGTAGAGTTTTGAGGTTTTCAGACAGAGAAGATCACGATGGGTGGTGCCATGGCTGCTCTCGATTGGACATGAAAATGAGGATCAACAGCAGCAAGGGCATTCTGTGGAGGGAGCTGCAGGTGGCCAGCAGAGAACGGAGCAACAGAGGAAACAGAGGGAGCTCATAGAAGGCTCTACCCACTTACAGGGTCTACAGACAGAGGCCCATCTTCCTCGACCTGTCGGAGGAGCAGTGCTTCTGAAGGTTGAGATTGTCACATCAGGTGGTCGCAGACATCTGCAGCCAGGGAGAATGCCCCTGCTCTTCTTTGAAAAAGTGCCATGGGATCTTTTATGTCCACCTGAGAGGGTATATGGGGCCTCGGTTTAACGTCTCATCCGAAAGACGGCACCTCCAACAGTGCAGCACTCCTCACTTTCAGCCTTGTGCTCAAGTTCGTGGAGTAGGTCTTGAACATAAGAACATAAGAAATAGGAGCAGGACTAGGCCATTCGACCCTTCAAGCCTGCTCCACAATTCAATAAGATCATGGCTGATCTTCTACCTCAACTCCACCTTCCTGCACTATCCCCATATCCCTTGGTTCCCTGAGCATCCAAAAATCTATCGATCTCTGTCTTGAATATACTCAACAACTGAGCATCCACAGCCCTCTGGGGTGGAGAATTCCAAAGATTCACAACCCTTTGAGTGAAGAAATTTCTCCTCATCTCAGTCCTAAATGGCTGACCCGTTATTTTGAGACTGTGACCCCTAGTTCTAGACTCCCCAGCCAGGGGAAACATCCTCCCAGCATCTACCCTGTTAAGCCCTGTAAGAATTTTATATGTTTCAATAAGATCACATCTCATTCTTCTAAACTCTAGGGAATATATGCCTATTCTTCTCAATCTCTCCTCATAGAACAATCCCCCCCATCCTAGGAATCAGTCTTGTGAACCTTCGATGCACTCCCTCTAAGGCAAGAATATCCTTCTTTAGGTTAGGAGACCAAGGGGGAAAAATTCAGTTGGTTGCGCCTCCCGTTAGCGCCTTAAGAGGGCGCTAATGGGGCGCAAAGCAGCTAGTGCCCGGGCGCAGCGATGTTTGCGCCGCTCGCGAACTTAACTAGACATTTTGCGGCGGCGCTAAAATTTACCGCCGCGATCTCCTGCGCACGCAGATCTTGACGTCATACGAGGGTGCAACGCCCTTGTGGCGCCCCGGAGCGGAAATTGAGTGGCGCCCCCATCCTTTCAGCCTGGCGCATCCAACGACCGGAAGACTGGAACGCTATCAGTCGCTGTGGGGCTGGGGGGGGGGGGGGCGCTATTTAAAGGGGGCCTTTTCCTGTCTTTCTCTGTGGTTGACATTTTTGCACCACTCGTTCTGAGAAAGAGAGAGAGATTCGGAGAGAGAGAAAGAGAGACTTCTGCATTGAGTCAATGCTGTGTGAGGTACTTTTGGCTACTGATCATAACTTGGCAGGTACTTTGGTTTTTGGCCTTCATAACTTTGCTTGCTAAGAGACTATGGGGGCTGCACTGATTGGGGGCGTCGTCCTGCGCCACCAGAATCGGAGGACACAGAGACGCAGAGAGAGAGTGGCAATGATGGCCAGACGGAGGAGGGCCAACAGGCGTATGTACAGGAGAGCTTACCCTCCCAGGGTATATCGTGAACAGCTCTCCTACATTCATATGTCTGAGCAGCAGTGTTTGCGAAGGCTGCGCTTCAGCAAGGAGGTGGTCACTGAGCTCTGCCACCTGCTGCAGCCAGATCTGCAGCCTCAACTGAGGTCCAGGACGTCTCTGTCGGTGGCAGTGAAGATTACAGTGGCTCTGAACTTTTATGCTACTGGCTCATTTCAATCTGCTGCTGGGGACATCGCCAATATCTCCCAGTTCGCGGTGCACTGCTGCATCAGGAAGGTCACAAATGCCCTCTTTAAAAGGAGACGAGAGTACATCTCTTTCCCCATGACCCCAGACAAGCAGCATGAATGCGCTCTGGGCTTTGCCAGGATAGCGGGCTTCCCCATGGTGCAGGGCGCCATTGACTGCACGCATGTGGCTTTGCGTGCTCCGCATGTGAATGCCGAGGATTTCCGGAACAGAAAGGGGTTCCATTCCTTGAATGTTCAGTTGGTCTGTGACCACAGACAGCTGATACTCGCTGTCAATGCCCACTATCCTGGCAGCTGCCACAATGCTTTCATCCTGCGCCAGACTACTGTGGCAGAACTTTTTGAGGCACCGCATCAGCCAGTTGGTTGGCTTCTCGGGGACAAGGGGTATCCACTGAGCACCTGGCTGATGACACCGCTCCGTATGCCCAACACCCCTGCTGAGCTGCGGTACAACGAGAGCCATCAAGCTACCAGGAACATCGTTGAGCACACAATTGGCGTGCTGAAGCAACGGTTCCGCTGTCTGGACCATTCTGGAGGAGCCCTGCAGTACTCGCCTGAGCGAGTTTCCCACTTCGTAGTTGTGTGCTGCATGCTGCATAACATGGCAATCCTCAGGACCCAGCCAATGCCACCAGGCCTTGGAGCACCACCAGAGGAGGAGGAGGAAGAGGAGGAGGAGGATGATCATCAGCAGCACCAAGGCGGGAGGGCGGCCCACAATGTTGAAACTGCAAGGGCCGTCCGTCAACGTCTGATAGCAAGCCGCTTCTAGGCCCCTGCTGAGGAAATGGCTTCTGCCATTGAGAACAACATGAATGAAACCAACCCGCAACCCCTAAGCCGGCCAAGGAAGTAATGATTCCAAAGACCAAACATGTACATTTTGAATACAAAAACTTATTTATTTTACAAACTCTGTGTGTGTCATTTCTTCATGACAAATTAATAGAAAGAAATACAAAAAAACAGTCATTAACATAACTGGTTCTCACAACCTGGAGATAATGTCCAAAACACTAAACAAAAGTTTAAACACGAACCTCGGCCTTTAATAAAAAATTGACAAACATTTTGTCACACCTCCTACTTTTTGCCCTTCGAGGGTGATCTCCTTCCCTTGCGCACTTCCCCCCTTCCCACCCTACTGCTCCTCCGTAATGGGACCTCAGTGGCTGCAGCAAGGCTGGTGGAAGGCTGCTGATTCTCATAACCTGAGACTGCAGATGCCCTTGAAGAACGGCCTCGACCAGCTCTGGGCCTGGAGGGCCCGGCTGCAGACTGCACCAACTCTGCATGGGCGGCAGCAGTCTGTCCTACAGGCGGTGGCAAGTGCAGTGGAGAAGTGACAGTGGTGGCAGCAGGAATGCTGCCATCTTGAGAGAGGACAGCAACTCCCTGCTCGACCGACACACTGGCACTCCCACGGGGCAGCACTTCAGCATCCGGAGCAATCTGCTGGAGCACAGATTGCTGGCCTGCTGCGGCGCGGTGAGAGCCCCGGGAAAATGTGTCCGAACCATCGAGGATGGCAGCAGTCAGTGCTCGCATGGCCTCAATCTGAGTCTGCATGACAGCAGTCTGAGACTGAATTGCAGCACTAAGCGGTAGCGTGGCATCCGCCTGTGCTACAGCGAAGTGCTCCACACTCCTTGCCAGTGATTCAATGCATTCGGGCACCCTTCCCACTGCACCCATGAGCTCAGTGTGCATGTCCACCGCCTGGGTGTTCATTTCAGCGATGAGCCGCTCCTCCTCTGCGTCCAGTGCAGCAGGACTCGCTGGCCTACTCTCCCTCCGGGGAGAAGGCCCCCGAGCTTCCCTACCCCCATCGCGTTGCTGCAGCCCGCTGGGTCCTGGAGCTTCACCCTCATCAGACCCTTCCCCCCTGCTCCCCTCCAGGGAAGGCGTGTTCCCAGTGTGGGCATGGGCTTCCTCGGGAGAGGGTGGCACTGATGCTCCGCCTTCATCTTCCTCCTCGCCTGCAGCTTCACTCCCACTGGCAGCTTGAAGGCCCGTCTCCTCAGCTGGTGAAACACCATCTGAAAGCAGGGAGGTACAAGAGTGGCTTTAGCATGAGGACAGGGTGGCAGTAAGGGAGGAATGAGTGCAGCGATTTAGTACGTTGGATTGAAAGTGTCAAAGGCTGGTGTTGTGAGGGACAAGTGGAAGGACAGAGGACAAAAAGGTGATGACCTTACCATTGCTGTCCAGAACGGGTTCGGCGTCTCCAGTGGCGACGGGACCGATCACCCGGCTTGCCACAATCCTGTGGACGCGCGCCTCAAGATCGCTGAGGGGTTGCAGCTGAGGCCGCCCTCCACCCGTCCGTTGCTGCTGTCTCCTATTATGAGACAGCTTGGCCTGCAAGAAAAAGAACGGCGTCTGAGTAAATATACAGCCATGGTCTTGCCTGATGTGCCTCCCATAGGTGAATAGCCCTTACTGTATGCAGCCATGGTCTTGCCTGATGTGCCTCCCATAGGTGAATAGCCCTTACTGTATGCAGCCATGGTCTTGCCTGATGTGCCTCCCATAGGTGAATAGCCCTTACTGTATGCATAGTGTGGAATGTGCGTGTGTGTTTCATGAGAGGGCCATAGGTGTTGGATGAGTGTTGTGCATTGGGGTTTTAAGACCCTCTGGCCATAGAGTGAGGTTGAGATGGAGGGATGGAGAGGTATTGAAAAAAAGCCACTCACCCTGACGACCCGAGTGAGGTCGTTGAACTTTTTCCGACATTGTATATGGGTCCTGGGCACCATGCTCCTGCAGGAGACGCTCTGAGCCACCTCCCTCCACACTCGTCTGTACTCACGCGGCAAAGGCCTCCTGCCACTCTCTGGGTACAGTATTGATCTTCTGCGCTCCACCGCGCCAACCAGAGCATCCAAGGCCCGCTCGCTGAAGCGCTGAGCTCGTTCTCTCACCCTCTCCATGGAAGATTTATGATGTGGAGATGCCGGCGTTGGACTGGGGTGGACAAAAATGAGAAGTCGCACAACACCAGGTTATAGTCTGTAAGGGGTGAGACCTGTGGCTCTGTGCTTAGCCTGGGTGCTAGTGCGAGGTTAGGCCTTGTTGCCTGTTCTGGTCTCCAGCCAGCCTGGTAACACTAGACCCCTGTGAGTGGTTCGACCCACTCGCCCTTACGGTTCTGACACTGGACTTAGGTGCGAGAGCAATAATGCAGAGAAAACTCAGGTAGACCCGGTTGAATAGTGCGAAATGGAAAATCTTTATTGCATATTATTCAAGATTATGAGATACATGTCATAAGCACAGATTAATGACAGTACAATCTTACACGCAGTTATGTAACTAATTTTAGGGAAACGAGGAGCGCACGACACATCGTAAAAGGGGGCACACATTACAATTATCCTTAAAACTTAAACCCTCCCCTATCAATACCTGTCCTAAACTAGATTTGTAGGATCGAGACTCATGCTCACCACTCGTGATAACTCGGAGAATTCCGAAACTCTGCTCGGATGTTTTTCCCGCAGCACCTGACCACCCACGTGTTGATCAGGGGTCTCTGTACCCCACTTGTTTACTCGTTTTCTGCTCCGGCTAGCAGGCTGGACCGTCTGCTGTCATGAAGATCTGTGTTGTCCTCGGAGTTCCGACACTACTCAAAAAAAGAGTCTTCCTGTGCCCTTACACCGATGCGATAAAATTCGAAGAATGGTCTTCCTGGGCAAGGAAAAGTGTTTATTCGACTTACAGGCGCGGTCGGGGCTTACTGACCGTGGCGATACGTATTGTCGTCTTCTTCTCTTCTCATCTCATCTCATCTCATCTCATCTCATCTCGGGCCTTCGGTTCCAACACCGTTTACCGACTTCTCGGGATGGTGTGCCCGTTTCAAGGCTTCACAGCCCAGTTCTTCACAGATCTTCGCGGCAAGCCACGAGGTTGATCCTGGCGGATCAGAAAGTTCAATAGTCTTCCAGCAAGTCGAGCAGCAAGAGGCAGAGACAGCAGTCAAGAGTCAAGAAGACAGATGGATGGTTGTACCTTACAGTTATAGTGCTGTAATTCCTCTTTTCCCGCCCGATCTTAATGTCTTTCTTTTGTCAAGGTTTTGGCGCTTAAACTTCTTGTATAGGGTGATCTCCGTTTAATGGGTTTCGGTGATACTTGTAACTGCCTGAGTACCCGTTAATACTTCTCCCATTGTGGAACCGGCCAGTAGTCTCCCTGGAGGGGTTTTGGGGCTTCCAAATGTTTTCTGTAACTACCCGCAAACGGCTCTCTCATCGTAGAGTCGTGGGGATTTTGCATATTAATGTCTTTGGATGGGTTCTTGATCGCTCGGTACAATAGCCCTTATTCGCACCTGGGAGACCGATTCCAGTATTTATGTGTAAAATGCAAACCCATTATGTCTTGTGATTTATCTCAAATGTGCTGAGTCTTGTCCGATCTCGCACAAATGTTTATTGGAACGCCATCTTGTCTGCTCATTGAAAAGTCTAGAACGTTCTGCCACGAGGCGTGGCGGCCATTTTACAGGCTGCTTGTGTCCACTTTGAAAACCTGACAGCATTCTGCTGAAATAAAGCTGTTTGTACGAAACTATATGTCTCCTTCTTATTTTATAAAATCGCGATAATTTTGCGAATTCTACAGTCCCTCCTGTTGATGCGAATAACTCCGCTTATCGTATCAAAAATAGTGTGGTGAGCAATATTATCTCGATTCTCCAGATCTAAAAATCCCCATAACTTAAAACTATCTAGGGTCTCTGTGTCGTCCTTATTTCCCAGGAAAAACTACATTCTTATAACACCGTAGGCAGCATTTGCCTTTAACTTACTCCACTTGTATTTTCCTTCCAGGTGTAACCAGGCCGATGCCTCTCGCACCACCTGCATATGCATATTTTTTATTCAAGGAAAAAGAAAACAACAAAAACAAAACCAAACAATCATATTCAACAACACTTGACCAAAATAATCAAAACCAACTCTTAAATATGTAGAGTTCCAAACTTAATTACAGTTTCTGAGAAAAATCACGATCGATTACAACACTTCCGAGGCGCACGTGGAAAACGGGAGTGACGCCATTTTGTCTGTTTACACGGTGCTTTCATCGTGCACGTGCACGTAACGTTCTCGCCACTCTCCCGTGTTTTCGTTCTTGGTGAGGCGTTTGCCTCTCTTACAATGCACGACCAATAAGTATATCACAATAAACACTTGGCATACTACTAAAATGTGGGAGGCTATTCTAATCCAGGAAGGCACTTCAATGTTGGTGAACAGATTCCACCACGGTGGAATTACTATGTCCAGAATTTCTGTCCCTATCTCGACAGTCTTTTGTTCTAGGGTGTAAAAATGTTTTTGCGATACCGCGACGGCTTTCAAAAGCTTGGTGAGGTGTTCAGGGAGAGGGGGAATGAGGTATCCGAAATGCGCGACGAATCGCTGCAGGTCGGTGAAGTTCTCTTTTACGGTAAGATGAACCGTGGATGGTTCAGGGATTGGGACAATTCGCTGTTGTGCTACTTGAACTTCCGCCCTGGGTTTGAAACAGAAACTGCTGTCACTCACCGGACACCGGCTACGGTTTCCATGCTGGTAGTGTTGCGCTGCAGTGGTAACACAATATGTTCCACCCCCGATGTATGCTACCTGCGGAGGCACATGATCTTGTGCCATTGCCTCCATGGTGCAATTCATGGGCTTGGCACCAGCCGTTCTGAACCCGCACTGTGGTGTTAAAAAGGCATTCAAGTGCTGGGGACCCAGTATTATGTGTGCTCCCCGGCCACGACAACCAGAGAGATCTGTACCTGTCATCGTTTGCTCCCAGCGGATGACGTAAGGTGGAACCGCTGCATAGCGAATGTGGGCTCCCCCCTGAATGACACCAATGTTCTCTACCCGATACACCGGGGCGGGCTTTGTTGTGTCGCCCAAAACCGGCATACGTAATACTATACCCATGATAGTATGGTTTGATCGTCCGCAGTCCACGGGGACTGGGTATGCTTCTGAAGCTAGTCTGAGCTGGCACGGGTTTAATGCGTTCTGAAAAGGGTGGAGCGCCTGCAGGTGTTTGTTACTTATCCAGGACGGGACCAAACCTTGTTTTAAATCCTCCAAATTACTGCGGCCCTCGCCCAGTAACCACGCCCCGTAAAGCACGCACACCTCATTCTGCGCAGCCTGATCGGACGCATTCCGATCTTCCCTAATCAGGGCATTTACCGTACGCGCATGTTTCTCTAGTTCGGCTATTATTTCTTTTAAATGGAGAGTCATGGCCTGGTCCTCGTGTAACCCAGACCCAACCACCTTATTTTCATCTGTGAGAATGCTTTTTAATTGTGTTTTTAAGCCATTAATCTGGGTCTGCAGTTCCACGCTGTCTAGAGAGTTGACCACAGATGTACCTGTATTGAAAGCAGTGAACACGTCGTTCACAACACCCCTTCTTTGTCTCCCCACCTGATCCAAAACTTCATGTGGTGCGGTGTACAAACTTGTTTTATCAATTTCCGCGAAATCGAACTCATAAAATTGTCTAAACATCTTGGTCAACAGGACCTGATATAACTGTTCCGTCTTTTTGGGGCACCACTCTGGTAACTGCACCTCGGTGAGATTTAAAATCACCGAGGCCACCGCGTAATGTACCCCCTGAAATAGTATCTGGTCTGTGGGGACCAGTACCAAACCATTCCCGGGTCCCTTACTGGTTTTAGGGCATCCTTCTTCCTTAGCTAGAACCACCGGAATCGTGGGCGGGGCTTTGCGTGGGCGCGTAATGAGTTCAGTGGCATTTACCGGGATCGGGGAGTATGGGGCTCCGCACCCCCTGGTGCTCACATCCCACCTCATCCGCTGTCCGTTATCCTGCCATTGATTGATGAAAAATATGGAGATGCCTTTGGGGCAAACGTACTTTGACCCCCACATACATACATAAATTCCCTCATCCGGTTCCCACCATTTGTCCCAACAGACTCTCACTTGTCCGTTTGTCCCCGTAATTGTCCGATGGGTATTATTACCCAGTCGCTCCCACTCGACCGAAGAGTTCCTCATGTTTTTGCTCAGCTTTCGTAGCCACCACCATCGGCTCAATGGGACATTCCCATTACAAGTCAAACAAATCCGTTTGCCGACGGTGACACTGACTCTGGGTGCGATGATCCTTACTTTGGGGCACATTAAAGAAGTCTCTTGGTAGGCAAAACCCGATGTACTGGAATACTCAGTTGAATTAGTTCCCAGCCATCCTGGCCACCTTCCCTTGTGGAAATAGGTGGTGGTCTCCTCAGCCTCTCGCCTTCCGGTCCCATCCACCGCGATGGGGGCCGTGTCCCCGGAGCATCCAAACACCACGACATCCTTGGTGTGGCCTCGATAGGCCAATCCACATCCGATTACCGCGAGCAATACTAGAATTCGTTCCATCCTTCCTTGGTTCCTGTGATCAGATAGAATGAGGTAGCCAGCCTCCCAAGAGTCTCTGGCTTTTGTGAAGGGTGAGCGGGTCCCCTGACCTCGCCTCACGTAAGAAGACATGTGCGCTGGATAGACTTTAACTATTCCTATCTCTAAAAAAACTCCCATCATTTTACCTCTTTCTGTTAAACAAAATTAAACTACCGACTTAAACCGATTTAAAACTATAAACTTATAACCTGATTTAAAACTATAAACTTATACTTAACCTGATTTGAAACTATAAACTTATACTTAAACTTATCACTGTACAGCACCGCCCGTTCCCAGGGCGGCCTACTCAAATTCTGCGGTCGCTGCCGCAGGCTTCTCCCAACGGTGGGAGGGCATTGACCCCTCCCTTTGATCTGCCGCAGCCTGTTGCTGCTGCGCTGCGACTGGACTCTCCCTGGGCTGCCTTAGCCTTGAGCCTATGCCTTGGGACACTCTGGGGACTTGACCATATCTTCCTGGGCTGGGGTATCCGACTTGACCTACGGAGAGCTACCGGGGGCAGGAACTCCAGGACCGACGGACCGGGTTCCGAGACTTCCACCGTGGCGACCTGTGGTCCCACCACAGTCGCTGGCTCCGCCTCCCCTGACTCCGCCTCCCTGAACTCGGGATCTGCAGCTTGTGGCACCGCCCTACTTGGCCCAGTAGGCGGCCCTTCACTCGCAGTCCCTACCTCCCTCGAGGGCAAGACGTTCAAGGCGGGCGGCTCGGGCTCTGAGGCTTCCATCGCCACGCCCTGTGGTCCCACCACAGCGGCTGGCTCCGCCTCCCCTAGCTCCGCCCCCCTGCGTTCGGGACCTGCAGCTTCGGCCTCCACCCTTTGTGGATCTCTATCTGCAGCCCCTGTCCCCCCTATACTTGAATCGGGGCGACCCTTTCGTCCTCCGATTCCAGCTCCTCCTCGCTTGTGTCACTATCTTCGTCAAGCTCCTCGAACTCTTCCTCATCTGTCTCCCAACCCCAATAAAATATCTCACATTTTTCTAGGATGTCCTCTCCCCTGATGCAAGCTGCTTTGCCTGCCTGTGTGCCCTGTGACTCTACCTGGGGCTGCGAGTCCCCACTCGCAGGTTTGGCCCCTGTGGTAGGCCCTTGTGCGCCCGGCTTATACAGTTTGCACTGATTTACGTGGAACCACTTAGTGCGCCGAGGTACCTTTACGGCGTATACCATGGGACTCGCCTTATCTACAATGCTGTAGGGTCCCATATACAGTGGTTCCAGACTCCCTACTCTGGCGTAGTTTCTGACCATGACCTGGTCTCCTACTTCCCACTCCCGCTTTTTGCGGGGTTCCAGCAACAGGCGATTGCCCTGATGCTGCCTTCCCATGTTCCCAGCCGCCTGCTCATAAACCTGCTTCAGGCGCTCCAAGAGGGTCTGGACGAACTTGTACCTGCTTATCTCTTGGAGCTGACCCTCAGTGAGCACCGGCGCTAGCACATGGGTGGGGGTTCGCATGATCCTCCCAGTCATCACCTCGTGCGGGGAATACCCCGTACTTTTCGACTGACTGGCCCGGACCCCCATGAGGACTAGAGGCAGAACCTCCGCCCATTTTTGGGGCGAGTTCATAGTCTCTTTCCTCAATTTCTCCTTCAGGGTCCGGTTCATGCGTTCAACAATCCCGGATGACTGGGGATTGTGCGCTACGTGCCATTTCCCTTCAATGCCCAAAAGCATGAGGGTGTTCTGCATCACCTGGCCGGTGAAATGACTCCCTTGGTCTGACTCCACAAAACGGGGAAGTCCCCACCGCGAGAACACTTCCCGGACCAAGATTTTTGCAGTACCCAGTGCTGTAGCTGTTCTACAGGGGAAGGCTTCCACCCATTTGGAAAACACATCCACCAAGACGAGACAGTATTTATAGCCTCCCTGGGTGGTGGGCAGGGGCCCTATATAGTCGATCTGTATCGACTGCCATGGTCCCTCTACCCTCCTGATGTGCCCCATGGGCACTTTCCTTTTCTGGGGGTCTGGGTTGTTTGCAGCGCACACGAGACAGCTTGCACAGAACTCGCGGACCTGCTCCCTGAGCCCCGGCCACCATCCCGCTTGCTCTACCCGTTGCCAGGTAACCTCGGGCCCGGGGTGCCCTGCCCCCGGTCCCTCATGAGCCAACTGGAGGAATTCCCTCCTGTGCTGCTGCGGCACAACCCACTGCTCCTCGCGGAACAGCATGCCTTCCTTAACGGAGAGGGTTGCCGTACTGTACGGACCCTCTACCTGCTTCCCCTCAGCAAGGGTTCTGAGGACTGCTTTTAGGGCGGGATCCTGGTTCTGGACGGTCTTAAGGTCTAGGGGCAATGCTACCCTGGTGTTCCCGGGATTCCCGTCCCTGCCTTGGATCGCTGCCACGGGTCTGGGCCCATAGGGGTCCCAGAAAATGCCGTTGCGGGCACCCTCCCTGGCTAGCGCATCCGCCTGTTGGTTGCCCTCCCCACGGGGCTCTGTGGAGGAGTGAGCCTTCACCTTATGGATGAAAATCTCCCCTTCCTCCCCTACTGCTGCTAGGATCTTTTCCAGCAAGGGCTTCACCGTTAAAGTTCGTCCGTCCGCGGAGGTGTATCCACGGCGGGACCAAATGGCCAGGTATTCCGTACACGAATTGCATGTGAACATACTGTCCGAGCAAATCGTGTATGGGGTTGGGAAAGTTTCTGGGTGGGTAACAACGTACACCACTGCAGACAGCTCAGCCTGCTGCGCGCTCATGGTGCTAGGGAGCTTAATCGCCAGGGCAAGGTTTGCCGCAGGGTCATAAACTCCACACCCTGTGAGTCGTTCGCCAGCGGACACTGTGCTGGAACCATCAACATAAATCTCGCGCCCAGTGGGATGTATCCCGGCCCGCAAACCTATGTTGACTTCCCACACCCCTTCCACCGAACACTGGTGGGCTGTACCGGGGTATACCAAATTGGCCGCAAGCCTGGGCTCGCAAAGACCTTTAACTCTAAGATCCATCTGGGAAAGAAGAAGGGTCCAGCGCGCAATACGCACGCTGCTTACGGTCCCATCTTTAATCCTCCCATCTAGAAGCATCTTAGTTGGTGTGTGATGGGTGAGGAGAGTGATGGGAGAAAGCCCTGTGAAGATCGCTGATCTTTTCACAGCCCAATGCGTGGCTAAAAGGTGCCTTTCACAATTGGAGAAACTTCTCTCCACATCCGTTAACACCCTGGACGAATATACAACCGGCCTCAGCTTGCCGTGACGCTCTTGGAGCAGCACAGCGCTCAAGCTGTCCCCGCTGGCAGCTACCTCCAGGAAAAACTCCTTCCCCCCATCTATGGCCCCTAAAGCTGGCGCGGTCTGCAAATCCCTTTTTAACTTCTCGAAGGCTGCCTGGCAGCCCTCGTCCCAAGACCACTCCACTCCCTTATGGAGGAGTCGGAGCAGCGGCGCCGCTGTGGCCGCATAGTCTTCGATAAAATCCCTGCAGTAACCGGTCAGTCCCAAGAAGGACCTCACACCCCTTATGGTGTTGGGAATCGGTAACTCTTGCACCGACTCCCTCCTAGCCTTATCTATGGCTCTTTCCCCAGCGCGAATGGTCAGCCCCAGGAATTTTACTTCCTGCTGACCGATACGTGCTTTCTTAGGGTTCACTTTAAAACCCTTTCTCGCTAGCAGCTCCAATAACTCGGCCAGCAGTGGTCCATGCTCCTCCCTTGAATCCGTAAATAGGAGCAAATCATCCACGTACTGCACTATCTGATTGGGCTGACTAAACTCCTTCAAACTTCCTGCCATACACTGATGGAAAATACTGGGGCTGTTGTGGAAACCTTGTGGCAGACAGTTCCATGTGTACTGTTGTCCTTTGAAAGTAAAGGCAAACTTGTACTGGTCCTCTCGCCGCAGCGGGATGGACCAAAAACCGTTCGAGATATCCAGCACCGTGAACGTGGTCGCGGACGCTGGGATACTCCCTATTAGGTCAGCGACTGCTGCTACCGTGGGCGCGCAGGCGGGAATGTTACTGTTAAGGACTCTGTAGTCCACCGTGGCCCTCCACGAATTATCCGGCTTCCTAACCGGCCATAATGGGGAGTTCACGTGTGTGGCTATCGGCCTCAACACGCCCTGCTGCACCAAGGAGGACATTGCTGTCTCCATATCGGGTTCTGCTTCTTTGGGGAAGTTATACTGCTTTTGGGGCCGGGTCATGGGGTCCCCATCTACTCTGACCTCAAACCCGGTAACCCTCCCACAATCGTGCTTGTGGGTTGCAAACGCGTGCATATTATCTGAAACGTACGTTTGCATGTCCGTTGGGACATCCGCGACCATAAGCCCGAGGTCGTAGCCTCCGGATGGCTTCATGGTACACAGGGCCCCTTCACCTTCCTCCCCCGGAATTACCACTACCTCGCCTTCTTCACCCTTAGCCCCCCAGAGGCAGTGATTCCTGAGGTCCACGAGGATCCCGTGCCCCGATAGGAGATCGGATCCGAGGATGCCTCTCCCACCCACCTCTTGCAATTTCATCAGTATGCACTTCCACGTGGTGTGGAGTGCTCCTAAATGAATGGATAGCGGAAGGGAGAACGCGCCAGCCTGCTCTTTTCCCGTGAACTCCGCTAATGTGAATGGGACCTTGGTAGATAGCAGTGAGTCAAAAGGGCTATCCGTATGAATCACGGTGCATGAAGCTCCCGTGTCCAACAAATAACTACCCTTCTGTTGCTCTACCTCCATCTCCACCAGGGGTCGCTTCCACGCATCATAGCTGAGCGGACACAGGTAGACGGGCTGTGCGGGCTCTAGTCATTGGGTACTATTGGACCGGGCTGCGGCATCTGCGGGGCCGGTAGCAACCGCCACCCTTCCATGCGAACTCATGAGGGTGCGCATGGCTCCCAACACTGATTCGATCGCATCGGGATGGATAGGTGCACTAGCTCCCCTATCGGAGACAGGCGCCTGGGCTCGGACTGCGGGATTTTTATCCCTGGACTCCTTCCAAGGGTTCCTGCAGTTCTTGCGCCAATGCCCTGTCTTCCCACACCCGTAACAAGCATTACTGGCCTGCGGGGCGCGGTTACCCTCCTGATGCCACTCCTTTTGAGCCGGGGCTGCGGGTTGTGCCTCATGCACCTTTCCCTTAAGGGGACGTGCTCCCGTACTCCTGGTATTACGGTACCCTACCGTGAGTCGATTTAGGACCGACTCCTCTGTAGTGGCGGGGTTAGTGGGATCAAACCACGCTTTTGCCTGCTCCCTTACGGCTGGCAAACTGTTGGTTACTATACACCTGAGCCAATGAGTTAAACTGGCACCGTCTATGCGGCAACGCGCTGGCGCGCCTGGGCAGCTACGCTGGTATACTGGCCACAGCCTGTCGGCGAAAACCTTCGGGGGTTCTCCCTCCATCTGCACTGTTCGTCCCAATCTAACGAACGGACCTTCATCGTCCATTCCCAACAGTTCTAGGACCTCATCTCTTAGCTCCCCATAGGTATTAGTTCCCCTCTTGCTCTCGTCTGAGAGACACTGAAGGATCGAGCTGTCTAATGAGAATAACAGCATTTTTGCTTTTTCCCCATCATCGCAGCCATTAATGGCTGCGGTTTGCTCTACTTCCCTGAAATGTACGGAAGGGTCGTCTGACTCGGCCAGCTTCCGTACGTGACTGATCATAACCCTCAGCTGGTGTGAGCTGTGAGGCAACACAAGCTGGTTGAGGAGATCCCCCTCTTCCCCACCTGCTCCGTTCGGGCCCCTCTTGATACCCGTGACCGGACACAACAGTCCCGGCTTCACTTCTACCTCAGTGGGCTCTTTCTCTACTTCTACCACTTCCTCCCTCACCCAGGTTGCCGAATAGCTGGGTGGCGCGGAGGGCACAGTGGCTAATACCTCCTCTGCTTTGTTCGGTGGGGATTTCTGAAATCCCTCATCCACTAGCGGCTGGTGTGCTGACGGGCTGATAAGGCACACCATGCCGTGCGCTTTGTTCAGGGCCTCTTTAAGGTTCCCTATCTCTTTTTGGCAGACGCTGTGATCGGCCCCCTGAAACTTATCCTCGAGGGCCATCTTATATGCCGCCCTAACCCCCGTTAAGCTCTCTTCCTGGGCTTTTATTTGGGCAGCTAGGCGGGCACATCGTTCCTTTAATCTACCCTCATAACTTTGCCTCAGTGACCTGGCACTCGAGGTAATCTATTTTTGCCTCATGGTGGTTGGCGACTAACTGGCGTTCTTGATGCAACGCATTTAAAGTCGCGATGAGCTGCTGCCCCCCCGCGACCTTCTCGTCCATTTCCACCTCTAAACTCTTGATCTGAGCTGCCTCCGCTAAGATGACCTGGTCCGAAATTTGGACTTGTCTTTTATAGCACATCAGCCAGACCGCTTTCTCCACTGTTTTTTTATGTTCCTTGCTATCTGTCCACCTCTCGGCTGCCTCTAGTGGACGCTTATCCACCAGCAGGTCACTTATCCATTTCTTGGTCAAATTCACTTTTCCAAACACATAATCTGCTATTCTCTCTTCCATGACATTTCGCCCATTCATACCAGGGTCTAACACATTATTTTCTCGCTGCCAGTGTCCTGCCGCGGTCGCCATTTTCTGTAAGGGGTGAGACCTGTGGCTCTGTGCTTAGCCTGGGTGCTAGTGCGAGGTTAGGCCTTGTTGCCTGTTCTGGTCTCCAGCCAGCCTGGTAACACTAGACCCCTGTGAGTGGTTCGACCCACTCGCCCTTACGGTTCTGACACTGGACTTAGGTGCGAGAGCAATAATGCAGAGAAAACTCAGGTAGACCCGGTTGAATAGTGCGAAATGGAAAATCTTTATTGCATATTATTCAAGATTATGAGATACATGTCATAAGCACAGATTAATGACAGTACAATCTTACACGCAGTTATGTAACTAATTTTAGGGAAACGAGGAGCGCACGACACATCGTAAAAGGGGGCACACATTACAATTATCCTTAAAACTTAAACCCTCCCCTATCAATACCTGTCCTAAACTAGATTTGTAGGATCGAGACTCATGCTCACCACTCGTGATAACTCGGAGAATTCCGAAACTCTGCTCGGATGTTTTTCCCGCAGCACCTGACCACCCACGTGTTGATCAGGGGTCTCTGTACCCCACTTGTTTACTCGTTTTCTGCTCCGGCTAGCAGGCTGGACCGTCTGCTGTCATGAAGATCTGTGTTGTCCTCGGAGTTCCGACACTACTCAAAAAAAGAGTCTTCCTGTGCCCTTACACCGATGCGATAAAATTCGAAGAATGGTCTTCCTGGGCAAGGAAAAGTGTTTATTCGACTTACAGGCGTGGTCGGGGCTTACTGACCGTGGCGATACGTATTGTCGTCTTCTTCTCTTCTCATCTCATCTCATCTCATCTCATCTCGGGCCTTCGGTTCCAACACCGTTTACCGACTTCTCGGGATGGTGTGCCCGTTTCAAGGCTTCACAGCCCAGTTCTTCACAGATCTTCGCGGCAAGCCACGAGGTTGATCCTGGTGGATCAGAAAGTTCAATAGTCTTCCAGCAAGTCGAGCAGCAAGAGGCAGAGACAGCAGTCAAGAGTCAAGAAGACAGATGGACGGTTGTACCTTACAGTTATAGTGCTGTAATTCCTCTTTTCCCGCCCAATCTTAATGTCTTTCTTTTGTCAAGGTTTTGGCGCTTAAACTTCTTGTATAGGGTGATCTCCGTTTAATGGGTTTCGGTGATACTTGTAACTGCCTGAGTACCCGTTAATACTTCTCCCATTGTGGAACCGGCCAGTAGTCTCCCTGGAGGGGTTTTGGGGCTTCCAAATGTTTTCTGTAACTACCCGCAAACGGCTCTCTCATCGTAGAGTCGTGGGGATTTTGCATATTAATGTCTTTGGATGGGTTCTTGATCGCTCGGTACAATAGCCCTTATTCGCACCTGGGAGACCGATTCCAGTATTTATGTGTAAAATGCAAACCCATTATGTCTTGTGATTTATCTCAAATGTGCTGAGTCTTGTCCGATCTCGCACAAATGTTTATTGGAACGCCATCTTGTCTGCTCATTGAAAAGTCTAGAACGTTCTGCCACGAGGCGTGGCGGCCATTTTACAGGCTGCTTGTGTCCACTTTGAAAACCTGACAGCATTCTGCTGAAATAAAGCTGTTTGTACGAAACTATATGTCTCCTTCTTATTTTATAAAATCGCGATAATTTTGCGAATTCTACAAGTCCAACAGATTTATTTAATTTTACAAGCTTTCGGAGCTGTTCGCTCCTTCTTCAGGTAGGGTAGCTGTGAGAGAATCTCCCAGAATTCAAAATATAAACACAGAAAAAATCTATTCAAATCTTTCCCTCCATCAAAGACACACTAAGAGCACAGCCAAGACAATGAGATGTGTCCCAGGGGGTCCAACGTGTCAAAACACCTGCTGGCTGCATATCCTCTCCATTTGTGTTAGTCTTTTTAAAACAAAACCTGGAAAGACCGGCCATGATGTCAAGTCACGTTCTGTATCGTGACATGAACCCGATATCGCCATGTTCTTCGCAGCCTTCAACATGTCATCGATGACGATGAACACCTTGCTAAGGCCATCCCCACGCCTCCACTACTCGCCTTCAAGCAGCCGCCTAACCTCAAAAGTACCATCGTTCGCAGCAGATTACCCATCTTTCAGGAGAACAGCAACCACGACACCACACAACCCTGCCACGGCAACCTCTGCAAGACATGCCAAATCATGGACACAGATACCATCATCACACGTGAGGACACTACCCACCAGGTACATGGTACATACTCATGTGACTCGGCCAACGTTGTCTACCTGATACGTTGCAGTAAAGGATGCTCCAGAGCATGGTACATCGGCGAGACCATGCAGACACTGAGACAACGTATGAACGGACACCGCGCAACAATCGCCAGGCAGGAGGGTTGCCTCCCAGTCGGGGAACACTTCAGCAGTCAGGGGCATTCAGCCTCGGATCTGCGGGTAAGCGTTCTCCAAGGCGGCCTTCGGGATACACGACAGCGCAAAATCATAGAGCAGAAACTGATAGCCAAGTTGCGCACTCATGAGGATGGCCTCAATCGCGATATCGGGTTCATGTCATGATACAGAACGTGACTTGACATCATCGCCGGTCTTTCCAGGTTTTGTTTTAAAAAGACTAACACAAATGGAGAGGATATGCAGCCAGCAGGTGTTTTGACACGTTGGACCCCCTGGGACACATCTCATTGTCTTGGCTGTGCTCTTAGTGTGTCTTTGATGTAGGGAAAGATTTGAATAGATTTTTTCTGTGTTTATAATGTGAATTCTGGGAGATTCTCTCACAGCTACCCTACCTGAAGAAGGAGCGAACAGCTCCGAAAGCTTGTAAAATTAAATAAATCTGTTGGACTATAACCTGGTGTTGCGCGACTTCTCATGGAAGATTTAGGCACAGGTCTCTCCAGGCCGAGATTCAAGGCTCCAATGAGCAGGGTGTGGCTGGAGTGCAAGATCGACCCTCCCCTTTAAGAACTGTCTGGTGCCAGTGTGTCTGTGTTCCATCGCTAACTGACAGCACCTGCGCTGCGCCCGCGCTCTGAGTTAGCGCCTCGCTCCTCGGCCTTTGCGCCTTAAGACAGGTGTGTAGCGCCTGATTTAGCGCTCCAATCACCTCCAGGGGCGTTAAAAGTCAAGTTTGCCGTCGGTGGCGATAATTAGCGCCAGGCGCTAATCTTTGCGCCCGGCCGATAATTGCGCCCCAAATGGGGCGATACTGAATTTCTCCCCCCAAAACTGTACACAGTACTGCAGGTGTGGTCTCACCAAGGCCCTCTATAATTGCAATGATGTGGAGATGCCGGTGTTGGATTGGGGTGGACAAATGTGAGAAGTCGCACAACACCAGGTTATAGTCCAACAGTTTTATTTGAAATCACAAGCTTTCGGAACGCTGCTCCTTCGTCAGGTGAAGTGAAGAGATGTATATCGGCACAGCATATATAGTCAGAGAACACTGCCAGACGAGTACAGTTAATCTTTCTAACTGCCCTTTATCACACCTCGGCAGAGAGATAATCACGGCAATCAAAGGTGTGGATGGTGTCCAAACAGGTCAGTCAGGAAAACATTCCATCAAAGACAATGAGGTGGGGTCACAAGGGGTCAAATGTGGCAGATGCTGGGGTCTGTATGGAAAACAAAAAACTTTTTTTGCTGGAAATCACAGCAGGTCCGGCCGCATCTGTGTAGAGAGGACAAGCCAACGACGACTCGAGTCTGGATGACTCTACGTCAGGTGGGGTTACATGTAGCGTGACATGAACCCAAGATCCCGGTTGAGGCCGTCCTCATGGGTGCGGAACTTGGCTATCAGTTTCTGCTCGACGATTTTGCGTTGTCGTGTGTCTCGAAGGCCGCCTTGGAGAACGCTTACCCGAAGATCGGAAGCTGAATGTCTTTGACTGCTGAAGTGTTCCCCGACTGGGAGGGAACACTCCTGCCTGGCTATTGTTGCGCGGTGTCCGTTCATACGTTGTCGCAGTGTCTGCATGATCTCGCCGATGTACCATGCTCTGGGGCATCCTTTCCTGCAACGTATGAGGTAGACAACGTTGGCCAAGTCACATGAGTATGTACCATGTACCTGGTGGGTGGTTTCCTCACGTGTGATGATGGTATCTGTGTTGATGATCTGGCATGTCTTGCAGAGGTTGCCGTGGCAGGGTTGTGTGGTGTCGTGGTCGCTGTTCTCCTGAAAGCTGGGTAATTTGCTGCGAACGATGGTCTGTTTGAGGTTAGGCGGCTGTTTGAAGGCGAGTAGTGGGGGCGTGGGGATGGCCTTAACCAGGTGTTCGTCGTCATCGATGACATGTTGAAGGCTGCGAAGAACATGGCGTAGTTTCTCTGCTCCGGGGAAGTACTGGACAACGTAGGGTACTCTGTTGGTTGTGTCCCGTGTTTGTCTTCTGAGGAGGTCTATGCGATTTTTCGCTGTGGCCCGTCGGAACTGTCGATCGATGAGTCGAGCATCATATCCCATTCTTACGAGGGCGTCTTTCAGCGTCTGTAGGTGTCCATCGCGTTCCTCCTCGTCTGAGCAGATCCTGTGTATTCGCAGGGCTTGGCCATAGGGGATGGCTTCTTTAACGTGGTTAGGGTGGAAGCTGGAGAAGTGGAGCATCGTGAGGTTGTCCGTGGGCTTGCGGTAGAGTGAAGTGCTGAGGTGTCCGTCTTTGATGGAGATTCGTGTGTCCAAGAATGAAACTGATTCTGAGGAGTAGTCCATGATGAGTTTGATGGTGGGATGGAACTTGTTGATGTTATCGTGTAGTCTTTTCAGTGATTCTTCGCCGTGGGTCCATAGGAAGAAAATGTCGTCGATGTATCTGGTGTATAGCGTTGGCTGGACGTCCTGTGCAGCGAAGAAGTCTTGCTCGAACTTGTGCATGAAGATGTTGGCGTATTGGGGTGCGAATTTGGTCCCCATGGCTGTTCCGTGTGTTTGGGTAAAAAAATGGTTGTCGAAGGTGAAGACATTGTGGTCAAGGATGAAGCGGATGAATTGTAGGATGGCGTCTGGAGATTGGCTGTTGTTGGTGTTGAGTACTGAGGCTGTCGCAGCGATGCCGTCATCGTGGGGGATATTGGTGTAGAGTGCCGAGACGTCCATCGTGGCGAGGAGTGTTCCTGGTTCAACTGGTCCGTAGGTGCTGAGTTTCTGTAAGAAGTCTGTAGTGTCACGGCAGAAGCTGGGGGTTCCCTGTACGATGGGTTTCAGGATGCCCTCGACATATCCAGAGAGGTTCTCACACAGGGTTCCATTGCCTGATACGATAGGACGTCCGGGTGTGTTGGCTTTGTGTATCTTTGGGAGGCAGTAGAAGTCTCCCACGCGGGGAGTACATAGGATGAGAGTGCGTAGGATGCTTTGAAGGTCTGGATCGAAGGTCTTGATCAGTCTATTGAGTTGGCAGGTGTGTTCTTTGGTCGGATCTGCGGGTAACTGTCTGTAGTGTTCCTGGTTGTCCAGTTGTCGGGACACAACCAACAGAGTACCCTACATCGGCCAGTACTGCCCCGGAGCGGAGAAACTACGCCATGTGCTTCGCAGCCTTCAACATGTCATTAATGACGACGAACACCTCGCTAAGGCCATCCCCACACCTCCACTACTCGCCTTCAAACAGCCGCCTAACCTCAAACAGACCATCGTTCGCAGCAAATTACCCAGCTTTCAGGAGAACAGCAACCACGACACCACACAACCCTGCCACGGCAACCTCTGCAAGACATACCAGATCATCAACACAGATACCATCATCACACGTGAGGACACCACCCACCAGGTACATGGTACATACTCATGTGACTTGGCCAACGTTGTCTACCTCAAACGTTGCAGGAAAGGATGCCCCGGAGCATGGTACATCGGCGAAACCATGCAGACACTGCGACAACGTATGAACGGACACCACGCAACAATAGCCAGGCAGGAGTGTTCCCTCCCAGTCGGGGAACACTTCAGCAGTCAAGGACATTCAGCTTCCGATCTTCGGGTAAGCGTTCTCCAAGGCGGCCTTCGAGACACACGACAACGCAAAATCGTCGAGCAGAAACTGATAGCCAAGTTCTGCATCCATGAGGACGGCCTCAACCGGGATCTTGGGTTCATGTCACGCTACATGTAACCCCACCTGACGTAGAGTCATCCAGACTCGAGTCATCGTTGGCTTGTTCTCTCTACACAGATGCGGCCGGACCTGCTGTGATTTCCAGCAAAAAAAGTTTTTTGTTTTCCATACAGACACCAGCATCTGCCACATTTGACCCCTTGTGACCCCACCTCATTGTCTTTGATGTAATGTTTTCCTGACTGACCTGTTTGGACACCATCCACACCTTTGATTGCCGTGATTATCTCTCTGCCGACGTGTGATAAAGGGCAGTTAGAAAGATTAACTGTAATCGTCTGGCAGTGTTCTCTGACTATATATGCTGTGCCTATATACATCTCTTCACTTCACCTGACGAAGGAGCAGCGCTCCGAAAGCTTGTGATTTCAAATAAAACTGTTGGACTATAACCTGGTGTTGTGCGACTTCTCACATCTATAATTGCAGTAAGACTTCTTTACTCTTATAGCCAATACTTTTGTAATAAAGGCTAACATGCCATTTGCTTTCCTAATTGCTTGCTGTACCTGCATGTTAACTTTCTGTGATTCGTATACAAGGACACCCAGGTTCCTCCGAATACCAACATTTCCCAAGCTCTCAGCATTTAAAAAGTATTCTGCTTTTCTATTTTTCCTACCAAAGTGGATAACTTCACATTTCTCCACATTATATTCCACCTGCCATGTTCTTGCCCACTCACTTAGCCTGTTTATATCCCTTTGCAGCCCCTTTGCATTACCCTCACAACTTACTTTCCCACCTACCTTTGTATTGTCCGCAAATTTGAATACATTACACTTGGTCCCCTCATCCAATTCATTAATATAGATTGTAAATTGTTGATGCCGAAGCACTGAACCTTGTGTCACCTCACTAGTTACAGCCTGCCAACCCGAAAATGACTTGTTTATTCCTACTCTCTGTTTTCTGTCCGTTAACCAATCCTTAATCCAAGCTAATATATTACCCCAAATCCCATGAGCCCTAATTTTGTGTAATAACTTCTTGTGTGGCACCTTATTGAATGCTTTTTGAAAAACCAAATGTACTACATCCACCGATTCCCCCTTAACTACTCTGCTAGTTACAACCTCAAAAAACTCTAATAAATTTGTCAAACACGATTTCCATTTCATAAATCCGTGCTGACTCTGCCCTATCATATTATGATTTTCTAAGTGCCCTGTTACCACATTCCTAATAATAGACTCTAACATTTTCCTTACTACTGATGTCAGGCTAACTGGTCTATAGTTCCCTGTTTTCTGTCTCCATCCTTTCTTGAATAGCGGGTACATTTGCTACCTTCCAATCCATGGGGACCATTCTAGAATGTAGGGAATTCTGGAAGATCAAAACCAATGCATCCAATATCTCTGTAGCCACCTCTTTTAAAACCCTAGGAAGTAGGCCAGCAGGTCCAGGGGATTTGTTGGCTTTTAGTCCCATTAATTTCTCCAGTACTATTTCTTTGCTAGTATTAATTTCTTTAAGTTCCTCATTCTCCCTTGGTTCCCCACTATTTCTGAAATGTTTTTTGTGTCTTCTTCATGAAGACAGATACAAAGTATTTGTTTAATGTCTCTGCCATTTCCTTATTTCTCATTATAATTTCTCCTGTCTCTGCCTCTAAGGGACCCACATTTAATTTTGATAATCACTTCCTTTTTACGTACCTATAGAAGCTTTTACAATCTGTTTTATGTCTCTTGCTAGTTTACTGTCATATTCTCTTTTCTATCTCTTTACCAATTTCTTGGTCATCCTTTGCTGAATTCTAAAATCCTCCCAATCCTCAGGCTTACTATTCTTTTTGGCAAAATTATCAGCCTCTTCCTTTAACCGAATACTACCTTAACTTCTCCTGTTAGCCACGGTTGGACCAATTTACCAGTGGGGTTTTTTTATTCCTTAAGAGAATGTATATTCGTTGCGAATTATTAATTGCTTCTTTAAATGTTTGCCATTGCTTATCTTTTAATCTACTTTCCCAATCTACCTTTGCCAAATCGCCCCTCATATTTACATAGTTTGCTTTATTCAGATTTAAGACCCTAGTTTCGTACGTAACTAAATCACTCTCAAACTCAATATAAAATTCTATCATATTATGATCACTCTTCCACAGAGGCTCCTTTACTACAAGGTTACTAAGTAACCATGCCTCATTGTGCAATACTAGATCTAAACTAGTCAGTTCCCTAGTTGGTTCCTCGACATACAATTGAATGCATTCCATGAACTTGTCCTCCACAGTATCACTTCAAATTTGGTTTGCCCAGTCTATATGAAAATTAAAGTCCCCCATGATTACTGTATTACCCTTGTTAAATACACCTCTAATTTCCCGATTTATACTGTGCCTGACACTACAACTACTTTTAGGGGGCCTATAAACTACTCCACCAGTGTTTTCTCCACCTTGTTATTTATTAGGTCCACCCAAAGTGCTTCTACATTTTGATTTTCTGAGCTAAGATCCTTTCTCTCTATTGTTTTTATCCCAACCTTTATTATCAGGGCTACCCACCTCCATTTCCATTTTGCCTATTTCTTCTAAAAGTCAAGTATCCTGGAATATTTAGTTCCCAATCTTGGTCACTCTGCAACCATGTCTCTGTAATGGTTATTAGATCAAACCCATTTATTTCTATCTGTGCTATTAATTCATCCATTTTGTTGTGAATGCTTCGCGCATTCAGATATAGTGCCTTTAGCTTTAACATTTTTCTATTTTCCCTGATGTCACCTTAGTCACCAATGCCCTATTACCTTTGTTAAGCTCTCTGTGCCTTCCTGACCCACAACCTTCTGACTCAGAGGTGAGATGATGTGCATAAGGCAGGTGACTGACGGATGGTTTAACAGGGCTGGGAGGTATATAAGTTTGCCCTTTGATGAAAATAGCCAGAATGAGCAGGCTCTCAGATTTGCGTGGTTTCCCACAGGTGCTGGCTGCCATCGGCTGCACACATGTGGCAATCTGAGCACCCCCATATCAACCAGGAGCATTTGTCAACTGCAAGGGATTTCATTCCATCACTGTTCAGCTGGTGTGCAACCACAAAAAAAAGGTTCATGCACCAGATTCCCTGGAAGCTGCCATGATGCTTTCATAATGCGGCAGCTCAACATAGGATTACATCGGATATACGGCACAGAAACAGGCCATTCGGCCCAACCAGTCCAAGCTGGCAGTTATGCTCCACACGAGCCTCCTCCCGTCTTTCCTCATCTAAATCTATCAACATAACCCTCTATTCCCTTCTCCCTCATATGCTTGTCTAGCTTCCCCTTAAATGCATCTATACTTTTCACTTCAACCACTCCCTGTGGTAGTGAGTTCCACATTCTCACCATTCTTTGGGTAAAGAAGTTTCTTCTGAATTCCCTATTGGATTTCTTGGTGACTATCTTATATTGATGGCCTCTAGTTATGCTCTTCCCCACAAGTGGAAACATTCTCTCTGTATCCACTCTATCAAAACCTTTCATAATTTTAAAGACCTCAGCCTTCTTTCTCCAAGAGAAAAGAAACCCAGCTTGTTCATCCTTTCCTGATATGTATACCCTTGCATTTCTGGTATCATCCTTGTAAATCTTTTCTGCACCCTCTCCAGTGCCTCTATATCCTTTTTATAATATGGCAACCAGAACTGTACGCAGTACCCTAAATGTGGTCTAACCAAGGTCCGATACAGCTTTAGCATAACTTCCCTACTTTTCAATTCTATATCTCTAGAAATAAACCCTAGTGTTTGGTTTGCTTTTTTTATGGCCTTGCTAACCTGTATTGCAACTTTTAGTGATTTGTGTATTTGTACTCTGAGATCCCATTGTTCCTCTACCCTACCAAGACTCGCACCCTCCAAGTAACAAGCGACCTCCCTATTCTTCCTACCAAAATGTAATATCTCACATTTATCTGTGTTGAACTTCATTTACCAATTATATGCCCATTCTGCAAGTTTATTAATGTCCTCTTGTAATTTGTTGCAGTCCTCCTCAGTATTGACTATCCCCCCCAATTTGTGTTTTTGATTCCAAAGTCTAAATCGTTAATATAAATTGTGAACAACAGTGGTCCCAGCACTGATCCTTGTGGAACACCACTCCCCACCTTCTGCCACTGTGAATAGCTACCCTTTTCTCCTACTCTCTGCTTTCTGTCTGGAAGCCAGCTAGCTATCCATTCTGCTACTTGTCCCCTGACTCCACATTCTCTGACCTTGTTCATCAGTCTATTGTGGGGTACCTTATCGAAGGCCTTTTGAAAATCTAGATAAATTACATCTACTGCATTACCATTGTCTACTCTCTCAGTTCAAAAAATTCAATGAGGTTGGTCAAGCAAGACTCTCCTGCTGGGCGGGCTTAACAAGGTCAATCAAGGGAAAATAGCGTGGGTTGGCCACAAATCGATGGAGGCGGGACATCGACCCGCTAAGCAGCAGTCCCGCCTCCAATGCGCCCCCATTGGCAAAATCGCCCCATGAGTGTCCCAAACACAATTGGTCACTATGGCACATTTGCATTGTGCTGTGTTTATAATGGAGTGGCAGGGCTGGGCTAGATCATTGGAAAAACTTGCAACAAATTTGAGTGATGGGAGCCACAAGTCATCCGTGCTACTCACCGTTCTTTAAGCCAACATCTATCTGATGCACAAGTCTTAACAAATATTAATTTGAGCTTAAATTTGCCCACTTCCCCCAAAAACAAAAGGTACTCTCTAAGTCTCAGTGGTGCAGTCATTAAGGTTTGTTTTTGCTCATTTCCTCCTACTCCTCCTCCACTCCTGAAGGCGTTGACTCCTGCTCAGATATAGTTATACAAACTTCAAACACCCTCCAATATTTCACCCAAGTAGCCTGACTTCTTGAGTGAGCCGAGGCGATGATTGTTAGGAAGCAACTTGACTACCTTGGCTTAGATGAACGAACTCAGCACAGATTGGAAATCAAACCGAGGATATTCTGGTCGGTGTGACTTTTTAACACCTGTGTGGCTTTTTTAAAGCATTCTATGAATGAGCTGGCAACAATGAAATAAATCATGCACAAGCCGTTTAGTTCTGTTGATATTAAAAAGACAACTGGCATATCCATTTCATATAGTTATGCAAAGACCCTTTTCACTAAGCAGGTGAAACAAACATGCTCAAACTGCAATTTTAGTATACCTTAAAAAATGAACATTGGGAACAGGTTAAGGCCATTAGGTCCAATAAACCTGCCTTTATTATTTAATTGCAAACCTCTTCTCAAACCTCTCCGCTGTATCACTCAGTTCCATCTTTCTCTCGAAGCTTGTAGTTGACTTTTGAACCCATTTATACTATTTGCTTCAATGAACTCTCTTGGAATCTTATTCCATATTTAACCCTTTGGGTAAAACAGTGGATTCATTTTATTAGGAAATATTATTTGGCATATTGATGTAGATTTTCAACGGTGCCCGGGCATAAAACTGGCATTGAGGATTATCTACCCATTATAGAAACTGCATCATTTTTATTTCCATTGATTTCAATGACGTTTACTTAAATATGAGATGAACATTTAATTAAAGAGCTAGAGAGAGAAGAAGTTGATTAAGACTTACAAGAGTGAATCCCTGATTGGGCAGTCTTTGCAAGTGCCGCTCCTTGCTGCGAGCACCCAATCAAGGAATAAACTCAACGAAATAAGGTTGGAAGAAGATAGAAAACAAATCAAAGTAGGGGGACACTTTGGTCTGTGTGTAAACTTCTCTGTGAAGAAGTTTATAATAATGTTTAGGAAAATAATTTTTCTTTTACACACAGGGCAAAATATGCTCCCAAATATTGTAGACTAAATGAATGAGTTGCCTCAGAAGGATTATGCAAAATCTTTAGGAAAAAGAACAGACTTAAAGCACAAAAGCTAGATGAGTCCCAGAACTGAACCAAGTGACTCAAGTCCTAAACCTAATCTGAAATTAAAATTAAATATTTTTTACAAAATTATTGGGGCTATTTCCTGTAGTTAAACTGGAATAAACACTATTTTGCTTATTAAAGTTTAGTTCAGAAATGTAGTCAGTGAGCAAACAGAGGTTAACGGTTTATAATTTGAGGTTTTCCATGAATCTGTTCAAGTTTTACAGTAAGGGTGTAGTAACTTCATAATAACAGGAAAGTTATTCTGGTTCGTTGCACGGTTAAGCCAACTGGTACACTGAACCTTTAGAATAAATTAACGTATGACATAAATAGACTTGCACGTGGTAGGTTAGAGATGGGGGGTGCTCAGATTTAGAAAGGGGATAGTTATCTCCAGTAGAGCGGCTATCGACAGATCGGGTCATTTTACTCACACCTACTTTTTAACTAACAAAGAAAGGAATGTTTTGCGCCCTTGGTAATGAACAATTTCAGTGTTTGTAGGAATAAGCATCCCAGAACTATAAATTGGATACCACTTCGTAGAGCTATTTGGTGAACACATTTTTTCTGCAGATGCTCTTTGTGTAGAAGTGTGGTTTTATTTTTGAAATGTTACCTTTAAAGAAATGCAAAACATTTTTCTCCCATAAATGATGGCATACATAAAACAAGCTGTTTGAAGAACTTGCAGTCCTTGAACTTCCTGTCAAATTTTATGGCAACTTCAAAACAATCTGTTTCCTTCTTTTCTTCTAGTTGCCTATTATAATTCAAATGGTAAATTATTTCAATTTTCCCAAGATGGTGGAGCAATGATTCAACAACAACAACTTGCATTTATATAGCATAGTAAAACATCCCAAGACGCTTACAACCTGACAATCCGTCCCTCCATCCTGTGAGACAGTGCAGACTGTGCGAAAGATACATATTTGCAATATCCAGACCATTATGGCAAGACTTCTGTTGCAGGAGTGTAAATGTAATAGAGGTGTGGTAACAGTGCTCAGAATAACAATACTGAGACAAACTGTAACTCTTCAAGCCTCTGAAACAAAAATACCAACAAACACTGACCTATTAAAATTTAAACACTCAGCTGGGTAGAATTTGACCACAAAAAAGATTTTCAAATGTTGCAGAGTCTGACAAAATCCTTTTGACACTTGCTTTAGAAAATAAGTGAAAGAAATTAGTGCATTCCTTCAAAAGAAAAACTAATGGGACCAATCATCCTCTGCATTGTGCCCCAAGTGCGCTATTTTCAAGATGCAAAGTAGGAGAAAATGGGTAGATACCTGTTATGCCAGGTCTCCACCCCAACTGTGCTGTCGTGCACTTTCTGTTGTGGCTGGGGTGGGAACACTTTGTTGCATCTCAAAGGGGCATTAGCCTTTAAGTTTAGTTTAAAGAGGCATACGTGACATCATAGTGGCCTGTGGCCAGCTTTCCTCCATTTCCAGTGGTTGCAGGTCGGGTGCTGGCCTCCATCTAATGCTGCATTTCAAATGCAAGTTGTTGACAACGGCTGTAAGCTTTTATAGGCCAGAAGTGTTTTAAAGTTTAATGAAGTTTCAGGCTGCACCAAGGGTGCACTGTGGGCAGATTTATTTTTTTGGCTGGCTGTGAGGCCATTCTCTTCCTTTAGCAGAATAGGATGGGATACCCTTGCACATGTGTTGTTTGGAGGAGGAAGAGGAAGATAATGAATGGGAAGCAATATTGGATGACAGGTATTATTTATAAAAATAAGGACAGAATATATGACTTTAAAATGGGAACTATGCACGAATATATTTTTTATTATATATCTATCTATATTCTATCAAAAAATCTTACACCTGCATATCCTGGTCCAATTATTCTCTACCTTCTAACCCCACTTCAATGAAGGCTACACTTGGTCTTGACTTCTTGTTTGCAACGCCATAGGAGGTTGACTAGTAGTGTGTTAATCCTGTAGCAGACTCACGCCGCAGGGTAGGGCTGCACAGGCAGAAGGGAAATGGGTGACCATCAGGCGGAGCAGCAGAGGCAGGCAGGAAGTACAGGGGACCCCTGCGGTCATCCCCCTTTCAAACAGGTATACCGATTTGGATACTGTTGAGGGGGATGACTCACCAGGGGAGTGCAGCAGCAGCCAACTTCCTGGCACCAGGGTTGCTTCTGCTGCTCAGAAAGGGAGGAAAAAGAGTGGGAGAGCAATAGTGGTAGGGGATTCTATCGTAAGGGGAACAGATAGGCGTTTCTGTGGCCGTAAACGTGACTCCAGGATGGTTTGTTGCCTCCCTGGGGCCAGGGTCATGGATGTCACTGAGCGGCTACAGGGCATTCTTAAGGGGGAGGGTGAGCAGGCAGAGGTCGTGGTTCACATTGGGACCAACGACATAGGTAGGAAGGGGGATGAGGTCCTGCATCAAGAATTTAGGGAGCTAGGCAGCAGATTAAAGAGCAGGACCTCAAAGGTTGTAATCTCTGGATTACTCCCAGTGCCACGTGCTAGTGAGTATAGGAATAGGAGGATAGAACAGATGAATGCGTGGCTAAAGAGTTGGTGCAGGAGGGAGGGTATTAGTTTCCTGGATCACTGGGCCTGCTTCTGGGGAAGGTGGGACTTGTACAAGTCGGACGGTTTGCACCTGAACCAGAGTGGGACAAATATCCTTGCGGGGAGGTTTGCTAGCACTGTTGGGGGAGGTTTAAACTAACTTGGCAGGGGGATGGAATACAGAGTGGAGCTACAATAGGGGGTGATGTACAGTCAAATATAGAGAAAAAAACAAGTCAGCTTGGAAGACAGGGCAAACATGTAAGAGCAAGGCTGGAAGGCATCTATTTTAATGCAAGGAGTCTAGCGAATAAGGTGGATGAACTGAAGGTGTTGATAAACACATGGGAGTATGATATTGTTGCTATCACGGAGACATGGTTGAGGGAGGGGCAAGACTGGCAGCTCAATATTCCGGGGTACAGAATCTTCAGGCGAGACAGAGGGGGAGGTATAAGAGGAGGGGGTGTCGCAATATTAATTAAGGAATCAATTACTGCCATAAGGAGGGATGATATATTAGCAGGTTCCTCCAATGAGGCTATATGGGTGGAGCTTAAAAACAAAAAGGGGGCAAGCACTTTGCTGGGAGCGTACTATAGGCCCCCAAACAGTCAGGGGGAGATAGAGGAACAGATATGTAGGCAAATCTCAGAGAAATGTGCAAATAATAGGGTAATAATAATGGGGGACTTCAACTTCCCCTATATTAACTGGGATAGTCAGAGTGTGAAAGGCTTAGAGGGTTCAAAATTCTTAAAGTGCATCCAGGAGAGCTTTTTGAGCCAGCATATAGAAAGTCCTACAAGAGAGGGGGCGGTACTGGACCTAATTCTAGGGAATGTGGCCGGCCAAGTGGAAGAAGTGCTAGTAGGTGAGCACTTTGGTGACAGTGACCATAATACGGTGAGATTTAAGGTGGTCATGGAAAAGGACAGGGATGGGCCGGAAATAAAGGTTCTAAATTGGGGGAAGGCCGATTTTAATAGGATAAGGCAGGATCTGGCCAAAATTGACTGGGATCAGCTGCTTGTAGGAAAATCCGCATCGGAGCAATGGGATTCTTTCAGAAGGGAGATTGAGATCATACAATGGCAGCATGTTCCCGTAAAGGTCAAGGGTGGTTCCAAAAACCCCAGGGAACCTTGGATGTCAGGGGATATACGAGAATGGATCAGGAAAAAAAGGAGGGCTTTTGGCAGATACAAAATGCTAAAGACGGAGGAAGCCCTAGAGGAGTACAAAAAGTGCAGGGGGATACTTAAAAAAGAAATTAGGAGATCAAGGAGGGGCCATGAAATAAAACTGGCGAGCAAAATAAAGGAAAATCCTAAGATGTTTTATAAGTATATTAAGGGTAAGAGGATAACTAGGGAAAAAATAGGGCCCATTAGGGACAAAAGTGGCAATCTGTGTGTGGAGCCGGAAGATGTAGGTGGGGTTCTAAATGAATTTTTTGCATCTGTTTTCACTATGGAGAAGGACGATGCAGACATAAAATTAGGGCAGGGGGACTGTGATATACTTGAACATTTTAACATCGAGAGGGAGGAGGTATTGGCGGTTTTAGCAGGTCTAAAAATGGATAAATCCCCAGGTCCGGACGAAATGTATCCCAGGCTACTGTGTGAGGCAAAGGAGGAGATTGCGTGGGCTCTAACACATATATTCAGAACCTCTCTGGCCACAGGGGATGTGCCAGAGGACTGGAGAACCGCTAATGTAGTACCATTATTCAAGAAAGGGAGTAGGGAAAAACCGGGGAACTATAGGCCAGTGAGCCTAACATCAGTGGTAGGAAAATTATTGGAAAAAATTCTGAGGGACAAAATTAGTCTCCACTTGGAGAGGCAAGGATTAATCATGGTTAGCCAACATGGCTTTGTCAAGGGAAGATCATGTCTGACTAATTTGATTCAATTTTTTGAGGGGGTGACTAGGTGTGTGGATGAGGGTAACGCAGTGGATGTGGTATACATGGATTTCAGTAAGGCCTTCGATAAAGTCCCGCACAAGAGACTGGTCAAGAAGGTAAGAGCCCATGAAATCCAGGGTGCCTTGGCATATTGGATACAAAACTGGCTCAGTGGCAGGAGGCAGAGGGTGATGGTCGAAGGTTGTTTTTGTGACTGGAAGCCTGTGGCCAGTGGGGTACCACAGGGATCGGTGCTGGGTCCCTTGCTGTTTGTGGTCTACATTAACGACTTGGATATGAATGTAAAAGGTATGATCAGTAAGTTCGCGGATGATACAAAAATTGGTAGGGTGGTAAATAGCGAGGAGGGTAGCCTCAGTCTGCAGGATGATATAGATGGGTTGGTCAGATGGGCGGAACAGTGGCAAATGGAATTTAATCCAGAAAAGTGCGAGGTGATGCACTTGGAGGGACTAACAAGGCAAGGGAATACACAATGAATGGTAAGACCCTAGGCAAGACGGAGGGTCAGAGGGATCTTGGTGTGCAAGTACACAGATCCCTGAAGGCGGCGGAACAGGTGGATAAGGTGGTAAAAAAGGCATATGGGATACTTGCATTCATTAGCCGAGGCATAGAATATAAGAGCAAGGAGGTTATGATGGAGCTGTATAAAACACTGGTTAGGCCACATCTGGAATACTGTGTGCAGTTCTGGTCACCACACTATAGGAAGGATGTGATCGCTTTGGAGAGGGTGCAGAGGAGATTCACCAGAATGTTACCTGGGCTGGAGTGCTTCAGCTATGAAGAGAGACTGGGCAGATTGGGTTTGTTTTCCTTGGAGCAGAGGAGGCTGAGGGGGGACATGATTGAGGTGTACAAAATTATGAGGGGCATAGATAGGATGGATACTAAGGAGCTTTTTCCCTTAGTAGAGGGGTCTATAACAAGGGGGCATAGATTCAAGGTAAAGGGCGGGAGGTTTAGAAGGGATTTGAGAAAGAACTTTTTCACCCAGAGGGTGGTTGGAGTCTGGAACTCACTGCCTGAATGGGTTGTGGAGGCAGGAACCCTCACAACATTCAAGAAGCATTTGGATGAGCACTTGAAATGCCACAGCATACAAGGCTACGGACCAAATGCTGGAATATGGGATTAGATTAGACAGGGCTTGATGGCTGGCGCGGACACGATGGGCCGAAGGGCCTCTATCCGTGCTGTATAACTCTATGACTCTCTCTACACACAGCACAACATAGGGCACACTCTGGGCTTGATTTTAATAGCCCTGAGGAGGCGGGTTTGGAGGCGAGTCGGTTGGGAAAATCGGGAAAAATGGCTTCAGACACCCAACCCGCCTCCATCCCGCCCCCACCCGATTTTCCTGAGTGTCTGTTTAGCCGTTCCCAAACTGACCCGTCTCCAACCGGTGAGACAGGTAGTTAAGGCAGTTAACAGCCTGTTAACTGCCTTGCTAATCCAATTTTCATAGTGGTTTCCCATTTTCGTGCTTCTGGGTCCTGTTTCCCGACTTGTCAGAAACAGGCCAGGTTCAAGGAGACGAGTTGCTGGAGGACATGATTTGTATGCATTGGTGGAGCACTTTAAAAACGCCCCTGAAACATGGCTGACATTCAAATGCAACAACTTTGCTGCTGTAGGTATGGGATAACATTTTGCACATCTACTGACCTTCTGACTGTTCAAGCTGACACCCATCTGCAGTGTGTCATGAATGGAAATATTTCAGGCCACTTAGACTAGCGCTTGCAAGATTGTTACCTCAAATGAAATCTATAGCAAGGGGATGGGAAACATTTATGCCCTCTCATCCTGGTCCTCATAATTGGGGGAGTAACAGCCGCATGGCTCAGCACAGATCTTCCTGGGAAGAGGAGTAGGAGGAGGACGAGGGGAGCCTTGAATACCCTGTTGTGACCAATGCTGCATCCCTCCAGTTCACTGCTGCCCGTCAACCAGGGTATGCACACTGCCATGCCACACTACCATAAGCTTACTCTTCAGCCGTAGGTGGCTACCATATGGCTCTGTAATTGCAGGCGACACTTGTCCAACGTCATACATCATCTCTGCTATACCCTCTTATTTCCTATCACTTTTACCATCAGCATTACAAATGCAAGTCACCCTGAGCCCTCAATGCGCTTTTGCCATTTCCCAGAATACATAGGCCAATCAACTGTTTGCCATAATTTATCTTTAACACATGACAAAATATACCAGCAAGAGTCAGAAAAAAAAGAAACATCACCCAAGTGAGTCCCCTTGTGACTATAGGTGCTTAATCTTTCTCTTACGCGTGCTTCTACGTGGTGCTTCCCCTGTGGCTTCAGCAGATGCAGAGGCACCTTGCTGACTAGGATGCTGCACCTGCTTAGACGCCTTTGGCGGGCGTCCTCTGGGTTTGGGAGCCTGGGAGGGCTCTTGAACAGTCTGCTCTTCCTGCGGCTGTACAGGGGCTGAAACGGCCATCTCAGTTGTCTCTGCAAAGTGGGTCTCTGCCCAAGGGCTCCGCAGTGGCATGGTCATGCGAGCGCTTTGAGAGGAGCCCACATTTCCTTCTGTCCTGCCAACAACATGAGTCAGCCGCACCTCAGTGCTGGCAAGTGGCAGGAGAGCACCTTGCTGCACTTCAGGGGGGCCATGAGGACCCGTATCTGCACTGGCAGTCCTCCTCAAAAGGACGTCCATGAAGCTTTGGTCTCTCTGCTCAATAGCTGCCCATTGCTCCTCCAGAGATGTCATTCTATTCTGAACAGTCACCATGTTTTCCTGACTCTGGTGACTTATTTCCTCCATGGCCGTAGCCATCCTTTCCACTGAGGTAGCCATTCTTTCCACGGAGGTTGTCAGCCTATCCATGGTGGTGCATTCATGCGCCATTGCCTCCACCACGTCAGTGCTGATGTTAGAGATGGACTCCTCCATTCTCTCCACACTCGCACTAACCCTGGAGGCAAACCCTTCCAGAGACTCCTGCACATTTTCCTGTATTTCACAAACCGCTTTTTTTCTGGATGGTCCCAGAGGCACAGCATCTGCATGCAGCTTAGCAGAGCTAGGAGAGTCCTGCGACCTCCGCAGAGGACTCTCCCCTGCTGTCGCTGTCTCCACCATTTGCTGATGCTCACTTGTGCGCTGTGATAGACCAGGTGGCAACACTACTCCAACTCGCGATGGCCCCATCGAGGTGTGCGTTGCTGCGCTGGTGCTGGGTGCACCGAGTCCTGGTGATGCTGCTCCTTCAGAGGCTTCAGGTTCCTCTGAGGAGATGTCTGGGTCTTCGGCTTGGATCATGGGGAGCGGGGCGCTCGATGGTCCTGTGGGAGAGGAAAGGCTTGAATTAGACATCTGATATTGATGTAGCAGACATATCCTTTTGAGCAGATGATACAAAGTGATTCTCTATGAACATCATATTCCATTGCTTTTTGAGATGGATGAAACTCTATCATGTCCCCATCTTCCTCTACTGTGCCCATCTCTTTATCGCCCACTTCCAGGTCCTCGCCACCTCCAACAATCTTGTTTGCTGCATCCTCAGCACTGGTCAATGTGGCTAGGGTAGCTGTTCCTCCTCCAGTCAGTGCTCTCTCCCTCTTACTGTGGGCTATCTTTTCCTGCAAGGAGGGACACAAGCGGTGTTTCAGCTACAGTGATGGAGTGAGTGTGATTAATCCCTACCATAGAAGCTTTGAGGGAGACGAAGATGGGATAAGGTGCCAAGAGGAAGGTAGCTCCCTGTGTGTTGTTAGTTGTTGTCACTGCATGACAGTGAGAGCGAGTCTAAGGGGTGCATAGGCAGGTTGCTGAAGTGATTCAGTGCAGAGACAGAGATGGATAGGAAAGGGTGCAAGGGAAGTAAGAGTAAGGTGGGATGTGAAGGAGGAGGCTTACAACGCAGAGGGCTGGTGACGAGAAGAGAAGGGAAGCAGAGTGAAGGCAACTGAGATGGGATACTCACTTTTGATGTTCTCACAAGATCATTAAACCTTTTTCGGCACTGGATCCATGACCATGCATAAATGGACCTTACGCTCACCTCCTGAGCAATGCGCAGCCAGGCTGCCTTGGTCTGCTGAGGAGGCTTCCTCCGGCTATCAGGAGGGAAGAGAATCTGCCTGCGCCCTCTGACAGCATCGAAAAGAACTTGGAGGAACTCATCATTAAGCAGAGGAGCTGCCTTGCCTCTGGAAGAAGTCATAGCTTTTAAAAGTGCAGGAAACCACAATAGAAAGGCTCAGGCTGGATGGCAGCTTTAAAAGCAGCTGCTATTATGACGTCATCAGAGACGGCCAGCCGACCCGATCGCACTCATTGGACCAGCCAGCGCGCCTCCATGAAATTAACAAACTAGTTTAATAAAAATCGCAACTCTGCAGCTGTTCCCGCCGGAAGCGGCTCCCGAACCCACCCACAACGCAACCCGACTCCAACCTGCCTTGGGAATTAAAATTGAGCCCTCTGTGTAGAAACATAAGGATAAATCTTCTGATTTCTTGCCTGTAGCAAGGTACCTTGCCTGTCATTCGGGCTTGTAGGATCGATTCCTCCCCCACAACGGTAAAAATATTGGACTATGAAATATAAAAACCCAGAAGTGCAGAGCCCGCAAAAAGAGCTGGGCAATAAAGGGTTAATTCAGACATTGCTGCTGAATTGCCATACAAAGGTTTTCTGTCTAGGGAAGATACAAGAACATTCGCAAATTCATGTACCTTAAGGGGTTACATTGTCCACCTTAGACCATGGCCCCCGAATAACCAGTTTCACTGCAGGCCTAGACAATGGGCCGGGCCTCGAACCTTTTGAATACAAATGCTAACAGAAACCAACAACCTCGCATATGCAGTCACTTTGGGAGGGTTGCACTGTCAGAAAGATATCTCAAATCAATGGACAATACCAGGAACAATTCACACATTTTGATATGGCCATCATATGCTCAGGAAGGGACCAGGAAATACAGCAAGTTGGTTTTGGTTTAAAGTAAGATCACTTCGAAGACAGTGTGGGAAGCCGACGGCAGAACAGCGAACAGAAAGATTCGGGCCTACAATCAACTCCAAGAGACAGCCGATCGGGAGTGGTGATTGTATGTTTCAGTCAAATCATAGAGGGGGCTTTTATGATTGAGTCTGATTAAGTTTGTGAGTTTCAGTCAGATCACAATAAGGGTTTTGTGATTGAGTCTGGGTAACTTTATATGTAACAGTCAAATCGCGGACGGGTTTAACTGTGTCATATTGTGTCGATGCAAATGACCCTTGCGTAGGGGTTTGTATTTTGGGGTTGTTAGCCTGATATAAATCGTAGGGATTTTTACTGGGGAAGTAATTGTGTGTGTGTGTTCAATAAACAAACAACTCAAAGGTTGAGCCAAAACCCTGTGCCGTGTGTATTTTGTTCTTATAAATCCTGACGTCCAAGAACTGTGTGTAACGGGGGACCAGTATCGGAGAAAACCCCTTACAGGCTTGTCAGCAAATCCCAGCAACGTTGTCCACAGTTCTCCACACATTGGTTTCGATGGATAGAATATCACACACAATATGCTCACAATTTTCTGATACGTGCTGGCAGTGGAAAATTTGCCCCAATGTCTTGGTCTGGCCCTCCAGAGAGGAAGGATGGCAGAAAGAAAGAATATTTATGCATATATATATATATATATATATATATATTGACGTCTGTACTCGAATCTCTAAGACACCTCTGCATCCCTCACACTACCATTCAAATAACCCTGTGGGTTCCTGAAGGTATTATATAAGGACAATGAGGGTGAATTTCTGCAGAGGTTCTCTTTTTGAAAGAGCTGCAGAAATCCTGGGTAAATAGCATAAATGGTGCTTATGCTGATTTTATGGGGTTTCCATGACTCTTCCACCAAAGTTATGTTGGATGAGCGGGAAAACCACTGCAGAAATTCACCCTAATATCTTTGAAGCAATATCCAATCAAGCAATGGTCAGAAATAGTGACATCACTTCCTAAGCATCATTGTCCATTTATTGACAATTCTACCTGATCTCCATTCAAATTACCCTTCCCTTATCCAGGTTTATATGGAGTGTCTCACGGTGCAGATCTGGAAGAAATAAATTATAATGATGTAGTGTGTGCATTTATAGACATTCCCTTATTTCAGTATGTGCCAATGTTTCATATTAGTCTGAGCATGAACATTTACAGACAGTCACATAACAATTAGTAACTGACAGTGAATCAATTGGGCATCCTGTTAATCTAAACTGGAGCCAGGCTGTCTGCAAGATGGAATTTGTAAAGTAGTAGGAACTGTTGAATGTGAAGTTGCTTTAAACTTTAAAGAAATTATTCCTTTTTTTCATTCAATCTTGGATTTTAACAAACTCTAAAGGGGGTAATTCTGACTTTGTGCGATTGTGTAAGATGGGCGATAGTGAGCTGGCAGCCTGTTTTACATCACTCCCGATTTTTATTTCCATTGGCGTCTCGCTATCACCTGTTTTATACTATCGGACAAAATCAAAATTACCTCATGGGCTTTACTAAAATGGTCAGCACAAAGTCAAAGATCTATTAATTGCAAACGTACCCAATAGAGGTCATTAGATAATAAATCATAATACACAGGTTGTTACTAAATTGAGATAACATGGATGGACTGCAGAGACCTCTTAAAATTCAACATTTTAAACACAGGTGCTAGTGTTTGATTTTCTGTTTATCACAGAGATGGGAGAGGCAGAAATTTTTGCAGTCAAGCCAAACCCAAGGCTTGGTACTAAAATCCATAACATGACTAAGGCAATAGAAGTAAAATAAAACACATAAAGGAAACACATTGGGGGAAAAATTAGGTCGTGCCCCGTTTGGGGCGCAAATATCGTCTGGACGCAAATATTAGCGCCTCGCGCTAATTATCGCCACTGACTGGAAACTTCACTTTTACCGCCCCGGGAGGTGAGTGGAGTGCTAAATCAGGTGCTGCACACCTGTCTTAAGGCGCAAAGGCCGAGCAGTGAGGCGCTAACTCAGCGCGCGAGCGCAGCGCAGCTGCTGCCAGTTAGCGAGGGAACACAGACACACTGGCGCCGGCCACTTCTTAAAGCGGGGGGGGCCAACTTGCTCCCCAGCCACACCCTGCTCATTGCAGCCTTGAATCTCGGCCTGGAGAGACCTGTGAATCCATTTTGCTGCCAAGGATGGAGAGGGTGAGAGAACGAGCTCATCGCTTCACCGAGCGGGCCTTGGATGCTCTGGTTGGCGCGGTGGAGCGCAGAAGATGTATACTCTTCCCTGAGAGTGGCAGGAGGCCTTTGCCACGCGAGTACAGAAGAGTGTGGAGGGAGGTGGCTCAGAGCGTCTCCTCCAGGAGCATGGTGCCCAGGACCCATGTTCAATGCCGCAAAAAGTTCAACGACCTCACTCGGGTCGTCAGGGTGAGTGGCTTTTTCTCAATACCTCTCCATCCCTCCATCTCAACCTCACTCTATGGCCAGAGGGTCTTAAAACCCCAATGCACAACACTCATCCAACGCCTATGGCCCTTTCATGAAACACACACACACATTCCACACTTTGCATACAGTAAGGGCTATTCACCTATGGGAGGCACATCAGGCAAGACCATGGCTGCATACAGTAAGGGCTATTCACCTATGGGAGGCACATCAGGCAAGACCATGGCTGTATATTTACTCAGATGCTGTCCTTTTTCTTGCAGGCCAAGCTGGCGCATAATAGGAGACAGCAGCAACGGACGGGTGGAGGGCGGCCTCAGCTGCAACCCCTCAGCGATCCTGAGGAGCGCGTCCACAGGATTGTGGCAAGCCGGGTGATTGGTCCCGTCGCCACTGGAGACGCCGACCCCGTTGTGGACAGCAATGGTAAGGTCATCACCTTTTTGTCCTCTGTCCTTCCACTTGTCCCTCACAACACCAGCCTTTGACACTTTCAATCCAACTTGCTAACTCGCTGCACTTATTCCTCCCTTACTGCCACCCTGTCCTCACGCTAAAGCCACTCTTGTACCTCCCTGCTTTCAGATGGTGATTCACCAGCTGAGGAGACGGGCCCTGAAGCTGCCACTGGGAGTGAAGCTGCAGCCGAGGAGGAAGAGGAAGCCGGAGCATCAGTGCCACCCTCTCCCGAGGAAGCCCATGCCCACACTGGGAACACGCCTTCCCTGGAGGGGAGCAGGGGGGAAGGGTCTGATGAGGGTGAAGCTCCAGGACCCAGCGGGCTGCAGCAATGCCATGGGGGTAGGGAAGAACGGGGGCCTTCTCCCCAGAGGGAGAGTATGCCAGACACTCCTACTGCAATGGACGCAGAGGAGGAGCGGCTGATCGCAGAAATGAACACCCAGGTGGTGGGCATGCACACTGAGCTCATGGGTGCAGTGGGAAGGGTGCCCGAATGCATTGAGTCACTGGCAAGGAGTGTGGAGCACTTCGCTGTAGCACAGGCGGATGCCACACTAACGCTTAGTGCTGCAATTCAGTCACTGACTGCCGTGATCCCATCTCTGACTGCTCTCATGCAGACTCAGATTGAGGCCACGCGAGCACTGACTGCTGCCAACCTCGATGGTTCGTTCACATGTCCCCGGGGCTCTCACCGCGCCGCAGCAGGCCAGCAATCTGTGCTCCAGCAGATTGCTCCGGATGCTGAAGTGCTGCCCCGTGGGAGTGCCAGTGTGTCGGGCGAGCAGGGAGTTGCTGTCCTCTCTCACGATGACAGCATTCCTGCTGCCAACACTGTCACTTCTCCACTGCACTTGCCACCGCCTGTAGGACAGACTGCTGCCACCCATGCAGAGTTGGTGCAGTCTGCAGCCGGGCCCTCCAGGCCCAGAACTGGTCGAGGCCGTCCTTCAGGGGCATCTGCAGTGTCCGGGTCTGACGATCAGCAGCCTTCCACCAGCCTTGCTGCAGCCACTGAGGTCCCATTACGGAGGAGCAGTAGGGTGGGAAGGGGGGAAGTGCGCAAGGGAAGGAGATCACCCTCGAAGGGGAAAAAGTAGGAGGTGTGACAAAATGCTGGTCATTTTTTTATTAAAGGCCGAGGTTCGTGGTCCAACTTTTGTCTAGTGTTTTGGACATTATCTCCAGGTTGTGAGAACCAGTTATGTTAATGACTGTTTTTTTGTGTTTATTTCTATGAGTTTGTCATGAAGAAATGACACACACAGAGTTTGTAAAATAAATAAGTTTTTGTATTCAAAATATACATGTTTGGTGTTTGGAATTATTGGTGCCTTGGCCGGCTTAGGGGTTGCGTGCTGGGTTCATTGATGTTGTTAGCAATGGCAGAAGCCATTTCCACAGCAGGGGCCCTAGAAGCGGCTTGCTATCAGCCGTTGACGGACGGCCCTTGCAGTTTGACCATTGTGGGCCGCCCTCCCGCCTGGGTGCTGCTGATGATCATCCTCCTCGTCCTCTTCCTCCTCTTCCTCCTCCTCCTCTGGTGGTGCTCCAAGGCCTGGTGGCATTGGCTGGGTCCTGAGGATTGCCATGTTATGCAACATGCAGCACACAACTACGAAGTTGGATACTCGCTCAGGCGAGTACTGCAGGGCTCCTCCAGAATGGTCGAGACAGCGGAACCGTTGCTTCAGCACGCCGATTGTGCGCTCAATGATGTTCCTGGTAGCTTGATGGCTCTCATTGTACCGCAGCTCAGCAGGGGTGTTGGGCGTACGGAGCGGTGTCATCAGCCAGGTGCTCAATGCGTACCCCTTGTCCCCGAGAAGCCAACCAACTGGCTGATGCGGTGCCTCGAAAAGTTCTGCCACAGTAGTCTGGCGCAGGATAAAAGCATCGTGGCAGCTGCCAGGATAGTGGGCATTGACAGCGAGTATCAGCTGTCTGTGGTCACAGACCAACTGAACATTCAAGGAATGGAACCCCTTTCTGTTCCGGAATTCCTCGGCATTCTCATGTGGAGCACGCAAAGCCACATGCGTGCAGTCAATGGCGCCCTGCACCATGGGGAAGCCCGCTATCCTCGCAAAGCCCAGAGCGCGGTCACGCTCCTTGTCTGGGGTCATGGGGAAAGAAATGAACTCTCGTCTCCTTTTAAAGAGGGCATTTGTGACCTGCCGGATGCAGCAATGCACCGCGAACTGGGAGATATTGGCGAGGTCCCCAGCAGCAGCTTGAAATGAGCCAGTAGCATAGAAGTTGAGAGCCACTGTGACCTTCACTGCCACCGACAGAGACGTCCTGGACCTCAGTTGAGGCTGCAGATCTGGCTGCAGCAGGTGGCAGAGCTCAGTGACCACCTCCTTGCTGAATCGCAGCCTTCGCAAACACAGCTCCTCAGACATATGAATGTAGGAGAGCTGTTCACGATATACCCTGGGAGGGTAAGCTCTCCTGTACATACGCCTGTTGGCCCTCCTCCGTCTGGCCATCATTGCCACTCTCTCTCTGCGTCTCTGTGTCCTCCGATTCAGCTGAAGCAGGACGACGCCCCCAATCAGTGCAGCCCCCATAGTCTCTTTGCAAGCAAAGTAATGAAGGACAGCAACCAAAGTAGCAGCGAAGTTAGGATCAGTAGGCAAAACTACCTCACAAAGCGTTGAGTCAATGCAGAAGTCTCTCTTTCTCTCTCTCTGAATCTCTCTCTCTCTCTCAGAACGAGTGGTGCATAAATGTCAACCACAGAAAAAGACAGGAAGAGGCCCCCTTTAAATAGCGCCCCCCCCAGCCCCACAGCGATTGATAGCGTTCCAGTCTTCCGGTCGTTGGATGCGCCAGGCGGTAAGGCAGGGGGCGCCACTCAATTTCCGCTCCGGGGCGCCACAAGGGCGTTGCACCATGGAATGACGTCACAATCTGCGCGCGCAGGTGGTCGCGGCGGTAAAGTTTAGCGCCGCCGCACAATGTCTAGTTAAGTTCCCGAGCGGCGCAAACTTCGCTGCGCCCGGGCGCTAGCGGCTTTGCGCCCCATTAGCGCCCTCTTAAGGCGCTAACGGGAGGCGCAACCAACTGAATTTTTACCCCATTGAGTGCAAATATGTCTTAATTAAATGCAGAGATTAGAGTTACTGCTATGAGTCTAAACTTCTGTTTGTGATTAGAGCAGGTGAGCAGCAAGAGAAACTGGCATCTGGCAATTGGCAGATCTCAAGGCATCCGAAAGTGAAACGCACCCTTTGGCCGGCACTGTACTGTCATTCTCAGCTATCCTCCTAATTCTGTTTCAACAACAACAACAATAACAACAACTTGTACTTATATAGCGTCTTTAACCTAGTAAAACATCCCAAGGTGCTTCACAGGGGTTTCTCTAAAAATGAAAAAAAAATCAAGGACTCACTGCCCTTAACTGAGTCATTCTTCTCTCTCAATCACACACCCTTTTCTTTTTATATAAGTTGTTTATTGTCCCCTCCACTTTTTTCTCCTTTTCTCCTGAAGGCTCTGACTCATGCGCAGTTATAGTTTCATGTGTGCTGACTACCCTATAGTACCACTCCCAATTAACTTTTTTTTAAAAATTTGTTCCTGGAATGTGGGCGTCGTTGGCAAGGCCAGCATTTATTGCCCATCCCTAACTGCCCTTGAGAACTGTTCTTCATGTGCAAGCTTAGGTCGTATCCGTAGACCATTTGACCAGGCAGACCTCATCTTGAACGCGCACAATATCTACATGCGCAGATTATCCACCAGAGGTTACTGGATAAGGAGCAGGAGTGGAAACCTTGGCTGAGATCAGTTGCTGCACCCCAATCACTACCTTGGCTGAAACTCGCTAGTTCAGCACAAACTGGATATTGAGTTGGAAATTGGCATTGTTTTTATTATCACTCTGGAGAGAAGGTCATTAAAGGCAATAAGTAAGGGAATAGCAAACAGACCGAAACATGAAGGGGGTGAAGTTCTGTGAGGGTTCTCCCACTCGTTTGCTGTTTTTCCGGGGTTTTCTGCAGCTCCCCTACCGAAAGATACGGAGGACGGGAGGCGGGAGAACCCCTTGGAAATTCACACCCCAAAACTTTTGCACTACACTGTGCTGGAGTGGGGTGGGGGAGGTGTTGGGGGAGGGGAAACTTAAACAGATGAAGTTAATCAGAAAACAAGAGAAATTCAAGCAGTCATTGTTAACCAGGGAGCAGGAGGCAAAACTGAATAAAACATGTATTTTAAAGTCCAGGAATGAGCAACAAGCAGGAAGAAATGACTAACAAATTCCAACAGAGCACCTACATTTCAATTCACTTGTATTTATGGCAGTTCTGATGTTCTATTTTTCAAAGGTTATAAGTAAAGAATTTATAAGGGTAAACCTGGTTGATGTCTGGTTCTTGTGTGTATTAATGCTATTGCATATTCACAGTGGTATGTTACCACTGGGAGTGATCCAACACTTATGCAGCAATTATTTCTGCTCTGCATTTCTCTGCAATTTTTAATCCAGCTCTGATGCAATCCAACTCATTGAGTAAAACATAAATTAAATCAATTATTAAAATCAGTTTATTAGATTATAAATTAGACTAGTATTGTTGCAACTTTTTCAGGGGGCTAAATGTATGCTGAGTAAGTTATTTTTGAAATAGGCATTAATATCTCTTATCCTGCGCTACACTGATACATCATAATTATCCCATAATTTTATGACTAACTGTGAATCTGCTGCCAATCATACAACTGTTAGATCCTTCACTATGATATAATATCTGTTTCATTTTAGGTAGATTAATTATTGTGACATACTTGAACACTGCCAGCAATGATTACACTGCATGATACACTTGATTTTTAAAAATTCGCTTATGGGATCTGGGCGTCGCTGGCAAGGCCAGCATTTATTGCCCATCCCTAGCTGCCCTTGAGAAGGTGGTGGTGAGCCGCCTTCTCGAACCGCTGCAGTCCGTGTGGTGAGGGTACTCCCACAGTGCTGTTAGGGAGGGAGTTCCAGGATATTGACCCAGCGACGATGAAGGATCGGCGATATACTTCTAAGTCAGGATGGTGTGTGACTTGAAGGGTAACTTGGAGGTGGTGGTGTTCCCATGCGCCTGCTGCCCTTGTACTTCTAGGTGGAAGAGGTCGCGGGTTTGGGATGTGCTGCCGAAGAAGCCTTGGCGAGTTGCTGCAGTGCATCTTGTAGATGGTACACACTGCAGCCATGGTACGCCGGTGGTGGAGGGAGTGAATGCTTAAGGTGGTGGATGGGGTGCCAATCAAATGGGCTGCTTTGTCCTGGATGGTGTCAAGCTTCTTGAGTGTTGTTGGAGCTGCACTCATCCAGGCAAGTGAAGAGTATTCCATCACACTCCTTACTTGTGCCTTGTAGATGGTGGAAAGGCTTTGAGGAGTCAGGAGGTGAGACACTCGCCACAGAATACCCAGCCTCTGGCCTGCTCTTGTTGCCACAGTATTTATGAGGCTGGTGCTGGTGTATTTAAAGGTGCATTAACAATTTGAATGGTATTTTGAATTTTTACACTATCTACATTTTTAAAACAATTAGTTAGTACAATGCAACTCTCACTATGCATTCCTGTCCATAAAATGTGACAAAGTAATCAAGATTCATTGCACTGTCTCCTACTCTAGTGGAACTTCTTACATTCCTCGGTCTTTTCTTCCTCCTATAACCTTGAGTCTTTTATAACCCAACTTTCTGAGTTACCTCATCTTCTCTCTCACTCCTTCATCTTTACTTTGGACTTCACCCTGCCTGTAAATACCTCAATAAGAATAGATTATTTTTACTGTTGGCCAAGATAGTGATATTTATGCAGGTATCTCTATTGGACTCAACCTGCTGGAATACATTTTGAGTCTTCCTGTGGTTTTGGAATAAAACACAATCAACTTTTTGTTGCTCTTGGTGCACTGTTGCCTTCCAGTTCTCTAGAGACAGCCGGTGATGCCATCTCGGTCAGTGTGGAAGGACTAATTATGGTAGATGTTCAATTGGAAAGAATTATATATTCCCTTTGACTACCTCAGGCTAACTTTATCTGTGCATAGTCTCTCTTTTTGAATTATTGCCCATAGAGGGAATGCACGTTACACTAGTCCGACTGTTCTAGTTGACCCTTAGGGTGTGCTCTATTACTGGACTTAGTGATGCTATGGTTCTGGAAAACTCTGCATTGCTTCCCCTAATTCTTTATATGGGGGGAGGTGTCATTATCCAAGTACTGCCTTGGTTGTACTTCCTATATTATTGTTTATCGAATTTTCTCTGATTTTTACCCTCCATAGACATGCGAGTAAAATTGGGCCTAATTTCCCCCATTTCTTGGGCACAAAACAGGGGCAAAAAGGTCCAATTTTGTGGGACTATGTCCCATGTCCCAAGGGCGCCAGAAAAATGTTCAATTGGCTTGGGCAATATTCAGGCATCCTTGGTGGCCATCTTAAAAGGCATTAGGCTCCTCACATATGTTACTAAGGGGCCTAACACCTGTTGAAGGACCCTGCTTCTAAAATTGGTCAAAAGGTAGGTGGAGCCTGCACTGCACAAGCTCTGACTGGTTTTTCCGCCTCTAAAGTGGCCTTAACAGTGGTCCTTAAAGGGACTGCCAAAGACAAGGTAAATAAACTGTTTTTTACTCACCTTAATACCGCAGGCCAATGTTGCCCCCTCCCCCCACCCTACCATTCGACTCTTCCCCTGGGCCTAACTGCTGATTGGCGGCCACAACTTGACAGTTTCATGTTAGTCAGGTTATTTATTTAGTTTTCTAAAGTTATTCCTGGGTGGAACATGGGCTGCATGTGTGGCTGCAGGTCCCTGAACTAAATGAAGGCTTCTAAATTGTATTTGAGATGTTGGTGGGAAAATTCATTGCAAAGCATATGTCCCCTTGGTTTTGCAGGGGAAATATATTAAAAACTCAATGCAAGATCTGTAGCTAGTAATTATTTAATAATTAATTTCTCAGATATCACTGCCTTAAATTCAGAGCAGCTGCAGCTGCACGGTCTCTAATAGTCATTGTAACTCTTTAAATAGATCAATTTTACATTTAGTCCCTCAACAAAATATTTACTGATGCACTATCCTGTTGATGTGGAATTGAATGTATTTATCAATATGAATTCTGAAAGAAACAAGTATTAGGATTGATACACCATGTTAAAATTAGCGATTGACACTGTTAAGGGACAAGAGATCAGTGAATCGATACAAACATTAAATGGCTTTCAAAAATTCAGTTCCATTTAACACTAAAATCTCTGGCCAGCTACTATGTCCGAAAGATAATTATTTTTGCATTAGCAAAATAAAAGCTTCGTAAAAAGATAGCTTTGTTTAATGGAAATTGATCTTGGTGCAATAAATCGCGCTGCCGCCAGACCACGAGCGACATTCTGGTTCAGTCTAAGTGGCAGCGGCGATCAAAGCAGTGTTAATCCAGCAAATTAGACATTGCCATTGAATTTATAAGTGGGGCGCAATAATGATAATGGAATTCTTAATGTTTCAATTAGGTTCATGGTGGAACAGCGCAGAGGGTCCCAGGAAATTTTGTCGTGGCGTAAGTAATGTCCAAAGTCACTCACGCCTTAATCTCCTGGAAATTGTAATGGTGTGCACTGTAGATGGGCCATTACTATGGCGCAAGTTTCCAGCAAACACCGGCCCGCTATCTTTTATGTACTCGCTACTCCAGATTTATTGTTGATTTAGATATTTTCTATCTAGAATCGAGTCTGCGCTGGCTCTTTCTGAGAGCAATCCAGTCAGTCCCACTCCCCCCCCCCCCGCTAGACTATCCCACATTTCTGTTTGGAGGATGATACATGGTGTCAGGGTGTAGATAGGGGACTTTGAAGACATTATAGTGAAAAATGTTGGGGGAATTTTAACCCCAAAAAACAGATGGGTTGGGGTCGGGTGGGAGGTTAAAGTGTTAAAAATCTGAATCCCGACCCCAACCTGCCTCCAAGTTAACCCACCCACTTCCAGTTTTAACAGAGGCGGGACGGGGTTGGGGGTGGGGGAGGAGAAGGGGGAGTTGCAGGCAGCCAACAAACTCCCAGGAGGCGAGTTGGAACTTTAAATATTATGGCCCAGAAATTCGGGTCGGAGGCTTCCCGCAGGTGCAAGCATAGCAGGTGCACTTACATAGCGTGCCTGCCGTTGTGCTGTGGGCCCGCGTGGGATTCCGATCCTGGGCCTCCTCTGGCTGCCGGTGTGCAGTGCTCGCGTATCCCAGCGGCGAAGCTAGTTCGCAGCATCCCCTGGGATCACGTGGGCCATGGGGAGCCAATCGGAGCAGGGAATCTCCATTCATAGATTTGACAGGAAGACCTGTCAAATCTATGAATAGAGATCGGCCCCAAAACCTAAGTAAAACTTCAAATAAATTTTTTAAAAATCACATTTTTGAAATAACTATAAATTACATAAATTAACTACTTTAAACAAAAATTTAAATTTTTGAAAAAATTTATTAAAGTTTTTAACGTGGGCTAAAAATAAACTTACCTTTCTTTAAAGTATTTAAAAATGATAAACCTGTGGAAAAAACGTTTCAATTTTACTTAATTCACCTCTTACCTTGTTAAAAGCAGGCCTTGCACCTGCTTTTTCCACGCGCACCTGCTTTTTCCCCGCACGGAGAAACCTGTAAAAAAAGCCGAAGTTCGATGCGTACGCGCTGCCTCTCTGGCACATGCGTTTGACCTGTGAACCCCTTCCTTCAAGGGAACGGAAGTTCTGGTTTCCCGCGCATGCGCAGTGCATGCGCAAAACCGGCACTTTCGTTGGCCTTATGGGTGAGTATACAGCGCGTACTCACCCGTGGAGACCCGAATTTCTGGGCCTATAATGAGGCTGCATGCCTCATTTTGAAGCTCCATTTTAAATTTAACTCTGGCTGTCCGGGTTTCCCAGGCCTCCGGAAACCCGTCAGCTAAAGGAAGGTAAGGACTGCTGGATCCAGGAGGTAAATGCCTTTCCACTTACCTGCTAGATCCAGCGTTTCTGCCTTGCCCACCCTCTGCGATCGGACACCCCCGACCCTTCCGATCTCCCCCAGACCTCCTCCCCCCAAAGCCTCCGACCATCCCCCCACCATGAGGCCTCCCATCTCCAATCCTCCTCTGGCCTCCCAATTCTCGGCCTCCAGCCCTCTGTCCGGCCTCCAACCCTCGGCCCCCGGGCGACCCCCCCTCCAACCTCCGATCCTTGGTCCCTGGCCCCCTCTCCGGCCTCCGAACCTTGGCCCCCGCTCTGGCCTTCCGACCCCTGGCACCCTCTGATCCCCAGCCTTCCTATCCCCCAATCTCCAGCCCCCTCCAATCCACAGCCTTCCTACCTCCCCCCACCCCGAGCTCCGATCCCTCCCTCCCTCCTCTCTGCTACCCACCCACAGCCAGCCAGCCTCTCAATTTGGCTGGCTGCGGGGGGGGAAACCGAGAAACAAAATGTTAATCAGGCCCTGCCTTTAAATTCGGTAGGGCCTGAGGGAAACCCATTCTCCCGGGTTTCCTGACTGCATTCCAGCACCCTACCTGCCTCCAAGTTAAAATTCCAGCTGTGTGTCTCAGGATTTTCTTGACAGCCAGCTGTAAAAAGCAGCAGAAGAAAGCTGGGACTGTGTGCAAAGCTAACAGTTTACTAAAAGAGTAACAGACGACAATAAAACCCAGGATGAATTCTAGGTCACCAGGTGGGGTCTGATCAATTCCAGATTGAGAATAGTGCAGCAGGGATAATAATAATGATGTAGAAACTTGGTTCAATTACTTTTAAGCTGATAGAAAAGAATGAAAATCTGTTCTATATAAAGGTTTTCCTCAGAATAATACACTTGATTAATTAATTCCAGAATGTTAAATCATGGCTAACCTTATTAGTCAACATCCCGTGTGAATCCAGAAGTCCCAAAACTCATTGTTAACTCATTCATTTTTAACATTATTGGTGCTCATCTGCAACAGGCTGGAACTGTGTAAATGTCTTTTCCTACAAAGAAAAATGAATTGCAATGTGATTCTGTTTAACTTGTTCCCTCTGCACTGCTATTCTGATGCCATGGGATCCAGCAGATATCAGCAGCTGAACAACAACAATAACAGCAGCTGGAGCGCCCTTCTGGTGGCTGACCATGGCACTGATAATGGTAAAATGGAGGTTTGGTGAATTAATTGCAAATAGTACACTGCACTACACTGATAAAGGAAAGGGAGCCCCTCTATGGTGAACCTATAGAACCGGAATTGTCCAGTTGCCACAGCACAGCTGACAAATACAGTATGACTTCAGAGAAAAAAACAAGTGACTGAAGCAATCATCACAATGGCATTTAAAGTGATCAGAAATTGCGAGTACAGATCTGATGAAAATCTGATGGAAGAAAGAGGTGAGAAAGTCTTACATATATGAGAGCTTCATTCAAGATTAGACATTGGGGTCCTTGCACTGGCAAGCAGTAGTGACATATGCAGTGTCAGTCAGTTGGTTGTGGACAGATCTACCAAGGAGGTATCAGATGTCTTTTTCAGCACCAACTGAACACCAACATCCAGCGTAATACAGCAGTGCATTTCTATAGGTCTGCTGAGCTCTTGAAACTCCAAGGTGTCATTATTTGCATGCATATTGCCAATCAGGCCCTTGTGCTCAATGCTGTGCCCTATAAAAATCAAAAAGACTTTTAATCCATCAACGCACAACTGGTATGCAATAACAGCACCGAATAGTATAGGTAAATGCTCGCTTCCATGGGGACTCTCACAACGCAACACCTGTGCCATCAGTACTTTATTAGGAAAGGAAGAGTGCAATGTTGACTAAAACTATTCTCTGCAGCCATGGCTCATGATATCGTTGAGACAACTATGGACAGAGCAGAGTGCAATGAGGTTCATGTTAAGTAGTATAATAATAGAATACACAATGGGGTGAAACTGGTCTTGCGTGTTAGTGCAAAATGGGCGTTAGCCAATCAAAGCCCATTTTACATCCTGCCCAATGGAAAAGAAAATCTGCCAGAGTATAAAACAGTGTAAAACAGGTCAATTCACTATCGGCCGTTCTGCCCTGCCGCGCAAGGTCAATTTCACCCCCAATATCTTGAAGCAACACTTCAGATTTCTAGACCAATTGGAAGGTCCGGGCCTGGAAACTACAGGGTTTCTAGAATAATCATCATAAGCTTCATGCTCCATAACATCACCATGGAGCAAGAAGTCATGGCAGAGCAGGAGGCTGAGAGTGAGAACGAAGAAGTAGCTGCAAAACCATCAATGTAGCAAGCTGGTCCATGTGTTGGGTCTAACTTCGTTATTCTCTCCAGTTAGTGTCTCCTATAAGCAGGCCTGTGCCTCTCACACTCAGAAGTATACTTTTGTTACTCAAAATGGGGGAAAGGAAATGGGGGAGGGGGGAGAGGGAAATGGGGAGGGGGGAGAGGGAAATGGGAAGGGGGAAATGTTTGTGTCAGCTTTGGCTCAGTTGGTAGCACTCTTGCCTCTGAGTCAGAAGGTTATGGGTTGTAATAGCAGAGCACTTGGAAAACAGTGACAGGATCGGACAAAGTCAACATGGATTTACAAAAGATAAATCATGCTTGACTAATCTACTGGAATTTTTTGAGGATGTAATTGGTAGAATAGATAAGGGAGAACCAGTGGATGTGGTGTATTTGGACTTTCAGAAGGCTTTCGATAAGGTCCCGCATAAGAGATTAGTGTGCAAAGTTAAAGCACATGGGATTGGGGGTAAGGTACTGACTTGGATAGAGAACTGGTTAGCAGACAGGAAGCAAAGAGTTGGAATAAACGGGTCTTTTTCCGAGTGGCAGGCAGTGACTAGTGGGGTACCGCAGGGATCGGTGCTAGGACCCCAGTTATTCACAATATATATTAATGATCTAGTCGAGGGAACTAGATGTAATATCTCCAAGTTTGCAGACGACACAAAGTTGGGTGGGCGTGTGTGCTGTGAGGAGGATGCAGAGAAACTCCAGTATGATTTGGACAGGTTGGGTGATTGGGCAGATGCATGGCAGATGCAGTATAATGTGGATAAATGCGAGGTTATCCACTTTGGTGGCAAAAACAGGAAGGCAGATTATTATCTGAACAGCAATAGATTGGGAAAAGGGGAAGTGCAACGAGACCTGGGTGTCCTTGTGCACCAGTCGCTGAAGGTAAGCATGCAGGTGCAGCAGGCGGTTAAGAAGGCAAATGGTATGTTGGCCTTCATAGCGAGAGGATTCGAGTACAGGAGCAAGGATGTCTTGCTGCAGTTGTACAGGGCCTTGTTGAGACCACACCTTGAGTATTGTGTGCAGTTTTGGTCGCCTAATCTGAGGAAGGATGTTCTTGCCATGGAGGGAGTGCAGCGAAGATTCACCAGACTGATACCTGGGATGGCAAGAATAACATATGAAGAGAGATTGGGTCGATTGGGCTTGTATTCGCTAGAGTTTAGAAGAATGAGAGGGGATCTCATTGAAACTTATAAAATTCTAACAGGACTAGACAGACTAGATGCAGGAATGATGTTCCCGATGGCGGGGGAGTCCAGAACCAGGGGTCACAGTCTAAGGATAAGGGGTAAGCCATTTAGGATTGAGATGAGGAGGAATTTCCTCACCCAGAGAGTGGTGAACCTGTGGAATTCTCTACCACAGAAGGCAGTTGAGGCCAATTCATTAAATATATTCAAGAAGGAGTTAGATATATTTCTTAAGGCTAAAGGGATCAAGGGATATGGGGAGAAAGCAGGGACAGGGTACTGAATTTGGATGATCAGCCATGATCTCATTAAATGGCAGAACAGGCTCGAGGGGCCGAATGGCCTACTCCTGCTCCTATCTTCTATGTTTCTATTTTTCTATGGTTCAAGACCCACTCCATGAGACTTGAGCACAAAAAATCTTGGCTGACACGCCAGTGCAGTACTCAGGGAATCTAATCTATTCTTAAATGTTGACATGGTCTCAACCTCAATCATTAAGTCCAGTAGTGCAATTCACAGCCTCACAACCCTCTCAATACAGATAAGTGTAAGGTGGTGCATTTTGATAGGAGGAATAAGGAGACCACCTACTTCTTGAAAGAGTCTAAATGGGGTAGAGGCGCAAAGGGATCTAGGGGTGCAGATACACAAATCATTAAAAGTAGAAATGCAGGTTAACAAACCCATAAAAAGTGCAAACAAAGCACTGGGGTTCAGTACTAGAGGAATAGAATTCAACAGCAGAGAGATTATGTTAAACATATACTGTGCACAGTTCTGGTCTCTATATTACAAAAAGGATATAGAATTACTGGAGAAAGTGAAAAAAAGATTTACATGAATGATACCAGAACTGAGAGGGTATAATTACCAGGAATAACTGAACAGGCTGGGGCTCATTTCTCTAGAAAAGAGAAGACTGAGAGGTGACCTGATAGAGGTCCTTAAAATTATGAAGAGGTTCAATAGGGTAGACATAGAGAAGATGTTTCCACTTGTGGGGGAGTCCAAAACTAGAGGCCATAAATATAATAAATCCAATAGGGAGTTCAGGAGAAACTTCTTTACTCATAGAGTGGTGATCATGTGGAACTCCCTATCACATGGATCAGTTGAGGTGACTAGCATAGATGTATTTAAGGGGAAGCTAGATAAACACATGAGAGAGAAAGGAATAGAAGGATATGTTGCTGGTGTGAGATGGAGTAAATAGAATGGATGGAGGCTCATTTCTGTGCTGTAAATTCTATGTAATATAATTCTATTTAATGGGTAAAATGTTTCTTCTAAATCTTCCATCCTAAATCTCTTATGTTTAATCTTATATCTTTGTTCCCTTATTTTTAAATTTAAAACACCTCTATATAATCACCCCATAATTTCCTCATTTTAATGAAGAATGCTCCAATTTTTCAAGTCTTTCTTCATATTTGTATTTTCTCGTACCAGGCACAATTCTAATTAATCTGCGCTGCATCCTTCTCTATTGCCTTAACTTCCTTCCTACAGTGTGGAGCCCAAAACTGCACACTTTGGCCACGAAAATCGGCACCTTAGCACCGGCTGTTAAGGCCGGTTTCGGCAAAATAACGGCAGCCGCCTCGCTTCTGCCTACTCCCGCGTGGGCCGCAGCGGCCACCATTTTGGGCAGGTCTGGAGCACGGTCATTGCCTGCGTTCGCCAGAAGAATGCTAATGAGTCAGATCGTGACGTCAATCAGCATGCAATGCTGAGTTTACGCACAACCTACTATTTTGGACGTCGCCACTCGACTGCACGCCCACTCCAAATCGCGCACAGCTGAATGTGTGTTCAGCTGCACAAGGGATCATCAACAACATAGGGGTGACTTGCTTTTTGATTTCTACTGGCTCTGTGTAAGTTTATGCAACGGTTTGGAGCTTTCTATATTTATTTAAAGTTGGTGAGGAAACAGGGAGTGTTGCTGCAAGTGGAGGAGGCCTTGCTTCTGAATTCAAGAGTTCTGCTCAGACCACTTGCTCCCAGTCATGGGGGCTGTACTTGGAGTCACCTTCGCGCTGGAGTATGACAAGGAGATGGAGCAGAGGCAGTGAAGAGGACAAGCTGCACGCAGAGGGAGGAGGAGAAGGGGCAGGAGGGCTCTCAGCAGGAGGCCTTACCCACCTAGGGTCTTTTGAGAGCACTTCTCCTACCTGCACTTAAGCCAGGAGCAGTGTATTAGGAGGCTCTGTTTCATCAAGGAGGTGGTCACAGAATTCTGTCACCTCTTGGAACCAGACCTGCAGCCTCAGAGCAGGGCCACGATGGCGCTGCCAGAGGTCAGGCTCGAGGGGCCGTATGGCCTACTCTTGCTCTTAATTCTTATGTTCTTATGTCACCATGGCCCTCAATTTTTTCGACACCAGATACTTCCAGTCTGGAGGAGACATAGCTAACATCTCCCAGTTCGCCGTTCAATGCTGAATTCGGGAGGGGCACAGAGGCTCTGTACTCCAGAAGAGACTTCATTGTCGTCTCTCTGAACAGAGAGAAGCAGGAGGAGAATGCATGTGGCTTTGCCAGGATATCGGGCTTCCCCATGGTGCAGGACGCTATCGACTGCACATACGTGGCTTTGCGGGCACCGCATATCAATCTTGAGATGTACCGCAACCGCAAAGGCTACCACTGACTTAATGTGCAGTTGGTGTGCGACCACACCCAGCACATCATGAAAGCACGATATCCTGGTAGCATTCATGATGCCTTCAACTTGCGCCAGTCCGGTGTGCCAGCAATCTTCCAGCCACCATGTCAAACCTGAGGGTGGTTGCTCGGAGACAAGGGCTATCTATCCGCTCTACACCTGGTTGATGACTCCCCTCCACAACCCCACCACTCATGGCCAGCAATGATATAATGAGAGCCCTGCTGCCATGATGAACCTCATCAAGCAGAGCATCAGGGTGCTAAAGCAACGGTTCCGCTGCCTTGACTGCTCGGGAGGAGCTCTCCAGAACACGCCGAAGCAGGCGTCTCATTTGATGGTGGTCTGCTGCATCCTCCACAACTTGGCCATCATAAGGGCGCAGCCCTTGCCACCACAAGTTCCGTGACCACCTAAGAGAGGAGGAGGAGGAGGAAGAGGAAGAGGAGGAGGAGGAGGAAGAGGAGGAAGTGAGGAGGCAGGCAGCAGATCCCCGGTCCCAACGGGCTGTCTGTGAGCGCCTCATCAGTATACAGTTCCCCTGAATGAAACCCCAGATCCCCATTGCTCACCATCCCTCTGTCCCAGAACATCACAATGTCCTCTTGGGCACAAAGCTGAAATGAGAGCCACCACGAAATAAACATTCCAAACATAATTTATAAATGAATCAATTCAATACTACATAACAAAGTCAACTAATCACCCTTGTGCACTCCCTTAGTGTCTGTCATTTCTGTTCCTTTGTCTATTCTAGTGCTCCTACGCAGTGCTACCACAGTGGCTGCGGCATGTTGGTTGGAAGGCTGCTGACTTTCCGTGGGGGACACTGCAGATGGCCTTGCAGGATGATCTCAAGCAGATCTGGTCCTAGAAGGCCTGGCTGTAGACTGCAGCACCTCTGCATGGGCGGCAGCAGTCTGGGATGGCTGGCTGACAGGGCACTGGTGGAGTGGCAGTGGTGGGAGTACGAATGCTGTCATCCTGAGAAAGGACAGCAGGTTCTTGCTCCACGAACCCCGGACCGGTGCCTCAGCATTCCTAGCCATCTGTTGGAGCACAGATTGCTGGACTACTGTGAGACCCTGCAAGACACTTTTCACACTTGTAAACCCAGCCACGATGGCAGCAGTCTCAGCTTGCATGGCAGCAAACTGAGCCTGCATGAGAGCATTCTGAGCTTCCAGTGCAGCACTCAGAAGTTGGGTCGCTTCAGCTTGTGCTGAAATGGAAGCTGTGACATCACCCATCACACCCAGCATCATGGTTGGATCCACAAGTGATCTAATGCAGTTGCCCATCATTTCCATCCTGGAAATGATGGGCTCCAAGCTCTGCACAAAGTCCCGTGCAATGTTGGAGCCGGACTCCTCCATGCTCCTTGACACTTACAAGAGGGTCTCTGGCAGGCCTGCCATTGCGCCAACCATTTCTGTGTGCATGCTCATCACCCTTCATCTGAAGGCTGCCCCAACGAAGTCCTCATCTGAGTCCTGTGCAGCAAAACTTGTATGCAAACTCGCCCTCCAGGGAGCTGGCACCTGAGCTACCCTTTCCCATTGACTTGCTGCAGCCAACTCGTGCCCGGTGACTCACCACGTGCAGATCCCGCCTCTATACTACCCTCTAAAACCTACGCACTGCTATTTTCTGAGCTGATGCCTGGAAATTTCAGATTGAGTGACGGTGCCTCTTCTTCTCCATCACTCTCCGCCTCTACTTGGGCTCTCAACAGGAGGCCTTACCCACCTAGGGTCTTCCGAAAGCACTTCTCTTATATCCATTTAAGTGAGGAGCAGTGTATTAGGAGGCTGCGCTTCACCAAGGGGTGGTCACAGTACTCTGTCACCTCCTGCAACCAGATCTGCAGCCTGAGAGCAGGGCGACCACGGCTCTCCCAGTGGCTCTCAAGGTCACCGTGGCACTCAATTTCTTCACCAGCAGATCCTCCCAGTCTGCAGCAGGAGATATAGCTAACATCTCAGTTCACCGTCCATCGCTGCATCTGGGAGATCACTGAGGCTCTCTACACCAGGAGAAGGGACTACGTTGTCTTCTCTCTGAGCAGAGAGAAGCAGGATGAGTGCGTATGTGGCTTTGCCAGGATAGCGGGCTACCCCATGTTGCAGGGCGCCATCCACTGCACACATGTGGCTCAGGAGACACCGTATAACAATCTTGAGATATGCCGTAACTGCAAAGGCTACCACTCACTTAAACGCCCAGCGCTTCCTGATGGTCAACGCCCACTATCCTGGCAGCAGCCATGATGCCTTCATCCTGCGTCAGTCCGGTGTGCCAGCAATCTTCCAGCCACCACAGCAAACTCGAGGGTGGCTGCTTGGAGACAAGGGCTATCCGCTCTGCACCTGGCTGATGACTCCTCTCCGCAACCCCAACAGTAGTGCTCAGCACTCATACTGAGAGCTATTCTTCCACCAGGTACATCATCAAGCAGACCATCGGGCTACTGAAACAACGGTTCCGCTGCCTTGACCATTCGAGAGAAGCCCTCCCGTACACGCAAGTGTCCCATTTCGTGGTGGTCTGCTGCATGCTTCACAACTTGGCCATCATGAGGCACAGCCCTTGCCATCAGGGATTGTGGCACCACTTCAGTAGGAGGACGAGTGAGAAGAGGAGGAGGAAAAGGAAGAGGAAGAAGATAAGGAGGGAGGGAAGAGGCAGGCAGCCAATCCTCTGACTCTGATTCTAATGAATGGAACCCCAGATCCCCGATGTTCACCACATCCCCATCATACCATCCCTCTCTCACAGAATATCAGAGCATCCTCCTGGGCACAAAGTTGAAATGAGAGTCACCACAAACGATTCCAAACAAAATTAATAAATTTATCAAAAATAAATTCATACATTTTTACACTAACGATATTAACTAATCACCCTTGTGCAATCCCTTAGTGCCTGTTGTTTGGGTGCCCTTTCCTGTCCTAGTGCTCCTACGAAGTGCTCCCCCAGTGACTGCAGTAGTGGACTTCAGATGACCTTGCAGGATGACCTTGAGCAGCTCTGGCCCTAGAAGGCCCGGCTGCAGACTGCACTACCTTGGCATGGGCGACAGCAATCTGGCTGGCTGGCTGACAGGCAGTGGCAAGGGCAATGGCGGAGTTGCAGTGGTGGGAACAGGAATGCTGTCATCCTGAGAGAGGACAGCAGGGTCCTGCTCCACTGACCCACTTCCAGTTCCCCGGGGCGGCGCCTCAGCATTCCTAGCAATTTGTTGGAGCACAGATTGCTGGGCTGCTGCGACACCTTGTAAGCCCCGGTCGACAGTGGTAAACCCAACCATGATGGCAGCAGTCTTAGCTTGGCTGGCTCCAAGCTGAGACTTGCATGAGAGCAGTCTGAGCTTCTGCTGCAGCATGAAGACGATGGGTCGCATCCGCCTGTGCTGCAATGGCGGCCGCGACATCGCCCAGCACACGCAGCATCGTGTCTCGGTCGACACGGTCGCTTCAGGAGTCTTCCATTATTTCCAGCCTGGAAATCCTGGACTCCAAGCCCTGTGCAGAGCCCCGTGCAATGTTGGAGGCAGACTCGTCCATGCTCCTTGACATTGCCAAGAGGCTCTCTGGTAGGCTTGCCATTGCACCTAGTAATTTGGTGTGCATGCCCAGCACCCTTCTTCTGAAGACCGCCCCATTGAGGTCCTCATCTGAGTCCTGTGCAGCAGAACTCACCATGAACTCACCCTCTAGGGAGCTACCCGTCCCCCCGGCCTTGCTGCAGCCCACTTTTGTTGCTATTTCCACCATCTTGTCAATATCCGTATACAATGTCCTTTGGTCCCCAGAATTATTTACAATGCCACCTATTTTAGTATTGTGTGTAAATTTGAACACCATTCCCTTTAGTTCTGTATCCAAATCATTGATGTACACAGTGAACAGAAGTGGTCCCACTACAGAACCCAGCGGGGCACCACTATTCACGTCCAACCACTTGGAGAAGCTGCTCCCAACTCAGAATCTGTTTCTTCCCTTCCTGCCAGTTTTTAATCCAGTACACTCTCCATAATTACATATCCTTTAACCTTCTCCAATAGTCTCCCGTGTGGTATCGTGTCAAAGGCTTTTCTAAAGTCCATGAACCCCACATCTACTGCATTCTGCCATCAGGTTTGACAAGTATGATCGCCCTTACTAAAATCCCTGTTGGCTGTTTCTAATTATTTTCTCTTCATTTACTTGGTTAGTAATTTCATATTTAACTGAAGATTCAAAAACATTGTCCTACCACTAACTGGACTGTAATTACCCAGGGTAGATCTGTCTCTCTTTTTGAAAATGGATATTACATTGGCCGCTCTCCAATTCTTCAGTACACATCGGCCAGAATTTTCCCACTGCCGTGCATGCGGATTGGAGGCGGGTCGGAAGTAAGAGTTGCAAAAAAAGGGAGCGCGTCGGGAACCCGCCATCATCCCGCCTCCTCACGCCTTTAACTCGGGCGTTTTTGCCAGCGCGGCACGGATCCGAACGGCAGAGACGGGCGACCTAATTTACTTCATTAATTTTCCTTGTTGTCAGACCCTTAACAGTGTTTTTAACAAGACCTTTTGAATTTCACTGGATGACCACGGGAATCATGCAGCTCGGGAACTACGTCTGTCAAACTGAAGCAGAAGCTCAGTGGCCACTGATCGCGGTCATTATTGCAGAGCATGGAAAGCACAACAAATACTCCCACATGACACCTGCTTACTTGTCTAAGGGAAAGGCTCTTGCTGAGTGCATTTTGAGCACAGATTTAGGTGTCTACAGTTTGCAAGTCTTTTCTGCAACTTCGGAAGCCACTCTCACCTCATTGCTACTAACTATCACACCATTGACAGATTGCTTCTCTGATCTCTACTTGACCTGCCATCTATTACATCAGCATGGGTGCCATTTATACTGTCTCACCTTAGTCCTCAGAATCGGACCATAATGAGCTCCAACACCAGCAGCACCAGGCAAACCAGCAGCACCAGGCACACCAGCAACAGCAGCAACATCACCAACAACCTTCTCCTCAATGATCTGATGCTCCACAGGACAGAGGGCATCAGCGCAGGGCTGCACCGCGCCGGAGGCGATGCCCCCAACACAGGATATACAGGCAGAGGATGAGCTTCCTCAACATGACTGAGCGGTAGTGCCAGAGGAGGCTCAGGCTATCGCGCCAGGTCATCGCAGACATTTGCAGCTTGCTGGAGCAAGACCTGCAGCTCAGAGGAGCGGGTGGACACGCCTTACCAGTGGCTGTCAAAGTCACCAGCGCCCTCAACTTCTTCGCCTCAGGCTCCTTCCAGGGATCTGCAGCAGACATTTGCAGCATCTCATACACAGATGCATCACACAGGTCACCGATGCCATGTTTGACAAGTCAGCCAATTATATCAACTTTGCCACTGATGAAGTCAGTGTTAGTGAGCGCGCGCTGGGCTTTGCCGCTCGTGCTGGCTTCCCACGGGTGCAGAGCATCATCGACTGCACACATCTGGCCATCTGGGCTCCCCATCATCACCCAGAAGTGTTTGTGAACCGCAAAGGAGCCACTCCCTCAATGTGCAGCTGGTCTGCAACCATAGGAAGATCATCATGCATGTGTGCGTCAAATTCCCTGACAGCTGTCATGACTCTTTCGTCCTGTGCCAGTCCATCCTCCCTCAGCTCTTCACACCGCCAAACAGACTTACTGGCTGGCTGCTTGGGGACAAGGGCTATCCACTGAAGACGTGGCTCATGACACCCTTGAGGAGGCCGAGGAAAGATATAATGAAAGCCACATGTCCACCAGATGTGTCATAGAGCAGACAATAGGAATGCTGAAAATGCGCTTCAGATGCCTTGACCGATCTGGAGGAGCCCTTCAGTATGCACCAGCCAGGGTCTCCAGAGTCGTCGTCGTCTGCTACACACTGCACAACATAGCGCAGCAATGAGGATTAGCACTGCATGAGGAGCAAGGCGCAGAGCACACAGCCTCTTCAGAGGAGGAGGAGCAGGAAGAGCTGGAAGACGAGCAGGTGGAATCTGAGGTCTAGATGGCAGCAGCTCTGGAGCACATTGCTGCCCGGGAGGCCAGGGATGGCCTAATCATGGCCAGATTTACTTAACTTCCTTAATTACACCAATATGGCAGCCACATGCTGTGCCAGGTACTCCCCCAAACAACACCATAAAGCATCCCTACAATGACCAAGCCATTCCTTTCACACTGACCTCCATTGCTGGAGGTAACGTTATGTCTGACCATTCACTCCAACTCACTAAGCCACTTCCAAAGTAGAATACAAAAATGGGCATGACCAGAAAGAGGTGAAAATAAATAGTTTTATATGTGACATAACGGTAACGGAACCTTAACAAAAACACTTCATTAAACACCCATGTGCTTACCCTTGTGCATCTACTTCTGTGTCATTTTTATTTTCCGAGTGCCTCTACGAGGTGCAACTCCTGTGGCTTCAGCCGAGATAGAGGCAGCCTGTTCACTTCCCTGCTGCGACTGTGTAGACACCTTTGGTGGACGTCCTCTGGGTTTTGGAGACGTGCAAGGTATATTGGTGTGAGGAATAATGTGGAGGTGTAGACTTGGGAAGGCAGAGTGATGGGGATGTGATGACAGGCACAGCAGGATGAAATTGAGTGTGGCTTTGCACTCACCTTTCCTGATCTCATGAGATCATTGAAGCGCTTCCGGCACTGCACCACATCCCAGCTGTTCATCTCCTCTGCAATTTGGAGCCAGGCTCTTTCTGTCTCCTGGGGAGCTTTCTTGCCCATCAGCAGGGAAGAGGACCTCCCTGCATACTGATTCCCTCCACAAGAATATGTAGGGAGTCATCTGAAAGCCTGGGTGCAGCCCTCTGTCTTTGTGAAGCCATCTCTGCAAGTCTGAGCAATAACCAGTTGGTGATATATCCTCCCTGTACACACCTAGATGTGAGAAGTCGCACAACACCAGGTTATAGTCCAACAGTTTTATTTGAAATCACAAGCTTTCGGAGCGCTGCTCCTTCGTCAGGTAAAGTGAAGAGACACATATAGGCACAGCATATATAGTCAGAGAACACAGCCAGATGGCTGTGTTCTCTGACTATATATGCTGTGCCTATATGTATCTCTTCACTTTACCTGACAAGGAGCAGCGCTCCGAAAGCTTGTGATTTCAAATAAAACTGTTGGACTATAACCTGGTGTTGTGCGACTTCTCACATTTGTCCACCCCAGTCCAACACCGGCATCTCCACATCATGACACCTAGATGTGGCCAAGGCGGCTTTAAATATCCCCACTGGAAATGAGTCATCGATGACGTCATCAGACCTGCACCATTTAATAGGGCCGGGAAATGCGCAGTCCTGCCTTAATAGGCGCCATTAACGGAAAGTCGCTCTGAGGAGCGGGATGATAAAAAGAACGCGGTTCCGACCCGCCATGCCGACCGACCGCACCTGGCTTGCCCAGGTAAAGAAAATTCCGGCCATCCACTCTCAATAGAACCCTGATATCAGGGGGACTAAATTGGGCCATGTAGCACCAGTTTTTTTAGGCGCTACGATGCCACACAACGCTCGAAAATGGGATCCAAGATGCTGATGCACACCTCTGATGGGGTAGTGCGCAGGACACCATCTTGATAAAGGGGTTTGTGTGTGCTCACCGAAACAGCAGCCGGCCGCATGCAGAGCAGCGAGATGATGACGTGAAGCAGTGTGCAATGCTGATTTCAAGCCACCGCAGCCGTTTTACAACTCCACACTCCAGCCAACGGTGTGTATGCTGCCCCATGGTGCAGGGTGCTATTGACTGCACGCACATTGCCTTGCATGTTCCTCATCTGAAGTTGGCCATTGCATCAACTGAAAGGAATTCCACTCCCTCAATGTACAGCTGGTGTGCAACCACAGACAGCGCATCATGCAGGAGAATGCCTGTTATCCTGGCAGCAGTCATGATTCCTTCATTCTGCGGCAGTCCTCTGTTCCATCTGTTTTTGACCCACTACAGCAAATCAAAGGCTGGCTACTTGACGACAAAGGTTGTCCCCTCATGAAGTAGCTCATGACTCCGGTCTGGAACCCACGCAAACGTGCACAGCAGACCTACAATTAGAGCCATGCTGCCACAATGAACATTATAAAGCACAACATCGGTGTCCTCAAGCAATGCCTCTGCCTGGGCTGCTCTGGAGAAGCCCTGCAGTACTCAGTTAAGTGGGTATCAAAATTTGTTGTAGTATGCTGCATGCTGCACAACCTTGCCATTATGAGGGAACAGCCCTTGTCACTACCTAGCAGTGAGAAGTTGAGGACAGGAGTTTGAGAAAGAAGAAGCAGAGGAACAGGAAGAGGAAGGGAGGCTACAACATAGACAACCCCTTTCTGCCCGGGCTCTACATGATCACATTAGCCATGAACGATACCAATAGCCTCGATCACACCTTCCCATTCACCAACAGTCCCACATTGCTTAACTTTTCTCTATCACTGACCATCACATCGTCCTCTTTCTGACAACACAAAAATAAAAACCACCAGAAAATGCACATTTTAATCCAATTTTATAAATTCACTCATTAAATAATGCATACAAAATTAAAGTAATCACTCTTGTGCATTCCTTTAGTGCCCGTCTTCTGTGGGGTTTTTTATTCGTTTATGGGATGTGGGCATCGCTGGCAAGGCCAGCATTTATTGCCCATCCCGAATTGCCCTGGAGAAGGTGGTGGTGAGCTGCCTTCTTGAACCGCTGCAGTCCGTGTGGTGAAGGTGCTCCCACAGTACTGTTATCGAGGGAGTTCCAGGATTTTGACCCAGCGACGATGAAGAAACGGCGATATATTTCCAAGTCAGGATGGTGTGTGACTTGTCGGGGAACTTGGAGGTGATGGTGTTCCCATGCGCATGCAGCCCTTGTCCTTCTAGGTAGTAGAGGTCGCGGGTGTGGGAGGTGCTGTCAAAGAAGCCTTGACGAGTTGCTGCAGTGTATCTTGTAGATGGTACACACTGCAGCCACGGTGCGCCGGTGGTGGAGGGAGTGAATGTTTAAGGTGGTGGATGGGGCGCCAATCAAGCGGGCTGCTTTGTCCTGGATGGTGTCAAACTTCTTGAGTGTTGTTGGAGCTGCACTCATCCAGGCAAGTGGAGAGTATTCCATCAAACTCCTGGTTTGTGCCTTGTAGATGGTGGAAAGGCTTTGGGGAGTCAGGAAGTGATACACTCGCCGCAGAATACCCAGCCTCTGACCTGCTCTTGTAGCCATAGTATTTATATGGCTGGTCCAGTTATGTTTCTGGTAAATGGTGACCACAGGATATTGATGGTGGGGGATTCGGCAATGGTTATGCCGTTGAATGTCAAGAGGCGGTGGTTAGACTCTCGCTTGTTGGAGATAGTCATTGCCTGGCACTTGTGTGGCGTGAATGTTACTTGCCACTTATCAGCTCAAGCCTGAATGCCGTCCAGGTCTTGCTGTATATGGGCAAGGACTGCTTCATTATCGGGTGAGTTTTGAATGGAACTGAACACTGTGCAGTCATCAGTGAACATCCCCACTTCTGACCTTATAATGGAGGGGATGTCATTGATGAAGCAGCTGTGTGCCTTCGCCTATCCTAGTGTTACTTCGAGGTGCTTCCCCAGTGGCTTCAACATGGATGGTGCAAGGTTGCTGACCGTCAATTGAGGAGGCTGCAGATGGCCTTGGAGGATGACCTCGAGCAACTTTGGGCCTAGAGGGCCCGGCTTCGGACTGCACCATCTCAACCTGCCTGCAGCAGTGTGGGCTGGCTGGCTGACAGGCAACAGCAACAGCACTGGAAGAGTGGCAGGGGTGGGAGCAGGAGCTGTCATGCTGAGGGAGGAAAAGCAGGTTCCTGTTCCATGGAGCCACTGCCACTCTCTGGGGTGGTGCCTCAGCAATCCTGCTGATCTGTTGGAGGACAGATTGATAGACTGCTGTGATGCTCTGAAAGCCCCTTTGAACAGTGGTATCCAGAGCCATAATTGCAGCAGTCTGAGATTCCAATGCAGCAGTCAGAGCTTTGATGGAAGTTGTGATATCGGCCATCAGACGCTGCATCATGGTGGGTTCCACAGGTGTGCTGATGGAGGTGACCACCCATTCCATGTTGGAAAAAGAAAGATTTGCATTTATATAGCGCCTTTCACAACCACCGGATGTCCCAAAGCGCTTTACAGCCAATGAAGTACTTTTTGAAGTGTAATCACTGTTGTAATGTAGGAAACTCGGCAGCCAATTTGCGCACAGCAAGCTCCCACAAACAGCAATGTGATAATGACCAGATATTCTGTTTTAGTGATGTTGATTGAGAGATAAATATTGGCCAGGACACCAGGGATAACTCCCCTGCTCTTCTTCGAAATAGTGCCATGGGATCTTTTACGTCCACCTGAGAGATTAGACGGGGCCTCGGTTTAATGTCTCATCCAAAAGACGGCACCTCCGACAGTGAAAGGATGGGCCTGTGCCAAGTTGGTACTGGACTCCTCCATGCTCCTTGATATTGAATGCAGACTTTCTGGCAGGCTTCCCCACGCACCAAGCATTTGGTTGTGTACATCCATCAGCTTTCTTCTGTAGCCTGGCCCATCGAAGTTCTCATCTGACTGCTGTGCAGCAGAACTAGTGTGTGACCTCGCCCTCTAACGAGTTGGCACCTGCGCTATCCTTTCCCCTGCCCTGGCTCCTGCACACTTGTGAACGGTGTCTCAGCATGTGGAGACCCCTCCTTTATGCTAGCCTCTAAAATACGTGCAGTGTCAGTCTCTGAGCTGGCAGCTGCAAGTGTAAGGCTTTCAAAAGGGAATTGGATAAGTACCTGAAGGAAAAAAATTTGAAGGGCTACGGGGAAAGGTCGGGGAAGTGAGACGAGCTGAAGTGCTCTTGCAGAGAGCTGACATGGGCTCGATGGGCCAAATGGCCTCCTTCTGTGCTGTAACCATTCTATGATTCTATCAAGTGACGGTGTCTCTTCATCTTCACTGTCGTCATCCTCTTCCTCCTCTGACTGGGCAGGCTCCAGTTCTTGGGTATCTGGAATGAATAAGGGACAAGGATTCGGTTGTGGTGAGGGGAGAGGAGCAAGTAAGAAGTGTGTACTTACACCATCTGCAGCTTGTAAGTCAGAAGAGATTGAGGGATGAGGGAAAAGTGGGAAGAGAGAAAGAGGATTAGGTATGCAGATACGCTCATCATCAATCCCTCTGGCACCGCCCCTTCCCATGATGGCCAGCACTGTCTCCTCCATGGGGGTTAAAACATTCACGCACGCTTGCCCTCCTCCAGTTCTTTCCTGCTGTCTCCTGTTCACAAACAAATTAACTCATTAATTAGTCTCACTGGCTGCTATTTTAACTGTTTATCACTCTTGTGGTTTCAATTTACTCGACTATTTGCTTCCTGTTTATCCATGAATCTGAACTTTCTTGTGGCACCTTGGCACTCCTATAATTCCAGTACTAAGATTTCAGGTTTTCCCAGAATTCAGTAGCGTGATTCAAGGAGCCACTTTCCTGCAGTATAATAATAACAGCTTGGTCTCTGTCTCTCTGCATAGTAGCAACCCAACTACTGAGGCCAGTGGAGGAGGGAAGTAAAGGCCACAGTCTTTGCCAAGCACAGCGAAGGCAAACTACAAGCGAGAAAAAGAGAAGCATGCAACACAAAAATCCTAAATTGACGAGCTGCTTTATACTGTAGCTAACCCTTGTTCTGTGACTCCTGCGCTCAGTTATAGGTGCAACAGTACTAGCTTAGTAGAGAACCGACAGTGTACAGTGTCGTGCTTTATTACCTGTGTCATAGAATATTTGAAGGTGGAGCCACTCATTTCATAAATAAATAAACTGCCTGTATTTATGCCTGTATTTCCATATCCTTATCTCCAATCATTTGAACCTTCATCTACCCAGCCGCACTGTGCAGTTACACTTGGATATGAGTTAGAGGCTTATTTGGCCCCCAGCACAACATAAATTTGAAGCCTTTACCCCAGCCTTTCATTGCATCATAGTCAGCTTCCTGAAGGCACAGCGAGTAAGTGGTGTGTTTTCTTCTCCAGTTTCTGTCAGAATGTTCAATTGCAGTGATTTCTTTCTGAAGGATTCTTTTGTGATTTCTCAAGATTTCACCATGGCTTTCACATCACACATTGGTGGATCGCAAGGATGGAGCAAGCCCAGAATTTCTCAGGTACAGATTTAATATCCTGCTTGATGAGATTCGCTAGAGGAGAGACTGCCTGCTGGGCTCGTACAGAAGGAGGCCACCAAAATAGGGTCACCAGAGCCACATGAAAGGAGGTGGCAGTGGCGCCGAATGCCATCTCTCTCACCCCCAGAAGTCAGTGTCGGAAACTCTCACATAAGCTCTTCTTTCGTGTGCCCCTATACAACTCCAAGCTCTCACGCTACAAGACCCCCGAGGGATTGTCCTCTCGGTTATGTCAACTGTCTGGTGGGAGGTGTTCTTCAGATGCTCACCTTCACCAAATGCCATTAATATTGTTCGAGGAGAAACTGGCACACAATGCCCAGGACAGGCAGGCCAGTGGCAGGGGAACCTCGGATATCAGGAAGCTGACAGATTTCAAAGAAAAGGCTATTGAGCTCCAGGGGAGGCAAGCAGCTTTGGTAGCCAGAGATGGCGAATTCGATGGGCCAGTACTAGCTGCAGGGGAGTTGATGCTAAGTAGAACCTGTTCCTACTGCATCACTGCAAAGGACCAAATTGCCATAGAATTCCATGCTGTCTGTACCTATTCACCCTCTCTGGATGCTGCACACCCACACTTACCTCATTTTCTCTTCTGCTGCAGGTGCCACGCAGCAAGGGCTGCGAGATGGAAGAGGATGATGATGATGCTGGAAGGAAGATTTTATGTGGTGCGCGATGCTGCTGCTGTTGATAATGAAGCTAATGATGATGGCCAGATATCTTGCCCCTTGCAGCTCTGGCATGCCTGTACCTCTCCATCTATGACAAAACTTTTGTCACCTGCGTTATCTGTTCCATGTACTAGCTCAGAGACTTCCATCTGGGGATCTAGTGAGATGAAGATGGTGGCCGTGCCTACAGCTGCCTGGGCCCTAAGCTCTGGAATTCCCTCCCTAAACCTATCCACCTCTCTACCTCTCTCTCTTCCTTTAGATGCTCCTTAAAACCGACATCTTTGACTACATTTTTGGTCATCTGTCCTAATATCGCTTTAAGTGGCTCAGTGTCAAATTTTGTTGGATAATTGCACTTGTGAAGTGCCTTGGGGCATTTTACTGCATTAATGGTGCTATATAAATGCAAGTTGTTGCTGGTAGAGCCAGAAGAATGGGGAGTGGATGGAGATGCCTTTCCATGGTTGAGGATGCACCCACTGAGATCTCAGTCCTGTTCCGAAAAGAAGGATGCTCAGCAAACACCACAGGCACCAAGATTTATCTCCCAGAATGTCTGGCATATGACCGGGATATCAATTCAGTGCCATGCTGTCATATGTAGCAACATCAGGGAAGCTTTTTCCTCATTGTAGAAGTCAACAGAGCACCTGGCAGCTTCATTGCCGTCTGCAACCGTTCATTCCCATAGCAGCCTCTCAGGACAAGTTGGTGCCTCCTCAGACAGGCAAAGACAGCAGCCCAGGAGGCCTTGGGGGAAAGCTCTGCATTCTGAACTTCAGGCACTTTAAGCCGGCTTGCAGGAGATATTCTCTTAGGGCTTTCAGGATCTGGTGAGAGCTATTAGATCTGCCCATGCAGAACCTGAACCCAGTATCAGTGGCACGCTGAAGTAAACCAATATGACACAGGTATTTTTCAAGATAGCAGCAGATGCCAGGCCATCAGCCTAGCTCCTTAAAGTTCTACACAAAGAGCACGTAGGAAGCAACCCAGGCAGTTGCACAAAAGATGCAATTCACATCAGGTTCTTCCGAAAACTCAGCTCTAATGAGGCGATGCCCACCTCAGTCTAAAGAGCCTCTTGGACCAGAGCAACAGCCAACCACCTCTCACAACACTGGTCCTCAAATGGCATCTAGAGGCAGCACCAAGGTAGGTATTAGAAAGGCACATCAGGGCATCCATGGGAAATACAGTAATAACATGTAGGTATGGGTACTCTTATTGTAAATTAAATGATGTTTACTTTGAATTAGCTCTGTTGCTTAATGAGTTCATGAGATCTCACGAGGTCTGGTAGGAGAGATGTGATTTTTTGTTAATGGGGGCCAGAAAGACTGGTGGTTATGTATACAATGATTGGAATTGGCAGGAAGGTGGGAGATGTTGTGATGGAATGTTGCTACTCACGATCTCCCTATAAATGCTCCTGTCAGTCAACACGGAAAAGTTCTCCAAGTACTGATCTGATAATGCTGAGATCCAGATTCCTCAACTCTACAGAAGCTGGGCCCACTTCCTATTGGATTGATTTTTTTTTACTGTGTACCTAGACAGAACTGACCATGTCTTTGACAGCCTGAGGGCTTGTATTTCCATCGAATTTCTTTCCCTCCTACAAAGTAAGAGGTACTGAATTACAGTGATGGGATTCCCAATGGGCATCCCCTTGTTTGCTATTTTAAGGGAGGAGAGGGAGGAGCCGTGCAGGATGGAGGAATGGAGGGTGAGGCAGTATTTGAAGATGATGCAGCACCCAAGATATTAACCCTCCTCAAAGAATTTACAAGCCATATAGATATTACGAAGACCTCAGAGTGAGGAGCTCTGTGTGAGAAGAGTGTGCTTCATCAAAGAGGCTACAGGAAAGCTGTGTCACCTTCAGCATGAGGACCTGCCCTCAAGATCATCTGCCCAGACAGCTCTGTCTGTGGATGTAAAAGTTACCATGGTTAACGCTTTTACGTCACTGACTCATTCCAAGCAGCCGGGTGAACTGTGTAACATCACATAGGGAGCTGTTGAGGCCACTGACTCAATTTTTGAGGGAGCAGGGGAGTTCATTCAGTTCGGCATGACTGCCGGGCAGCAGCATGATAGAGCCACCCAGCTGTATCAAGCTGTTGGGTTCCCCCAAAGTGCATCTTGGAACCTCACGTCACATCAACCTTTTCCCTGCAGTTCCTAACATGCGGCAGGAATAATTGAGCTCAAAATAAGTGCACTTGATATTTGTTTTGGTGACAATAAAATAGTAACAGTAAAACAAAAGTAAAATACTGGGGATGTTGGAAATCAGAAATAAAAACAGAAAATGCTGGAAATACTCAGCAGGTCAGGCAGCATCAGTGGAGAGAGAAACAGAGTTGACGTTTCAGGTCGACCAGTTCTGATGAAAGGTCATCGACCTTAAACGTTAACTCTTCACACATGCTGCCTGACCTGCTGAGTTTTTCCAGAAATATAAGCAGTAGTCATTCTACTGCTTCTTCACACTGTAATAAATCCGACCCTGACACCTTGTGGGTGTTGAAGCCCAAGCACAAATTAAAACAATTACAACGCTCAAGCCATAGTTATAAAAACAGAACAAAATTACCCCATTCTCTTCTTCTGAGTAGAGATGCTTGACCTGCTCGGGTGTTTCCTTCTCCTCTGTAGCTTCTTCCTCTCCTACTGACCTCTTACAATCACCTGTGCTTATACTGGTCATGTAAGCCCGATCCTTGCACCTGGAGCCCTGAAATGTGATGTTGCTTTTCCAACATAACAAGGTCAGGGAAGATAAGGTTGATTGGTTATCAACTGAAAGAGTTTAGACTGGAAGGAGATGATTCCAATCAGCCATTAGCTAATTATCAACAGGCTAATTTCTTTATGAGACAGGTATTGTCCAGCACTACAGTGATTAAGAAAAGGCTGGTCGACCATGAGCAGTTCATCTCAACAAAGCATTCTTAGTAAATTAATTTAAAGGATCAAAGTAGCTACTCGAAGCAGAGGTTGTTTCAGCATTTTAGTTTGAACTGTTTCATTGCTTAGGCAGCATAATTAAAATGATATGTACACCATATCTTCATGGGCTTCTGCTCAAATCTTCGTTGATTTGTCCATTCTTACAGTCTCCACCTTGGTGCTGAGGGGGAAGAAGTACAGCGAGACCCCACCAATTATGATCTGATAAAGTCTTTCAATTCTAATACAAGAGCAAAATACTGTGGATGCTGAAAATCTGAAATAAAAACAGAAAATGCTGGAAATACTCAGCAGGCCAGGCAGCATCGTGGAGAGAGAAACAGAGTTAACGTTTCAGGTCGATAACCCTTCCTCAGAACTCTGTTTCTCTTTCAATTCCAAGTTGGGTGTCCTACTGAAGCCTCTGTAAGAGGTACTGTTGCTGGAAGCAGGTGTTAGCCATAGCAAGCACACGGGCCTGCTCTGCCTGGTCCTCTTCTCATTCTCTTTCCAATTCCTTTCCTGCGGTCTGCTTGTGAAACCATTCCCATTTCTGTTTAAGTACTGCATGAGCCCATTCAGAATAGTGTATATAACATAAGCCTTGCGAAGCGTTACATTGCTTAAATCAACAATAACTGGAGCAATCTCATAATGTACATTTGTATATACAATTTGGTGGGTGGGCTGAGCCACTCACCCGTTATCTGGTCTGCTCATAAACATGGCACCTTGTTTCAACAGGGTGGTATTCCTAATGTACCGCTAAAGAGTTCCTCTCAGGCCGCGAAGCGCTGGCGGCTACCTCATCGGGTACAGCCCTCGTGTTGCTTATGGACACAGGGAAAATGGAGCTGCCATACTAACTGGGCCTCGCCACTTGGCTTGGGGATGACAAGATGCGGGATGTCATAGGAAGAGGCGGAGATCCTGTCCCCGTCTTCCCTCTGAACACTCCACTGTTCAGGGCGGGACATTGGGAGGACGACCCGCTTGACTCGCCGTCTTGGCCGGATAAGATAATCTCCCATAACTACCTCATCTTCCTTTTCTATCTTTGTTCTGACCCACATCGTCCTTTCTTCATTGCCAACAGTAATGTATGGCAGTTCTCGTGTCCTGCGCTGGGGATGCCCACCTATATTCAGAACTGGGAATAACTCTGCATTCTATAATCAGTGGAGAGCCGTCCGCCACAGTCATGGTGTTATTGTCCGAACCTGAGCAGGGATGACATATTCCGACCATCTGAGGAGATCTGGTCCGAAGGAGGAAGTGGTGCGAGGTCCGCCGTTTGCACAGCTGACAGGGACCAAGCCAAGGGTCGAGAACGCTACCAACAGGAAAATTTACACCCGGATCATTTGCATGATGGCCGGCTCTGGTCGGACCTGAAAATAAATCAAGCACAGTATCTGGGTTACTTATCAGTTGGTGAGTCAGGTTGTGCACTCTTGAGCTGGTTAATCTGGTGCCACTGTGTACGCTTTTGTTTGTTCTTCCCTGTATACTGTAACAAATATACTACAGGGCTTACTTTCTGGAAGGGTCCTTTCCATTTGGGCAAAAAGGAGTGATTCTTCTTCCCATAATCAAGTACCATAACCACGTCTCTCACCTCAAACTCAGCTGGATGGATTTTCTCATCAAAATACCTTTTAACTTGACCCCTAGACTTCCCACCGTTTTGTGCAACATACTGATTAGTGATAGGTACGTGGTCAATCATTTCAGCAAGCCAGGCCTAACCTATTGCTTCCTGGAATAGTGGCGTGTTGGCAGTAACAGGTGCCTGGGTGTGCGCATCAGTTGTCCAATCATGGACTGAAAGGGGGCTATGCCCGTGCTAGAGTGAGGACTGGAGCGTATGACCATCAAACACATGGGAAGAATAGTTGCCCAATAAGTCTGGTGGCACACACAGAACTTTTTATAGAATCATAGAAGATAGGAGCAGGAGTAGGCCATTCGGCCCCGCTAGCCTGCTCCGCCATTCAATGCGATCATGGCTGATCATCCAAATTCAGTACCCTGTCCCTGCTTTCTCCCCATATCCCTTGATCCCTTTAGCCTTAAGAAATATATCCAACTCCTTCTTGAATCTATTTAATGAATTGGCCTCTACTGCCTTCTGTGGCAGAGAATTCCACAGGTTCACCACTCTCTGGGTGAAGAAATTCCTCCTCATTTCTGTCCTAAATGGCTTACCCCTTATCCTTAGACTGTGACCCCTGGTTCTGGACTTCCCGACCATCGGGAACATCCTTCCTGCATCTAGTTTGTCCTGTCCTGTCAGAATTTTATAAGTTTCAATGAGATCCCCTCTCATTCTTCTAAACTCCAGCGAGTATAAGCCCAATCAACCCAATCTCTCTTCATACGTCATTCCTGCCATCCCAGGTATCAGCCTTGTGAATCTTCGCTGAACTCCTTCTATGGCAAGAACATCCTTCCTCAGATAAGGCGACCAAAACTGCACACAGTACTCAAGGTGTGGTCTCACCAAGGCCCTGTACAACTGCAGCAAGACATCCTTGTTCCTGTACTCAAACCCTCTCGCTATGAAGGCCAACATACCATTTCTTAACCGCCTGCTGCACCTGCATGCTTACCTTCAGCGACTGGTGCACAAGGGCACCCAGGTCTCGTTGCACTTCCCCTTCTCCCAATCTATTGCCATTCAGATAATAATCTGCCTTTCTGTTTTTGACACCAAAGTGGATAACCTCGCATTTATCCACGTTATATTCCATCTGCCACGCTTCTGCCCAATCACCCAACCTGTCCAAATCATACTGGAGTTTCTCGGCATCCTCCTCGCAGCACACACGCCCACCCAGTTTTGTGTCGTCTGCAAACTTGGAGATATTACATCTAGTTCCCTTGTCTAGCTCATTAATATATATTGTGAATAGCTGGAGTCCAAGGACCGATCCCTGCAGTACCCCACTAGTCACTGCCTGCCACTCGGAAAAAGACCCGTTTATTCCAACTCTTTGCTTTCTGTCTGCCAACCAGTTCTCTATCCAAGTCAATACCTTGCCCCCAATCCCATGTGCCTTAACTTTACACGATAATCTCTTATGCGGGACCTTATCAAAAGCCTTTTGGAAGTCCAAATACACCACATCCACTGGTTCTCCCTTATCTATTTTACCAGTTACATCCTCAAAAAATTCCAGTAGATTAGTCAAGCATGATTTACCTTTTGTAAATCCATGTTGACTTTGTCCGATCCTGTCACTGTTTTCCAAGTGCTCAGCTATTACATCTTTGATAATGGACTCTAGCATTTTCCCCACTACCGATGTCAGGCTTACCGGTCTGTAATTCCCCGTTTTCTCTCTACCACCCTTTTTGAATAGTGGGGATGGTTTTTAATGTCTAGTTTCCCCGCTCCACTATTCCCAAAGACCATATTACATAGTATTATCAAGTAGTGAATGTGGCAATAATGAGCAGGACTCATATCTTGTACGTAGTAACCTTGGAAATTCAGTGGAACTTGTGTTAATTTACAAATGTATCATCAAATAGTGCGAGATTTCAACTCCAAAATGATTTATATAATAAGTAATCATAAGAAAGGTACTGGTCGAACATTGTCAGGCTTATAAATTCTAGATGATGCTTGATTACAGCATGTCCTTAGTCAATGTAGGTTAGGGCTGGACTTGTATTGGGATTTCTGGCTCCAGGTTCTCTGCACACTGCGCCTCACACCAAACTGCTAAAACATCCTTTGTCTCTTATTTGCTTGAACCACCTGTTGCTGAGAGCTTTGTGAGTCAATTTGCTGTGGACAAAATAAGAAATATTGTCCAATGTTAAGAGGTGAAGTTCATGTGAAGAAAAGAAGCACAGCAATATATCTACCCTGAATATCTGAGACTGATGGATAGTGGAGGGGATTCAGAGAAGCTAGAGATACAGAAATGTGCTTACAGATTTTTACTTCAAAATATACAATAAAAAATGATGACCATTCTTCAAACCTCTTTGAATTAATCTTAATTTATTATTTCCTATTTTCCCAGATTAATTATGATAGTCTCACTATGTTGAGTTTGTGACTTTTTGCGTTAATACTGCCTCTGGAACAGAATTAACAAGCTCCCCAACGTTTTGTGCGACAAACTGATTAGTGATGCGTACGTGGTCAATCATTTAGCAATCCAGGCCTAGCCTACTACTCCCTGGAATAGTGCCGTGTTGGCAGTAACAGGTGCCCGGGTGTGCGCATCAATCGCCCAGTCATGGCCTGAAAGGGGGCGATGCCCGTGTTAGAGTGAGGATATATATATTTTTTCTGACTAATTTTCTTTCCTTTCGCCTTCTCTTGAAGGTTTATCTCCTTACACTGGTGTATGGCTTCACAGGCACATGAAGCAGCCCTTCGCTACCTCGCCAAAGTCTGATCCTGCCTTTGCCTGACATCCACATGAGCACTTCTAGCAGGCGTCACCTCATAGCGATCATCAGCAAGAACACTAGTTAATTCCTCCCTCCTTTAATCTCGGGACAACTGAAGCCAATTATAACACCCCTACAGTTAACCTGCCTGAGATCAACAGCACAGACCAATGATTACATTTTTTACCCTTCTTACACTAGATATTTTGGGCTGGATTTTCTTCTGAATTACTGCCTGTTTTGGGATGAATTTCATACGATATACAGAGGAAAATGTGGCAGTAATGTCTACTGCCTCAAAACTGCTAGTCTAACATTGCACCAAAATTTTCCTTCTAAAGAAAATTCCAGTTCCTTTTAAGGCCCAACGGGAGCCCAGCTCACCACATTTAAATGGGTTTAAGTGAGCATGGCTAACATCTTCCACCCATTGCCCCAAACCCATATCTAATTCTAATTTAAACCTATATTCTATATTAATGGCAGCTGCAGCAGCAGTAAGGTATTGCTGAGGTGAATATTGCTTCGAGGAGGCCGTTCAGTTTGCTGCAACTGGAGGCTGGTGTTACTGTGCCTGCATGTCAAACTGTTTGGAACCTGGAGGTTTTGTCAGGATCTTTGCTGCTAGTTTTAGGCAGCTCTGTGAAAAGTACAGCTTTGGACTGGGGACACAGATTTCCTAATGAGAATCTTCTATTTCTTTGTTATGAAGAAAAGGAGGATGAGGAAATGGAAATGGTTGGAAGCACAGAAGACATTTGTTTAATGCTCATGCATATCCACTCACCAGGGTTTACAGACCAAGAAGGTGTTAGTTAGACTTCTCTGCAGGTCACTGCCTCATAAGGGTACACCTCCCCACCCTCACAAGGGTATAGGAGAGATATGCCAGCTACTGTCTGCAGACCTGCAGCCTACATCCACTAGTAGGACAGCATTGTCAAGTTCACCACTACCTTCAATTTCTGTACCACTGGATCCTTCCAGGTAGCATGTAGAAAGAATAGTGGATCATATATTTTCAGAGAGGAGCATAGTGATGCACTACGGTAGTGCCATACACAAAACACTTATAGGGAATATAGCACTTTATCTGTTATGCTTTCAGTGTTCTGGCTATTGCCTTAGGTACTGGGACATCAGAAGGAATAAGTGGAACAGCAGATGCAGCATTGCCCAATATTGGCTAGGATGCCCTTGGCCATTGTAGTGCAGATGACTATTTATATATTGGGAGCCAGGATGTTGAAGATTTGACCTGTGACAGCCTCTTTGAAGTCTTGTGCAGGCAGTACAGTTTCTTCTGCAGCCATTTCTTCTTCGTTCGCATGCTCAGGAGGATCTTCTCTTGGTTGTGAAGGTTCCTTTTTCTCCCACATGCATTCCATGTGGATGCCTCTCTACAGGACAAAATTGATCAGCATGCAGCACACCCCAGTGGTGGTTGGGACTTTCTTAAAACTGTACTGCAAAACACCCCCTGACTGACCAAGGCACTTGAAGCTGCAGGATTGCTATTATATATTTGATTATGATCCTGTTGGCTGCATGTATCTGGTTGTAGTGATACTCAACTGAAGCTCTGACAGGGGTCATTAGGCATGGCTGCAAAGGGTAGTCTTGATCTCATTGCAGCCAACCTTGCCATTATTTTCCACCCCACCAGCCTCCACATTCAACGAAACATCCTCCAGCATTTCCACCACCTCCAGTGCGATGCCACCAGCAAACACATCTTCCCTTCCCCTCCCCTTTCAGCATTCTGAAGGGACCATTCCCTCTGCCGCACCCTGGTCCACTCTTCAATCACCCCCAACACCTGCTCCCCTTTCCCCGGCACCTTCCCATGTGAACACAGGAGATGCAACACCAGCCCTTTCACCAACCCTTCCCACCGTCCAGGGCCTCAAACACTTCTTCAAACTTGGTGTCGTGTATTTGCTGTTCATGATGCGGTCCCCTCTGCATTGGGGAGACCACATGCAGATTAGGTGATGGCCTTGCTGAACACCTTCGTTCAGTCCACAAGCGTAACCCTGAGCTTCTAATCGCTTGCCACTTTAATTCTCCATCCCACTCGCACCCTGACCTCTCTGTCCTTGGCCTCCTACATTGTTACAATGAAGCGCAATGCAAGCTCAAGGAACAACATCTCTTCTTTTGATTGGGCACTTTACAAACTTCGGAACTCAACACTGAATTCAACATCTTTAGATCATAACCGCCGCTCCCATTTTCTCAGACAGCAGGTGCCAGTAATGGTTCTGCAGTTACCATTTATACTTCATCTGGACCCATCTTTTCTTTCTTCACTTGTCCCATTAACACCCCCTTTTGTCTTGCACTATCATCCCTTTTGTCATTTAATCAATCCTGCCCTCGACCCTATCACAGACCTTCCCTTTTGTTCTTTCCTCCCCTCACCCTTTTCCCCAACCTCTGTACTTGCTTAAAAACTGTTAAATCTCTAACTTCTTCCAGTTCTGATGAAAGATCATCGACCTGAGACAAACTCTGTAGGCTTGAAATTAGGCTCTGCGACGCCCGTTTTTTTAGTTCTATGGGTGCCATTTTGTGTCCAAAAGGGCGCCACAGTTATGGTGTGGGCCGCGCCGGATGCCATTTTGGTGAGGGAAGTAGCGTCGGCACTGGGAACATGCGCCGTAAGTATGCAGAGTAGGCACATTGTTATGTCAAGAACATAAGAACATAAGAAATAGGAGCAGGAGTAGGCCATTTGGCCCCTCGAGCCTGCTCCGCCATTCAATGAGATTATGGCTGATCTTTTACCTCAACTCCACTTTCCTGCACTATCCCCATATCCCTTAATATCCAAAAATCTATCAATCTCTGTCTTGAATATACTCAATGACTGAGCCTCCACAGCCCTCTAAGGTAGAGAATTCCAAAGATTCACCACCCTCTGAGTGAAGAAATTTCTCCTCATCTCAGTCCTAAATGGCCGACCCCTTATTCTGAGACTGTGACCCCTGGTTCTAGACTCCCCAGCCAGGGGAAACATCCTCCCTGCATCTACCTGTGAAGCCCTGTAAGAATTTTGTATGTTTCAATGAGATCAGTTCTCATTTTTCTAAACTCTAGGGAATATAGGCCTAGTCTACTCAATCTCTCCTCATAGGACAATCGCCCATCCCAGATTCAGTCTGGTGAAATTTTGTTGCACTCCCTCTATTGCAAGTATATCCTTCCTTAGGTAAGGAGACCAAAACTGTACACAGTACTCCAGGTGTGGTCTCACCAGGGCCCGATATAATTGCAGTAAGATGTCTTTACTCTTATACTCAAATCCTCATGTAATAAAGGCCAACGTACCATTTGCTTTCCTAATTGCTTGCTGTACCTGCATGTTAACGTTCAGTGATTCGTGTACAAGGACACCCAGGCCCCTGTGAACACCAACATTTCCCAATCTCTCACCATTTAAAAAATACTCTGCATTTCTATTTTTCCTATCAAAGGGGATAACTTCACATTTCTCCACATTATATTCCATTTGCCATGTTCTTGCCCACTCACTTAGCTTGTCTTTATTCCCCTTGAAGCCTCTTTGCATCCTCCTCACAACTTACATTCCCACCTAGTTTTGTATCATCAGCAAACTTGGATATATTACGTTTGGTCCCCTCATCCAAATCATTGATATAGATTGTGAATAGCTGAGGCCCAAGCACTGATCCTTGCGGTACCCCACTAGTTACAGCCTGCCAACCTGAAAATGACCCGTTTATTCCTACTCTCTGTTTTCTGTCCGTTAACCAATCCTCAATCCATGCTAGTATGTTACCCCCAATCCCATGAGCCCTAATTTTGTTTAATAAGCTTTTGTGTGACACCTTATCGAATGCCTTCTGAAAATCAAAATACACCACATCCACTGGTTCCCTCTTATCTATTCTACTAGTTACAACCTCAATAGACTCTAACAGATTCGTTAAACACGATTTCCCTTTTATAAATCCGTGTTGACTCTGCCCAATCCTATTATTATTTTCTAAATGCCCTGTTACCACGTTCTTAATAATAGATTGTAGCATTTTCCCTACTACTGATGTCAGGCTAACTGGTCTGTAGTTCCCAGTTTTCTCTCTCCCTCCTTTCTTAAATAGTGGGGTTACATTTGCTACCTTCCAATCCACGAGAACCGTTCTAGAATCTATGGAATTTTGGAAAATGACAGCCAATGCATCCACTATCTCTATAGGCACCTCTTTCAAAACCCTAGCATGTAGGCCATCAGGTCCAGGGGATTTATTGGCTTTTAGTCCCATTAATTTCTCCAGTACTTTTTTTTACTAATACTAATTTCTTTCAGTTCCTCATTTTCGCTAGACCCTTGGTTCTCCACTATTTCCGGGGAGTTTTTTGCGTCTTCTTCTGTGAAGACAGACACAAAGGGGGAAAAATTCAGTTGGTTGCGCCTCCCATTAGCGCCTTAAGAGGGCGCTAATGGGGTGCAAAGCAACTAGCGCCCGGGTGCGACGATGTTTGCACCGCTCGCGAAATTAACTAGACATTTTGCGGCGGCGCTAAACACTACCGCCACGATCTCCTGCGCCGGCAGATCGTGACGTCAGTCGAGTGTGCAACGCCCCGGTAGTGCCCCGGTGCGGATATTGAGTGGCGCCCCCTGCCTTACTGCCTGCCGCTAGCAACGACAGGTTGAGGGGAGCGTTTTTCAGTCAGGAAGGGACTGGGGGAGCGCTATTTAAAGGCAACTGCTTCCTGCTTTTTTTTGTTGGTGACATTTTTGAACCACGCATTATGAGAGAGAAAGAGAGAGACTTCTGGAGAGATTCAACGCTGTGTGAAGGAGTTTTGGGTACTGAGCAGCACTTTGCAGGTTCATTTTGATTTGCCCTTCCTTGTATCGATTTAGAAGAAACCGTGGGGGCTGCACTCTGAGCTCTTTCCCTGGTACTCTCCATTGTTCTTTCCAGCAGATTTGATGTACAGGTCTCTCCAGGCCGAGATTCAAGGCTGCAATGAGAAGGATGTGGATGGAAAGCAAGGTCAACCCTCCCCTTTAAGAACTGGCCGGCGCCATTGTGTCTGTGTTCCATTGCTGACTGACATCACATGAGCTTCGCCAGCGCTCTGAGTTAGCGCCTCGCTGCTCGGCCTTTGCGCCTTAAGACAGATGTGTACCGCCTGATTTAGCGCTCCAATCACCTCCAGGGGCGATAAAAGTCAAGTTTGCAGTCGGAGGCGATAATTAGCGCCAGGCGCTAATCTTTGCGCCCGGCCGATAATTGCGCCCCAAATGGGGCGATACTGAATTTCTCCCCCAAAGTATTCATTTAATTTCTCTACCATTTCCTTATTCCCCATTATAATTTCTCCCATCTCAGCCTGTAAGGGACCCACATTTATTTTCGCTAATCTTTTCCTTTTTACATACCTATAGAAGCTTTTACAGTCTGTTTTTATGTCTCTCGCTAGTTTACTCTCATATTCTATTTTCCCTTTCTTTATCAATTTCTTGGTCCTCCTTTGCTGAATTCTCAAATCCTCTCAATCCTCAGGCTTACTGCTCTTTTTGACAACATTATAAGCTTCTTCCTTTGATCTAATACTACCTTTAACTTCTCTTGTTAGCCACAGTTGGACCACCTTTCCTGTGGGGTTTTTGTGCCTTAAAGGATTGTACATTTGTTGTAAATTCTGTATTAATTCTTTAACTGCTAGCCATTGCTTCTCTACCATCATACCTTTTAATGTAGTTTCCCAATCTACCTTAGCCAACTTGCCCCTCATACCTACGTAGTCTGCTTTGTTTAGATTTAAGACCCTAGTTTCAGATTTAACTGAATCACTTTCAAACTCAATATAAAATTCTTTCATATTGTGGCCACTCTTCCCTAAAGGCCCCTTTACTACAAGGTTATTAATTAACCCTTTCTCATTGCACAATACTAGATCTAGAATAGCCTGTTCCCTAGTTGGTTCCTCAATATACTGATCTAGAAAACTATCTTACATACATTCAATGAATTCGTCCTCCACACTATTACTGCAAATTTGGTTTGCCCAGTCTATATGTAGATTAAGTCCCCCAGGATTACTGTATTACCCTTGTTACATGTGCCTCTAATTTCCTGATTTATACTCTGCCCTACATCACAACTACTGTTTGGGGGCCTATAAACAACTCCCACCAATATTTTCTGCTCCTTGCTGTTTCTTAGCTCCACCCAAACTGATTCTACTTCTTGATTTTCGGAGCTAATATCCTTTCTCTCTACTGTCTTTATCCCATCCTTTATTATCAGGGCTACCCCTCCTCCTTTTCCATTTTGCCTATCTCTTCTAAAAGTTAAGTATCCTGGAATATTTAGTTCCCAACCTTGGCCACATTGCAACCACATCTCCATAATGGCTATTAGATCAAAGCTATTAATTTCTATCTGCACTATTAATTCATCTATTTTGTTGCGAATGCTTCGTGCATTCAGATATAGTGCCTTTAGCTTTGACTTATTTTTATTTTTCCCTGAACTCACCTTAGTCACTGATGCGTTATTACCTTTGTTACTCTCTTTATCGCTTCCTGACCCACTGCTTATTTTTACCCAAAACTCTACTCTGCTCTCGAGCCTTGACATTTCTCTCGCTGCTTTTAAATTTACCCTTTCCTGAATCCTCCCGCCACCGCCCCCCCCTTCATTAGTTTAATGCCCTGTCTACTGTCCTAGTTATTCGGTTTGCCAGGACACTGGTTCTAGCCTGGTTTAAGTGGAGCCCATCCCAACAGAACAGCTCCCTCTTTCCCCAGTACTGGTGCCAGTGCCCCGTGAACTGAAACCCCTTCCTCCCACACCACTCTTTGAGCCATGCATTTAAACCTCTAATCTGTTTGTCCCTATGCCAATTTGCGCGTGGCTTAGATAACAATCTAGAGATTATTACCTTTGAGGTTCTGCTTTTTAATTTGGATCCTAGCTCTTCAAACTCCCTCAGCAGAACCTCATTGCTAGTTCTACCTATGTCATTGGTTCCTACGTGGACCACGACAACTGAATCCTCCCCTCCCACTCCAAGTTCTCCTCCAGCCGCGAGGAGATGTCTTTAACTCTGGCACCGGGCAGGCAACACAACCTTCGGAACTCGCGGTCGCGGCTGCAGAGAACAGTATCTATCCCCCTGACTATACTGTCCCCTACCAGAACTACATTCCCTTTCACTCCCCCCAATTGAATGGCCTCCTGCACCATGGTGCCATCGTCAGCTTGCTCATCCATCCTGCAGGCTTTTCCCTCATCCACACAGGCAGCAAGAACCTCATACCTGTTGGACAAGGGCAAAGGCTGAGGCTACTCCAGCACTGCACCTGGGGTCCCCTTACCTGCCTGAGTTGCAGTTACACCCTCCTGTCCCTGACCACTAACCAGACCTGTACCACTACCTAACCTAAGGGGTGTGACAACCTCCTGGATCAAAGTGTCCAGGTAACTCTCCTCATCCCTGATGCCCCACAATGTCTGCACCTCAGACTCCAGCTCAAAAACTCTGAGCTGAAGTTCCTCAAGATGCAGGCACTTACTGCAAATATGGTTGTCTGGAATCACAATACGGGGTGCGTTAGCATAGTGGTTAGTGGTATTGGACTAGTTATCCGGAGGCCTGGACTAATGATCGGGAGACATGAGTTCAAATCCCACCATGGCAGCTGGAGAATTTAAATTCACTTAATTAAATAAATCTGGAATAAAAAGCTAGTATCAGTAATGGTGACCATGAAACTACCGGATTGTCATAAAAATCCATCTGGTTCACTAATGTCCTTTAGTGCAGGAAATCTGCCGTCCTTACCTGGTCAGGCCTATATGTGACTCCAGACCCACAGCAATGTGGTTGACTCTTAACTGCCCACAGAAATGGCCTAGCAAGCCACTCAGTTGTATAACCACCACCTTCTCAAGGGGAATTAGGGATGGACAATAAATGCTGGCCTTGCCTGTGATGCCCACATCCTGTGAATGAATAAAAAAAAATGCTCTCCACAAATTCCCACATGCTGCAGTTGTGGCACACCACCTGCACTGCCATCCCGATATGACCTTGTTAAATTTAATTAAATTTGTAATTCATTTACAGTGTAGTTTCTTGACTACTTACTTGATCTAGATTAAGTTATGGGCACTGAAATTAAATATCTACCTGTAACACAAAGCATTACAAGTAGTGTAGGCAAAAAGCAGCAACTCCTTCCCCCTCTTCTCCAAATTCCCACTCTTTCCAAATTCCCAAATAAAATACTCTGTTTAAGTACACTCTGTTTTAATCCCACTCTGTGCAGACCGTGTAACACTGATTTGATGCCAGCGTGCCATTTTTGACCTCAATGCTGGAACTAATACCTTCTCTTAACCTCGCACGGCAGCAGAAAGGACCCCATACCAGCGCTATTTAAAGTAGTCATCAGGTTAGTTGCTGATTGATTTCTTCTAGCTGTTGCTGAGTTTGTACAAGTGTTTGGTGATTTCTAGACTTCTTTAAATTGCCTAAAGTCTACAAGGAGTGGTGAGGCATGTGCTCAAGGACTTGGTGCTGACTTGCAAGGGTCTGCTCAGACCAGTTGCTCCCAGTCATGGGTGCAATAGTTTGTATCCCCCTTGGCCTGCAGCATGACAGGGAGAATGAGCAGAGGTGACACAGAGCAGGACAAGCTGCTAGAAGAGGGAGGAGGAGGAGGAGGAAGGGGGAGAAGGGCTCTGATCAGGAGGCCATATCCACCCAGGGTCTTCAGGGAACAATTCTCCTACCTCAACCTCAGTGAGGAACAGTGTGTGAGAGGTCTCCGTTTTACTAGGGAGGTGCTCACAGAAATCTGCCCCCCGCTACAGGCAGACCTGCAGCCTCAGTCCAGGGCAAGGGTGGCTTTGCCAGTGGCTGTAAAGGTGACCGTAGCCTTGAACATCTTCGCGTCGGGCTCCTTCCAGTCTGGAGCAGGCGACATCTGTAACATTTCCAGTCTGCCGTCCACTACTGTATAAGTTAGGTGAGTGAGGCTCTGTATATAAGGAGTGCTGAATACATTTCATTCTCCCTTGCCAGAGAGAAGCGGAGCAAGCACACGGCTTCGCCAGGATAGCTGGCTTCCCCATGGTGCAGGGTGCCATTGACTGCACACACATCGTTTGAGGGTGCCGCATCTCAATTCGGAGATTTACCGCAATCGGAAGGGATTCCACTCAATGTCCAGCTGGTGTGCGACCATACTCAGTGCAAGTCAATGCTCGGTATCCTAGCAGCAGTCATGATGCCTTCATTCTACGGCAGTTCACAGTACCGCTTTTCAGCCACCACAACAAACTAGAGGGTGGCTACTGAGTGAGAAGGGCTATCCGCTGACCACCTAGCTGTTGACTCCAGTGTGCAATCTAACCACACCTGCATGCATATAACGAAAGTCATGGTGCCTGTCTTCCATGTGTCTTTGCCTGTCCTACTGCTCCTACGCTGTGCTACCCCAGTGACTGCAGCATGGCTGGTGGAAGGCTGCTGACCTTCAACGGGAGAGACGGAAGATGGCCTTGCAAGACGACCTCAAGCAGCTCTGGGCCTAGAAGGCCCGGCTTCGGACTGCACCACCTCGGCATGGGCAGCAACGGTCTGGGCTAGCTGGCTGACAGGCAGCAGCAAGGGCACTGGAGGAGTGGCAGTGGTGGGAGGATGAATGCTGTCATCCTGAAAGAGGACAGCAGGTTCTTGCTCCACTGACTCACTGCCACTCACCCGAGGTGCGCCTCAGCAATCCTAGTAATCTGCTGGAGGACAAATGGCTGGACTGCTGTGACAGCCTGCAGGTCCGTTTCAACACTGGTAAAACACAGCCGTGATGGTAGCAGTCTGAGCTTGCGTGGCAGCAAGCTAAGCTTGCATGACTTCAGTCTGAGCTGCCATGGCAGCATTCAGATATTGGGTGGCTTTTGCTTGTGCTGCAATGGAAGCTGAGATATCAGCCATCAGACGCTGCACGATGGTTGGGTCCACAAGTGCGCTAGTGGATCTGCCCACCCCTTCCACGCTGGAAAGGATGGGCTCCACACTCTGCGCCAAGGTTGGTGCTGGACTCCTCCATGCTCCTTCACATTGCATTTCTGGCAGGCCTGCCAATGCACCAAGCATTTCGTTGTGCATGCCCATCAGCGTTCTTCTGTCGGCTGCCCCATCGAAATCCTCATCTGAGTCCTGTGTGGCAGCAGTGCTAAGTGTGTGAGGGTGAGGTGAAGCTATGAATGTTAGGTATATGAGTTGTGATTGATAGAGATTGTTGGTAGAGGTGAATGAAGGGGGTATGGTGAATTGAGCAGTGTGTGAGCCTAGTGGTGGGTTGCAGTTGGTGGGATATGGCACTTGAAGATGAATTCATTGACCTTGACCACTCATGTGAGATCATCAAACTTCTTGCAGCACTGCATCCAGGTCCTCGGGGCTACACTGGTCGCATTGACCGCGACGGCTATCCAGTCCCACTGCCTTCTTACAGTTTGTCTGCTGGGCCTCCTGGCCCCCTGTGGATAGAGGACCTCTCCTCCTATGCACCTCCCGCAACAAGGCCTCCAGTGCTATGTCTGAAAATCTGGGAGCTCTCTCTGCCATGTTGCGCCATCACTCAGTTTTCTTGCCCCTCAGTCTGTTTCCCAGCCACTTCCACCATCTGCTAAAGCCAGAATGCACCTCCCCTTTAAGAGGTGCAGGCTACCTTTAAGAAGTGCAGGTTAGCTTTAATTGGTGCTAGTCTCGCACAACCTTGGGCCCCCTGCTTAGGTGCTAAGACACAGAACAGCGCATTTAGCGCTTCCTTACTGCTGCAATCATTTTAATTAGCAGGCCGCACAAAGTTTGAATGCTACCTGCATCAGACTCAACGGGCGTGGGCTAGACACACGTTGCGATACCCACACCCGTTTTCAGGCCTTATCCAATTTTGTTGGCCTGTTTCTCTCTCCACAGATGCTGCCTAACCTGCTGAATGTTTCCAGCATTTTCTGTTTTTGTTGCAATGATCTTTGTAATGCTGGCACCCTTAATTGTGGTTTCTGCCAGGGTAATGCACATTGACGCTCATGATTCTGTACTCATATCACACACAAGTGGCACGTTGAGGTAGTTATATACATTACGGTTTGGTTCATTTAGAGATAGGATTAGGGTAATATGTGTTGCATTTGTGACTCCCTGGGCGCCAGGAAATCCTGTCATGTGTAAGGAATTTGCACTGTGGCCATGATGCTGCTGATTGTCCATGGGGACAGAGAGCACTTGGCATTTGCAAACAATGCATCAATCACCTAGTGAATGCGCCTGTGGGATATGTATTGGCAGATGTGGGCGACGCCTCAATTTAAAAATTCTCATCACGAGGAGGATCGTGTGGTCAACCGTGTCAAAGACTCGCTGACCTACATTGGCTCCTGGTTAAGCAACGTCTCGATTTTAAAATTGCCATCCTTGGCCTAGAAATTGACCCACTTACCGCCACGAGTCACCGCCGCAATCCGGTCTAAAAATGGCGGAAGGAAGCAGAAGAGGTGGAAGCAGAAGGAAGGATGCAACCCAGATAGCCCCTTTCTGGCGGAGATATCCGAGATGGAATCATCCGCCTGCAGTCCCAGTGACCACAACCCCAATTCCCCTTTCAGCATTAGCCCCACACTTTACCTTCCCTCTGTTACTGACCATCACAGCGCTCTCTTGGCCACAATGCTGAAATAAAAGCCACCACAAAGCAAACATTCCAATCCAACTTTATACATCTATCCATCCAATATGACATCAAGAAATCAACTCATCACGCTTATGCATTCCCTTAGTGACTGTCTTGTGTTGCCTTTGCCTATCCTACTGATATCACACAGTTTACCCCAGTGTCTGCAGCATGGCTGGTGGAAGGCTGCTGACTTTCAGTGGGGGTCACTGCAAATGGCCTTGCTGATCGACCTTGAGGAGCTGGTAGCTCCTTGAGTGACGGTGTTTTTTCTTCTTCTTCTTCTTCTTCTTCTTCTTCATTCTCTTCACTCTCCTCTCCCTCTTCTTGTCAACCACTGGCTGGGCAGGCTGCATTTCTTGGGTGTGTGAAATGAGGAAGGCGCAAGGGTGGAGTTGTGGTGAGTGGAGGGCGGGTAAGCATGATGTACATGCAAGAAGGAGGATAACGTACGAGGATACCAGCATCTTGTATCCTTTCAGCCCCGCCACTGGCCAAGGGCTCAGCCATGCCCCTGCCAAGAATGGCCAGCACCTATTCCAAGGGAGTGAGGTGAAGATAGGAATGGGAGGTGTGACTCGTGTTTGGTACAGATTGTTGGTAGGTGAGTGATTGAGGTGGGGGAGTTGTGCATTGAGAAGTACATGAGGCTAATAATGCAGTTGGTAGGTGACAGCCTTTGAAGAGGCATTCACTGACCTTGACCACTGGTCTGAGGTCACGTATCTTCTTTGGGCACTGGAGCCAGGGGATGGGGGCAACACTGCTGGCAGTGATGGCCTCAGTGATGTGGTCCCACATTGTTCTTTCTGGAGGGCCGCCTGGTCCCTGTGGGTAGAGGACCCCTCTTGCAGAGTTGACCCCCTGCACAAAGATGGAGTGCTGCATGCGAGACCCTGGGTGCCCCTTCCCTAGCTTGCTGAGCCATTTGTGTTAGTGCTTTGCAGTTTTTCCATTTTTTTTAGGTGCGGAAGGGAATTCAGCTTTAAGAGCTGAAGATTCCCATTTGGGAATTTTTTAATGTTTTTTTCAGAAGGCAGTTGAACTGTAACGGCTAAAAATTGCATATTTTTACGTTATTTTTATCATTTCAGAAGACATTGCCCTTTAAAGAAAATGACAAAGCATTGTTCTTTTAAGATCCCACAATGCTTTGTAGGGCAACACGGTGGCATAGTGGTTAGCACTGTTGCCTCACAGCGCCAGGGACCCGGGTTCGAATCCGGCCTCGGGTGACTGTCTATGTGGAGTTTGCACATTCTCCCCGTGTCTGCGTGGGTTTCCTCCAGGTGCTCCGGTTTCCTCCCACAGTCCAAAGATGTGCGGGTTAGGTTGATTTGGCTATGATAAATTGACCCTTAGTGCTAGGGGGATTAGGGGGATTAAATACGTGGGGTTACGGGGATAGGGTGGGATATGTGTCGGTGCGGGCTCGATGGGCCGAAATGGCCTCTATCTGCACTGTGGGGATTCTGTGATTCTGTGAATCAGAGCCTCGCTTTCAGAGGCTGTTGAAGCTGCAGCGCTGCTTGGACAAGCTGCATTGGGGCCTGATGCCAGGACGAACACCATCAGGAGGCGTTACTCAGTGAGTTTAGTGCTGGGCTAATAATCATTTGTCCCCAGCGCCAATTTTTCAGTCCTGCGAGCACCACCATTTTCGGTGGCCGTTAACCCCCAGCCGCAGTGGTGCCGGCAGCTTTTGTGGCGGCCACAAATTTCTAGGCCCTTGATTTCAAATTCCTCCATGTCCTCGCCCCTCCTTATCTCTGTAACCTCCTTCAGCCCTACAATCCTCTGCGATCTCTGCACTCCCCCAATTATGGCCTCTTGCGTGTCCCCTATATTAATTGCTCCACTATTGGTGGCCATGCTTTCAGCTGCCTGGGCCCTAAACTCTGCAACTCCCTCTCTCAACCTCTCCTCCTTTAAGACACTCTTTAAAATCTATCTCTTTGACCATCTGTCCTAATATCTCTTTACCTGGATCGGTGTCAAATTTTGTTTGATAATGCTCCTGTGACTTGCCTTGGGATGTTTTACTAAGTTAAAGGTGCTACATAATGCACGTTGTTGTTGTTGTTGTTGTTCTCTGTGGGCACCTGAAAGGTTCCTGCAATATAAAAATTAAGGGCTGTGCTCATCCCCACTGCCAGTGCCATGCTTGTACCGAACGTGTGGTTGTGGTCTGCTTCAGTCATACAGCACAACTCTGTCACAGCCTCTCTGCCGAAGGACAGCCCCAAGGCCGTCGCTGTGTGGCTTGGAGGGTAGTTAATGGTGTGGTAAAGACATCTGTGAGGATATCTGACCTGCTGGTCATCCTTCCTTCGCTTGTGCACTTCTTCCTCCAGGAAATATAAATACAGTGGAGAACCCATGCTTGCACTCTCAAAGTAAGTACAAAGAAATAGGTGCAAACTGTAGACTCGAGCAAAGTTTCAGCAGCACAAAAACATTAACAGAAAATTGTTCAAAAAGACTGTTCAGACTGTTAAACTGGGAGGCGTAGCTTGAAGAGAACTTGGCACTTCCTTTATAGTTTCAGACGCTTTTCAATTGGTGTCAGTTGCACTGAGCATGCGTCTGGTGCAAAACTTAGAAGTACATCTACTGCCCTCAGGAACTCATAATTTGTAATATTGTAATGAGCAACATAATTAGCGAAAATGCTGAATGCTGACTTTCATGCCCGACCGGAAGTGACCAGGCAACCTGAACGAGGCGGTCAATTAGCGCTGTCGATCTTCGCCCAGTATTTCTGATCCCCAATGCTGACTTTAGTTTTTTTTTTCTTTTAAATACTGCCCAATCTTATCTGCTCTTTATCTGGCTCTATCCCTGGAGGGTGCAAGGATAATTAAGAAGATTTGGAGTTCTGTTACACAACAACTTATTTCCTGATGCCTGATGATCAATGAATGGAAACTGAAGTAAAAAGGGATACCACTGAATGATAAGGCAGTAACACAGTACTGTAAAATTCTTAGGGAAGTATTCCTAAGGTCTGGTGTTGGTATCAGTGTTTTCTCTCACTAGACAGTGATGTGTGAGAATTTTCTGACAGTTTAAATAAATCCAAATGTTGATTGTGTCTGCTGGGGAGCCAGCTCCATAGGATTGATGTACTCTGCTCGGTAATGTCCATCATTTCACACCCCGTGAAAAAATAATGGCCTGGTTTTCAAAATCTTGTTTTGCAATATTGCAACTGTATTTACAGCTCACATTTCCAGTACAATTGTGACATTGCTTTAATATAGAGTGCAATTTTTCAATCTGCTCTTCGAAAATTGTGGGCAGACATTAATTTTCTGGGCATTATCTCCTTTGCCTGATACCTCTCTTACACCGTGTGAGATTTTCAAATCAATTTTTACTCACAGATGCAAGATAAAAGGTCTTTCAGCAAATTACAGACTCCAGAAATGGAAATGAATAAATCTAACTTCACGGATATTTTGTATTTCCAGGGCGCAATGTTCTCCTCCCCCTCTCCCCCTTCCATCTGAAGTGAAAATCACTCCCTTGATATTATTGTAATATCATTTACACTGTTCCTGTTGTTTTCAGCGAGACACTTTTTCACCCACTGTCTCTGAGGACTGGCATTTGTTATCTTGTGATGGCACCAACAAGGTACAAAATAAAGTGGCAGCACTGGTGAGGTGCTCTTAAGAATGAGTAGAATTACAAAATATTTTCCTTGGAGACCATGACCCACCACATATGAGTTAAAGTAGGAGCTAAAGATGGGGCTGATGATCCCTATCATTTTGACCTAATTTAAACTTGCAGGGATCGAATGGAAACAGTGAATAGTTGTGAGGACTGGAAGGCAGCACTGATTGAGCTCCTGCTCTCACTGATAACCTAATTGGGAGCAAGTGGAAGCCAAGCGCAAGCAGCGGAAGGAGCGCACGTCAACCCAAGCACCCCACCCACCGTCCCCTTCAACCACCGTCTGCCCCACCTGTGACAGAGACTGTAGGTCCCGCATTGGACTCATCAGTCACCTGAGAACTCATTTTTAATGTGGAAGCAAGTCATCCTCGATTCCGAGGGACTGCCTAAGAATTGCTTAAAGACACCAATCTGCTAAAAATTTGGGATTTAACATCCTCTGGTAGTGTACTGGTTAACTATTTCAGTAGTGTTCCATTAAGTGTTATTTTAATGCAGTTGTTTACTGTTAAAATAGCGCATAATGGCATTCAATGCAAGTACTTATCAGAGGAAATTAAGCCCCCAGTCTCTTCATGCACCGATATCTGGCCAGGGTAACAGTTCATAAAAACAATGTTTGCTTAAAATCTCAATTGTTTTCACAAGATCACAAGGCACTTACATATGAAGATCTCCATTCGGCCCATCCAGAAAGACCCCACAATGTGGCCGTTGCAGCTTCCAACTATTTCTTAAATTATTCCAGGGTTTTCATCTCCACAACTCTTGCAAAGGAGTTTATTCTGTTTGTTGATCACTTTTTGTGTGAAGAAGAATTTCCTGATGTCAGTCCTAAATTTGCCTTTTACTATTCAGAACCTGTGTCCCCCTTCTCCTACTCTCGCAATTTACTTTAAAGTAATATTCCATTCCCTTAACTATCTTGTATATTTCACCTCTCAGACTCCTTTGCAGGCTGAAATGCCCAAGTTTCTTAATTGAGACCTCTCCTAATTGAGACCTCTAACATTAGCAATAAACCTTGTAGTTCTTTTCGGCACTGACTCCAGCACTTGAATGTCTCCCTTGTATCTCTTCAATCAGAACTGGACACAAGACTTAAAATGCGGTCTGATCAGAGCACTATGCAATTTGATCCCAACTTCCTCTGACTTACATTCAACTGTTTCGGCTATATAGCTCAACATTCTATTGACTTTGTTGACTGTTGCTCTGCATTGCTTGGACGTGTTTAGTTTGTGTGATTGCAACATAAATGTCTCATGCATTAGACATGAATGAGAAAAAAACCCTGCAAATGAATGAGGAAACAATTTTCATAACAACAACAACTTATATTTAAATAGCACCTTTAATGTAGTAAACCGTCCCAAGGCGCGTCACAGGAACGTTATCAAACAAAGTTTGACACCGAGCCACGTAAGGAGATATTAGGGCAGATTGGTCAAAGTGGTAGGTTTTAAGGAGCATCTTAAAGGAGGAGAGAGTGGTAGAGAGATGGAGAGGTTTAGGGAGGGAATTCCAGAGCTTAGGGCCTTGGCGGCTGGAGGCACGGCCACCAATGGTGGAGTGATTAAAATCGGGGATGCTCAAGAGGCCAGATTTGGAGGAAATTACAGAGATAGGGAGAGGCGAGGCCATGGAGGGAATTGAAAACAAGGATGAGAATTTTTAAATCGAGGCATTGCTTAGCCGGGAGCCAATGTAGATCAGCGAGCCTTTGACACAGTTGACCACACGATCCTCCTCCAACCCCTCTCCACCAAAGTCCAGCTGGGTGGGACTGCCCTCGCCTGGTTCCATTCTTATCTATCCAGTCGTAGCCAGAGAATCATCTGCAATGGCTTTTTCTTCCGGCTCCCGCACCGTTACCTCAGGTGTCCCCCAAGGATCTATCCTTGGCTCACTCCTATTTCCCAGCTACATGCTGACCCTCAGCGACATCATCCAAAAACACAGCGTCAGTTTCCACATGTACGCTGACAACACCCAGCTCTACCTCACCACCACCTCTCTCGACCCCTCCACTGCCTCTAAATTTTTCACACTGCAACCCTCCGAGATATCTGCGCTCTTCCAATTCTGGCCTTTTGAGCACTCCCGATTTTAATCGCTCCACCACTGGCGGCCGTGCCTTCAGCTTCCAAGGTCCTAAGCTCTGGAATTCCCTCTCTAAACCTCTCTGCCTCTCTACCTCTCTTTCCTCCTTTAAGATGCTCCTTAAAACTACGTCTTTGACCAAGTCTGCCCTAATATCTCCTTATGTGGCTCGGTGTCAAATTTTGTTTGATAACGCTCCTGTAAAGCGCCTTGGGATGTTTTACTATGTTAAAGGCGCTGTATAAATATAAATTGTTGTTGTTGTTGTACTTACAAGGCCCAATCCTTTTGTAATGGCCAAATTATGGAGGATGCTGCAAGTCACTACAATTCTGGCAACTCTTGCTGGACTATACTGCAGGGCTCCCCCTGACATGTCCAGGCACTGGAAATGGGGCCTGAGAATTTCAACAGTCTGCTCCACGATGATCCAAGTAATGCCCAAGGTCTCATTGAGCCTGTTCTTGGCCTCTGTCCTTGGAATCCAAAATGGTGTCATTGCCCAATGCTGAGGTGGGTACGCCTGGCCTTCTATCAGCCACCCTGTCGCTTGCTTTGGCTGAGTAGTACAGGCATCCTGGATTGCCTGAGAATAAAATAATCTTGGCTACTCTCACCTCATTAACATTTATTACGAAGTGGTTAGTCCCACTCACTATCTGGGCATTCAGGGAATGAAATTCCTTCCTGTTCATGAAGTTGATTGCGCTTTCAAACAGGGCCTTTATAGGGTGGTATCAAGGGCACCCTGCATTTGTGAGAATCTAGCCATTCAGAGAGCATGACCAGGGAGAATACAAAGAGATGAGGAGAGAAGTCAAAAAAACAATTAGGAAGGCAAAGAGGAACTATGAGATTAAATTATCGAGGAACATAAAACAAAATAGTAAAATATTCTACAGGCGCATAAATAAAAAAAGGAAAGTCAGGATGGGAATAGGGCCACTAAGGGACGGTTAGGATAAAATCACAGGCAATGATAGCGAAATGGCTGAAATATTAAATAATTACTTTGCTTCAGTATTTACCAGAGAGACTGATCAGGTGGACATGACATCGGAAGATGAGATTAGAAATGATATAACAACATTTAAAATAAAAAGAGGAGAAATATTAAATAAACTAATCAAACTCAAAGAGGATAAAACCCCTGGTCCGGACGGATTATATCCACACAGTTTGAAAGAATCTAGGGATGATATAGCAGAGGCACTATTACACATATTTAAAAAATTCATTAGAAAAAGGTGTAGTGCCAGAGGTCTAGTGGATAGCTAATGTAATACCTATATTTAAGAAGGGAGATAGAACATGTCCAGGGAACTATAGACGAGTCAGCTTAATATCGGTGGTAGGAAAAATAATGGAATCCCTACTAAAGGAAAAAATAGAACAACATCTTGAAACCAATAATATAATAATGAATAGTCAGCATGGATATCAAAAAGGAAAGTCTTGCTTGACCAACCTCACTGAATTCTTTGAAGAGGTAACAGAGAGCGTAGACAAGGGTAATGTAATAGATGTAATTTATCTAGATTTCCAAAAGGCCTTCGATAAGGTACCACATAATAGACTAATGAATAAGGTCAGGGCATACAGAGTCAGGGGACAAGTAGCAGAATGGATAGCTAACTGGCTTCAAGACAGAAAGCAGAGAGTGGGATAAAGGGTAGATATTCAGAGTCGCAGAAGGTGGAAAGTGAGGTCACACAAGGATCAGTGCTGGGACCAATGTTGTTGACAATTTATATTAACGATTTAGACTTTGGAAACAAAAACACAGGCCGGAATTTTCCGGGGGGTCAGTGGGCAGGATCGGTGGCGGATCGGATGGGAAAGTGTTTTTTTTGACAGCGGGTCAGGACGCAACAGGCAGCGGCGGACAACTCAGTTAAACTCAGAATAATGTACTTAACAGACCCTTAACAGGCTTTTTAAACTTACTTTTGAACTTTAACTTCATGGCCACAGGAACCATGCTGTTCGGTGACCACGTCTGTCAACCTGAGGCGGTAGTTCAGTGGCCATTGTTCCAACTGATTACTTAACAGCTTAAAATGCACAGTATAATCTCCCACCTGACAGATCATCACTTTCCTCAGCCACAAGCTGTTTCTCAGTCCATTTCCAGCACAGATTCTGCAGGCTTTCCACTCTCCATGTTTGATGGCACATTAATAGAAACTTTACATAAACATTGGATAAAACATCCAAGTGCCTACCCTTGTGTGTTGTTAGTTGGTATGACTGCACTAGGATGATGGTGAGTGTGAGGAGTGGCTAGTGAGATGGGGAAGTGATAATGTAGATAGAGAGGGATGGGTGGAGGTGCAAGGTAAGTTGGTGTGAGTAAGGATGTGCAGGAGTAGGGTAGGGAATGCAGAGTGATGGGGACGCGATGAGAGGCACAGCAGGATGAGGTTGAGTGTGGCTTTGTGCTAATGTTTCGTGATCTAATGAGATCATTAAACGTTTGCGCCACAGCACCCAGGTCCTCCTGACCACATTCCAGCTTGTGCCCTCCTGTGTAATGTGCAACCAGGCTGTTTTGGTCTCCTGGGGAGGTGTCTTCCGCCCATCAGAAGGGAAGAGGACCTCCCTGAATGCTCTGCCTCCCTCCATAAGCATATGGCGGCAGTCATGGGAGAACCTGGGTGCAGCCCTGCATCTGTGTGCAGTCATTGTCAGTGTTTGCAGCACTTCAATGCTGTCGAACACTGACAGCACAAATGTCAAAAGAAATGTGGCCATGGTCCCTTTAAGGAAACCGGCTGATGACGCATCATGAATGATGTCACCAGACCAGCTTCCTCTAATTGGCCCAGGAAACGTGCTGGGTGGGCTTAACAAGCCCTATCAACGTAAATTCATTTTCCAGAGCTGGATGGAGCCAGCAGCAGGGTTGGGATGCGCCACCGACATCACCTGCCCTGGACCCGCCGAGGTAAGGAAAATCTCGGCCACAATTTCTATATTTGCAGATGACACCAAATTGGGGGGGATAGTCAATACTGAGGAGGACAAATTACAAGAAGACATTAATAAACTTGCGGACATATAATTGGCAAATGAGTTTCAACACTGATAAATGTGAGGTCATAGTATCATAGAATAATACAGCACATGTCTTTCAGCCCATCGTGCCTATGAAAGTGCTGTCTAATTAGTCCCATTGCCCTGCTCTTTCCTTGTCGCCCTGCAAATTTTTCCCCTTCATGTATTTAACCAATTCCTGTAGACTGTAATCTATGTCCTCCTGAGGTCTGTTACTATCCTCCTCACTGTTTACTACATTTCTGTGTTACGTCTCATCTGCAAACTTTGAAATTATGCCCTATATACCCAGGTCCAGGTCATTAATATATATCAAGAAGAGCAGTGGTCCTAATACCGATCCCTGGGATCATTGAATTGGTTGTAAAGGTCACACGGAAGCCACCATCAAGGCTGTATATACATCCCTTTTCGAGAGGATAAGAACGGATTTGATCTCATCCTTTACAATGATGCCCTTCACATCTTGCATGAATTTCCATAGTACTATCCATTTTGTGTTACAGGCAGCAGTTGATTTCCTCATATTACCCATCATCATGTGAAGAAAATGTGTACCCGAACAGATTCCCTCCAGCCTGAAAAACAACCAATTACCACTACTTGCTAACAAGTTTATTATGTGGTACTTTATCAAACACCTTTTGAAGGTCCATATTCACTACACTACTCTCATCAACCCCCTCCATTACTTCATCAAAGAACTCAATCAAGTCAGTCAAACAAGATTTGTCTTTATGAACTCTGTGCTGGCTTTCATTTATTAACTCATGTTTTTCCAAGTGCCAATTAATTTTGTCCTGGATTATTGTCACTAAAAGTTTCCTCACCACTGGTGTTAGGCTGACTGGCCTGTCATTGCCGGGTTTATCCCTCTCCCCTTTTTTGAACAGGGGTGCAACACTTGCAATCCTCCAGTCCTCTGGCACCACTCCCACATCTAAGGAGGATTGGAAGATTGTGGCCAGAGCCTCTGCAATTTCCACACTTACTTCCCTCAGCCACCTAGGATGCATTCCATCTGGACCAGGTGACTTTTCTACTTTGAGCGCTGCCAACTTTTTAAGTGCATCCTCCTCATCTATTTTTATCATATTCAATTTCTCTACTACCTCCTCCTTTACTGTAACATTGGCAGCATCCAAATGGTGTAGGTAATCTAAACCCAGAGTTTTTTTTAAAGTGAGGCAGTAAGGGCCAAAGGATATAAAAGGAAATTAGTGAAAACTCTACTTTAAAAAGATACTATGGATGCACTCTTTTATTCAAAGAGCTATAAATGTTTGGATAGTCAAGGCAAAACAATGGGGATATTTACAATAAAGTTAGGGTACTAGAAAGATAAGCTTTGATGGGCTGAATGGCCCTTTCTCATCCTTGACTTTTCCTTGACGTGTTCTTTTTGCACTGTATCAATCACTAGGCATAGGGGATGAGAACCTATTAACAAAAAGAACCAGGCATATCGCGGAATGAAATCATCCTTTTGCCAGGAATTTCCTCAGGGCTTTTCCCAGTCCATCGCCGTAACATTGGTGTAGGTTCGCCAGAAACCCCCATCTACATTCTGTGCCGTTATGATTCTATGACTCTATGACATACAAAAACAGGGTTTTTGCCAAAGTTACATCGGCAGAGCCCTGAGGAAATTCCCACGTTGAATTTCACAATATATTCCATAACAAATTGAATAATGGGTAATTTTTTGACTATGTACTTGCATTTGGAAGCTTTGCTGGCTAAACGCTTACATCTGAAATCAGCCAACAACAGCAATGACAACAACATGCATTTATATAGCACCTTTAATGTTGTAAAACGTCCCAAGGCGCTTTGCAGGAGCATTATCAAACAAAATTTGACACCGAGCCACAGATATTAGGCCAGCTGACCAAAAGCTTGGTCAAAAATGTAGGTTTTAAGGAGCATCTTAAAGAAGGAGGGAGAGCTAGAGAGGCGGAGAGGTTTAGGAAGGGAATTCCAGAGCTTAGGGCCTAGGCAGCTGAAGACACGGTTGCCAATGGTGGAGCAAATAAAATCGGGGATGCACAAGAAGCCAGAATTGGAGGAGCGCAGAGATCTTAAGACTTATAGGGCTGGAGGAGGCTACAGAGTCAGGGAGGAGCGAGGCCACAGAGGGATTTGAAAACAAGGATGAGAATTTTAAAATTGAGGCAATGCTAGATCGGGAGCCAATGTAGGTCAGCGAGCACAGGGGTGATGGGTGAACGGGACTTGGTGCGAGTTAGGATACAGGCAGCAGAGCTTTGGATGAGCTCAGGTTTATGTAGGGTGGAAGATGGGAGCCTGGCCAGGAGAGCATTGGAATAGTCAAGTCTGGAGGTAACAAAGGCATGGATGAGGGTTTCAGCAGCAAATGAGCTGAGGCAGGGTTGGAGTCGGGCGATGTTACGGAGGTGGAAGTAGGCGGTCTTGGTGATGGAGTGGATAGGTGGTCGGAAGCTTATCTCGGAGTCAAATACGACACCAAGTTTGCGAACGGTCTGCTTCAGCCTCAGACAGTTGCCCGAGTGAGGGATGGAGTTGATGGCTAGAGAACGGTATTTGTGGTGGGGACCAAAGACAATGGCCGGGATCTTACCTGAAGAGGCGCGTTGGGGGCGGGACTGCTGCCTTTCGGGTTCTAGTCCCACCCCCAGCGACGTCCGACGCACAGGCGCTATTTTGCGTCAAATGGCCTTGTTAAGCCCGCCCTGTGGGCTTGCCGGCCAATTAAGAGAAAGCCAGTGTCAGATGACGTCAGTTGATGACGCGTCATCTGCCGGTTTTCTTAAAGGGGCCACCACTATTTCTTTTTGACATGATTTTTTCAGTGTTTGACAGCATTGAGGTGCTGCAAACACTGACAATCACATTGCACCCAGGCTCTTCAGTGACTCCTTAGGCTAAAACAGATGGCAGCTGTAGCTGAGGTTACAGAAGCGATCTGTCACTGGTGAGAGAGGTTCTCCCAATGAGGTGGGACTACACAAACACTTCAAAGCTTGTCACGTACAGAAAATTCTGAACACATTAAAAATGACTTTCCCAACATTTTCTTACCTCTGCAACTCACCAGTGTCCCATTGGATCCTTCACACCACTTCTGCAGCTGTCATCTGTACACAAACATTACAGTAGACCCACAGCACACCACATTTACCCTGGCGGGGTTTCCCGACATTGGGAAGCCCGTAGTAGAAGTGTCAAAATTGGAAAAAGCCTCTTAGCTGCCTGTTAACTACCTGTTAACAAGCAGTTAAGTGGCTATAATCCTCTTCCCGCGGCTAGGAGTCGGGTCCCTGCGCAAATCGGGGACCCGACTCCCGGGAAGATTGATTGAAGGTGGGTTGGAAGTGGGTTCGGGACCCGCTGCCAATCTTTTTGATTTTGCCAGCAGTCCCGCCTCCAAACCTGACCCCTGAGCGACGGCAAAATCGCCCCCATGGGCCTCGGTCTTCCCAATATATAGTTGGAGGAGGTTTCTGTTCATTCAGTACTGGATGTTGGACAAGAAGTGTGACAAGTCAGAGACAGTAGAGGGGTCGAGAGAGGTGGTGGCGAGGAAGAGCCCGTTGTCGGCAGCGTACATGTGGAACCTGATGTTGTGGTTTTGGATGATGTTGCTGAGGGGCACCATGTAGTTGAGAAATAGGAGGGGGCCAAGAATAGATCCTCCAGTGGTAACGGTGCAAGAGCGGGAAGAGAAGCCATTGCAGGTGATTCTCTGGCTGCTACTGGATAGATGAGGATGGAACCAGGCGAGGGCAGTTCCAGCCAGCTGGACGATGGTGGAGAGGCATTGGAAGAGGAAGATGCGGTCAACCGTGATAAAGGCTGCAGACAGGTCGAGAAGGATGAGGAGGGATTGTTTACCATGGTCACAGTCACATCGGATGTAATTTGTAACTTTGATAAGGGCCATTTTGGTACTGTGGCAAGGGTGGAAACCTGATTGGAGGGATTCAAACATAGAATTGTGGGAAAGTTGGGCACGAATTTGGGAAGCGACAACATGTTCAAGGACTTTGGAGAGGAAAGTGAGATTGGAGATGCGGTGGTAGTTTGTAAGGACAGAGGAGTCAATGGTGGTTCTTTTGAGGAGAGGGGTGATGACGATGGATTTGAAAGGGAGGGGGACAGTACCTGAGGAGAGGAAACCATTTACAATATCAGCTGACATGGGGCGAGGAAGGGAAGGTGGGCAGTCAGCAGTTTGGTGGGAATAGGGTTGAGGGAGCAGGAGGTGGGTCTCATGGACAAGGTGAGCTTGGAGAGGCCATTATGGGAGATAGGAGAGAAACTAGAGAAAGATGCGAGTTCTGGGCTAGGACGGGGGGAACCTTAGAAGTTTAGCCTGGTGAAGTTTAGCTAGGGGAAGGTAGGGAAGCGGCTGAGGCAGCTGAACGGATGGCCTCAGTCTTTGTGACAAAGAAATCCATGAGCTCCTCGCACTGGTTGTTAGAGGTGAGGGTGGAGGAGGCAGGAGAAAGGGGTTTAAGAAGATGGTTTATAGTGGAGAAAAGAAGCTGGGGGTTATCTTTGCATTCCAAGATGATCCTGCAAATGAGTTTCTGGCCATTTAAAATAATGGTTGGAATATCGCGTGCCTGAATTTCTGATTTGCGCTTCCAACAGGCGAGGCTCCCCACTGGAAGCATGGAGTCAGATGGTTACTCCAGTGATATGTACCCTGGACTGACTTCAAGTCTCTTAGCTCAGCTCAGGGATTCAGATGACTGTTATAAATCACCTGAGTGCCACTCAAGTAGTTAATTATATCATTTAAACCCTTCAATCAGATACTCCAATGTAATCACTCCCAGAGATCCATTGTGCGTATTTAAAATATATTTTTAAATGTGTTTTATGTATGATTTACTGAGACTGCCTTACATTTGTTGTGGAAATAGTTCTATTGACTAGATATTAGAGCAATTTCAAAATATATGAATATAAATATATAAATGTAAGAGCACAATTATTTTTTGATTTGCATCTGAACATTATTAATCCTCGAATTCTGTTGTATCTCGGTTGATGTAAAAAATAATCACTAGTCCACATTTCTGAAATCCAGGTGAATACATGAAAATCAGTCCACCTAATGAATAAATACACACAATGCAGTCAAGACAGGCTCCTCTTAAATCAGGTGCCAATAACTGTTCGGAGGAGGGAACGTAACAGAAGACACAGGTAAGCTTTTGAGGATTACAAGATAGCAATCAGCTCCACGCCTCAGGTGACTTCATAAACTGTGAGAACAAAGCTCAAGCGGCTCATGTTCATCATTTGAATCCTGATGGTGGATTATTGTCCTAAATTCACTGGCAGCTACCCAGTATATATGTAATGCGGAGCAGGCAGTGAATCAAACGGTTTTAGCACTGTTAGTAACCAAACACTTCTTATATCACCTTGATGATGGTAAATCTTGTTAGCAGTACTGCATGAAGTAGAACCTTATAGATTTGCACTTTTGAGCAGTAACACAGGGCGAGTCACAGGAAGATTGATTGCTCACTATGGTCTCAATTTTTCTTTAAAAAAAAATCATTTTTAGATGGTCTACAGGTGGTCTGGCAAGTAAAATGGGGCAGAAATGCCACCTGCAAAAGAGCCTGCTGCAATTTAACCTCCTGTGACCCTAATCTGCTCAAGGAAAACACACTCTGCTGCATTTAAATGAAGTATGGGGATGTGACTAAGTATCCCCAGAGATTTTCCTGCACTTCTGCCCACTAACCACTCTGAAAATCATTGCCACTCTAAAGATGGCAGACCTGAGCCAGAATGGTGACCAACAGGTGGGAAAAGATCTGGAAGGTGAAAGGTCACATAAGACTGGCCCCAATTTTAACTCTGGGCGGGAGAGCAGCAGAATGAGTTCAAAACTCACCTGCTGCACCAGAAAACCAGCCCAGGGTGCTTTAACTCCTGGGACATTACAACAGTGACTGCACTTCAAAAGTACTTCATTGACTGTAAAGCGCTTTGAGACATCCGGTACTCGTGAAAGACGCTATTTAAATGCAAGTCTTTCTTTACTCATTAGAATCTCACGAGGTGGGAGATTCCCACCTGATTCACCGACACAAAGGAAACTTTCAGAGTGCAATTTGCAGTGGGTCAGCCAGAGGCCTACTTAAAGCGGGACTGAATCTCTTAAAACAAAGTTGCATTCCATTCTGCAAGATTGAAGTGGTGGACAAAGAAACTGATTCAGCATAAGCCGCAGGCGCGTCCCCAGGTTTCTGAAGCCTCCCTGAAGAAGATCCTGCTGGAAGAGGTCAGGATGAGGACAGAAGTTCTCTTTCCAGAAAGTAGGAGGAGGATGCTGAAACGTCACGTGCACCCGCCATGAGAGAGATTGCTGAGATTGTCAGTTCCAGGAGCCTCACCGCCAGGACCTGGATGCAGTGCAGGAAGTGTTCAAGAGCAGCAAGGGTGAGTACAACTCTTCATTTCTCCAACTCTTTAAACAACAAATGGCAACAGTCCTTTCCCCTCCCCCAGCACTTTCCGTAATTCCCTCCCCTCCATTACATCCTTCAACACCCAGCACAACACCACACTGTAGGATCTCTCATTCTCATTCCAAACACACTCACCTCTTCCTCATTCCCTTCACAGCAGCCACTAGCTCTTCTCACTTCCTGGCCTTTGCAGAATCACCAACTTCTCTCCTGGCTCCTTATCACTTCACACAAACTTTCATAGGTGCTTGGAAACAAAACAAAAAAATAATGGAAGAGCTAAACAGCAAAAAGTTCCTTGGATCACTCAGAGAATTCTGCTCTGCAAAGTGAAGCATAGTATAGATGTATACCTAAGGTGAAGGCAGACAGACAGGATTTAGTTTACTGCCTGAGTGCTAAAAGCTAAACTGATTTGTAATAGTCCTGTTGTTCATTATTGGTCATATAATTTTAACTGAGATTCTATTAGTCAATTTACTATGTAGATGGTAAATTACTATTTGCATAATTGAAAAATTGTACCTGTACAGTTTGGCAGTAAATGTACATTAGCTGCTGCTAATTTACTGCCAAGATTGCCTTAATGCTGCACATCTGAAAATTACTATAGTGAGTTGAAACCTTTAACACTGGTAGGTCCCTGCTGTTGGTGGATTTGCCAAATGGTGACAGAATATATGAATTGTTGTAGTGGTCTGTGATTGCATAGGCTTTTGACATTATATAGTTCTCCTCTGTTTTCTATGCTGACTCCTGTGTACATTTTTGTTACCTGTTCCATAGCAAAAAAAAATCATAGTCCAGGCCTGATTTTCCAGGTTTCAGCTGTCTGTCTGCCTTCACCTTAGGTTATACATCTGTGCCAGACCTCATCTTGCAGAGTGGAGTGTACAAACAAACTCTCTGTGACTGACCCAAATAGCTGTTTGTTGTTTAGTTCTACCATTATTCTTTTTTCTTTAAGTATTTATTTCTCTTTCTCAGTTTCTTTTCTTGGTATGAAAATGTTGCTAATACTTTACTGGTCTATCAAAGCCTCCAGAGGAGAGTCCAAATACCCAGCAGTACTGAGGAGGGGTTTTGGAACATTAACAGGAAGGAAGAGTCTAGCTGCGTTAGGGGGGTGCTGAGAACTGGCAGTTTTGGAGCTGGAAGTGTTGGGGGAGGGGCAGCCAGAAGAATGGGATCTTTTGAGCGGCCCCAACCTCTCGCTGTGTTCCTGCCTGTCAGCCTACTCCCCAATCCAACTGCAGCCTCTTTTGCACCTCCAACACTTAGCCGGTTTCTGCCATAAAGAATTTAAGTATAAATTTTCAGCTTCTTAAAATGAATGGTTGGGAAATCAAAGCATCATAGAATGATACAGCACAGAAGGAGGCCAGTCAGCCCATCGTGTCTGTGCCGGCTCTTTGGTAGAACTATCCAATTAATTCCACCCCCCTGCTCTTTCCCCATAGCCCTGTAATGTTTTCCTCTTCAAGTATATATCCAATTCCCTTTTGAAAGTTATTGCTGAATCTGATTCCACCACCCGTTCAGACAGTGCATTCCAGATCATAACAACTCGCTGCGTAAATTTTTTTTCCTCGTGTCGCCTCTGGTTCTTTTGCCAATGACTTTAAATCTGTGTCCTCTGGTTACCCACCCTCCTGCCACTGGAAACAGGTTCTCTGGGCTGAGGTTGTCCATTTGCATTAGAAAAAAAAGGTGGATAAAAATGTTTTTAAAAATCATTTTGACTGAATAGATTGGTTCATCATCAAAGAATTATAGACAACCATTTATGTAGGAAATTCACAATATAAATGTTTTTATAAGCAGTTTCATTGTTAAATGTTGACATAAATATGTGTCCAAAAATCATGACAACAGGAAGTAAGGATTGCGGACTTTGGGCTGGATTTTGTCTTGGGGTCGGGTTGGGGTCGTGTTACCCGCATTTCGTGTTGCCCCCCCCGACTCCAGATTAATGTGGATGAATGATGCAATTTTCACTTAATTGGGCAATTGAGTTCCAGCATGTGGGAACCCATGAACCAATTAGTGGTTTCAGTCTGAAAGTCGCCTCTGATGATGTCATCATTGCAGGTCAGAGACTGACTGCCTGGTCTCAGAGACTGCCTGTCCTTTGCTGTGAGAGGACCTGGATGCGAGAGAGAGAGAGAGAGAGAGAGAAAGAATTTTTTTCCATCCAGGTCCTCACAGCAAGGCCAGGCAGACTCTGAAGATATTCAATGCAGCAGCATCAGAGGCGACTTTCAGACTGAATACTACTACTACCTTCATCACAATGCTACTACCTTCATCACATCTCCGTTGTAATAGTGGACCTGCAGCTGATAGTCAGCTATCCACTTGTGCTTCCGCCAGGTTTCACTGGCGTGTTTCACATCAGGCGTGCTTCACGTGGGAAAAGGGTTAAACTAGCTAAAACATTTCAAAATGGCATTACAGAGCCAATTTAGGGCTTGTTAAGGGCTTTAATGGCCTCTCCCGCCTCTTGGAGGCGGGACGGAGTCGGGAACCCCGCAACCAATTTTGTCAAAATTACGTGGAGGCGGGATGGAGTCGGGACCCCCGAATCTGCAACTTTAACCCCCCACACGCCTCCAAACCCGACTCCACGGGTCATTGAAAATCCAGCCCAAAGTGCAGGCATACACATGATTTTTAATAAGATACTATGAAATTGCCTATGTAGTTTCACAGACGACAGTTAAATGAATACAATTTTTATATAAGAAAAAAGGGTAGTACAATAAATTGCAATAGGTTAGATGTTTTGCACAGCACTTCTGAGAATAGAGTGATTTAAACTTACAATGACCTAATTTAAAGTCATACGAAACCCTCCGAGCCATGATCCCAACAGTTACATACATGTAGATTGTGCCCACCAGTGCCCTGCAATGTTGACTTCACTATGGATGCATCTCCAGTGCCTGCTTGTCCCATGCAGCTGGGAAATCTGGCACCTGTCCACAATTAGAGGGGGTTGCGTAGGCCCTCCTGAACTCATGGAAGAAGCCCTCAACTCTCTGTGTAATGGAACAGATCCAAATTATTTTAGAAAAATGTTGCAACCTTTAAGGGTCCAGGCCACTTCCTTGGCCTGGATGCCCCCAACCCAGCCCACTTGCACCTACGTGAACACCAGGATACCTTTCGTCTCTCAGCATACTTGCTGAGAGCATATCCATTCATATACCGAATAAACTGGGGAGGGATGGATTCCCAGAGTAAGGAGTCCCTGCCCACAGGGTCACCCCATGATGTGATTGGTCTTGCAAGGGGCAGGTGATGGGTCCACTCCTTACAAGGCTGATTGGGAAATCCTGAATCAGTGGGAAAGCAGCATAACTGGGTCCCTTCCGTTTACAGCAGGTTCCGGTGGACTCCTGCCAATATTATAGCGAAAGTCCGGCAGAACCTTTGATGAAGTTCGGACCATAGCTTCAGACGCTCTATAATTTGTATCTTACAGCAACTGGTAACATGGATGAATAGCAGCATCAGAAAGATTGAGATTTTGAGATCAGATTAGATTTTCTATACTCATTGTAATTAGAGAAGGACAGTTTACCAAAATTATGGCTGTATTCGATAGATCACAAAATATGAGTACAAATTGTTCCTTCATGATAAGTGATTGAAAGGAACAAGGAGCCCTGTTGCTCTCCACAGTGTCTGCATCCAGATCTTTCGCATCTTGAGTGAATTGTTAGAGGTTTCAGTCACCTGGATGGGACCTGCTGGAAATGGAAATTTTGAAAATGGTAACTTTCTTAAAAAAAATTACATGTGCCTAAAAATAGATATAGAAACCTAAGGGAGAGGGAGAGGGCATTGAGGGTGGATGGCAGTGAGATGCCTGAGGCCTGATGATGGGAGCCAATAACGATATCAGGCGGACACCGGAGTGGAGAGAAGAAACTGGGGTGGGAGAGCATGCTGAGCGGCAAGGCTGTGAAGAGAAGAGGAGGCCAGACAAAAAATAGGAGCAGAAGCTTGGAAGGGGGGAGGTGGAGGTGGGGGAGTGTGATAAGGTTGGATGGATGGAGGTGAAATGCCTGAGGGCTATCGACTGGAGGCAAGAGTGACATTGGGAATACACTGAAGTGGAGAGAAGAAACCAAGGCAAGTGAAGAGTGAAGAGAAGAGGAAGCCAGACACAATGGTAGGAACAATGGGGGAAGAGATAGACTGAGAGAGGAAGATGGAAGATGGCTGTGGGCTCTGAGAGGGGCTGATAAGGGGATATATATCATTACATTATCAGAAAGGTAAACTTTTGGACACATCAGGTCACATTGCTGAGGAAAGTTGTACTTGATAACATGTTCGCTCAGAATAAACATTTGTTATAATGTGCAATTTGGGAGCCCACCAAAAAGCATGTTATAATGAAGGTTACATTGAAATTGAGGTACGCTGGTTTTATCAATAAATATATGACCCAACTTGTTTTAGGAAGCTGCCTGCGGATAAACTGCTTCTTTGCTAATTGAGATTTTTAAGTGAAAAGCTGCTTCCATTCAATGAAATTCAATGGTCAAAATTTCTTCTTGTATTTTGTGAATTCCTAGCCACTGCACATAGCTATGCACAAATCCATTTCATCCCCTTTTCATGCAAAAGACAGCAATGAAGCCAATTTCACACTGTTGTTGTTTATGTGTATCAATTATATAGTTAGGCCATATAACTATACGTAGAAGGTATCAGAATACTCCTTTGTTTACATTTGTTGTCCCTGTTGTGGGGATAAAATAGACGTGAACTGATATTTTTGCAGGTTTGAAAAAACTTTTCCAGATGGATCAATTCAGGGGTAGAAATTGGAACTATGATTGTTTGTACAGCCAACTTGCCTTCTTCTTAACCATCCAGCTCTCTTCTTGGAACCTCGACTATAACTCCAATATGCTAGGAATATCCTCAGAGCTGCTTCCACTCCGCCACTGTAACTTCGCTGGAAGTGCGGCAGAAACCCTGTTTACACACGTAAATGGGAGATCCATCGCGTTTCTGGCAAATTTGCATCGGCGGAGCACGAGAAGCTCTGAGGAAAGTCCTCGCCATATCACCAGTGCACAGGACCTGGGAGGTTGATATTCTTGCTGCTATGACTATATTACCACTACTGTCCAGCCATAAGATGCATTTAGTGCCAGGATAATACTATTCTCAAATGACATCAATAAGAACATCCGACCTGGTGATAATTAAAAAAATTAAAAGTCCTGAAATTGCAGGACTACACTCGTGGTTTGGCACCTCGCTCAATAGGAGGGAAAATCAGGCATGGAGCTCATCGCTTTGGTTTGTGCCGTACTTGATTTCCTGGTCATTAAATCAATACCCAGAAAATCAGGAGCGCTGACCTCTGCACCTAATTCTCTAATCTGCGCCCGTAATTATGACCATCTTCAAGAAAGGTGACAAGTCCGATTGCGGTAATTACAGAGGAGTTTCCCTGCTGTCTGCCACGGGGAAAGTAATCGCAAGAATCCTCCTCAATCACCTTCTCCCAGTGGCCGAAGAGCTCCTCCCAGAGTCGCAATGCAGATTCTGCCCACTAAGGGGCACAATGGACATGATCTTCACCGCACGTCAGTTACAAGAGAAATGCAGGGAACAGCACCAACCGCTGTACATGGCCTTCTTTGATCTCACAAAGGCCTTCGACACTGTCAACCGTGAGGGATTATGGAGTGTCCTCCTCAAATTCGTCTGCCCTCAAAAGTTTGTCACCATTCTCCACCTGCTTCACGACGACATGCAAGCCGTGATCCTGACCAACGGTTCCACCACAGACCCAATTCACGTACGAACCGGGGTCAAACAAGGCTGTGTCATCGCACCAACGCTCTTCTCGATCTTCCTTGCCGCAGTGCTCCATCTTACCTTCAGTAAGCTCCCCACTAGAGTGGAGCTAATTTACAGAACAAACGGGAAACTGTTCAACCTCCGTCGCCTCCAGTCCAGATCCAAGGTCGTCCCATCCTCTGTCGTCGAATTACAGTATGCAGACGACGCTTGCGTCTGCGCTCACTCAGAGGTCGAACTCCAAACCATCGTCAACACCTTCACCGAAGCATACGAGAGCATGGGCCTTACACTAAACATCCATAAGACAAAGGTCCTCTACCAACCTGCCCCCGCCACACAGTACTGCCCCCGATTATCAAAATCCACGACAAGGCCTTGGACAAAATGGACCACTTTCCATAACTTGGGAGCCGACTGTCAACAAGGGCAGGCGCCGACGATGAAATCCAACACCGCCTTCAGTTTGCCAGTGCAGCCTTCGGTCGCCTGAGGAAGAGAGTGTTTGAAGACCAGGGCCTCAAACCCAGCACCAAGCTCATGGTCTACAGAGCAGCAGTGATACCCGCCCTGTTGTATGCCTCAGAGACATGGACCATGTACAGCAGGCACCTCAAAGCACTGGAGAGGTACCACCAACGCTGCCTCCGCAAGATCCTGCAAATCCATTGGCAGGATAGGCGCACCAACGTCAGTGTTCTTGCTCAGGCCAACATCCCCAGCATTGAAGCTTTGACCACGCTCAATCAGCTCCGATGGATGGGCCACATCGTCCGCATGCCCGATACGAGACTCCCAAAACAAGTGCTCTACTCGGAGCTCTGGCACGGCAAGAGAGCCCCAGGTGGGCAGAGGAAACGCTTCAAGGACACCCGCAAAGCCTCCTTGAAAAAGTGTAACATCCCCACCGACACCTGAGAATACCTGGCCCAAAACCGCACAAAGTGGAGGAGAAGCATCCGGGAAGGTGCCGAACACCTCGAGTCTCTTCGCCAGGAGCAAGCGGAAGCCAAGCGCAGGCAGCGTAAGGAGCGCACGTCAACCCAAGCACCCCACCCACCCGCCCCTTCAACCATCGTCTATCCCACCTGTGACAGAGACTGTAGACCGCATTGGACTCATCAGTCACCTGAGAACTCATTTTTAATGTGGAAGCAAGTCATCCTCGGTTCCGAGGGACTGCCTAAGAAGAAGAAGAAGAAGACCCAGAAAATCAGGAGTGCTGACCTCTGCACCTAATTCTCCAATCTGCGCTCTCACTGAGTGAGACTTCTTGTCGGAAGTGGAAAGTTTAAAATTTTAGGGCTAAAATTCAGCATATGGGGTCTGATTTGCTTTTAATGCACTGATTTTTCATTAAATAAGAATGACTGTTTTTTCCTCTTGAGGTGCACTCACAGGAGCATGCAAGTTTACTCATTGTGCATTCCTGAAGCTAGGATGCATTATAACAACTGAGCATCAGGACAAAACAGTAACATTGGGACACAAAAGGAAGGCAATGAAGATGTTTCAGAATTATTACAACAAACTAGAAAAGGCAGACCTTGTTATTAGCAGCTGAGAAAGATGGTATACTAATTAAAGTATTCACTCAGCTTTTCCAATTTCAGAAAATGAGGTATTTTACATTTCATTCCGCTACACCTGACAACATATACACTGTTGTGCCACTGTTTTGCTTCCCTCTGTAAAGCAAAGAAGCCTGTAAATTGACATCTCAAGGATTGCAGATTGTTCATTTTGTAGAAAATAACCTTCAACTAAGGCACCACCATTAGAGACACTGTCATTTGTGGAGACAGCATCATTCCTGATTTGTGAAAAGACAATCGCTTACATTTTTATCAGGTTCAATGTTTGTGTTCTGCTGCAAAACATATCAGCAAAGCATAGCTTATGTGTAGGGAAAACTGGGTGGGAATGGAAGTCAGGTGGAGCTCATGTTTGCCAGATCTCTGTACTCGGGGCCCAATTTCCTGAGCTCAGCATGAATGGGCTTGTGCGGAACTCAATTTACTGATGTAAGCTCTGCCTTATTTTTTATTCATTCATTAATGTGGTGATGGTGGTGCACAGCAGGTCAGCCTCTCTCTCTCTCTCTGATATTCATTTTGTTTATTCTGAGGGAACTTTACTCAGATTTTATTGTAGAATAGTAGCACACTTAGCAGAACATCTGAAAAATCGAGTGCATGGACAGCCCTTACAGACCCATGAAGTTACCGCTCCCATTGATACCTTCCAACTCATATCTATCAACACAGACACACGTACGTGGATTTGTCTGAGGACTTGTGTCTGCAGGGGCTGCGCTTTACAAAAGAGGCTGCGATGGAGTTGTGCTGCTTTGCTTACTAGTGACATTTTGCCAATTGCTTCTGGTGCTTTAATGTTATATTTAAGTAGGGAAATTAATGCAATGTAGGACCAAAGTAAATCCCAAGTAAATTTGCACACTTCATGTGAATTTCTGCTTAACAAGCAGTTAATAAGCAAAATAATGTTAACAATCGACTTGTACATTAATATGTATGGAAATATTCACTGCCAGGGGCAAGCTTAGAGGTGTGAGAAGAAATGCTTTGTCTGTTAATCGTAACTCTAAATGGAACATTCACATGTGCCAACTCTAATGTACGAAGCAAACTAAACCCCGTGGTGAATTTCTGGGGGCTGATTTAACTAATTTTGTCTTTAGATGCACCAGACTGTCTGGGCGCAATGCAGAGAAGAATGTTGGGTGGGGAGGATCAGGTGTGCGTAACACAGGCTGCTCAATTTTCCTCTATGTGCGCGGACCAGGCAATCTTTTATGCCCAAGCACAGTAATAGAAAAGTCTGCCCTCTGGTTTCTGTGGCGCAGCCTGGGGAAGTTTGGAGCTCGGAGGGACAGCAGGAAATCTGCCGAGCAAGTAGACCCAGATCTCTCTCACGTCCCTCCCAATGACTAGGTTCAGAGTGGCCTACCCTAAGGTATGGGAATAGGTCATCCGGCTGCCTTCTTGATGGGGGAAGAGTGCCTCAGTCAAGGGGTGCAGTCGGTTGTGGTTATGGTACTGGACTAGCAACCCAGAGTTCAAATCCCACCCATGGCAAGTAGTGAAATTAATTCAATAAATGTAGTTATTTGTGCGCTGGCACCAGGAAACATCACCATTAAAGCGGCTGGAGTTGTAAAAACCCAACTGGCTCACCAATACTACTCCTACCTGTTATGGCCTACATATGACTCCAGTTCCATACTGTGTGGTTGACTATTAATGCCTTAAGGGCACCTAGGGATGGTCATTAAATACCACCTCATGCCACACGCATCCCAAGAGCAAATGAAAAAAAGGAATCAGAAGACAATAGGGGAAAAATATCATTCCTTTTCAATCACAAAAATGTATTCAACTGACAACCTTAACTTGCAACACCAGACTAAAAGAATAAGCATGTGCAACTAAGGGCATAAGTACAGCAGATGCGTAGCAAACTTTGACCTGTACTAATTGGAGCTGTATGATTTGTTTTTTATTCTTTGTGTCATATCTTGGAAACTCAGGCGCTGAATTCAGCCTTTGAAAAAAAAAAATGAATTATTTGCTTATATTCTTAAAAATCTCTAAAGTGGTGTTTGAATTAGTTGAGGAACTGGGAAGAACTGTTGCATTTATCATCTGCTATGTCTCACAAGCAGCTCCAACAGCACTTAACACACTTAAAATGCATCATAAGACTAAATGCGGTGAAATTATGTGTTGTTTAGCCAAACAGTGTGGCTTCAGTAATACGTCAAACACGGTACATGAATATATCTTATAGGAGCAATATGGCTTAATTAACTATTGTGATTCTACTACAAACAATCTGCCAATTAAAAATATATCTAAGCTTCCTGCTACCCTGAAAACTGCATGTGAAGTTGACTGCAGCCTAACCCCTGGCAGTATATGATTCTGTGATGGGCATAATAGTTTTACCATAGTGCCTGTCAACACAATTGATTCGGGGGGATGGAAACAGGAAGAATTGGGCTAGGGGTGCATATCTATGCTGCACCATGTGACGTGATTTCCTTTCCAATGTCCCTTTGGAATTCCAGTGTATCGATGCAAAAGTACCGTAGAAATCCATTTAAATTAGATTTTGAATGTGTATTCAATGTTGCAAGCCAAATATATAGTTATAGTAGTTCCTGAAGGCTCCATGTATTGATATCCATATTGCCACACAGTGGGAAGATAAAAAATCAGTTCCAACACCACATTCATACAGTGTATCCGCCCACCTCTCTCCCCTACCCACATTCCGCCCTCCTCCCCATGTACATGGAACTTTTCTACCATACGAGGGGATCATTTATCTCAGGGGCATTCAGGGATACTGTGAAAAAAACAGGAAAAGTTCACAGTAAAAGGATCATGTGTGAATCTGTGGAAATGAGGGAGGAAGAACTATCGTAAGACTGATTCCAACAACCTACCTTTGCCTCCAACCTGCATTTACTTGCTGGGGTCAAACTGTGTTCCTGGGCTGACCAGCGTAACAAGACATCTTTGGTTAACTTCTTGTTTACTGTGTGGGAAACTTTCGGAAAGACAACCGTTAATTTATTAATATTGATATAAAAATATCTGTCAGTACTATTCAGATCGGACTGTGTAGTTTCCCTGTAAATTTTAACCATTACCAAACATAAAAAAAACTTATTTTATGTTCACTCACCAGTGAAACTCACCTTTAATGAAATCTCCTAATTAGAATGTTGACCTTACTGGGTGAGCTGTGGAATTCTGCCCACAGTGTGATGTAACATCATGGCCCAGTGACAAAGAGCTGCTAATCTCTCCAAGGCAGTAAATGATTGCTCCCTGCAAGTGCAAAACATTCACTTTGAAACTTGTTTTTTGATGTGTAGGTGAAATTATAAAAATTAATTGGTGCTAGAACTCAAAATTGAAGGAACGTTTTATATATTAAATAGAAGTTATAGAGTCAGAGATAGAGTTATAACAGCACAGAAGGAGGTCATTCGGCCCATCGAGTCCATGCCGGCTCTCTGTGGAGCAATCCAGTCAGTCCCATTCCCCCGCTCTATCCCCGTAGCCCTGCAAGTTTATTTCCCTCAAGTGCCTATCCAGTCTCCCCTTGAAAACATTGAGTGTCTCCGCTTCCACCACTTCTGTCGGCAGCAAGTTCCAGGTCCTCACCACTCGCTGCGTAAAAAAGTTTTTCCTCACATCCCCCCTGTATCTCTTGCCCAAAACCTTAAATCTGTGTGCCCTAGTCCTTGTACCATCAACTAGTGGGAACAGCCTTTCCCCGTCTAGCCTATCCAAACCTGTCATAATCTTGTACACCTCTATCAAGTCACCCCTCAACCTCCTTTGCTCTAATAAAAACAAATCCAGCTTCTCCAACCTGTCCTTGTAGCTAAGATCCCCCATCCCCAGAACCATTCTGGTAAATCTCCTCTGCACCCTCTCAAGGGCCTTCACATCCTTCCTAAAGTGTGGTGACCAGAACTGGACGCAATACTCCAGTTGTGGCCTAACCAGCGCTTTATAAAGGTTCAGTATGACTTCTCTACCTTTGTACTCAATACCTCTATTTATGAAGCCCAAGATCCCATATGCTTTGCTAATCACTCTCTCAATATGTCCTGCCACCTTCAGGGACCTATGCACATTAACTCCCAGGTCCCTCTGTCCCTGCACACTCTTTAAAACTGTGCCATTAAGTGTATATTGGCTCTCCCTGTTCCTTCTGCCAAAATGCATCACCTCACACTTCTCTGTATTAAATTGTGTGCTCTGTTAATTAAACTCTGTGTCCTTTCCAACTCTGGCATTAAAGTCGCCAAGGAGGATCAGCTTGTCACCCGTTGGGACTTGGGACAGGGATTGTTCGAGGCTGGAGTAGAATTCCTCTTTGGTCTCGCCTGTGGCTTCCAGTGTTGGGGCATACGCACTGATGACCGAAGTGCAGTGGTTCCAGGCTAGGGTGAGCCGAAGAGTCATGAGGCGCTCGTTTATACCGCAAGGGGAGTCTCTGAGACACCCAACTAGTTCATTTTTTATGGCGAAGCCTACCCCATGGAGGCGGTGTTCTTCTTCAGGTTTGCCTTTCCAGAAGAAGGTGTAGCCACCGCCTTGCTCCTTGAGCTGGCCTTCCCCTGCACGCCGGGTCCCACTTAGGCCGGCGATGTCAATGTCGAAATGTCTGAGCTCCCGGGCAACGACAGCAGTACGGCGTTCCGGTCTGTCACTGTTGGGGTTGTCCATGAGGGTCCTGACGTTCCAGGTCCTGAACTTCATTTTAAAGGGTGGAAGATGTCTGTGCATGAATTCTTTTAACGTGGGGTGGCCGTTGCACACCAGCTACCACACGGGCTTGACAGAGCAAGGTCTTGGTCCAATGGCAAGGGGATCCAAGACGATTGGAGACGAGGCTCTGCTACATTGGCCTAGCACACACACACACACAAACATACACCTACTGTCCTCCTCCCTCCTTCCCACAGGTCCTCTCTGCCTGGGTTTCATAGGATGCATTGTGGTCCTCCCGACCTCGCTGTTGGCCCATGCTGCACCTTCCCTGGGCCCCGACCCCGCTGCTGGTCCACGTTGTGCCACTCCTGGGCCTTGACCTCGCTGCTGGGCTCGTCCTCGCTCCTGGGTCCCGGCCTTGCACATGGATGATGTTGTCTCTCACAAGATCAAATTAGCAGTGATACTCTGGTGAAGGTTAGCCGGGGGGAGGTTAGTGGAGCCCCATCCGTTTTTTGTATTTGCGCCTGTAGTTGTATTTGTATTCCTGGCCCTGAGCTCCCCTCGCGATCCCTGGCCCAGAGCTCCCCTCGCGATCCCTGGCCCCGAGCTCCCCTCGCGATCCCTGGCCCCGAGCTCCCCTTGCGATCCCTGGCCCCGAGCTCCCCTCGTGATCCCTGGCCCCGAGCTCCTCTCGCGATCCCTGGCCCCGAGCTCTCCTCGTGATCCCTGGCCCCGAGCTCCTCTCGCGATCCCTGGCCCCGAGCTCTCCTCGCGATCCCTGGCCCCGAGCTCCCCTCGCGATCCCTGGCCCCGAGCTCCCCTCGCGATCCCTGGCCCCGAGCTCCCCTCGCGATCCCTGTCCCCGAGCTCCCCTCGCGATCCCTAACCCTGAGCTCCCCTCGTGATCCCTGGCCCTGAGCTCCCCTCGCGATCCCTGGCCCAGAGCTCCACTCGTGATCCCTGGCCCCGAGCTCCCCTCGCGATTCCTGGCCCCGAGCTCCCCTCGCGATCCCTGGCCCCGAGCTCTCCTCGCGATCCCTGGCCCAGAGCTCCACTCGTGATCCCTGGCCCCGAGCTCGCCTCGCGATCCACTAGTTACTAGAACACTAGTTCAGTGGAGAAGCATAGTCTTGACGGCAGAGAGATCTGGGAATTTGGAAGCTAAGCTTTAGTGAAGAGCCAGTGCTCACTGATGAAAATACAGAACAGGCATGGTCAGGGGATGGACAGTGGGCTCAGGTAACTTTAACCTTGCAGCTTGAACAGACCTCTGGGGAGGTGTGATCGGCAGAGAAGGGTTAGAGAAAGCCAACTCCAACGGTACTCTCCTCCTGACGAAATGCTTAGAACATGGGCTTGTCATAACCAACACTTTGTTCCGTCAGAGAGACAAGTAAAAGGCTTCATGGCAGCACCCTCACTCCAAGCACTGGCATCTGCTGGACTACGTCATCGTCCGAGCGAGGGACCACAAGGACGTCCGCATCACCCACGCCATGACAGGAGCTGACAACTGCTGGACAGACCACCACCTAATCTGCTCTGTCATCTTCATCAATGTAGCCCCAAAACAGCGGCGGCAACAGAAACAATGCCGCAGGAAAATCAACGCTGGAGCACTCAAAGAACCCGCTAAGAAAGCCCTATTCAGCCTGCGCCTCATAACCAACCTGACGACTCTCAGTGATGCAGAGACACAGAGTGCCCACAGCGCCTGGTCTGCACTCAAGGCCTCCATAATCAGCACCTGTGAAGAGACGCTCAGTCACTCGACCAGGAAACACCAAGACTGGTTCGACGAGAACGACCAGGAGATCCAGGAGCTAATAAGTCGCAAGCACAAGGCATTCCTGATCTGGAAACAGCAACAGAACTTGAGAGCAAGAAAGCAGCTGTACAGATGCCTGAAGGCCGAGGTCCAACAAAAAACTCGCGACCTAAAGAACAGATGGTGGGTGGAGAAAGCGCAGGAGATCCAGCAGCTAGCCGACAACCACGACGTGCGTGGATTCTTTAGCGCAGTCAAGACCACCTACGGCCCAAGCACCCAAGGTCCTACCCCACTGCGGGCCAAGAACGGAGAGGTACTCATCAAGGACAGGGAGGCGGTCAGTGCCCGCTGAAAGGAGCATTTCGAAGATCTCCTTAACCGAGACTCTGTCTTCGATGCGAGTGTCCTCAACTCCATCCCGCAGCATGCTACCCGCACCACCTCAGCACAACCCCAGCCCGGCATGAGGTTGAAAAGGCCATCCGACAACTGAAGAACAACAAGGCCTCAGGAGCAGATGGAATCCCTGCCGAGGCACTAAAGCATGGTGGAGAAGCACTACTGGCGCAAATTCATGAACTAATTTCTCTTATCTGGAAGGAGGAGAGCATGCCAGGGGATCTCAGAGATGCCGTAATTGTAACCATCTTCAAGAAAGGTGACAAGTCCGATTGCTGGCAATTACAGAGGAGTTTCCCTGCTGTCTGCCACAGTGAAAGTCATCGCAAGAATCCTCCTCAATCGCCTTCTCCCAGTGGCCGAAGAGCTCCTCCCAGAGTCGCAATGCGGATTCCGCCCACTAAGGGGCACAATGGACATGATCTTCACCGCGCGTCAATTACAAGAGAAATGCAGGGAAGCGCACCAACCGCTGTACATGGCCTTCTTTGATCTCACAAAGGCCTTTGACACTGTCAACCGTGAGGGATTATGGAGTGTCCTCCTCAAATTCGGCTGCCCCCAAAAGTTTGTCACGATCCTCCACCTGCTTCACGACGACATGCAAGCCATGATCCTGACCAACGGATCCACCACAGACCCAATTCATGTACGGACCGGGGTCAAGCTAGGCTGTGTCATTGCACCAACGCTTGTCTCGATCTTCCTTGCTGCAATGCTCCATCTCACCCTCAGTAAGCTCCCCGCTGGAGTGGAGCTAATTTACAGAACAAACGGGAAACTGCTCAACCTCCGTCGCCTCCAGTCCAGATCCAAGGTTGTCCCATCCTCTGTTGTAGAATTACTGTATGCAGACGACGCTTGCGTCTGCGCACACTCGGAGGTCGAACTCCAAACCATCATCAACACCTTCACCGAAGTGTACGAGAGCATGGGCCTTACACGAAACATCCATAAGACAAAGGTCCTCTACCAACCTGCCCCCACCACACAGTTCTGCCCCCCGATTATCAAAATCCATGACAAGACCTTGGACAACGTGGACCACTTTCCATACCTCGGGAGCCTACTGTCAACAAGGGCAGACGTCGATGACGAAGTCCAACACCGCCTTCAGTGTGCCAGTGCAGCCTTCGGTCGCCTGAGGAAGTGAATGTTTGAAGACCAGGACCTCAAACCCAGCACCAAGCTCATGGTCTACAGAGCAGTAGTGATACCCGCCCTCCTATATGCCTCAGAGACATGGACCATGTACAGCAGGCACCTCAAAGCACTGGAGAGGTACCACCAACGCTGCCTCCGCAAGATCCTGCAAATCCATTTTCAGAATAGGCGCACCAACATCAGTGTTCTCGCTCAGGCGACATCCCCAGCATCGAAGCTTTGACCACGCTCGATCAGCTCCGATGGACGGGTCACATCGCCCGCATGCCCGATACGAGACTCCCAAAACAAGCGCTCTACTCAGAGCTCCGACATGGCAAGAGAGCCCCAGGTGGGCAGAGGAAATGCTTCAAGGACACCCTCAAAGCCTCCTTGAAAAAGTGCAACATCCCCACCGACACCTGGGAATCCCTGGCCCAAATCCGCACAAAGTGGAGGAGAAGCATCCGGGAAGGCACCGAACACCTCGAGTCTCTTCGCCGGGAGCAAGCGGAAGCCAAGCGCAATCAGCGCAAGGAGCGCACGCCAACCCAAGCACCCCACCCACCCGCCCCTTCAACCACCGTCTGCCCCACCTGTGACAGAGACTGTAGGTCCCAGCATTGGACTCATCAGCCACCTGAGAACTCATTTTTAATGTGGAAACAAGTCATCCTCGGTTCCGAGGGACTGCCTAAGTAGTAAGTAGTAGTATATTGGCTCTCCCTGTTCCTTCTGCCAAAATGCATCACCTCACACTTCTTGTATTAAATTCCATCTGCCACTTGTCTGCCCATTCTGCTAGCCTTTCTATGTCCTGTTGCAGTCGATTGGTATCATCACTGTTTGCCACACCCCAAGTTTGGTGTCATCGGCAAATTTAGAAATTCTACTCTGTATTCCAATATCCAGGTCATTTATATATATCAAAAAAAGTAGAGGCCCCAGCACTGACCCTTGGGGAACACCACTGTCTACCATCCTCCAGTCTGAAAAACAGCCATTTACCACAACTCACTGTTTTCTATCCTTAAGCCAATTCCTTATCCAAGCTGCCACTGACCCACCTATTCCATGAGCTTCAATTTTGTTAACCAGCCTTCTATGTGGTACTTTGTTAAATGCTTTCCTCAAATCCATGTAGACAACATCCATTGCATTCAAGTTGTTTGAAGCTATGCATTTCTTTTTAAGGCAGGTTTTTGTTCTAATGTAACCAGCTGTCGTTCCATTGTAAAAATATTATGAAAGATTCTCATTTCTCTTTTTTATACTCTAATTACTCAGTAATTTGAATTGTTCAGTTTTGGTGTCCATACTTAAGAAAAGACATACTTGCTCTCGAGGCAGTACAAAGAAGGTTCACTCGGTTAATTCCGGGGATGAGGGGGTGGACATACGAGGAGAGGTTGAGTAGATTGGGACTCTACTCATTGGAGTTCAGAAGAATGAGAGGCGATCTTATTGAAACATATAAGATTGTGAAGGGGCTTGATCGGGTGGACGCGGTGAGGATGTTCCCAATGAGGGGTGAAACTAGAACTAGGGGACATAATCTTAGAATAAGGGGCTCCTCTTTCAAAACTGAGATGAGGAGAAACTTTTTCACTCAGAGGGTAGTGGGTCTGTGGAATTTGCTACCCCAGGAAGCTGTGAAAGCTACTTCATTAAATAAATTTAAAACAGAAATAGACCGTTTCCTAGAAGTAAAGGGAATTAGGGGTTACGGGGAGCGGGCTGGAAATTGGACATGAGTTTGAGTTCGGATCGGTCAAGGCCCTGTGGGTGGCGGAGCGGGCCCAGGGGCCGAGTGGCCTGGTCCTGCTCCTACTTCTTGTGTTCTTTAGAGTTGAGGTTGGATCAGATCAGCCATGATCTCATTGAATGGCGGAGCAGGCTCGAGGGGCCGATTGGTCTACTCCTGCTCCTATTTCTTATGTTCTTATGTTCTTATGTTCCTAATAATACCTTTATACTATTCTTTGTCACATTTGCTTGTTTCTCAAATGCTGGTTTCCTGATACACAATACCACTGTATACTCCATAACCCATGCAAACCCAGCTATGCTGACATCAAACACCAACACTTACTACGCCCTGCATCCAGACTCAAGGCTTAATAGGCTGGATTTACCTTTGATTTATTGCCAATTATCAGTGGTTTTGGGGCAGTAAATTCTGATAATCAGGCAGTAATGACTACCACCTTAACTCCGCCGGTAAAAAAAAGCACCAAAATTCTGCTCCAGAAAAATCGCCATTCCCGCTAAGAGCCCTTCCCACAGCCTTTAAATGGGGTCAAGTGGGCCTGATGGTTTACTGCGTAAAGGCATCAATCCCTGGTTTGTCCTATTCCAATCTAATCTGCATTCACTGCGCTGAAGTCTACATTTTCTGTGCTATCATCCAACTGCCCATTGTTGCAAGCATACACAGAAATTAACTCAGAACTCCATGGGCTCAAACCATGTTTACTTTGCAGAACAACTTTCACCAAAAGGTGCCAAAAATCCATTCACCACATATAGAACTACCTCTTAGCATCATGTCTACTCTTTCTGCCAGCTACCTTACTTGCTCAAGCTCCTAGTCTGCAGCTTCTATGAGGTGCACCGAGTAAGATGAGATTGAGTGGTGGGTTGTTGGGATGGTTCCCCTGGTGCTTTAGAGGCCTGAGCTGACTCTCATCTCAGTGATGCAGCTGTCCCACAGAAACCAGCTTTCAGTTGCCTTTCTCTTGCAATGTCATACGCAGGGGCCATATCTGATGCTCTCTCATGTGTAGATGTTGCAGGGGACCTTAAGGAAGCAGATTCATTGTTGCTTTCCAGTGACATATGACACCACTTGTTGCAACCTACTGGTGCAGGGCATAGGCTCAGAGATGCTACTGTTCCGTGTCATTACAGACACAATAGTCCCAACCAGGTCTTGGAAGCCCTGTGTAAGTGTCATCTTCAGGCTGACGCTCAAAGCATCTACTGAAGCAATGCTAGCCATCACTCTCCTTAGTACCTCCTCTTGGCACCTTGTTGCTTAAGAGATCTCCTGAATTGTCACTCTAGGTTTTTCTACAAGTCATGAGAAACTTCCTGCAATATGTTGCAGATGTATTATGACTATCAGGAAAGACTGATCAGACTGGGCCTCTGTTCTCTAGAAAAGAGAAGGCAGAGAGGTGACCTAATTGAGGTCTTCAAAATTATGAAGGGGTTTGATAGGGTAAGCGTAGAGAAGATATTTCCACTTGTGGGGGAATCCAAAACTAGGAACCACAATTATAAGATAGTCACAATTAATTCCAATAAAAAATACAGGAGAAACTTCTTTACCTAGAGATGGTTAGAATGTGGAAGTTGCTACCACATGGAGTAGTTGAGACAAATAGCATAGATTCATGTAAGTGGAAGCTGGATAAGTACATAAGGGAGAAAGGAATAGAAGGATGTGCAGATAGGGTTAGATGAAGAAGGGTGGGAGGAGACTCATGTGGAGCATAAACCAGTTGGGCCAAATGGCCTGTTTTTGCGCTGTAAATGTGATGTCATTCTATGTGTAGTTGGACTCCTCTGCTTTTGCATCATGTCAATAATATGGATAGAAACCATCTCCACTGCCTCCACATGTGGTATGGAATGTGTGCTGCCAACTGTGCCTTGAATTACCATGGTCACCTTTGTAGGTTAATTGAATCTCTTTCTGCATTCTGTTCTTAGGGTGGTGGAAGTAGCACTGGCTACTTCAACAACCTCCCTGAACCCCCATTCCCCACCCCCACCCCTTATGAGGCATTCTGCCCTCAATCTCCAATAGTCGATCCCTTTAAGCCCTAAATGCTGAGAGGCTGTTTCCCCTATCTGGAGAGTCTAGAACTAGGGGTCAGAGTCTCAGGATAAGGGGTCGGCCATTTAGGACTGAGATGAGGAGAAATTTCTTCACTCAGAGGGTTGTGAATCTTTGGAATTCTTTACCCCAGAGGGCTGTGGATGCTGAGTCGTTGAGTATATTCAAGACAGAGATCTATAGAACTTTGGGCACTAAGGGAATCAAGGGATATGGGGATAGCGCGGGAAAGTGTAGTTGATGTAAAAGTTCAGCCATTATCTTATTGAATGGCGGAGCAGGCTCGAGGGGCCTTATGGCCTACTCCTGCTCCTATTTTTTAAGTTCTTCGGGACTTAAACATTGAGTTCAACAATTTCAGATCATAACCACCGCTCTCATTTTTATGGACAGCAGGTGCTGGTAATGATTCTGCTGTTCCCATTTACAGCTCCTCTAGACCCATCTTTTGTTTCTTTACTTGCCCCATTACTACCCCCTTGCACTATCATCCCTTTTGTCATTTAGGGGTAAAAATTGTGTAGCGCCCTGAAAAAGTTAGCGCCTCCATGGCCGATTTTCCCAGGTAGCGCCCCAAGAGGGCTGCAGGCCTTCCTCCCCTTATTAAAGGGGAGGGGCCTGGTGCAACGCGTCCCAGCGCCCAGCTGGGCCACCAGGGATCGGGAGTGCCGGCAAATGAGCCCGCCCTGGCCGCAGGTAGGCCCCCCTAACCCTGGCGGACATAGCGTCCGGTGGTAAGTCGGGGGCGCCACCCAATATTACAGCCGGGGCGTGAGCGGGGCACTGCGCATGGCGATGACGTCATTGCCGGCGGCACAGCGCCGTGCGGCGCTAACGGTTAGTGCCGCCGCTAACCTCCCTCTTAGGGCACTAACGGGAGGCGCAAATCAACCGAATTTAGCCCCCTTAATCTCTCCTGCCTTCCTCCCTATCACAGACCTTTCCTTTTGTTCTTTCCTCCCCTCCCCCCTTTCCCTGTCGCTGTACTTGCTTAAAAACTGTTACATCTCTAATTTTTTTCCAGTTCTGATGAAAGGTCATCGACCTGAAACATTAACTCCACAGATGCTGCCTGACCTGCTGAGTATTTCCAGCATTTTCTCCTTTTATTTCAGATTTCCAGCATCCGCAGTATTTTGCTTTTGTATAAATGAACAGTTAATCTGCTTTTGGAGGTGTTGATTGAGGGCTAAAAACTGGCCAGGCCACTTCCTCTGTTCTTCTTCAAATAGTGCTATAGGATTTTTAACATGCATCTGAGCAGGCTGATGAGATTGTGGTTTAACAACTCATCCAAAAAGCAGCACCTCTGCCCGCGCAGTATTCCTTCAGTTTTCCACTGAAGTGTCAGCCTTATGCACTGAATCCCCAGTGTAGGGTTTGAACCCATCACTCTTCTGATTCAGAGTTGAAAGTGCTACCACTGAGTCTGCCTGATATGCACATAACCCTCCACTGGCTGTTGCTTTGTTGGTACACAATCTCTGTCAGAAGGAATTGATTTAGTGGATTCTTGCAGTACCTCACTGCCTGGGTATTATTTGCTGAAAGTCAGGGACATCTTTTGGTTTCTGGGTTCCGCAGCTGCCCTCTTTACCCCCTCTTCTTGCTTTGCTGAACCCTGAACCCTCCAAAGGCTTCTATACCCATGCTCTTGGTCAGGAAACCGCACTGTGCAACTCATTTCTCTAACTGCAGTGTTGATACTTTGAACCTTCCCTTTAAGTAAGCTCAGGTTTGTTTGGAGTAAGATACTCACTTTTCACTCGGCTACTGTGGAAGGCTGTGTGAGTTCATTCTCAATGACAAGCTAGCAAAACAAAACTTTTTCTACATTTTGCTAGTTCTTGTTAGTCCTATTTGAAGGTGTGTAATGCTCAGAGCTGTAGTAAGTAGGGACAATGTATCCACTGGCATGTTCTCCTGACATTCCACCACTCTACTCACATCTACTTACTTGTTAAGATGAGCAAACTCAGTAAAGTTGAAATCCCCCCACCCCCCATAAAGTAGAAACACGGTTTAAATGCTACTGGCACTGTGAGGCAAAGTGTCTGCTGCTTCAGGTTGAGATGAAACTTAATTTATGAAAACTTCAGTCTTACTAAAAATCTGTCTACACTGGCCAAATCTGGTTTGGGCTGCTTCTTAGATTTGAACCTCCGCATACTCCTAACAGGTAGCATACTAAACACAGAAAGTTGAGTACGATTTACTGAAATAAGTCACTGTGATCTATTTATATTTATTTCTAAAGATAGTTGTTTTAATAGATACACAGTTGCAGATACAACACAGCGCCCTAAGGGGTAGAAATTAGGTCGTGCCCCATTTGGGGCGCAAATATCGTCCGGACGCAAATATTAGCGCCTGGCGCTAATTATCGGCACTGACAGGAAACTTCACTTTTACCGCCCCGGGAGGTGAGTGGAGTGCTAAAGCAGGCGCTGCACACCTGTCTTAAGGCGCAAAGGCCAAGGAGTGAGGCGCTAACTCAGCGCGCGAGCGCAGCGCAGCTGCTGCCAGTTAGCGAGGGAACACAGACACACTGGCGCCGGACACTTCTTAAAGCGGGGGGGGCCACTTGCTCCCCAGCCACACCCTGCTCATTGCAGCCTTGAATCTCAGCCTGGAGAGACCTGTGAATCCATTTTGCTGCCAAGCATGGAGAGGGTGAGAGAACGCGCTCATCGCTTCACCAAGCGGGCCTTGGATGCTCTGGTTGACGCAGTGGAGCGCAGACGATGTATGCTGTTCCCTGAGAGTGGCAGGAGGCCTTTGCCACGCGAGTTCAGAAGAGTGTGGAGGGAGGTGGCTCAGAGCGTCTCCTCCAGGAGCATGGTGCCCAGGACCCATACTCAATGCCGCAAAAAGTTCAACGACCTCACTCGGGTCGTCAGGGTGAGTGGCTTTTTCTCAATACCTCTCCATCCCTCCATCTCAACCTCACTCTATGGCCAGAGGGTCTTAAAACCCCAATGCACAACACTCATCCAACACCTATGGCCCTTTCATCAAACACACACACACATTCCACACTTTGCATACAGTAAGGGCTATTCACCTACGGGAGGCACATCAGGCAAGACCATGGCTGTATATTGTAAGGGCTATTCACCTATGGGAGGCACATCAGGCAAGACCATGGCGGTATATTGTAAGGGCTATTCACCTATGGGAGGCACATCAGGCAAGACCATGGCTGTATATTGTAAGGGCTATTCACCTATGGGAGGCACATCAGGCAAGACCATGGCTGTATATTTACTCAGATGCTGTCCTTTTTCTTGCAGGCTAAGCTGGCTCATAATAGGAGACAGCAGCAACGGACAGGTGGAGGGCGGCTTCAGCTGCAACACCTCAGCGATCTGGAGGAGCGCGTCCACAGGATTGTGGCAAGCCGGGTGATCGGTCCCGTCGCCACTGGAGACGCCGACCCCGTTGTGGACAGCAATGGTAAGGTCATCACCTTTTTGTCCTCTGTCCTTCCACTTGTCCCTCACAACACCAGCCTTTGACACTTTCAATCCAACTTGCTAACTCGCTGCACTTATTCCTCCCTTACTGCCACCCTGTCCTCACGCTAAAGCCACTCTTGTACCTCCCTGCTTTCAGATGGTGATTCACCAGCTGAGGAGACGGGCCCTGAAGCTGCCACTGGGAGTGATGCTGCAGCCGAGGAGGAAGAGGAAGCCAGAGCATCAGTGCCACCCTCTCCCGAGGAAGCCCATGCCCACACTGGGAACACGCCTTCCCCGGAGAGGAGCAGAGGGGAAGGGGCTGATGATGGTGAAGCTCCAGGACCCAGCGGGCTGCAGCAACGCCATGGGGGGGTAGGGAAGAACGGGAGCCTTCTCCCCAGAGGGAGAGTATGCCAGACACTCCTACTGCAATGGACGCAGAGGAGGAGCGGCTGATTGCAGAAATGAACACCCAGGTGGTGGGCATGCACACTGAGCTCATGGGTGCAGTGGGAAGGGTGCCCGAATGCATTGAGTCACTGGCAAGGAGTGTGGAGCACTTCGCTGTAGCACAGGCGGATGCCACACTAACTCTTAGTGCTGCAATTCAGTCACTGGCTGCCGTGATCCCACCTCTGACTGCTCTCATACAGACTCAGATGGAGGCCACGCGAGCACAGACTGCTGCCAACCTCGATGGTTCGTGCACATGTCCCCGGGGCTGTCACCGCGCCGCAGCAGGCCAGCAATCTGTTCTCCAGCAGATTGCTCCGGATGCTGAAGTGCTGCCCCGTGGGAGTGCCAGTGTGTCGGGCGAGCAGGGAGTTGCTGGCCTCTCTCACGATGACAGCATTCCTGCTGCCAACACTGTCACTTCTCCACTGCACTTGCCACCGCCTGTAGGACAGACTGCTGCCGCCCATGCAGAGTTGGTGCAGTCTGCAGCCGGGCCCTCCAGGCCCAGAAGTGGTCGAGGCCGTCCTTCAGGGGCATCTGCAGTGTCAGGGTCTGACGAGCAGCAGCCTTCCACCAGCCTTGCTGCAGCCACTGAGGTCCCATTACGGAGGAGCAGTAGGGTTAGAAGGGGGGAAGTGCGCAAGGGAAGGAGATCACCCTCGAAGGGCAAAAAGTAGGAGGTGTACAAAATGCTGGTCATTTTTTTATTAAAGGCCGAGGTTCATGGTCCAACTTTTGTTTAGTGTTTTGGACATTATCTCCAGGTTGTGAGAACCAGTTATGTTATTGACTGTTTTTTTGTGTTTATTTCTATGAGTTTGTCATGAGGAATTGACACACACAGAGTTTGTAAAATAAATAAGTTTCTGTATTCAAAATATACATGGCTGGTGGTTGGAATTATTGGTGCCTTGGCCGGCTTAGGGGTTGCGTGCTCGGTTGATTAGTGTTTGTAGCAATGGCAGGGGCCCTAGAAGCGGCTTGCTATTAGTCGTTGACGGACGGCCCTTGCAGTTTGACCATTGTGGGCCGCCCTCCTGCCTTGGTGCTGCTGATGATCATCGTCCTCGTCCTCTTCCTCCTCTTCCTCCTCCTCCTCTGGTGGTGCTACAAGGCCTGGTGGCATTGGCTGGGTCCTGAGGATTGCCATGTTGTGCAACATGCAGCACACGACTACGAAGTTCGAAACTTGCTCAGGCGAGTACTGCAGGGCTCCTCCGGAATGGTCCAGACAGCGGAACCGTTGTTTCAGCACGCCGATTGTGCGCTCAATAATGTTCCTGGTTGCTTGATGGCTTTCATTGTACCGCAGCTCAGCAGGGGTGTTTGGCGTACGGAGCGGTGTCATCAGCCAGGTGCTCAATGCGTACCCCTTGTCCCCGAGAAGCCAACCAACTGGCTGATGCGGTGCCTCGAAAACTTCTGCCACAGTAGTCTGGCGCAGGAGGAAAGTATCGTGGCAGCTGCCCGGATAGTGGGCATTGACAGCGAGTATCACCTGTCTGTGGTCACAGACCAACTGCACATTCAAGGAATGGAACCCCTTTCTGTTCCTGAATTCCTCTGCATTCTCTCGCGGAGCACGCAAAGCCACATGCGTGCAGTCAATGGCGCCCTGCACCATGGGGAAGCCCGCTACCCTCGCAAAGCCCAGAGCGCGGTCACGCTGCTTGTCTGGGGTCATAGGGAAAGAGATGAAGTCTCGTCTCCTTCTGAAGAGGGCATTGGTGACCTGCCGGATGCAGCGATGCACCGCAAACTGGGAGACATTGGCGAGCTCCCCAACAGCAGCTTGGAATGAGCCAGTGGCGTAGAAGTTCAAAGCCACTGTGACCTTCACTGCCACCGACAGAGACGTCCTGGACCTCAGCTGAGGCTGCAGATCTGGCTGCAGCAGGTGGCAGAGCTCAGTGACCACCTCCTTGCTGAATCGCAGCCTTCGCAAACACAGCTCCTCGGACATATGGATGTAGGAGAGCTGTTCACGATATACCCTGGGAGGGTAAGCTCTCCTGTACATGCGCCTGATGGCCCTCCTCCGTCTGGCCATCATTGCCACTCTCTGTCTGCGTCTTGGTATCCTCCGATTCAGCTGGAGCAGGACGACGCCCCCAATCATTGCAGCCCCCATATTCTCTTTGCCAGAAAAGTAATGAGGTACAGCAACTAAAGTAGCAACAAAGTTAGGATGAATAGGCAAAACTACCTCACAAAGCGTTGAGTCAATGTAGAAGTCTCTCTCTCTCTCTCTCCGAATCTCTCTCTCTCTCTCAGAACGAGTGGTGCATAAATGTCGACCACAGAAAAAGACAGGAAGAGGCCCTCTTTAAATAGCGCCCCCCCCAGCCCCACACCGATTGATAGCGTTCCAGTCTTCCGGTCGTTGGAAGCGCCAGGCGGTAAGGCAGGGGGCGCCACTCGATTTCCGCTCCGGGGCGCCCCAAGGGCGTTGCACCATGGAATGACGTCACAATCTGCGCGCGCAGGTGGTCGCAGCGGTAAGTTTTAGCGCCGCCGCACAATCTCAAGTTAAGTTCTCGAGCGGCGCAAACATCGCTGCGCCCGGGCGTTAGCGGCTTAACGCCCCATTAGCGCCCTCTTAAGGCGCTAACGGGAGGTGCAACCAAGTGAATTTTTACCCCTAAGTGTCTTAACTTGCAAATCCTCTATCTCCATTAATTTCCTTTTGTAAATGTTTGAAGCACAGAGAGTTGGTAAATTTGTATAAATTATGCCTGGCAGCATCCTTTTTAATTGGCAACATTATGAAGTAATTTTTCAAGCTCCCAGGTGAATAGATGGCAGCCCGAGGTACCTTTGAAATGTTGTTGTAAGTGCTCAGTGAAGACTAATGTTGTTTTTGAAGATGTTTTTGTCAATTTGTTTAATGATAGCAACAAATACCTGCAGATCTTGGAAAAAGGACATCAGCAGCTATGAGCTTCTACTTTCAGCCCAGTTTAATCTAAAACTAATATCACATTTTAACCCTTCGAATGTTGCAGTTTGGTGGTTCCAGAATTGACAACTTTACATTTACTAGTCGTCAGCAATGAAAATGTTCTACCCATTTTTCTTTTTCATAGCTCACAATTTTTAGATCACTCAAACTCTTCAACAGTCTGAGCACGTCCATGGGGGAATACCAGATCAAACTGAAACCTGATGCAAAGCCTTTCTCCATCTCTGTTCCCCAGTGTATATCCATTTAAACGATATTCAGGGTGAAAGAGGGAATTGCTAGGTTGGAACTGTTACATACAATTTGCTGGGTGTGCCAGTGTTGTCATAGTCCCAAAACCAAATGGTAAAGCACAAATCTGTATGGGTCTAGCAGCTGGGGCAAAATGCTTCCACACATCCGACGGTAAACGTGGCATTGTTCTATGCAGAGAAATAAAGGGCATTCGTCTCTGTGTTGAACTGCGGTCGATCAGCACGATTGCAACAGGCCAGGGTGAGTACATTTTTCCTGATGCTCCATTTGATGGAAGCATGACCTGTGCACGCACGACGCTACATCACCAATAGAGGGAGCTAATCACTCATCCACTCATCCAACCAATCAGGACACACTTGTTCACAGTCACACACAAAACTTGTAATTATTAAAACAAGCCAAGTAAGAAGATAAACATATATTGATTAAGAAATTCCTTAATAATTAAGATTCCATCTGTTAGTAATTTTAAGAGAGGACCTGTGAAAAAAAAAGAAAGACAAAAAAAAACCAATATTATGCTAGTATGTGCTTTTTTGGGCAAAATTCCCAAAATTCCCAAGCTAAACTTCCCGTGGAAAATTTCTGGAAATTTACCGGAAATTTACCGGAAACTTTCCACCCCTTTGCAACCCTAGTCTAGCTTTTAGCCTTTCTGAGAAAAACAGAATTGTTATCCGAACAGGATGTCAATTCAAGATTTTGTTGAATACCATTTTCACGAGAGTCAACCCTGCTAAAAACATTTATTATATTTTTCAGGTGACTTCTTCATGAGATGACCATTTAGGATTTCCTTAACAGCTGAATATTTTCAGAGGTGCATGTTACAATAGTTTGAAGAATAGGAAAATGTTATGTCAAAATGGATGATATCCTGGTATAAGGGAAGCCCTGAGCAGAACTTGCTTAGAGACATGAAAGTAATTCTTGGAAAGCTCCAAGTTACACTGAATGACGAGAGTGAATCTTTGCAGACCAGTGTGAACTTTTAGAACATATGGCAGATTGATCAGGAGTTAAGGCAGAAACTGAGAACCAGCAGCATGGCACTGACAATGAATATCTTTGAACGTTAATGCTTCATAGGTTTGGTGAAGCAACAAGGAAAGTTGACAACACATGTGAGAGAGAAAAGAAACCTACTCAGGGATGCTCTGTGTAAAAACAATGCCTGAATTTGGAAAAATACTTAACAGCAAGCATTTCAGGAGATGAAACTAAATTGCGTAGCCTACCTACACTGGCATTTTATGACCTTGAGAGGAGATGAGTGTCTCAGCAGATACTTCATCATATGATGGCGTATAACAGAATTGACAGGAGGGATGTTGATAACCAGTACATTAAGCTTCAAGAACAATGAGCATCAGTGCAGATACACACAAAGAGAAAAATAGACTTTTATTATAATTTAGAAAGAAAGAAGAAAGAAAGACTTGCATTTATATCACGCCTGCAGTGACCTCAGGATGTCCTAAAGCAATTTACAGCCAATTAAGTAATTTTGAAGTGTAATCACTGTTGCAATGTAAGAAACTGAAGGCCTCCCCATCGAGGTCCTCATCTGAGTTCTGTGCAGCAGAACTCGCGCACGAACTCACCCTCCGGGGAGCTGGCCCCCAAGTTACCCTGTCCCCCTGGCCTTGCTGCAACCCACTTGTGCCCGGTGCCTCACCCTGTGCAGATCCCGCTGCTACACTAGCCTCTAAAGAACGCGTAGTGCCAGTATCTGAGATGGTGTCTGTGGGTGAGAGATGCAGTGACGCGGTGTCTTCTTCCTCCTCTTCTCCCCTCATGGCGCTCAGCAGTGCCCTCGGGGACAGGCTGCTCAGGTGCTTGCTGATTATCTTGAAAGCAGAAAGGCACAAGAGTCGGGTTATGGTGAGGGGAGGGGGGCAGGAAGGCAGAAATGCATGCATACAGCATGAGTAGCTTGAAAGTGAAAACAGATTGTGGGCTGAAGATGAAGTGGGATGTGAGAAGGTGGTTTAGGAATGAACGTACCGTTTTGTCCCCAAGGAGGTCAACGTCGCCAGTGGCCACGGTGCTGACGACCTGGCGCCCAATGATCTCCAGCATTGGACTCTCCAGCTGGCTCAGCTCTTCAATGTCTGCCTGGCACCCACTTGTCCGCTCCTGCTCCCAGCGATTATGAGCGACCTTAGCCTGCAAGACCAAGGGAAGTCTGTCAGTGAGTGTGGTGCAATGTGTTTGGGTGATGTGCCTGCCATAGTTGAATAGCTGTCATTGTGTGCAAGGTGTGAGATGTGGATGTGAGTGTTGATAGGTAGAGATTGTTGGTAGGTGAGTGCTGGGGGTGTGGTGCATTGAGCAGTGTGTGAAGCTTGTGATACAGATGATGGTATGTGGCATTTGCTGAAGCCTTCATTTACCCTGACCACCCTTGTGAGGTCATTAAACTTCTTCCTGCACTGGCTGTGGGTCCTGGGGAACCACAGTGCTGCCTGTGATGTGGTCCGTTATCTCCCTCCACATAGTGCAGCAGACTTGTAGTGAGGGCCTCCTGCCAGTTTGCAGGTATAGGACCACCCGCCTCCTCTCCACCGTGAACACCAATGCCTGAAGAACTTCATCGGTGAACCCATGGGCTCTCTCCCTCTGTCTCCAGTCTGCCATGGTTGCTATGGATATCTTCTGACTGTTGTTTGCTTTGCTGTTGGGGCAGCTGCAGACCCAACAAGCCTGACAATGAAGTGCTGCAGCATCAATGAACCTCCCCTCTAACTAGTGGAAAAAGCCTGTGGCAATCATAACTTGCAATTAGACTGCACCTGATATTGGTCCAGCTGTTCAGTGTAATGCCAATGAGCTTGAGTTTTTAGACTAAATTCATGACTACAATCATTTTAATGAGGAGTTAGCATGAATTTTGCGTGAATCCTAGACAATTTTCAGCTGACGCAGCTTAATCTTTTTTAGTCTAAACACTGCCCATTTCTTGGCTATAACAAATTTCTAGCCCAGAGTGTCTCAGGTTGAGATGCTGCCTGACCTGCTGAGTATTTCCAGCATTTTCTGCTTTTATTTCAGATTTCCAGCATCTGCAGTATTTTGCCTCTGAGAAGACTACTTGCTCACAGTCCTGGGGCACATGGAGTGAAGCAGAGGCAGCAAAGGGGAAAAGCTGCTCGCAGAGGGAAGAGGAGGAAGCAACCCAGACAGCCCCTTTCTGGCCGGGATATCCGGATGGAATCATCCGTCTGCGGTACCAGTGACCACAACCCCAATTCCCCTTTCAGCATTAGCCCCACACCTTACCTTCCCTCTGTTACTGACCATCACAGTGTCTTCTTGCCATAATGCTGAAATAAAAGCCACCACAAAGCAAACATTCCAATCCAACTTTATCCATATATGCATCCAATATGACATCAAGAAATCAACTAATCACCCTTGTGCATTCCCTTAGTGACTGTCTTGTGTGTGCCTTTGCCTATCCTAGTGAGGCCACGCAGTGTTACCCCAGTGGCTGCAGCATGGCTGGTGGAAGGCTGCTGACTTTCAATGGGGGACACTGCAGATGGCCTTGCAGGACAACCTCAAGGAGCTGGTGATTGGGAGTGTCAAATTGAGTGACGGTGTTTCTTCTTCTTCTTTGCTCTCCTCTCCCTCTTCTTGGTCAACCGCTGGCTGGGCAGGCTGGATTTTTTGGGTGTCTGAAATGAGGAAGGCAGAAGGGTCGAGTTGTGGTGAGGGGAGGGTGGGAAAGCAAGAGGTGCATGCTTACACCAGGCGCACCTTGTAAATCAGAAGATATTGTGGGATGAGGGGGAAGTGGGATGCGAGAAGGAGGATAATGTATGAGGATACCAACATCTTGTATTCTTTCAGCCCCACCGCTGGCCAAGGGCTCAGCCAAGAATGGCCAGCACCATCTTCTTCAAGGGGGTAAGGTGAAGCTAGGAATGGAAGGTGTGCCTTGTGTTTGGTACAGATTGTTGGTAGATGAGTGATGGGGGGGCCGGTGGGGGCGTTATGCAATGAGCAGTGTGTGAGGCTAATGTTGCAGTTGGTAGGAGACGGCTTTTGAAGATGCATTCACTGACATTGACTACTGGTTTGAGGTCATGAAACTAATTTGGGCACTGGAGCCAGGTCCTGGGGGCGACACTGCTGGCAGTGACGGCCTCGGTGATCTGGTCCCACATCGTTCTTTCTGGACGGCCTCCTGGCCCCCTGTGGGTAGAGGACCTCTCTTACAGTGTTGACCTTCCCTGGCTTGTTGCGCCATTTGTGTTAATGCTAAAGCACTTTTACCTTTTTTAACTCTCTAACGGTGAGTTGGATGATTTGCTGATTAATAACAAAATGTGTTGTATTAATATTACTTTTGGATTATTGAGGGAAGAAAAGGCAGAGAAAAAATGAGCAAACGTGTCTTTCTAAAATAATTAAATTACGATAGAAACGCACACACATACAAACAAATGATAGAAGGGAAAGAAGAGTTTTATTTGATTGTTAATAACTGGCAAAAGATATGAGGAAGGATGAGATGTAATTACTCTATGGGTGTGGAAAAGATGTGATGCTACAATACATTAAAATTGTCAAGGACTTTTCCTCTGGGTTGTGCTGGTCTTGATGATTACACACAGAGGAAATTTCATCAAAGCATGAGCACCAAAGGTATTTGCCAATCTATTTATATTCCCCTATCACACTACCTAGTCCATTAGCAACCTCAGATAAATGTTCTGGGTGGTTCCACTGAGATCAATGTCTGCAATTGGATCAGAGACTACATTAAAAGCATCATCTAACTAGCTGAAGAAGTCCAAGGTCAATGATGCCAGGAACCAACTAGAGTTCACAATGGAGTGTATGTAATTACTCTACCTCTGTCTCACCTCTACTGTATATGAAGAAAATATTTAATTTTCTAGTAGAGTGTTTAGTTGTAATTTCTTTCCTAGATGCAACAGTGGTTTCAAATGATGAGTAATCATCTTTCACTCGGCATTGAATGTGTTTCTGTAAAATAAATTCTCCAGTTGTACCAGTGAATATTCACTTCTTTCTGACAGTGATCCTATTATTTACTCACAACTTCCACTGAAGCTCAATTTTTTGCCAAAGACTTAATGGATTCACTAATGACAGAAAAATGAAAAAAATATATACCACAGTGATTCATGAGCAAGAATAACCAATATTTTATTTAAACTATGAACCCCTTATCCTCATTAAAAAGATGCTTGTTATTTTGGTTGTTGCAGTTTCTGTGCATTGCCTAAGTCTATATCCTCTAGACTGAATTAAAAAAAAAATTAGTGAGATAGATCTTTGAACAATTAACAAAAATGCTCAAGTTGCTTATTATGTAATTATGACACATTATTGAAATACCACAAAAAAATGAGGCCCAAAGAAAATGAGTCCAAGGCCAGCCTAAGCAGCGGCAACTCCCACTGTATCGACTTCCTTACCCTAGTCCTGCTTCCTGGTTCCCAGCCCCTTGGAAACAATGGAGGACTGGCACAATTAGATGACTGTTGTTTTCCTGGGGGCTTTGTCAGTCTCCAACTGGATTTATACAGGAGATTGGGAGAACCCTGAAGAATTTTGGGGGTCAATGAAAAAATCTTTACTGAACCCCTTTTTAATGGAAATTGGAGATCAAGTACACGTATTGAACGCACCTATGCTAGAGATAGGCTTTGTATGCAAAGGCTGTTGTGTTTTTGCTCCCATTTAACAGCAGATCGAAATTAAGCTGGGGGTTGGGGGGAGAATTTGGTCAACTTAGGCCCATGTCACCTAACATTGGACAACAATATTTGAGAGCATGTCTGGGGGCTTTCCCCAGCTTTTCTGGGAATTCCGGCCAGATTATCCAGATGGCCCCATAGGTGACTGCAATACTGCAAATCTAAATTAGCTGCTGCTTTAATTGACTCCCCAGCAACACTGGATGTCCTCTTCTAATTTTGGAAGTGGAATGCTACACACCTTAACTTTAGGAAATGATGTGCAGGATATCCTCGCAGCCGACTGTAAATGAAGTGGCCACCAGTTTGAGGCAGATGTTTCTTAAGCTGTTGGTCCCCACCCTCTAAAAACTACGTATGGACACAAAATGGGTGGGGCCTCAGTGGGAAGAACTTCTGCTAGAGGCTGCCTGATTTGAGACAACAGGTGGTCAACAGTGTAAAATCGAGACTATCGGGTCTCTCCCCCCTCTACCCCCACCATGATTCCACAGAAAAAAGTTCACTCCATGAAAGGCCTGCTTGTTGTGTTGAAACTCCATATGAACTCAAGTCTTACACATGAGATTCTTGAGCCACTTACTAGGGAAGAGTAGCTGAAGTTTTTTCCCATTGCCTTCTTCAAGGTTTTTAAATCTTCTTTAGGCAGGCTGCAACCGAGGCTAAAGAGCCCAACCTACCCTTTACAATGGGAGGCATCCATACCCATGAGACACAAGTACCCCTGTTAGACGTCAATCTAGTATTCAGAGCCGGTGCTCCAGTCTCCGCTTGCCAGAGCTGTCAGGAGTGGGGCCCAAACCCAACCCTTCTGACTCAAAGGTACTCCATCTAGATGCAAGTATCCCACTGGATGCCAACCCAGTATTTAGAGACCATATTCTCGTCTCTACACACCAGGGCTGTCCAGAGTGGGGTTTCAAACCTGTTACCTTTGACTCAAAGGCAGGAATGCTACCTTTTAGCCAAAGGCACACTCCTCTGTGAAATGTACAGCCTTATTTATAAGGGATCTTGTTCAGTCAAGTTGAGGTACCCTAAACTGAGACCTTACATATTGATTTATATCTTTTGGAATGATACAGAAACTCTTGCAAAGATATAAGCAGTGATTATGCAATCTGGTGCTCCTAGCAGGGAGCAGCGATTGCAAGGAACACAGTTTGGGAAACTGCAGGCAAGCGGTCTATGCTATTCCTGCTGGGAATGCCTTGGGACCTTTCACTACGTTAAAGGCGCTAAATAAATGCAAGTTGTTGTTGTTGGTATTAGACCTCTAAAACCATTTTTAGTGGTCAGAATTTAAACTCCATCTTGGGAAGAATCTCAAATCTTCACTGATAAAATGGGTGATTTCAATGCAGTACCTTGATGCTAAGATGTACTTGTTTTACTGGTCTAGCTTGAAGTGTAAAGATTTTACCACCAAAGCTGAAGGTCTTGTTGAAATTTTGCACAAGAGACTCTACCCTCGATTTTCCTCTGTGTACTGCCTAATTTTCAGGCAGTATTCAAATGGTTAGGAGCAGGAAGTGTTACATCAGATTCACACCCACTTTAGCACTTGCCCAATTTTTGTTTCTGGTAGACTAAAGAAGCACGTGCCCTAAAATGGCGGCCTGGAGGCAGACCCTAAGAGTCCAATAGGGTGGGGCAGCATGCTCATGCTCATTCCACGCTGCAACTGCGCCGCCCACCATATTGGTAAAGGCGCTGCATTGGCTTCAAGGGCACATGCCTGAAACAGGGCCTTTGATCTGCAAATAGGGGGCTAAACGCCTGTTAGAGACCTTCTTTGCAAAGTTTATTCGCGACTGATTGCATTGGGGTCAAAATGCTGAGGCGCTCAGCAGCCAAACCAGCCATCCTTAAAGGGACACCTGGAGGCTGCCACCGGAGAGGTAAGTTTACTTTATTGTGGAACCACATTAAAACCACAGGCCACTTCTGGCCACCGCTCGCCCCCTCTCCTTCCTGTCAGCCGGTGTTCGAGCCGGCCAATCTTGATGCTGGCCAGGACCGGCGAGCTGCCTCTGGTGGGTGCCTGCAGCTCACTGGAACTAAGCAAAGGAGGCCGGCCACCCAGATTCCCGTGGTCCTGCCAGGGCGTCTTTAAGCACCGGGATCGCGGCCCGATTCGGGCACCATCCAATTTCTCAGCTGGCGTATTCAAATAAGGCAGTATTGACCTGGTGGCATCATACATCCCATTCCCCATCATTGCTGCCTCATCGATGCTCAGCCAGATTCACATCTGTATAAAATGGTTGTCTAGGTTGCTATCCACTGGAGAAAAGGAGGATGTACATTTAAAGAGTCACAGCTATTTGAAAGCTTGGATGTTTTAAAATTTGTTCCTTCAGGTGACTGACTGCTGTATATCAATAGGAGCCTCTGGAGACTGAGGTGGCCCTCCTGTCCTGGCAGCTGAGTCTTGAAATGGCTCACCTCTTATGCTGCTGCATGGACAGAGAGACCCTGCCTCCACTCTGCCCATGTGCAGGTATCTGAGTGTACTGATGGGAGGGTCCATGTGAGCAATCCTCAGACAAAGCACCATCATTGGAGAGCATTTTTGCCATTCCACCAGTACTGGGCAATGGATCTGAATGGCCATTGATCTATGGGGAAGCAGGCCTAATGATACCATTGAGATCAGTGAACCTCTGTGAGACGCTAACAATCACTTGAAGGCCAGAGGAGACAGTCGTTTCTAACTTGGCACCAGAGGGCACTATAACAGCTGTTTGAGCATCCATGAAGGAGATATGGGCCGCACTTAGAGCATCTGTTATAGAAGTCATCTGGCTGGAGTTGCCACGCTCTCCAGGTTAGACTGCCATGCTGAGAAAGCATCCGGGAGGGTACCCCAGATCCAGATGGTGGACTTCTCCAATAAGTTTGTACATCCCCAGTCTCTACAAATATTTGTGAATCTCTAAAAGCATCCTTCTTGGAAAAGTGGGACCGCCAGTTCTGAGTCCCTAGGCAAGGGGTGGTGTATCCTAACCCTTAGGTCAGCAGCATCTTCCTTATGCTCCACTCCCTGCTGCTCCTGCTATCCACATGCTTTGTGTTTCACTCAGTGCACTCCCTTCTGCCTCACTCCCTTATATGTCTCTGGTGAATGTCTCTGGTGCTTGGGATGAAAAAGGTGAGAGATGCTCTTAGGTGCTGGCAGCGACAGATACTGAGTGGAGAGGTGATTGCTTATTTCAATGTATTTTTGGAAGCTGTGGCTGGCTCATCTTGCTTGCCAGATCTGGTAAGGTCATTAAACGTTATCTGGCACTGAGTTGCGATGCACGGGGCCACAAAGTTGGCGTGGCTGTCCTGGCCACCTCCTGGCACTGCTGCTGTTCTGCTCTTCTTGCAGGACAATGTTGTGGGGTACCAAACAGTGCCTCCCTCCTCTGCCTAATTCCATGCTCTAATTGGTGAACCTGGGGTCTTCTGATGCCCAAACAGACATGTTTCCCTAGAAAGCTTTCACGACTGCTGAAAATCTGAACTTTTGGTGTGATGCCCCTTTAAGCCTTTAAAACCTGCAGCAACATGCAAGTTTCTTCCCTCATCTTCCAAAGTGGCAAGGTCCTGACGAGCGACATTCCTGATGCCAGGAATTCACCATTGCGCTATGAATTAGGCTGACCCTGGAACACCTGGCATGTTCAGCCCATGACGGGCTGCCATGAGTTGCACTCTGCCATTTTGGTTTGAGTTTTCACCCAAGCAGAGTCTCGGCTTCCAGACTGCAAACCACATGGATTGTGGCAAGAAGGGGAAGGAATGAAACATTTTTGAGAAACCTATCTAACTAACCAAATACTTTTATTTCAATTCTAACAACTTTAGAGGAACCACAAATTAATTTAGTCTGGTCTATGCCAGTGCATAATAATTATTTGTTTTTCAATATGTTATGTTTGCAAGTTCTGGCAGTCGTGTTTTCTCACATTTTTGAAATGTGCGACAATCATTAATTAGAAAAATAGTCAAATGGTGTGGTGTACCACACATCAGCTGACTCCCAAATTTTAATCTCACGCCCACATGTGATGATATACCTGTTTCTGCTACATCTCACGTGGCTAGCTGTGTGGCATGCAATGTTTTCTGTATCCTTCTGCAACTGTGACAAGATATGAATTAGGACTAACTTCTTTCATAGTCTGTGGTGAAATGGTCATACTCTCTATCTTGGAAGGATTTTCCTTCATTATTTTTGCTTTTGAATGGTGGAGAGTGAAATGCTTTTTTTCTTAACTTTTGTCATCCAGTGTCAGTATTAAGTACTTTCAGATTAGGTACAGCAATGCAGCTGCAGAGTAAAGCTTCCACTTCTTTCAGCCTTAACAATGTACCTTGAGGCTCCCCCGTGGCTTCATGGGTTTTACGGCGCAGAGGTAAGCCATGCCAAAAAACCCTCCTATTTAGGAGTCACGCTTGATCGCACCCTGTCATAGAGACACCATCTCCAGAGCCTTGGAAAGAAATTAAAGAGTAGGGTCAACTTGATCCAGAAACTCACCGGATCCACATGGGGAGCAGATGCTCAAACCCTCTGTAAAGCAGCACTCGCCCTGGTGTACTCTACAGCGGAGTACTGCTCTCTGGCATGGCTGTCAAGTCTGCATGTCAAATCCGTTGATGTCCAGCTGAATTCTACTTTGAGAATTATCACCGGTACGCTTTTATCGACACCAACACCTTGGCTGCCCATGCTTGCAAACATCGCACCACCACACCTACGCTGCGAATATGCAGTCGCCAGAGAATACAACCGCTGCACCAGCAAAGACATGCCGATCCAGGCCGACTTGAACAACATACCACCAACCCGTCTCAAATCTAGAAGGCCATTTTGGACCGTCGCCGAAGTCCTTCAGCGATCTCCCCTCAGCCTTGATGACCGATGGTGAAATGCTTGAATGAACTGTGACATACAGAATGGATTCCTTACAGAGGACTCCACAGTACAACCTGAAGGATCAAACCTTCCTCGCAAACTGGACAACCATCAACCGCTTCAGAACCGGTCAGGGTAGATGCTGCCACCTTCGCCATAGATGGAAGATTAAAGCATCCCCATCATGCGACTGTGGAGCTCCTAATCAGACCCTGGAGCACATCAGTGAGCTCTGCCCTCAGAGGAAATTCGCAGGCAGCCTACATGATATCCATGCTGTTACACCGGAAGCTTTGGCCTGGATATCTGACTTAGATATTGACATTTGATTTGCTTTGCTACAACCATACGAAAGAAGAAGAAGATGGGTTTGTCCATTGAGTAGCTGTGGATGGTCCCAGGTTCAACCCCTGCCTATGCTGAGTTTGCTGGTCTCAGTAAAGTGGCAATTGGAATGTTACAATTAGCCTCAATGTACCTGGGTTAGGATGATGAAAATTGGCCAGGGTTCCCATTACTGATTGCTATCCAGTGACCCATGCTGGAAGTGTGCATGCGTAGACTGCACATGAAGACAAGACCAGGGTTCAGCTATGATTTCATTTATGGTCACATAGCCTGCTCATACATGAATAACAGCTGCTGGTGAGTTACTCAAGGGAGACTAGTATCCATGGGACTGTGTCCGAGCAATGAGTCAGTACCTTCAGGAGAGGAAGTGAGGGGAGAAAATTGCCAGGAAAATATAAGAACACATGGAACTTCACCCCAACCGCAGCAGAGCACCCCACCCTGCACCAGCTATGGCCTCTGATTGAAATTGTCAATTTGTGCTGAATTAAAGGAACTGTTTTGCTTTGATCCCAAACCTGCAGGGTTAAGATTGCCCAAGCATGTTTAATGTATGACCTTTACAGTCAACTGACAGGGGAGACTTCCACACCATCTGTCAGAACTGAGCCCACAGAGCTAAAAGAGCAGTGTGTTAACCTACTGAACTCACACTTCAAAGAGTTTTAAGAAAGAAAGTGGCCTAATCGCCACAATGATATTCACAAAAACCACAAATAGAAAATACAACAATGACAATTTGAGGGGGATGGTGTGGCTTGTATGGGCCTTGTATTGCTACACTGCTGATAGCCATTGATTGCTCATGAGCACTTCCTGCTCTTTAGTTCCTGTAAATCTGTATTTTTATTTAAGAGTCCAGACATGATCTGGATTTTCCTTTAACCAGGCTATGCTGCAGTATCCCGAGGATATTCATGGGAGCCACTGGTGGGCTCCCACTTGCTGGTGAGGATCCTGACTGGAGGTTATACATTATGAAAGTAATAGGAGTAATCACAGTGAAGATTCAGAGGACAATAAACCACTTGAGCTTCACTCATTAATTTCAATGTACTATGTTGTCTTTTTTTTCATTTATATGCTCTGAGTACAGAGTGCTCAGAAAAGAAAATCAGTATCCTGTCAGTAGAATTGATTGATTGATTAATTAAATGATCCCAGAAATTAGGCAAGCCTTGCAAGAAATTAAAACATTTAAAAGAAAAGAAAAGATTTAACAAGTGTGTGATAGATAGCATGCCAGATAGACTCATAGATGGTCCACCTCTCTCCTGTGCCTCTTTCATTCGTAGACAAATCACAAGCTCTGATCACAGGTTGCTGCTAGTAATCAGTCTCTTTTTATTGAGGACGGAACATGTTCATTACTAAGCTGTCTCTGTCCATTTATTTTATTGAGAAACCTAGCTGAAAGGGAATGGTAGCATAGTGGTTATGTTACTGGACTAGTAATCCAGTAGGCCTGGGCTAATGATCTTGGAGATGTGAGTTCAAAATCCCACCACAACAGCTGAAGAATTTAAATTCAGTTAATTAAATAAAACTGGACTAAAAAGTTAGTATCAGTAATGGTGACCATAAAACTATCATTTTGTCATAAAAACCCATCTGGTTCACTAATGTCCTTCAGGGAAGGAAATCTGCCATCCTTACCTGGTCTGACTCCAGACCCACAGCAATGTGGTTGACTCTTAACTGCCCTTTGAAAAGGCCAAGCAAGCCACTCAGTTGTAAATAACCGCTACGAAAAACAATAAGAATAAAACCGAACGGACCACCCGCCATCGACCTCGGCACCGGCTACAGACACGACAATGGCACACCCAGCCCAGTCGACCCTGCAAAGTCCTTCTCACCAACATCTGGGGACTTGTGCCAATATTGGGACAGCTGTCCCAAAGACTAGTCAAGCAACATCCTGGCATAGTCATACTCACAGAATCAAACCTTTCAGCCAATGTCTCAGACTCCTCCATCACCATCCCTGTGTATGTTCTGTCCCACCGGCAGGACAGACCCACAAGGGGTGGTGGCACAGTGGTATACAGTCGGGAAGGAGTGGCCCTGGGAGTCCTCAAAATTGACTCCGGACCCCATGAAGTCTCATAGCTTCAGGTCAAGCATGGGCAAGAAAACCTCCTGCTGATTACCACCCTCCCTCAGTACTCCTCCATGTTGAACACCACTTGGAAGAAGTACTGAGTAAGGGCACAGAATGTACTCTGGGTGGGGGACTTCAATGTCCATCACCAAGAGTGGCTTGGTAGTACCACTACTGACCGAGCTGGCCGAATCCTGAAGGACATAGCTGCCAGTCTGGGCCGACAGCAGGTGGTCAGAGAGTCAACACGAGGGAAAAACCTACTTGACCTCGTCCTCACCAATCTACCTGTCGCAAATGCATCTGTCCATGACAGCATTGGCAGCAGTGACCACCGCACAGTCATTGTGGAGACGAAGTCCCGACTTCACACCGATGACACCCTCCATCGTGTTGTGTGGCACTACCACCTAGCTAAATGGGATAGATTCAGAACAGATCTAGCAGCTCAAAACTGGGCCTCCATGAGGCGCTGTGGGGCTTCAGCAGCAGCAGAATTGTATTCCACCACAATTTGTAACCTCATGGCCCGGCATATCCCTCACTCTACCATTACCATCAAGCCAGGGGACCAACCCTGGTTCAATGAGGAGTGTAGAAGAACATGCCAGGAGCAGCACCAGGCGTACCTAAAAATGCGGTGCCAACCTGGGGAAGCTGCAACACAGGACTACATGCATGCTTAAAAGCAAAAGCAGCATGCTATAGACAGAGCTAAGCGATCCCACAATCAACGGATCAGATCAAAGCTCTGCAGTCCTGCCATAGCCAGTCGTGAATGGTGGTGGACCATTAAATAACTAACGGGAGGAGGCGGCTCCATGAATATCCCCATCCTCAATGATGGTGGAGCCCAGCACATGAGTGCAAAAGACAAAGCTGAAGCGTTTTCAACCATCTTCAGCCAGAATGATCCATATCGGCCTCCTCCACCACCACAGAAGCCAGTCTTCAGCCAATTCGATTCACTCTACGTGATATCAAGACACGGCTGAGCGCATTGGATACATGTAGGCTTCGCAAAATCCCCCAGAAACTCGAATAGAACCCAAAAGGGGGTGATTTTTGGATCTTAACACGAATTTGGAATGGTGGGACCGAAATGAAGGAATTTGAGGCCAAAACCTCAGTTTTGAAGATATTTTGAAAAGAATCAAGGAAGGATAAAAAACCTGAGGAAAATGACTTTGGATGATAAGATACCTTTTTAAAACGGCCATTGGGTAAACCTGCAGTCACAGAAACACAGGCTGCGGGAAGGGGTATGGTGAGGCAGTGGACAGCTTTTGGGTATTGGGACCAAGTCAAGCTGTCTGGGAGATGTTTGCGCTGCAATCCAACCAAGGAGGAAGAGCCTCATCCAAAACATCACAAACACATTCAAAAATGAATAAACCAAGACCCCTTTTGAAATCCCCAGGTCCAGACAGGATACTGGAAGTCTGAAAACAATTCCTAACAAATAAAACTGCCAGTATACAGTTTCATAGCCCATCATCCCATCAAAAACCGATTAGCCAAGTATCGGCAGGAACAGTTTAACAAGCCCGCCAAAAACCTAAGACAAAAGAAGCGAGATTTGGCGGGTAGATAGAGGCCCTGTCTCAATAGAAGACATCGGTAGCCATCAGGACAAGTTAACACAAAGTTAAAGTCATCAGACTTAACGAGCCCGCCAAAACCTAAGACAAAAGAAACAAAATTTGGCGCGAAGATAAACAGGCCTCAACTGAAACCTAAATCACTTTAACGCGAAATCGATTAGTAAAGCAGTTTTGGCGCGAAAAACACAAGGACCTGAACAGTATAATTGGGGGCCTATTCCCCCAAGAAGCAAGCGAGGAAGGAGCGAAGAAAGAGAGCCACAAATGTTCGACACCAGAGCCAAGCAACAAGGAATTTCGGAAGGCAGGCAGGCCTAAAGCCACGGGCAAGAAGACACGAGGAACCCAAGAGACACTGTGGTGGTGTCTGTTCAAGCCGTGCGGTTTGTTACAACACGATACTTAAAGTTAGTTCAAGGCTGTCCAGAGAAGCAGCTTAAGTTAGTAACAGTACCGAGGCACGCAAGGACAACGCGCCACAGAAAGGGGGGGTCATCAACGGACCCGACTGGGAAAAAGGTTCCCAAACGCCTCGCAGCAACCAAGGCCCCACGAACCAACCAACACAACGCCACCGACCAACCAGGTGCGAACCAGGCCGCCGCGACCACTGAAAGACCAACACCAGGAAAAACCGAAGACACGCACGTTTCCACGCTACAAACTATTCCTGACTTACCCCTGGGTAAGATTTTTCCTTAAAAAACTCTAAACCCTACCTCTAACGAAGAAAAATTGGGTACTCACCTGATAGATCCAATACGCACCTTACCGCATCAGCGGACAGACCCAAACTGACCTGGAGTGCAGCTGAAGTCTTCCACCACGTCCGGGGTACAGCAGGCTCCAACAACCAAAAACCCAGTGAACCCCGAAATCGCGAAATACCTCAACTGTCAAGAACTGTCAAGGAGTGGTGAGCATTATCCCTGGTCCTCTGAAATCAAACCTAGCTAGGTAGTGGGATTGGGAGGGATAAGGGGTTTTGTATACTGTAATTCTCCCTCGCCTGTACCGTGTGTTCCCCAACCTGTATTTAAGTATTGAGTGTGTTTTAAGATTGTACCTTTTCTTGAATAAAAGTTAAAGTTCTTTCATCAAAACCTGTTGTCTACTGCATTTTTGTTCACGACCCCCAAATAAGTCCAAGGTCTAGAACCAGGGGCGTGGGAGCGATTCGAACCGCTCACTGAAGTCAGAGGTGAAGCTGACCCTACCACACCACCCCCTACATACAGCAAAGGCTATGGGCCCCGACAACATCCCGGCTGTCATGCTGAAGACTTGTGATCCAGAACTAGCCGCGCCTCTAGCCAAGCTGTTCCAGTACAGCTATAACACTGGCATCTATCCGACAATATGGAAAACTGCCCAGGAGTGTCTTGTCCACAAAAACCAGGACAAATCCAATCCGGCCAATTACCGCTCCATCAGTCTACTCTCAATCATCAGCAAAGTAATGGAAGGTGTCGTCGACAGTGCTATCAAGCAGCACTTACTCCCCAATAACCTGCTTACTGATGCCCAGTTTGGGTTTTGTCAGAACCACTTGGCTCCCGACCTCATTACAGCCTTGGTCCAAACATGGACAAAAGAGCTGAATTCCAGAGGTGAGGTGAGAGTGACTGCCCTTGACATCAAGGCAGCATTTGACCGAGTGAGGCATCAAGGGGCCCTAGTAAAACTGAAGTCAATTGGAATCAGGGGGGGGGGGGGGGGGGCGGGGGGGAACCTCTCTACTGGCTGGAGTCATGCCTAGCGCAAAGTGGTGGTTGGGGGTCAATCAGCACAGCCCCAGGACATCGCTGCAGGAGTTCCTCAGGGCAGTGTCCTAGGCCCAACCATCTACAGCTGCTTCATCAATGACGTTCCCTCCATCATAAGGTTAGAAGTGGAATGTTCACTGATGACTGCACAGTGTTCAGTGCCATTCACAACTCCTCAGATAATGAAGCAGTCCATGCCCACATGCAGCAAGACCTGGACGACATTCAGGCTTGGGCTGATAAGTGGCAGGTAACATTCATGCCACACAAGTGCCAGGCAATGACTATCTCCAACAAGTGAGCGTCTAAGCACTGCCCCTTGGAGGCTGGGTATTCTGCAGTGAGTGTCTCACCTCCTGACTCCGCAAAGGCACAAATCAGGAATGTGATGGAATACTCTCCACTTGCCTGGATGAGTGCAGCTCCAACAACACTCAAGAAGCTTGACACCATCCAAGACAAAGCAGCCTGCTTGATTAGCACCCCATCCACCACCTTAAACATTTACTCCCTCCACCACCGGCGTACCGTTGCTGCAGTGTGTACCATCTACAAGATGCACTGCAGCAACTCGCTAAAGCTTCTTCAGCAGCACCTCCCAAACCCGTGACCTCTACCACCTAGAAGGACCAGGGCAGCAGGTGCATGGAATCACCACCACCTCCAATTTCCTCTCCAAGTCACACACCATCCTGATTTGGAAGTATATCGCCAATCCTTCATCGTCGCTGGCTCAAAATCCTGGAACTCCCTCCCTAACAGCACCGTGGGAGTACCTTCACCACACGGACTGCAGCAGTTCAAGAAGGCGGCTCACCACCACCTTCTCAAGTGCAACTAGGGATGGGCAATAAATGCTGCTCTTGCCAGTGACGCTCACATCCCATGAACTAATAAAAAAAAGATGTAAAAGAGTAAACAGAACATGAGATTGTAAGAAAGCTGTGTTTCGGTATCATGACAAATATATCCTGAGGAACCAGATAAATCCTTAATTTCCTCCTTTAACTCCTTACTAAGGAATCATCTGGGATTTTACCCAGATGTCTAATGATGAATGATGCTTGGTTCGGCTCATCAAACCATCTTGCATTTATCAGTGATCAAAGTGAATTTTATTTATTAATCCTCAATTAGTTTACCCTCAAGTTGCTGAGTGAGTGAATTAACTCTTGCCAAATAACCAAGGAAGAAGCCAGACTGCAAGTCATGCATTAAACACTATTTATTGGTTAAAAATAACAACTTAAAGTTAAAGTTGGGTATGTGAATGCTTAATAGTCATGCAAAAATATAATCAAAGTTACTTAGCAGTTGCGTAGCAAACCATTAATGGGCAGAGTTACTTAACAAAACGAGTAGCCAAGGTTACACAGGAAATTCAGTGTATCCCTGTAAATCAGTGCTAATGGATGCTGAGTATTAATTATAGCAGTGACCAGATTCTGAGGTTATAAATTGGTGAGATTACTTTAAGAGTAATTCCTTAGATAGCTGACAAGTTAACAGCTTTGAATAGCCAGTTTATCAAATAGCTCAAGACTATGTGTGTGATTAACAATGTTCAGAGCTTACACAACCTCATCCTCACTAGTGGCGTGGTTGGGTTAATTTTCCTTCCTTGCGACTTAGGCATTGGCCTCTGGAGTTTTGAGTCGACGAACCCCTTTGCAGCAGGGTTATCTCTTTCACTTCGATCTTTGATTCTGACTGAACACACCTTGCACACGAGTGATGATAACTGAGCTGGCTTCCCTCACGCCTTTCTCGATCTCTGACTACTTGCAATTAAGTGACACTTAGCTCTGTCTGAACCGCTGGGGCTAAGATTTCAGTTGCGTAATGCCAGTTGTTTGGATGCTATGGGTGCTGAATTGGGTCCAAAATGGTGTCCGAGCAGCACATGTTCACTTCTGGTGTGGGCCGCACTGGACGCCATCTTGGTGAGGGCGGTAGGACGACCATTAGGAGCGTACACTGGAAGTATGGTAAGTCGGCAGATCGTGATGTCAATGAGCATTCAATGCTGGTTTGACACCAGTGCTGCCATTTTAATCGTCATCGCTGGAACTAAAGCCCTATCTTAATCTCGCACAGCTGAACATGTATTCAGCAGCAAGAAGAACCCCCCACCAGCGCTATTTAAAGGGATCATCAACAACTTTCAGGTAAACTGCTTTTTGATTTCTATTGGCTCTGCATAAGTTTGTGGAAGTGTTTGCAGCTTTCTAGAGGAGTTTAAAGTTGGTGAGGTGACAGGGAGTGGTGCTGCAAGTGGAGAAGGCCTTGCTTCTGACCTCAAGAGTTCTGCTCAGACCACTTGCTCCCAGTCATGGGTGCTCTAGTTGTCATCCCCCTTGGCCTGCAGCATGACAGGGAGATGGAGCAGACACAGTGAAAAAGAGGATAAGCTGCTCACCAATGGAGATAGAGGAGGGGGAGAAGGGCTCTCATCAGGAGGCCTTACTCACCTAGGGTCTTCAGAGAGCAATTCTCTTACATCAACCTGAGCTAGGAGCAGTGTCTGAGGCATCTGTGCTTTACAAAGGAGGTGCTCGCAAAACTCTGCAACCTCTTGCAACCAGACCTGCAGTCTCAGTCCAGGGCAAGGACAGCGCTGCCAGTGGCTGTGAAGGTGACCATGACCCTGAATTTCTTCGCGTCGGGATCCTTCCAGGTTGGAGCAGGCAACATCTGTAACATCTCACAGTTCGCCATCCACTGCTACATAAGAGAGGTAACAGATGCTCTTTATGCCAGGAGAGGGGAGTTCATTGTCTTCTCTCTGACCAGAGAGAAGCAGGCGGAGTGTGCACGTGGCTTTTCCAAGATAGCGGACTTCTCCATGGTGCAGGGCGCCATCAACTGCACGCACGTGGATTTGCAGGCACCTTATCTAAATGATGAGATGTACTACACCGCAAAGGTTACCACTCGCTGAATATAGAGTTGGTGTGCGACCATGCTCAGCACATCACGATGGTGACTGCCCAGTATCCTGGCAGCAGTCATGATGCTTTTATTCTGCCAGTCCACTATTCACTCAGTCTTTGAGCCACCAAGACAAACCAGAGGGTGGCTACTGGGCGACAAGGGCTATCCCTTGACCATCTGGCTCATGACTCATCTCTGCAACCCAAGCACACATAGCCAGCATTTGTACAATATGAGCCATGCTGTCACACGAAACATCATAGAGCAGACCATTGGGGTGCTGAATCAACGGTTCCGCTGCCTGGAACGATCTGGAGGAGCTCTACAGTACTCATCGGAGCGCGTCTCCTGATTCATGATGGTCTGCTGTATCGTCCACAGCTTGGCCATCATGAGGGCACAGCCCTCGCCACCAGGGATATGGCCACCAGCTCAGGTGCAGGAGGAGGAAGCGGAAGGAAGGCAACCAAGACAGCCCCTTTGTGGCCGGAATATCCGGGATCGAATCATTCGCCTATGGTACCAGTGAATGCAACCCCAACACTGGTAAACCCAGCCATGATGGCAGCAGTCTGTGCTTGCATGGCAGCAAGCTGAGCTTGCATCACTTCAGTCTGAGCTTCCATTGCAGCACTCAGATGTTGGGTAGCTTCTGCTTGTACTGCAGTGGAAGCTGAGACTTTGGCCATCAGACGTGGCATGATGGTTACATCCACAAGTACGTTAATGGATCTGCCCATCCCTTCCACACTGGAAAGGATGGGCTCCAAGCTTTACCCCAAGACGTCATGCTTTCAGGTTCATTTTTTAAAATGTATTCTTTCACGAGATGTGGACATCACTGGCAAGGCCAGCATTTATTGCCCATCCCTAATTGCCCTCGAGAAGGCACCTTCTTGAATACAACTGTGTGGCTTGTTAGGCCATTTCAGCGGGTAGTTATATAGACCAGACTGGGTAAGACAGTGGATTTCCTTCCACTAAAGGACATTAGTGAACCAGATGGGTTTTTACAACAATCTGCTAATAGCTTTTATATTCCAGATTTATTTATTTGAATTTAAATTCCCCAGCTTTTGTGGTGGGATTTAGAACTCATGTTCCAAGTCAGTAGTCCAGGCCTCTAGATTACTAGTCCAGTAACATAACCACTATGCTATCGTATTCCATGTGTGCATGCACATCAGTGTTCTTCTGTGGGCCGCCCCATTGAAGTCTTCCTCTGAGTCCTGTGCAGTAGAACTCGTGTGCGACCTGACCCTCCGGGCAGCTGGCACCTGCTCTACCCTTTCCCCTTGCCCTGGCTGCAGCCCACCCGTGTCCGGTGTCTCACCACGTGCAATCCCGCGTCTAACCTATCCTCTAAAGTATGTAGAGTGTCAGTATCTGAACTAGTGGCTGGGAGTGTGAAATCGAGTGACGGTGTTTCTTCTGCTTTTTCACTCTTCTCTCCCTCTTCTTGTTGAAGCACTGGCTGGGCAGGCTGGATTTCTTGGGTGTCTGAAATGAGAAAGTCACAAGGGTAGGATTGTGGTGTGGTGAGGGGAGCGGGGAAAGCAAGAGGTGCATGCTTACACCATGTGCAGATTGTAAATCAGAAGAGATTGTGGGATATGTGGGATGTGAGAAGGAGGATAACGTCTGAGGATACCAGCATCTTCTATTCTTTCTGCCCCGTCGCTGGAAACGGGCTCAGCCATGCCCCTGCCAAGAATGACCAGCACCGTTTCCTCCAGGGGGATGAGGTGATGCAGGTGAGCCTGTCCCCCACTGGTTAAGGTCTGCTGGTGCCAGTTATGTGTCACCTTTTTCTGCAAGAGAAAGGGAAGTGTGTCAGTGATTGTGGTGTAATGTGTTTGGGTGATGTGCCTGTCATGGTTGAATAGCTGACAGTGTGTTCAAGCTGTGAGATGTGGGTGTGATGCTTGCAGCAGTGGTGAGTGTGTGCGGGTGAGGTGAAGCTATGAATGTGAAGTGTGAGTCATGTTTGGTAGCGATTGTTGGTAGGTGAGTGATGGGGGTGTGGTGAATTGAGCAGTGTGTGAGGCTAGTGGTGCAGATGGTGGGATATGGCATTTGAAGATGAATTCATTGACCTTGAACACTCATGTGAGGTCATTAAACTTCTTCCTACACTGCGTCCAGGTCCTTGGGGCTACACTGCTGCATTTACCACAGTGGCTATCTGCTCCCATTGCAGTCTGGTCTGTTGCCTGGAGACCTCCTGGCCCCCTGTGGAAAGAGGACCTCTCTCCTGAAGTTGACCTCCTGGACCAAGGCCTCCAGTGCTGTGTCCGAGAAATTAGGTGCATGCTCTCTCCCCTGTTGTGCCATTATTACAACTTTCTTTTCCAATGTCCTCCCAGCCAGTTGAATCACCTGTTGCAGGCAGAAGGCACCTCCCCTTTTAAGAGGTACAGACTGCCTTTAAGAAGTGCAGGATATCTTTAATTGGAGCTAGCCTCGCACAAACTTGGGCCCCCTGCTGACTGTTCAGCCACTCAGCAGCACGTTCAGCGCTGGGCTGAACGCTACATTCATGTAAATTAGCAGGCAGCACTAAGTTTGCGTACTGCCTGCAGTCCTGTGAATGGGCGCAGGTTGATTGTGCATCGTGATCCCCACGCCCGTTTTCGGGCCTTATCCAATTTCTAGGCCCTGGTGTAGCCACAATTTAACTTCTGGCACTCTGTCCTTCATGGTACCTTTTATTGGTAAGGGTACCTCTTACACGTGCTCGGTAAAAGTTCTGACAGAAGAATAGAGAAAAGAAAAGACATCTTCTGGTTAATACACAGACCAAGAAAGACTGCTACTGCTACTAAAGACAAAGAAAAGCTCTACTTCTAAGTGACCCACAGGTCAAAATGGTTCGCCCCTTTTTGTTTCAATCATCCTCACAAGTCAGTACTGAAGCATGGATTTCCAGACAGGTCAGCTGTACTTTTACAGCCCTCCCCTACCTTACAGCCTTGCTTTTAACAAAGGGAGCCACACAAATATGAGGGATCATCGTGACCAGTTTAGGACTCACCAAGTGCTTCCTCTCTGGATCTGAGCCAGGGATAATGACTTTACGACTTAATTTCTTAAATGCCTGTATTAACTATTTTATTTCCTAATACTCAGTTCAACAGCTGAACTCTATATTGTATGAGCATCCTCAGGCACTTTACGGGACATTTCCCTGCAAATTTCAAAGGCAACCCTTCGGGCAATCTTACAAAGCACTGTTCCTACCCGATACATGAAGAAGTAGTAGAAATAAAGAATGAATTGAAATAGGAAATAGTGCAATGCCCTACTTTCAACACAGTGAGGATGCACAGAGGAGGAATAGTGCATGGGACAGGGGTAGCATTCCAAATGGAACACAGCGATCTTCAAAATATTTAGTATAAGACCAGCAAAATGTGCGCTGGGAATGACTGACCCAAGCTAGTCCACAATGCATAAGATTTCTAATTGTGCCAAATTTCACAAGCCTGCTGATTTGAATAATTAGCGTAAGCTCTCAGCAGATCATTGGCCTTGTATTGCATCAAAGGGCTACAGCCAATCATTGGCTCTGCTCTATGTCAGAGGATTGAAACACCACTGGCAATCAAAATCATACCAACTCCCACCCACAGCTGGCTTGGTTCTTTGGTCTCAGATAACATGACTAAGGTATTTCAAGATCTTTTGAAGAGGTTGGAACAAAAGGCATTAATAAACTGTAACAATTTTAATTACTGTATATAGATTGGCTGCCATTTCCCAGTATTCAAACACAGACAAAGCTCGCACAATAAGCCTGGAATCTCCTGTGATTCAGAAGTTTCAAAAGGAAAAGCTTGTCCATTAAACAATAAACATATTGCCTACCAAGAACTAACTATAGAATTATTAGTTTACAGGATAGATTTCCTGTCTGTCAGCGATCTTGAATATGCCAAAGCTTTGATGTGACCCTTAGTGTTAGGGGGATTAAATACGTGGGGTTACGGGGATAGGGTGGGATATGTGTTGGTGCAGGCTCGATGGGCCGAAATGGCCTCTATCTGCACTGTGGGGATTCTGTGATTCTGTGATAATTCAGGTGGGTGAGGGTGAGAAGTGGTTTAGGAATTCACGTTACTGTGTCCCCACCCGGTTTTGTATCATGTCGATTTTCTGCTGGAAGTGATGTCTGCCGCGGGAAGTGCCTAAATATTTAAATGAATGGGTAATGACATTTTGTCGCCATTCATCAGAATTTCTTCTACTTTGCATTACTTTCCACGTGATGTAAGGGACAGCTGCATAAAACAAACATTTCTTATTGCCACAGCACTATGATAAAGGCAAAAGTCAATACATATTGTCACAGTATATTACTTTACAAACCACTGGCAAATTTCTACTATAGTACTACTTCAGTTCATATTTTTTAATTCTCTCATTTTTTTCATCCTGCTGAGGGTTTGGTTCTGCAATACAGCTATCTACCTTCCAAGAGGAAAACTGTCGCAAAAAGGAATAATTTTGGGGGGCTATGCCCCAAAGACGCCTGAAATCCAAAATTGGGTTGAGCGATTTTTCAGGTTTCCCTGGTAGCCACCTAAAACATGATTTGGCCCCTTACATAGGCTAGTGAGGGGCCAAAATTCTGTTTTCGGACCCCTTCCCGAAATTAGGCTGCCTTGAGCCTGGATGTGGCCTAACAAGCAGCTGCCAACAAAAAGTATGTTTTTAAAAAAACTTTCACGTGGAGCCAGAAGGATGAGGACCACTGCTGGCTAGGATCACCCCCCCCCCCCCCCCACCAGTTCCCCTTGCCCCCACCCCCCCTTCTGGGGCTTCCCTGAAGTCGGCTGCTGGCAAGACGTGTCACCCAAATTGGTTTGTGGAAAAGCGGCGCGCTGTCCCTAAAGGCATGTCAGGCATTGGCAATTTTGGGCTGGCCTCGGGGACCCTGGTTCAGGCACGCGCTGTGTGCATCAGTTTATGGGTCTGAAAATGGGCCATAATGACTTTTTCACCCACAGCTGGCAATAAAAGTCTTGAAATGCAAACAGCAGCAAAAATGTTGCATTAATAAAAATGCAGATAAAGCAATTTAATCGGCAAAACAACTTCCTAACCAGAAATCAGAAAGTGCTACTTACCTTTAAGAGTCCTGTTCCTACAGGCCAAGGCCATCCACAGAGTACCTGTTTCAAATAGACAAGCTGTGCTTCTAGCAAGGAGGTTGCCAGGCACATGCAAGATGCAGCAAGGAGCCTATTTAATTAATTTTTGGAACTTTAATGAGGCATACACTTGCCATCAGTGTAGCCTCAAAAATGTTGGCATGTTTTCTGCCCACTGTGAATTGTGCATTCTCGCCTGTGTACCTGTCACACAACAATCAGGCACACGAAGGGCGGTTTATTTTCCTTTCCCTAACTTAGTGGCACTAAGGCCAATTGAAATGTTCCTACTGCCCCTCCAGCTGAGATCAACTAAGTCAGCAGAGACCAGGGATTGGAACCTGAGACCTTCCTGGTCCATATAGCTCAGTAACATGCAGTGTAGTGTTTTCTTTTCCAATTAGGCGATCAGAGTAGCAAATATCACTTCTTTGTATGCAGCAGAATAGATAGTGCTGATTATTCTGCTACATACAAACTATACTGAAAACATGATGCAGAGTTATTAGTGGACTTAATTTAGTCTACTCCTGCCCCTTAATTATAGTTTTAATTGTTTTTTACTTAAGCAGTAATGTTTAATGCCTGCAATTAATTCATAGCACAATATGCTGCACAAAGTACATTTTCTACTCCCTCCTTCAAAATTTCCATTGAACATTCTGCTCGTGACCATTTTTTCTCACTGACTTTGCAAGGTAATGACATACCTTCTATATTGTTCTCCTGATTAAAAACATCATCGGTTCAAGTATGTTATCACCGTGTCTCACACACATGTAAAGACATTTCAGCTGCTAGCTGTGCACTATATGTGCTGCAGATGATGTAATAAAAATGCTGTTATAATGAAAACAGCTTGGGTGTTTCAGGTTGTTGACTGTTTCACACATTTTTTCCAAAACAGCAGTGTGAGCGCTTTACATTAATAGTTGATCCCTGCTGTTCCTCCAAAGTTCTTACTGTTGCTAGTGTCTATCTTTCTGGTTGTTGCCAGTTTCTATCTCTCAAGAAACATGGACACTTGATACGTCGTTCCAAAAAATATGTTGAATGAAATTAAGAAAGTGAAAAACACACTTTAAAAAAAACCAAGCCAAAGGCAGGCCTACCTTAAACATACAGGAGTCGTTCAAGGTCAAAGCCTCCACAAATTCTCCTAGGTAACATTCTCCACTGACTTCTGTAGTAGCTCTCAGTCTAGACATCCAATATATCAGTGGAGCTAATAAAACCTTTTTTTTAACAATAGGGTGTAAAACAACCCCGTTAAAAAATAAGTCATGTGGGCTCTGAGTAATGCAATTAGAAGGCTGCTCTGTTTGACACTTGTTACAAAATGTTCCATCTGAGAATATTCAATTTTTTTTTACTGTCTACCTTCATCCACCAACAGATAGATGATCAAGAAAGAATGAGAAAGGCAACATTACAGTATTTACTCTCCTCAATGTACCTTTGATCTTCTGGAGGACCCAGTCTGTGCATGAAATGTAAACTGAAGCCCATCATTTGGAACCCAAGTCTCTCTGAGAAGGGAGACAGTCTGAGCTCTGTGAAACTTGTTCCACTGTCTGTTTTTTTATTACCCACAGAGAGACATGTAAACAGTGGATGTGGTGAATGCCTGTGGTTCCAATGTCTCAGTGAAAACGTTTTCACTCTGTTTTGTGACTACACCTTTGAATGAAAACAGGAGCAATAAAAGCACACAACCAACTGGCCAATTTTCCGATTGCTACCATTTTAAAGGTCGGGAAATGGTGGGGAGCGTGACAGTGATTTCTTGATCTGCACTCCCAGCTCCCTGCTGTCAGTGTGCATCTGGGAAAGTGGCCATCAAGTTCTACACACAGAATGAACAAAATAGTCAACTGGGAGGTGGACCAATGCCTAATCTCCCCTGTAGGGTGGATGCCATCTATTTATTCTCTGAGGCACCCATTTCCTCTTCAATTCTGACTGAGTGCAGGAGTCACCAGACACACAGATGGGAGACAGACAAGGAATCAGATCAGGCCGGAGTGAGGCAGGGAAGAAAGAAACAAAGACTTGCATTTATATAGCGCCTTTCACGACTTCAGGATGTCCCAAAGGGCTTCACAGCCAATGAATTACTTTTGAAGTGTAGTCACTGTTGTAATGTAGGAAATGCGACAGCCAATTTGTGCACAGCAAACAGCAATGTGTTAATGTCCACATAATCTTTTTTAGGTGTTGGTTGAAGATAAATATTGGCCAGGACACTGGCGAGAACACCCTTGTTGTTCTTCGAAATAGTATTTTTTATGTCCACCTGAGAGGGCAGGCGGGGCTGCGGTTTAATGTCTCATCCGAAAGACGGCACCTCCGACAGTGCAGCACTCCCTCAGTAATGCACTGAAGTTTCAGCATGGATTATGTGTTCAAGTCTCTGAAGTGGCACCAAAACCTTCTGACTCAGAGGTGAGAGGGCTGACCCACGGCTGACATCTAAGGCAGTTAGGTGGCACTTATTTCCATTACGTTACATATCTTTGCACTTATTCACACATTACAGTTACATAGAATCAACAGCACAGAAACAGTCCATTTGGCCCACTGGTCTATGCCGGTGTATATGCTCCACACTAGTCTCCGCCCACGCTTCTTCATCTAACCTTATTAGCATAACCTTCGATTCCTTTCTCCCTCATTTGTTTATCTAGCTTCACTTAAATGTCTCTATGAGTTTTACAAAAGTGTATTGTTGATTTCTGTACATATTCTCAATTAAAGGCACAGAGACGCTGGCCGGAATTTTCTGGAGGAAGGCGGGTTGGGGGCGGGCGGGCTCCGATGCGGTTGGGAAACCCGGGAGGCCAGGTTTCCCGCAGGCTCTGCCGACTTTAACAGCAGGGCCTGATTTGCATGTGGAGCCTCTGTTTCCCGTCCGCAGCCAGCCAGATTGAGAGGATGACTGGCTGCGAGCGGGTAGGCCTGTGGCCGCATGGAGCAGGGTGGGAGGGTTCGTGTGAGAACCAGGGGCCGGGCAATGGATCGGGGGGAGAGAGAGGACTGGGGGCCGGGCAATGGATCGGGGGGAGAGGACTGGGGGCCGGGCAATGGATCTGGGGGAGAGGACTGGGGGCCAGGCAATGGATCGGGGGGAGAGAGAGGACTGGGGGCTGGGCAATGGATCGGGGGGAGAGAGAGGACTGGGGGCTGGGCAATGGATCGGGGGGAGAGAGAGGACTGGGGGCTGGGCAATGGATCTGGGGGAGAGAGAGGACTGGGGGCCGGGCAATGGATCTGGAGGAGAGAGAGGACTGGGGGCTGGGCAATGGATCTGGGTGGGGGGGCTGGGGGAGAGGACCGGGGGCCGGGCAATGGATCTGGGTGGGGGGGCTGGGGGAGAGGACCTGGGGCCGGGCAATGGATCTGGGTGGGGGGGCTGGGGGAGAGGACTGGGGGCCGGGCAATGGATCTGGGTGAGGGGGCCGGGGGAGAGGACCGGGGGCCGGGCAATGGATCTGGGTGGGGGGGCTGGGGGAGAGGACCGGGGTCTGGGCAATGGATCAGGGGTGAGGGGGCCGGGGGAGAGGACCGGGGGCCAGGCAATGGATCAGAGGTGAGGGGGCCGGGGGAGAGGACCGGGGTCTGGGCAATGGATCAGGGGTGAGGGGGCCAGGGGAGAGGACCGGGGGCCGGGCAATGGATCAGGGGTGGGGGGACCGGGAGAGGACCGGGGCCGGGCAATGGATCAGGGGTGGGGGGGCTGGGGAGAGGACCGGGGGCCGGGCAATGGATCAGGGGTGGGGGGGCCGGGGAGAGGACCGGGGCCGGGCAATGGATCAGGGGTGGGGTGGGAGGGGGGGAAGCATCGGGCGGGAGAGATGGGGGTGGGGAGAGAGAAGAGAGAAGAGTGGGGCCGGCCACCGAAGAATCGAGTTCAGCCTCAGTATCATCGTTGGGGGGGGGGGGGGCGGGGGGGGTGCGGTGGTGATCGGAGGCCTGGGGGTGGGGGGGGATACGGTCGGGACCCTAGATCCAGGAGGTAGGTATAAAGCCACGTACCTCCTGGATGCAGCAGACCCCGCCTCGCTTTAACTACCGGGTTTCACGAATTATGTGCAACTCGTCCACATGCAGTTAAGAACAAAATGGAGGTTAAAAAAGAGGCTTCCAGCCTTATTAAAATATTTAAATTGACGTTCCGCCCCCTGGGAGCGGGTTGGTCACCCGCCCCCCATCCCACCCCCATCCCGCTTCCGTTAAAACCGGAAATGGGTGGTTTGGAGGCGGGATCAGGTCAGAAATCCCATTTTTAACAATTTAACTACCCCCACACTCCAAACCCACCTGTTTGCTTGGTTAAAATTCCCCCCACTGTGACTACAATAGTGAATGCATTTCAAAAATAACTGATGTGAAGCACTTTGAGATGTTTCTCAGATATATGATAGGTTGCTTTATAAATGTAAGTCTTTCTTTTCTTTTTGTGACATTGGGATCCATACAGTGATGCGCAGTGCAGTTAAATGAACACTGTCACTAATTAACACATAGTGCTGCGTATGCCTGTTCTGTATATCCACAGATGATCACGCTCAGTTACTGGTAAAATGCAGGGAGATCTGTCTTGTTTTGGAGTTGAGAAACTTGACAATTTATCTTTTATGGTTATTTTTAACTGGGTTAAGATGAGCAAGTTTTGCTGCTAGATTCTGTGTAGCTGTATCCATATGAGATACACAACCCAGTCTCCTATGTAGATGCCACTTCAAAGAAAGCTGTCTGACCTCTGTTTTGCTTTCTGTTTATGCAGATTGCTTAACACCTATTGCAGATGGCACACATTGGTATTGGCCATTCTATTGGGGGATGGGGTAGTGCTGCTTTGTTCTAGAGATATTAAAAATTGAATCAGGGAACCTAGGATGCAATCATTGTGCTTTTAAATCCTACTTTGATAGTTTTGATTAATTGTGAAAGATATGTTTTGATCTTCCTTTGACACAGCAAGGACTTCAAAGGGTAGAGAAGCATTTAACCCAAGCTAGCAGTCTAAAATCTGTACTGCTTTTCTACCTGACTGTGTTACTATACATACTGGGAATTGGTAAAACTTTTCCTCACAGATGTGCGATCCAAGCTAGGAGAGTTACTGCGGTTTCAGGACTTTACTTGTTTTAAAAGAGACACTGGGGTTGATTTGAAATCCCTTCGCCTGGTGGAAACCAGGCGGGGGGCAGTTAAAATGTAGCGGGGGATTTAACCACTCCTTTCCTGCCCTGGGCTGGCCGACTGCAGTTTTAAATTGTTCCAAACTGGCGGGGTACCCTTTAAATATACAGATCAGACTCCGATTACGTACTTGGGGCCCAATCTGCTATTTTAATCTGCGGGTTAGCGTTCTCCAAGGCGGCCTTCGAGACACACGACAATGCAAAATCATCGAGCAGAAACTGATAGCCAAGTTCCGCACCCATGAGGACGGCCTCAATAGGGATCTCGGGTTCATGTCACGCTATAGAATGTGACGCGACATCGTTGTCTATCTTTCCAGTTTAAAAAAAAACACCAAAAAAAACAACCAAAAAAAAAAGTTAGGAGCTCAACTGCAGACGGCAGCATTTGACACGTTGGACCCCCTGTGACCCACCTCATTGTCTTGGCTGTGCTCTGATGTGTCTTTGATGTAGTGCCTTCCTGACGGATTGTATCTCTGCAGACAAGTCGCTCTCTGTGTATATATACTGTGTATTAGATTCCCTCACTGTACCTCTACCTGACGAAGGAGCAGCAGCTCCGAAAGCTCGTAATTTTAAATAAAACTGTTGGACTATAACCTGGTGTTGTGCGACTTCTCATTTTTGTCCACCCCAGTCCAACACCGGCATCTCCGCATCATTTTAACCTGAGTTCTGAGCAAGGTAGCAGTGGCGGCTTCCCCACCAGGCCAAACCTGCTGGGAACAGGATCCAGGGCCAGAAGAAGCCCAGTAAGGTAAGTTGTTTTTTACTGGTGGGCCAGGCTCCTCCAGGCCCCACAAGGAAACTTCGGGCCCCCTCTGACCTGGGATTCCCCTCCTACCCCGACCGGAATTCCTCTCCCGAAGCACAGGATCCTCAGTAGCAGCCCCCTGCCACCCAATTTTAACGGTCAGGCAGCCATTTCACTGCACAGGATGTGCAGATGCTTGAGCCAAGATTGCAATATCTGTACAGCCCAGTAACCAGCTGTTGGATCTTCTCTCTCCCTCGAAGAGCTCAACAATGTTGAATTGGTGCAAGATGAATGAATCATGGCCACTCCCAAGGAAGCAGGCATTAATGTGCATAACAAAGTTGGTGGTTACATAGCATCTCCATATTAAGAGAGTGAAAGCCCATTCAATTTATATATGCCATAATGTTGCTGGACAGTGGCTACATGGCGGGTATTATTCTCTGAACCTTTGGGCACTGTGGAAATTGATAGATGACCTGCTACCTTTAGACTGGCAGGCAATGTTCCCTGTAATTTTTTTTGGCCCTGCGCAAGTCATTCAAAATACTGCACATGCGCAATTTTTACATTGAAAAGCCAGCAAGCCGGCTGCATGGGTTCCCCGGAGCGTCGCACGGCTTAAAGGGAACATTGCTGGCAGGTGCTGTTTTGTGTCAAATTTGATGTGCTGGTGGGCATGGTCAAACAGTGCCTTAGCCCCTTGTTTAATGACTCTGGATCAAATAGCAATCTCCCCACATGATGTCCCTATTGTTACCTAGAAGATACCAGTGTACCAGCGGCATAAGAATTGCTCACTAAGACTGTCCCTGGAGCTTGTCAATATGGAAATGGGACAACACAGTAAGCAGCTAATTGAACAGTCTCAGACTTTGCACACATTGCTCCTTTACTAGGGACTGGTAGCTGCTTCTTGATCTGCACACATTGTTCAGGAAGGGTGTTGCTGCGGGTGGTCACCAATCTCCTATGAAGACTATGAAGACCGAGGCCTAAAAAAAATTGTTGGAATCCTCTTCCGAGCTCTTCTGCCCCCTTTAGTTCGTGGCAGTCCTGCTGTAGCATCGGCTAGATTTTGTGCCCCAGCTGTTGTGAGTTCCCTCTTGCTGGGGAGCTTGCTGTACACGAACAACCAGCCCTGAGCTAGGAGAATGGGCCGGGGTCACGGTGGCGTTGGAGTGGATGGTGGCAATCCTACCTCACCACAAAACCACTGCAAAGAGGAAAATCCAGCTCATATCTTAATTTTTTAAAACACTTTTTCTCCCCTGTTTTCCTGAGTACAGTGATTGATGCTGCAGCATGGTGCTATAGATGCTGGAATCCTCCTGTATCTCACCCAAGTAACAGTCTCCATGTGCCTACATATCAGTCACTGTACAAATTAATTGTAAAGAATTTGACATAATTTGATGTGGAACTGCTAAATAAATACAAAAAAACTCAGCTCTTCTGTCCTTGCAAGCAACTGCCCCATCTTTAACCTCCCTTTCTACCTTGATTGTGTTGTCATCTCCCAAATCCGTGACCATGTCTCCACCAACTTCCTGCTTGAATCCCTCCAATCAGGATTCCGCCCTTTCCACAGCACCAAAAAAGTGATAACCAATGTCATGAATTACCATCTCTGTGACTGTGACACTGATGCATTATCCCTCCTCAGCCTCTCTGCAGCCTTTGACATGGTCAACCACACTTTCTTCATTCAAGGTTTCACCTCCATTGTCTAGCCTAGTGGGACTGCCCTCACTTGGTTTCACTCACCTATCAGACTGTAGTCAGAGCATCTCCAATATTGGATCTATACCCAACCCCACACCATCTCATCTAGCGTTCTCCGAGGATCCATCCTCTTTCTCATCCACATGCTGTCTCTTGCCGACATTATCCACAGACATGGAGTCAGCTTCCACATGTATGCTGATGACACCCAGCTCTACCTCTCCACCATCACCCTCGACCCCTTCAATGTATCTACCTTGACATCCAATCTTGGATGAGACACAGTTTCCTCCCGCTAAAGGTATGGAAGACTAAAGCTATCATCTTCGGCCCCTGCCGTACGCTCACCACCGACTCCATCCCCTTCATCAGGCACTGCCTCAGTCGGAACCAGACCGGCCTCCTATCCTCCAACCTTCGTAAAGTTCAGTTCATCCAAAACTCTTCAACTAGTATCCTACCCCAGCACCCCTGTCCATGATGACCTACACTGACTTCCAATCACTCAACATCTCAAATTTAAAATGCACATTCTCATGTTTCCATTTCATCATGGCCTCACCCCACTCTGTCTTTGTAGCCTCCCTGAACTCTCCATTTTTGTGACTTCAACCTCTTGTGCACCCACCCTTCCTTTTGCCCCCTCTGCCTCTCCACCTCTAAGACCCTCTCAAAGCCCATCTCTTTCACCAGACTTTTACCCTTTTGAATATATTCTTCATTGGCTCAGTGTCCAGTTTTTGATTGCTCCTCTGTGAAGCGTTTTGGCATTTTTTTTAATGTTAAAGGTGTTATATAAATGAAAGTTGTTAATCTCAGCAGACTATTCAATAATGGGGAACATCCTGGCCAATTTCAATCCTATCCTCATGCAATGTCCATACAATTCATTTCCTAGGTTGGATTACTGGTTAGCAATCATGAGCCCTGCCTGATTATCCCCCTCCCTGGGCCAGGCACCCCACCTCTCTTCCATGCAAGAAAACTAACTGAGCACCAACTACTGACTGAACCCGGGTCCTTCCTGGCCTGTGTAGCTCAATACCGTATCACATAGAACAATTAACAACTGACGTCTCATGGGACTTCAAATTTCTACCATTATCAATTCTCCCACTGCGCTAATAGTGCAGCTACTACGCTGCTTAGTCAAGACTACAACCATCTTTGACAAATAATATATTCAGGCAATCTAAGTTTAATAATAGTTTATTCTGTGTTCCCAAGTACCATAATTACAGTTGTACTTTGGTAAAAGAGCTTTTGATAGGTCTGTCAGCAATAATAAATTTATGTGTTGTACACATAACATTTTGTCATTTACACTGCAAATTGCCTTATTAGTCTATCAGTCTTGTTTGTCTAGCAAGCACTATTTCTTTAATGCATGCAAAGCGATCGGCAGTGTTTTGCTTTACCACACATTGTTATCATTTCCATTTACAAATTTTAGCTGAATATTACTAATAGAGTAGACACTGTAATATTTAAACATGTATTTTATTTTGTTATTATATTACTGTGATGTCCCTGTTTAAATTTCTTTAAGCTATCACTATTTATAACTGTGGCACAATAATAGGGTTGTGCACTGAAAGTTTTGTCACATTGCTGTACTGATCCTTCAGGATGGTTTACCCATGTGCACTTATTTTACCATTAATGTATCAGCTGTTGATCAGTTGATAGTGCTCTCGCCTCTGAGTCAGAAGGTCGTGGGTTTAAGTCCCACTCGAGAGACTTGAGCACAAAAATCGAGGCTGACACTCTGTTTCAGTAATGAGGGAGTGCTGCACTGGCGGAGGTGCTGTCTTTCGAATGAGACGTGAAACCAAGGCCCGATCTGCTCTCTCGGGTGGACATAAAAGATACCATGACACTATTTCAAAGAAGAGCAGGGGAGTTCTTCCCAGTGTCCAGGCCAATATTTATCCCTCAATCAACATCGCTAAAAATCAGATTACCTAGTCATCATCACAATGTTGCTTGTGGGACCTTGCTGTGTGAAAATTGGTTGCTGCGTTTCCTACATTGTAACAGTGACTACACTTCAAAACTACTTCATTGGCTGTAAAGCGCTTTGGAACGTCCTGAGGTCGTGAAAGGCGCTATATAAATGCAAGTCTTTCTTTAATGCACGCTACATTCTGCTAGTGGAAAAAGTTTAAAAGACTTGCTTTTATATAGCGCTTTTCACAAGTTCAGGATATCCCAAAGCGCTTTACAGCCAATGAAGTACTTTTGAAGTGTAGTCACTGTTGTAATGTAGGGAAATATGTACAAATAAGATCCATTAATGAGTTTGTCAAAAGAAAATGAGAAGAATGTTCACACACTTAGGGAGTGCGCCCATTCATACATCAATTTCTCCATAGTGCAGCTTATACAATGGCTTCAGACACAAGGCTAATGTTTGTCTAATAAACACAGAGTACAATGATAATTTGCTGATTTTGCGCTCCCAGCGGGAATTTTATTTAAATGTTTGGAAAACCACGAGCAGCACATGCCAGAATTTTTGATATGCATTACCAGGAAGTCAGACTCTTTGGGCTGGATTTTGATACTGGGGCGGGTTGGGATCGTGTTATCCACTTTTCGTGTTATCCACCCGACTGCAATTGGATGTGGGAGATTGATGCAATTTTCACCTAATTGGGCAATTGAGTTCCAGCATGTGGGAACCCATGAACCAATTAGTGTTTTCAGTCTGAAAGTCGCCTCTGATGATGTCATCATTGCTGCTGCATTGAAGGTCTTCAAAGACTGCCTGGCCTTTGCTGTGAGAGGACCTGGATGCAAAATGAGCAGCAGCCCTAAGTCTGCTCCCACATATATTTTTACACCACCACTCAGAGAGAGAGAGAAAGAGAGAGAGGTGCTCCCGCTAGGTTTCACAATCGTGGTTCAGAACAGGCGTGCTTCATGTAGAACAAGGGTTAAAATCACAAAGGCCTTTCAAAATGGCATTATAGAGCCAATTTAGTGCTTGTTAAGGGCCTTAACAGCCTATCCCGTCTCTTAAAGGCGGGACACAGTCGGGACCAGCAGACACGATTTCATGAAAATTGGATGGAGGCGGACTTGTGCCCGCCCACCAGTTTTCGCAATTTTAACCCACCACATGCCTCCAAACCCACCTCCACGGGTCAATGAAAATCCAGCCCATAGTCAGTGGCATAAAGTTGGAAAATGACCCTTTACCTGTTCAAACCCCAGTGATATAGCGTGCAGGTGGAACATAAGATTTCATGTATGTACACAATAAAACATCACCAGGGTCAGTGGTTTTGTTTTTTTACTACATGTGATTCAGGATATTTACTGATGTTTTGAAGATTGGATTCCACAAATCCTTCTGTTTATAATTAGGGCCACTGGTTTATCGACACTGAATAAGACAAATTCCCTTTTTATTATACGGGATTACAGGATTGTCTAGGAATTTGCCTTTGGTTTGGATATTCAATTATCAATTTATGGATGGGTACAATAGTGTCATGGTTATGATACTAAACTGGAGGTTGTAGAGTTCACGGCCTGGATAATCTGGTGCCCACCTGCCTGAAAATGAATGTACAAGTGGTGAGTGTGAGCATAAAGTGGTTCAGCGTGGCACTTTGCCCAAATATAGGTCTGCCAGCTATTCTGAACCCCTCCCCCCCCCCCCCCCCCGGAAAATAACGCTAGCATAGCCTACTGTAAACAAAATAGAGGTATGCAAATGAGGGTAGCATTACATCATCCGCAGTATTTTCTGACACCTGCCCCTCTATAGGTTGGTTGCAAGAAGGAACAGGTGGGCCCCCCCCATAGATTTTAGTGAAGGATGTTGAAAGGCACCAAACCTCTGTTTCAGTGAGGTGAGATTTTGATCTATTAGGAGGAGAGCACTTATCTCAGGAGATACTTTATTGCTGTTGTCATAAGGCTCATTATTACTGAAGGTCTGAAACTGTCAACTAAGCGTGGGGGTATTTTAAAATGGTCTGCATAGTCTGTTAAAGGGAAATTCCCCTTGGAGTGCCAGGGAGCATGACATTACCACTGGGTATTCCTCCATATTTGACCTTCATTGATGGTGATGCAGAGGAAGAGGGACGGAATCAGAGAAGGGTGGACTACATCAAAGGAGACTGAGGAGGGAAAGGTGTTACTCAGCCACCAGAGTACATATAGCATGAAACTCTTACCTTCAACTCTCTGAAGACCAGTGCTTGAGAAAATTCTGATTCCTAAAAGATGCACTTCATGACTTATGCAAGACCCTGGAACTAGACCTGAAGCCATTTTCAAGGAATGCCACCACGCTGTCCATAAGTATCAGGAGGTGTTAGCTGTGGCTCAGTGGTAGCACTCTTCCCTCCAAGTCAGAAGGTTGTGGGGTCAAGTCCCACTCCAGGGACTTGAGCACAAAATCTAGGCTGACACTCCAGTGCAGTACTTAAGGGAATGCTGCACTGTCTGAGGTACTGCCTTTCAGATGAAATATTAAACTGAGGTCCTGTCTGCCCTCGCAGGTGGACATAAAAGATCCCAGGGCACTAGTTCTGCCTGATTTCCTGGTCAACCAACACCTAAAAACAGATCTGGTCATTAAAACATTGCTGTTTGTGGGACCTTGCTGTGTGCAAATTGGCTGCCACGTGTCCTATATTACAACAGTATCTAAGCTTCAAAAAATACTTAATTAGCTGTAAAGTGCTTTGGGATGTCCTGAGGTCATGAAAAGCTCCACATAAATGTAGGTGGAAAAATTCAGTATCGACCATTTTGGGGCGCTAACATCGCCTGGGCGCTAACTTTAGCACCCACCGCTAATTAGTGCTGGCAAATGCGAAATTGAGTTTTAGCACCCCAAGGGGGGGGGGGTGCGGGGGGGGGGGGGGTGCGGGGGTGGAGGGCTAAATCAAGTGCTACACACTTCTCAGGGCGCTAACATTGCAGAGCGGGGTGCCACCTTCAGAGCGCTAATCAAGTTCCGGCACTGTAAATTAGAGAGTCCTCAGACAGACTCGTGTCTTCCAGTTCTTAAAGGGGAGGTTCAATCATGCTGCACAATGTCACTCTGATCATTGCTGCTTGTGAACTGGGCCTGCAAGGAGCTGCAAGCCTTCATTCAAGCAACTGATGGCTGATCAGATGCCCAGACAGAGAGCTCGCCAGTTCAGCGACCACGCCTTGGAGGCTCTGGTCGCGGCTGTGGTACGCCAACGTGCTCTTCCCGGACACTGGCAGGAGGCCATTGCCACAGGTCTTTATGAGGATGTGGAGGGAGGTCGCCCAGCACGTGTCGGCCAGAAGTGTGGTCCCCAGAACTCCCACCCAGTGCCGGAAGAAATCAATGACCTCACTCGGGTGGTCAGGGTGAGTACATCCTTCAAAAACCCCAACATGCCACCATCTCAACCTCACTCTGTGCACACACTGTATAAACCGCCACATCCCCAACACTCTCCCACCAACTATGCTCACCTACTAAAAGTCACATCTACATCTCACGCCTTGCATACATTAACAGCCATTCAACTATGGTAGGCACATATGCCAAACACATAGCTGCACACTCACTCACACGCTTTCCTTTTTCTTGCAGGCCAAGCTTGCTCACAACAGGAGGGAGCAGGTACGAACGGGAGGAGGTGAGGCAGACCTGCACCCCCTTACAGACCTGGAGGAGCGAGTGGGCCACATCATTGCCTCTCATGTCGTGGGCGCTGTGGCCATCGGAGATGTCGATCCCCTTGGGGACAACATCGGTATGTTCATCACCTCTCCCTCTTCTCTCATATCACTTCCCCCTCACACCACAAGCCTTTCCCATTTTCCATCTAAGTATACTGTCTCCATTCCTTGCTCCCTTCCTGCCCCCTTCCCCTGACCTTAAACCCACTCTTGTGCCTTTATGCTTTCAGATAATCAGCCACCACATGACCAGCCTGTCCCTCAGCCTCCCAGTGGCAGCGACGAGGGAGAGGAGGAGGAAGAACAATCCAGAGCCTCACTGCCTGTGTCTCCCGAAGGTGCGAGGTCTGATAATGGGGCGACGCGGTCACTGGAGGGGAGCCTAGTAGATGGCTCTGATGTGGGTGAAGCTCCGGGACCCAGCGGGCTGCAACAACGCCACGGGGAAAAGGAAGCTCGGGGGCCATCTCCCCGAAGGGTGAGTTCACGCGTGAGTTCTGCTGCACAAGACTCAGATGAGGACCTCGATTTGGAGGTGATGACCAGGCGGGCGATGGGCATGCACACCGAGCTCATGGGTGCAATACCAAGGGTGCCTGACAGCATGGATGCACTGGCTAGGAGCATGGAGGAGTCCGCCTCCAACATTGCGCTCATCTCTGCGCACACCATCGAGCCCATCCTTGGCAGTTTGCAAAGGATGGTCGACTCACATGGAGACCGTGGGGACCCAGACCTCATGCCGTGTGTCATGGGTGAGGTGGCAGCAGCTATTGCAGCACAGGCCGAAGCAACGCAACGGCTTAGTGCTGTAATGGAGTCAGTGGTTGCTGGCATGCAATCTCAGAGTGCTCTCATGCAGTCTCAGATTGATGCCACGCAAGCGCTGACTGCTGCCATCCTCGCTGGGTCCCCCACTGTCCACCGGGGATCTCACGGTGCCGCAGCAGGCCAGCAATCTGTGCTCACGCAGATTGCTCCGGATGCTGAGGTTCTGCCCCAGGGGAGTGGCAGTGTGTCGGTCGAGCAGGAAGGTGCTGTCCTCTCTCACTCCACCATTGCACTTGTTGCAGCCTGTAACCCAGCCATCTCAGACTGCTGCCACCCATGCTGAGGTGGTGCAGTCTGCGGCCGGGCCTTCTAGGCCCAGAGCTGGTCGAGGACGTCCTGCAAGGCCATCTGTAGTCTCTGGTTCCCAGACTCAGCAGCCTTCCACCAGCCTTGCTGCAGCCACTGGGGCCACATTACGGAGGAGCAGTAGGGTTGGGAGGGGGGAGCTCAAAGGGGAGGGAAATCATTGAAGGGGGAGTAAAGAATACTTTATTAGCAAATGGGGGTTGTGTGTGTTTGTAAATATATTGTTGTATTTCTTTATGAATAGTTGTGTTTCATAAGAGAGTTGTGATGGATATTAAATTGTTAATTTGACGTTGCACATTTTGTGATGTTTCTTATTTGACCGTTGCCCGGTGATAGGGGCTGCTAGCTGGAAGTAATGATGTGGTTGTGCTGTGCAAACGCCATGTGATATATCATTTATTGGAAGCGGTGTCTAATGAGGTGCTCACGAACAGCCCTTGCAGAATCAGGATTGAGTGGCTCCCTCCTCCGTTGCTGCTGCTCCAACTCCTCTTCATCCTCCTCCTCCACCTCGTCCTCCTCCTCTCCCTCTTCCTCCTTCTGAGGTGGACCTGCAATCCCTGGTGGCAATGGTTGGGCCCTCAGAAGGGCCAGGTTGTGCAGCATGCAGCACACAACGATGAAAAGGGAGACTCGCTCAGGGGAGTACTGCAGGGCTCCTCCAGAGTGGTCAAGGCAGCGGAACCGTTGCTTTTGTACCCTGATAGTCTGTTCAATCAGCTTCTGGTGGCTCTATGGCTGTCATTGTATGCGTGCTGAGCAGGAGTGTTGGGGTTGCGGAGGGCTGTCATCAGCCAGGTGGCGAGTGGATAACCCTTGTCTCCGAGGAGCCAGCCGCGAGCTTCATGTGGTGGGTGGGACAGTGCTGAAGCAGAGCCTTCTCAGGCACGGCTCCTCTGAGAGATGAATGTAGGAGAAGTGTTCCCGGAATACCACAGAAGGAGGCCATTTGGCATTGGCACCACACTCCCTCATAGTCACCCTCTACAGATGTAACTTACACATTCCTTACACTCATTCCATCACTCTCACTCAAACTTCTTTCCCTTCTTGCAGGAAAAAGGAGCCCACAACAACTTGGAGAGACAGAGAACCGGAGGTGGCCCTCCAGATCGCAGCAGGGAAGTGAGCAGCCTACCTCTACCTCTGCTGAAGCCACAGGGGTTGCACCTCATAGAAGCATGCATACATGAAAAAATCCGCATTCCTAAATGCACAAGGGTATGCACATGGATGTATAAAGAAGTGTTATTGTTAAGTTTTCGTTACTGTTATCACACATTTAAATGTATTTATTTTCAGCCCATTTTTGTCTGCTACCTTGGAAGTGGCTTTGTGAGTTGGAGTGAATGGTGAGACATTACTTAACCTCCAGCAATAGGGGTTAGCGTGAAAGGAATGGCTTGGTCATTGTAGTGATGCTTTATGTTGTTGTTGGGGGAGGGAGCTTGGCACAGCATGTGGCAGCCATATGGGTGCATTGCAGGAAGTTAAGTAAATCTGGCTATGATGAGGCCATCCCTGGCCTCCCGGGCAGCAATGTGCTTGGCTGCTGGTGCCATCTGGACCTCAGGTTCCTCTAGTTCCTGCTCCTCCTCGTCTTCCAGCTGTTCCTCCTCCTCCTCTGAAGAGGCTGTGCACGCTGCGTCCTTGCTCCTCATGCAGCTCTAATCCTCGCTGCAGCGCTATGTTGTGCAGCGTGCAGCATACGACGACGATTCTGGAGACCCTGGCTGGTGTGTACTGAAGGGCTCCTCCAGATCTATTGAGGCATCTGAAGTGCATCTTCAGCATGCCTATTGTTTGCTCTATGACACATCTGGTGGACATCTGGCTTTCATTATAACGCTCCTCAGCCACACTGCTTGGCCTCCTCCAGGATGTCATGAGCTGCATCTTTAGAGGATAGCCCTTGTCTCCAAGCAGCCAGCTTGTGTTTGGCGGTACGAAGAGCTGAGGGAGGGTAGACTAGCACAGCACGAAAAAGTCGTGACAGCTGCCAGGGAATTTGGCGCACACATGCATGATGATCTTGCTATGGCTGTAGACCAGCTACACATTGAGGGAGTGGAAGCCTTTGCGGTTGACAAAGACTCCTGGGTGATGATGGGGTGCCCTGATAGCCACATGTGTGCAGTCGATGATGCCCTGCACCCGTGGGAAGCCAGCCAGAGTGGCAAAGCCGAGCGCCCGCTCAGTAACACTGGCTTCATCAGTGGCAAAGTTCACATAATTGGCTGACTTGTTAAACATGGCATTGGTGTATGATGCACCTGTGGGCGGCCGAATGCGAGATGCCCCCAATGCTTGCTGCAGATCCCTGGAAGAAGCCTGAGGTAAAGAAGTTGAGGGCGCTGGTGACTTTGACAGCCACTGGTAAGGTGTCCACCCGCTCCTCTGAGCTGCAGGTCTTGCTCCAGCAATCTGCAAATGTCTGCAACGACCTGGCGCGATAGCCTGAGCCTCCTTTGGCACTGCTGCTCAGTCATGTTGAGGAAGCTCATCCTCTGCCTGTATACCCTGTGTTGGGGATAGCGCCTCTGGTGCGGTGCAGCCCTGCGCTGATGAGGTGTAATGTGGGAGTATTCCTTCATAACACTGCCGTGGGTTTCAACTTTTGGTGGGCTCTTACTTCTAGTCTACAGGAGCTAAGGGATCAGCTCAGGAGCACCTTGCTGGCAGGCTCCATGCTCTCTAGTGCTGGCCAAGGTATGTTTGCACACAGATCCCTGGTTGTCCACAAGCAGAGCCCAGCAACTCAGGGGTGGTAGGAGAAGAGACAGATATGGACTTCACCTCTCAGGGTGAGGATGCATCCTCCCTTGCCAGCTGGCAGAAGAGGCAGATAAGGGATAGCAGAAGGCAACCGGCACAAACACTGAGGTGCTGGCAGTAGTGGCAGCGCTCCCTCCTGACCCAGCAGAAACAGAGCCTTCACCGCAGGCAAGATATGGAATTTCCATTTAGGAGCAGGAGTGTGCCACCACATGTGCTCCTCCCACTGATACGGCATTTAGAAGAAGCAGTAGATTAGGAAGTACACAACACACATACTACACTATCACCAAAGGCAAGTAACAGGGAAGCAAACATCAATGCAGGGACGCACACATACAATAGCGAACTGAACTGATTTCACCTTCCCTGGAATGTTGGGTGATGACCTGTTGCCCAGAAGGAACAATGACTGTTGTTGTTGGGAGCAAACATGTAGGAATGGTAGTGAAGGGAAAGGGGATTTCCACCCAGCATGTTGCTATGGGGCAAAGATGCACAGGCATGACTGGAAGTTGCTTTTAACTAAAGCCTTTGTCCTCTTCCACCTTCTTTTCTTCTCCTTTCACCTCTTCTACTTCCTCCTCTGCAGGCCAGAGTGTAGGCTCTTGTTCCAGCCCTTCTTGGTGCATGGCTTCCCCTCTCTTTAGTAGAACATAGCAAGCACAAAAGGCTGGGTATCCCTCTACACTGGGGTAGCAACATTTCTAGACTTCCACCCGCCCCTCCACCCCCCCATCATAACCTTAGCCTATTTTCGTGAGCCAAAATTAACGAGGTATATGGGGTGGTCTCCTGGCAGAATTCCTGCCACCTAGAGTGAGCCCACCATGGCAACAGAGGTTAAATCAGAAGACTTGGGCCGTGGCACTTAAAGGGAATGATAAAGATCCAAAGATGAAAATTACCGCAGTATTTATAGGCTTTGACCAACACCAAGGCCTACAATGGTAAGTAAAGGAGCTGAATTGTAGGGAATGGAGACCACAATAAGGTCCACTCCCTCCATCCTTGAAGTTTGGGTCCTTACCACTGCAACCTCAGGGACTACCACTCGGCTTCTCCTGGGGTTCTTCGGGATGTGGGGATTCTGGACTGGTATCAATAACCAGGGCTGCAGGAATATTCCTTGTCCCCCAGCAGCAATTTTCCCATTCTTCCTGTTCCCTCAACAAGTTGTGGCACGGTTAACTGCTCTCGGAGGTGAGGACCAAAGGGGCAAAATTTGAGCCTAACCTGCCTGGCAGCAAAATTCCAAATATACCTCAGGCCCCAGCAACAGGCCTGAGCACCCCTGGACACCCATTTTATACGAGGGGTGTGGGGTAGATGAATCAGTGCTAGGCACACATGAACACTGGGAAATTGCATGGATCGCTAAATGATGTAATTTAGACGGACATTAATATACTGATGCCACAAAATTCCCCACTAGAAATGCACACCATATGGATGGAGATCTGATGTTATGGATCTCTGCCCCTTTTTCTGATTTTACACACGTAGCCATTGGAAAATTGAGGCTTGTATCTCCCCATCGTAATTAGTGCTTCTAGTTCACCATTTTTATTCCTAGTTGCCATTTGCATTTGTGTATCGACACTTTTTCCTGACCCATCGCCTTTTTTGGTGCCCTTCACTTTTCTATTTTTTCCTATATTTTCTTCCTTCACTTAGTTATGCACCTGGCATAAGTGAACTTGCATAAAGTCAGTCCTAACAGACTTTTAGCCCTTCCTGCATCTCCTTGTAAAATAGTGTGAGGATGTTAACCGTTGTAATACTGACATGAGAAAACCAATCCAAGGAATTAGTATGAACATTATGGTACTAGCCATGAGCTCGGGTGAAGCCTCTAGCTTTGCCAAAGTCCAACCTTTCTATGCTGTTTCAACCAATTATTTCCAAAGTGGCTTAACTATGTACTGTATAGGAAAGTTTCAGTTCTGAACCTCTCATATAAATCTTGTGTGCAGTAACAATTCCAAAAAAGTGTTTAGATAATGAATGATTGGAGGTGAATCTAGCAGAACCTATTCAGTAAGAGCATCCAGTTTATCACTGAAACTGTACCCCTGCCTGATGTTATTAGTGTTCGACATACTTTTCAATATACCAAAACTATTCAATTTGCAGGACAAGATAGCTTTCAACCAGCATGAGCAGGCAATATAAGCCTCTTCCACTATGCAAGGAAGCCACTTTGGAAATAATTGGCAGGGACAGCAGAGAAAGACTGAACAATGGTGAAGCTAGAAGCTTCCCCGAACTCATGGTTTAGCACCATAATGTTCATCTTATGGTACATTATCCTATTGAAGAACCAACGCACAAGACACACTCAACTTGAGATAATCCTGTTCTGAATTAGGCTCTCTCCCAACTTTCTTTATTCAGGTTCATAGCAAACAGGCAGTTTCCATAAGCAGAGTCTCCTATGAACTGAAACTTCCAGGTTTCTGCTTGCTGTGAGTGGGATAGCAGGCCACAGGAGCAACAATCACCCTTTTACCACAACATTGAGCATGTGAGTTGCCCATCATGTGTTCCAGTCCATTCCAAAAGGAGACAACACCCCACTGTCAAACCATATCATTCAAGTTAAAATTAGTAGTCAAATTTATTTTCAAGAATTACAATTACTCAAAAGTGAATAAATAGTAGCACAATGCTTGACCACCTCAGTACTTAAAATAGTCCCTGAAAAAATATCCAAGATCTTCGTGTCCTTTTCAGAATCTTTTAATGAGTCTTTGATGACTGTAGCATGGGTGTCTCAGCTCTTCAGAGTCTCTCCCAATACCGTAAAGCGGATACAGGCAAGCAAACAGGGAACTGAACATGTTGGATAAGCTATGCAGTTATATTCTTGTAGGTGGGCTTCTTAGAAGAACTCTCCAGATCAAACCAGTCCTTTTTCACTGGACATGCAATCAGGTTATTAATCAACTTTGCCATTCAGGTAGACAGAGAGTGACTGGGGAACCCTTTACTGTCTGGTGAGTCAAGTTACTTGGCAAAGGCTGGAAACAAGGATCCCCAAGGTCTATGGGGCCCTGCTGTATCCTACAAGAAAAGATTAAAACTAAAGCTAGAAGGTTGCTGGCAGATCCTACAATCTGAAGGGGCTGGCTGGCAGCCTCTACTGCCCAGTTTCCTTGGGCTCTCTTCTTTTCTGCCAGACGACCAAGGCTGGGAATTCAACATCCAGGGGTATTCAATATTCAGGAAGGACAGGCAAAAAAGAAAAGGATAGCATTGCTGGTTAAAAAGGAGATTAACACAATAGTAAGGAAGGATATTAGCTCTGATGATGTGGAATCTGTATGGGTAGAGCTGAGAAATACCAAGGGGCAGAAAACGTTAGTGGGAGTTATATACAGACCCCCAAACAGTAATGCTGAGGTTGGGGATGGCATTAAATGGGAAATTAGAGATGCGTGCAATAAGGGCACAGCAGTTATCATGGGTAACTTTAATCTACATATAGATTGGGCTAACCAAATTAGTAACAATACTGTGGAAGAGGAATTCCTAGAGTGTATACGGGATGGTTTCCTGGACCAATATGTCGAGGAACTAACTAGAGATCAGGCCATCTTAGACTGGGTATTATGTCATGAGAAAGGATTAATTAGCAATCTTGTTCTGCAAGGCCCCTTGGGGAGGAGCGATCATAATATGATAGAATTCTTCATTAAGATGGAGAGTGAAGTAGTAGTTGACTCAGAGACTAGGGTACTGAATTTAAATAAAGGAAACTACGATGGTATGAGGCGCGAGTTGGCTAGGATGGATTGGGGAATGTTACTTAAAGGGTTGATGGTGGATAGGCAATGGCAAACATTTAAAGATCGCATGGATGAACTACAGAATTTGGTCATCCCTGTTTGGCATAAAAATAAAACAAAAAAGGTGACTCAACCGTGGCTAACAAGGGAAATTAGGGATAGCATAAGATCCAAGGAGAGGACATATAAATTGGCCAGAAAAAGCAGCAAACCTGAGGATTGGGAGCAGTTTAGGATTCAGCAAAGGAGGACAAAGGGATTAATTAAGAGGGGGAAAATAGAGTATGAGTGTAAGCTTGCAGGGAACATAAAAACTGACTGTAAAAACTTCTATAGATATGTGAAGAGAAAAAGATTGGTGAAGTCAAGCGTAGGTCCCTTGCAGTCAGAATCAGGGGAATTTATAATGGGGAACAAAGAAATGGCAGACCAATTAAATACATACTTTGGTTCTGTCTTCACATAGGAGGACACAAATAAACTCCCAGAGATGTCAGGGAATATAGGTCTAATGAAAGGGAGGAACTGAATGAAATCAGTATTTGTAGGGAAATGGTGTTAGGGAAATTGACGGGATTGAAGGCCAATAAATCCCCAGGGCCTGATAATCTACATCCTAGGGTACTTAAGGAAGTGGCCCTAGAAATAGTAGATGCATTGCTGGTCATCTTCCAAAATTCTATAGACTTTGGAACAGTTCCCATGGATTGGAGGGTAGCTAATGTAACCCCACTATTTAAAAAAGGTGGTAGAGAGAAAACGGGGAATTATAGACTGGTAAGCCTGACATCGGTAGTGGGGAAAATGCTAGAGTCCATTATAAAAGATATAATAGCAGAGCACTTGGAAAACAGTGACAGGATCGGACAAAGTCAACATGGATTTACAAAAGGTAAATCATGCTTGACTAATCTACTGGAATTTTTTGAGGATGTAACTGATAGAATAGATAAGGGAGAACCAGTGGATGTGGTGTATTTGGACTTTCAGAAGGCTTTCGATAAGGTCCCGCATAAGAGATTAGCGTGCAAAGTTAAAGCACATGGGATTGGGGGTAAGGTACTGACTTGGATAGAGAACTGGTTGGCAGACAGGAAGCAAAGAGTTGGAATAAACGGATCTTTTTCTGAGTGGCAGGCAGTGACTAGTGGGGTACCACAGGGATCGGTGCTAGGACCCCAGTTATTCACAATATATATTAATGATCTAGAGGAGGGAACTAGATGTAATATCTCCAAGTTTGCAGGCGCCTCAAAGCTAGGTGGGCGTGTGTGCTGTGAGGAGGATGCCGAGAAACTCCAGTATGATTTGGACAGGTTGGGTGATTGGGCAGAAGCGTGGCAGATGCAATATAACGTGGATAAATGTGAGGTTATCCACTTTGGTGTCAAAAACAGAAAGGCAGATTATTATCTGAATGGCAATAGATTGGGAGAAGGGGAAGTGCAACGAGACCTGGGTGTCCTTGTGCACCAGTCGCTGAAGGTAAGCATGCAGGTGCAGCAGGTGGTTAAGAAGGCAAATGGCATGTTGGCCTTCATAGCGAGAGGGTTTGAGTACAGGAACAAGGGTGTCTTGCTACAGTTGTACAGGGCCTTGGTGAGACCACACCTTGAGTACTGTGTGCAGTTTTGGTCGCCTTATCTGAGGAAGGATGTTCTTGCCATGGAAGGAGTTCAGCGAAGATTCACAAGGCTGATACCTGGGATGGCAGGAATGACGTATGAAGAGAGATTGGGTCGATTGGGCTTATACTCGCTAGAGTTTAGAAGAATGAGAGGGGGGATCTCATTGAAACTTATAAAATTCTGACAGGACAGGACAAACTAGATGCAGGAAGAATGTTCCCGATGGTCGGGGAGTCCAGAACCAGGGGTCACAGTCTAAGGATAAGGGGTAAGCCATTTAGGACAGAAATGAGGAGGAATTTCTTCACCCAGAGAGTGGTGAACCTGTGGAATTCTCTGCCACAGAAGGCAGTAGAGGCCAATTCATTAAATAGATTCAAGAAGGAGTTGGATATATTTCTTAAGGCTAAATGGATCAAGGGATATGGGGAGAAAGCAGGGACAGGGTACTGAATTTGGATGATCAGCCATGATCGCATTGAATGGTGGAGCAGGCTAGAGGGGCCGAATGGCCTACTCCTGCTCCTATCTTCTATGATTCTATGATTCTGTGGTATACAGGCAGAGGATGAGCTTCCTCAACATGACTGAGCAGCAGTGCTTCAGGAGGCTCAGGCTATCGCGCCAGGTCATTGCAGACATTTGTAGCTTGCTGGAACAAATCTTCTGCCCAGAGCTCCTGGTGGACACTCCTTCCCGGTGGCTGTCAAAGTCACCAGTGCCCTCAAATTCTTCACCTCAGGCTCCTTCCAGGAATCTGCAGCAGATATTTGTGAGATTTCCCAGTCAGCCACCCACAGATGCATCATCCAGGTGACCATTGCCATGTTTCACAAGTCAGCCAATTATATCAACTTTGCCACTGATGAGGCCAGTGTTACTGAGCAGGCGCTCGGCTTTGCGGCTCTGGCTGACTTCCCACAGGTGCAGGGCGTCATGAACTGCACACCTGTGGCCATGAAGGCACCCCATCATCACCCAGGATTGTTGGTGAACCGCAAGGGCTTCCACTCCCTCAATGTGCAGCTCATCTGCAACCATAAAAAGATGATCATGCATGTGTGCGCCAGATTCCTTGGTAGCTGTCATGACTCTTTCGTGCTGCGCTAGTCTACCCTCCCTTAGATCTTCGCACCTCTAAACAGACTTACCAGCTGGCTGCTTGGAGACAAGGGCTATCCACTGAAGACATGGCACATGACATCCCTGAGGAGGCCAAGTACTGAGGCTGAGGAGTGTTATAATGAGTGCCAGATGTGTCATAGAGAAAGCAATAGGCATGCTGAAGATGCGCTTCAGATGCCTTGACAGGTCTGGAGGAGCCCTTCAGTACGCACCAGCCAAGGTCTCCAGAATCATCGTCATCTGCTGCGCACTGCAAAACATAGCGCATCAGCGAGGATTGGAGCTGCAGGAGGAGCTTGGCACATGGCACATATGCTCTTCAGAGGAGGAGGAGGATGAGCAGGTGGAAGACGAGGAGGAGGAGGAGAAAGCTGCGATGCAGATGCCGCAAGCAGTGGCGCACATTGCTACCCGGGAGTACTAAGTTCACCCCCCAACAACATCATGACCAATCCATTGCCTCAACCAAAGGCCCAATGTTAAAGGTTAAATAATGTGTCACCATGCACTCCAAGTGACAAAGCCACTTCCAAGGTTCGAGGCAAAAATGGACAAGACCCAAAAGTGGTGCAAAGAAAAATATTTATGTGTCCAATCAAAACAACTGAAACTTAGCACTAACATTTGTTGATACACTGGCTGGAGTCATACCTAGCACAAAGGAAGATGGTTGTGGTGGTTGAAGGTCAATCACCACAGCCCCAGGACATCGCTGCAGGAGTTCCTCAGGGCAGTGTCCTAGGCTCAAATATCTTCAGCTGCTTCATCAATGAACTTCCCTCCAACATAAGGTCAGAAATGGGAATGTTCGCTGATGACTACACAGTGTTCAGTGCCATTCGCAACTCCACAGATAATGAAGCAGTCCTTGCCCGCATGCAACAAGACCTGGATGACGTTCAGGCTTGGGCTGATAAGTGGCAGGTAACATTCGCGCCACAGAAGTGCCAGGCAATGACTATCTCCAACAAGCGAGAGTCTAACTACATCCCCTTGACATTCAATGGCATTACCATCGCCGAATCCCCCACTATCAACATCCTGGGGGTCACCATTAACCAGAAACTTAACTGGACCAGCCACATAAATACTGTGGCAACAAGAGCAGGTCAGAGGCTAGGTATTCTGCGGCGAGTGTCTCACCTCCTGACTCCCCAAAGCCTTTCCACCATCTACAAGGCACAAGTAAGGAGTGTGATGGGATACTCTCCACTTGCCTGGATGAGTGCAGCTCCAACAACACTCAAGAAGCTCGACACCATCCAGGACAAAGCAGCCCGCTTGATTGGCACCCCATCCACCACCTTAAACATTCACTCCCTCCACCACTGGCGTACCGTGTCTGCAGTGTGTACCATTTACAAGATGCACTGCAGCAACTCGCCAAGGCTTCTTCGACAGCACCTCCCAAACCCACGACCTCTTCCACCTAGAAGGACAAGGGCAGCAGGCGCATGGGAACACCACCACCTCCAAGTTCCCCTCCAAGTCACACACCATCCTGACTTAGAAATATATCGCCGTTCCTTCATCATCGCTGGGTCAAAATCCTGGAACTCCCTACCTAACAGCACTGTGGGAGTACCATCACCATACAGACTGCAGCGGTTCAAGAAGGCAGCTCACCACCACCTTCTCAAGGGCAACTAGGGATGGGCAATAAATGCTGGCATTGCCAGTGACGCCCTGATCCCATAAACAAATTTTAAAAAAATACACCCACGTGCATACCCTTGTGCGTCTACTTTTGTGTCATTTTTCATTTGCGTGTGCTTCTACAAGGTGCAACCCCTGTGGCTTCAGCAGATGTAGTTGCAGGCTGCTCACTTCCCTGCTGCGACTGCGTAGACACTTTTGGCGGAAGTCCTTTAGGTTTTGGAGCCTGTGATGGCCCCGCCAAAGTCTGCTCCTCCTGCAACTGTGCAGGGGCAGACTCAACCATCGGGATCCGAGGAAGCATCTGGGGCTCTGACTGAGGGGGAGCAATGGAGGAGAAGTGTGAGTGCTTTGAGAAAAGCCCCCACTTCCATGTCCCCTCTCACCATCATCCCTCTCATGGGCCACCCACACTTCCCTGCTAGGAAGGAGCTAGCGAGTACCTTGCTGCACAGCAGTGGGGCCATGAGGACCTAAGTCTACGTTTACATCCCTCCTTGCAAGGAGGGCTATGAGCGCCTGCCATCTGTTGTCCACAGCTAGCATGTGCTCATGTGAGTGGCGCATTTGCTGCTCCATGCAGGTGGCCATCCTTTCCATGGAAGAGCACATCGTCGCCATCGTCTGCGACATGGTGGTGCTCATGTCGGAGATGGACTCCTTCATTCTCTGCACATTTGCAGATATCGCGGCTGTAAAAGATACCAGAGCCTTATGCAATTGCTGCTGCTCCTCCAAGATCACACTCTTTCTTGGTGGCCCCTGAGGCTCAGCATCTGCATGCAGCTCAGCAGAGCTGGGAGTGTCCTGCGCCCTCTGCCGAAAAGTTTCCACTGCTGCCCCTGTCAACACCATCTGCTCTTGCTCACTTGTGAATTGTGTGACACCAGGTGACAACTCTACTCTATGGCACAAAGGACCCACCGAGGTATGCGCTGGTGCTGGGTGCGCTTGGGTCTGGTGACGCTGCACCCTCAGAAGCTGGAGGTTTCTCTGAGGAGTTGTCTTCCTCCTCCGGCTTGACAGTGAGGGTGGGGGCAGTTGATGGACCTGTGGGGGAGTAAAGAGATGTATTAGAAGTGTTATAATAACAATGGGTAACATTACCATTATGCTCATCATGACATTTCACTGGCTGCTGACATCAGTCACCATATGGGTGACTGTTGTATGCCATGTGGCTTTAGGACATGTCATTCTGTCACCAGGTTGCTGGGATGTGCCCCTCTCGTCGTCTCCCACCGCCAGCGTCTCTCGAGCTCCTGAAATTTCCAGAGCCGCCTCCTCTGCTGCTGTGAGGTGTGCAATCACTCGAGGGCCACCTCCAGTTCTCTCCCTCTCCTTGTTGTTGTGGGCTCTTTCTCCTGCAAGGAGGGAAAGAAGAGAAGTTTGAGTGAGCGTGATAGAATGAGTGTAAGGAATGGATGGGCTACATCTGTAGAGGGTGACTAAGAGGGAGTTGGGTGACATTGCCAAATGGCCCCCTTCTGTGGTGTTACTTGCTATGATTGCATTAGGATGAGGCTGAGTGTGAGGGGTGGTTAGTCAGAGAGGGATGTGAGTATGTACATAGAGAGAGAGGGATGGGTGGACGTGCAAGGTATGTTGGTGTAAGGAATGATGTGCAGGAGTAGGCTTGGGAAGGCAGAGTGATGGGGATGTGTTGACAGGCACTTCAGGATGAGTGTGAGTGTAGCATTGCACTTACCTTTCCTGACCTCATGAGATCATTGAAGCGCTTCCTGCACTGTATCCAGGTCCTCCTCACCACACCCCTGCTGCTGACCTCCTCAGCAATATCCAGCCAGGCTCTCTTTGTTGCTTGTGAAGGTCTTCTTTGCCTGTCAGCAGGGAAGAGGACCTCCCTGCGTGCTCTGACAGCCTCCACAAGTGTATGCAAGGAAGAATCCAAGAACCGGGGTGCAGTCCTCTGCCTTTGGCTATCCATGTTTCAAACGTTTTATCTCTTCTGTGGCCTTTCTTTCACACCTTCCACCCTCCTCTGGAAACCTTGAAGTGAGTTCAGTGCAAGGCTGCTTTAAATATTGGCGCTGGAAACGGGTCATCAATGACATCATCAGACCTGCACCATTTAATAGGAAAATGCGCATGACTCTTTCAATTGGGGCCATTAAGTGAAAGTCGCTCTGAGCAGCACGTTGCTGAAAACATCGCGGTTCGGACCCACTACACCGCCTGCACACACCCAACCCGATGCGAAGGTGAAAATTCTGGCCATGGATTCAGTATTGTAGTCCTAACAAGCCACTTCATCCCGCCAGTAATGTTGCAGTATATGACAGACAAGCCAAGTGTAAACCGTACTGCACTGAAATTATTCTCAACTCATGCTCAAGTGGGCAAAAATTTGGCAGATGGAGCATAATGTGGGAAAATGTGAGGTTATCCACTTTGGTAGGAAGAATAGAAAAGCAAAATATTATTTAAATGGAGAGAGACTACTGAATGCTGCGGTACAAAGGGATCTGGGTGTCCTCTTACATGAAACACAAAAAGTTAGCATGCAGGTACAGCAAGTAATTAGGAAAGCAAATGGAATGTTGGCCTTTATTGCAAGGGGGATGGAGTATAAAAGTAGGGAAGTCTTGCTACAACTGTACTGGGCTTTGGTGAGACCACACCTAGAGTACTGCGTACAGTTTTGGTCTCCTTATTTAAGGAGGGATATACTTGCATTGGAGGCAGTTCAGAGAAGGTTCACTGGGTTGATTTCTGGGATGAAGGGATTGTCTTATGAGGAAAGGTTGAGCCGGTTGGGCCAATACTCATTGGAGCTTAGAAGAATGAGAGGTGATCTTATTGAAACATATAAGATTCTGAGGGGGCTTGACAGGGTAGATGCTGAGAGGATGTTTCCCCTCGTGGGGGAATCTAAAACTAGGGGACATAGTTTCAGAATAAGGGGTTGCCCATTTAAGATGGAGATGAGGAGGAATTTCTTCTCTCAGAGGGTCGTGAATCTTTGAAATTCTCTGCCCCAGAGAGCTGTGGAGGCTGAGTCATCACAGCAAACAAGTGGTCATTTGGCCCATCATGTCTTTGCTAGAGCTATCCAAAACTAATCCCATTCGTCTGGTCTCTCCCTGTAGTACTATATCTTTCTCTGCTTCACATATTTATCCAATTTTCTCATGAAAGATGCAATGTGTTCTGCCTCAACCACTCCTTGTCGAAAAGAATTCCATGTTCCAACAAGCCTCTGCATAAAGTTTCTCCAAACCTCTTTCCTCACTCTTTGTCACAATTTTAAATTGATGATCCCTTGTCACTGACTCCCCAACCAGATGAAGTAATGTTTCCCTATTCACTATCAAACCCTTCATAATATTAAAAACTTCAATTAAATCTTCTCTTAACCTTCTCTGCTCCATTGACAATAGTCACAGAATCTATGCCATATGCTCTCTATAGCTGTAATGTCTTTTCTATAATGGGTTGACCAGAATTGCAGTAATCCCACCAGGGGCCAGAAGAGGCCCAAAGAGGTAAGTTTTTTTTAACTTACTTTTCCTTGAGGGGCCTGGAGGAGGCGCTCCCCACCCCCTTCCCGATCTCTAGACCCTCCTGAAATTCCCTTCCCGTGACTTACCTGAGTGCTGGGGACTGTTCCTTTAGTCTTGGCCGAAGGCCTCCTACCACCTAATATTCCACTCCCACCCTCCGGCCATCTGCCACTTCCTGGAGGCTTGGCGTTTGCTCTGAGTTACACTCGGGGCTATAGAGATGTCATGGCTTACAAAGTGGAGCAGCAGACCTACTCCTGTTCCTTTAAATCTGATTGATCTGCCCTAGCTCTGATTTTTTGGTTATTTCAAAGTTGATCATCATATAATTTTAAATATTTTACTAAAAATTGTCTTATAGTCAGATTAGCAATAAATAGCAACATTAGCATTTATCCACCCTTCATCCCCCCACCACCCTTACTGATAACATTGCCCAGTCAACTATCATCAGTTTAACTTTACTCTCATCACTGATCCTAACTTCTAGTAATGGTAATACTATTTTTTAAATTATCAATCCATCTTTTATTGCCACTTAATAGCCATAACAGTGTCCTTGACAATTCCTACTGCTTCATGCAGCTCTTCCTCATTTGTTTCTGATTCCTTTTTATAAGCACTGCATTTACTACCTCACTGCAAAATGACCTTGTTTTATTGCATTTGGCCTAAATTGAAAGGAACTTGAAAACTGCCTTCAGCTGAATTCATTATTTTGATTTAGGGATCATTAAAGACTGAAAGGGATAGGCCATGGATGGTACAAATTTTCAAAAATTGTTTTTTTCCCATTACTTAACCAAAATTTCACAATAGTTTTTAGCATAATGGTGTTTAGTTTTTAGTCAGGATCATCTTCTCTATGGACGTTAAGATTATTTGGTTGGTAACTACATTGTAATTTTCCAGCAAACATCCAGCCATTAGGACACAATTTGCCTATTCGCTCAAGATAATTTAGCACCAGTATTATAAGAACATAAGAACATAAGAAATAGGAGCAGGAGTAGGCCAATTGGCCCCTTGAGCCTGCTCCGCCATTCAATAAGATCATGGCTGATCTGATCCTAACCGCCAATCTACTATCACAGAACCATCTCCTGAACCTAACAGAATTGGACACACAAAATAGGAGCAGGATCAGGCTACACGGCCCCTGGGCCCGCTACGCCACCCACTGATCCGAACCTAGACTCATGTCCAAATTCCTGCCCGCTCCCCATAACCCTTAATTCCCTTTACTTCTAGGAAACTGTCTATTTCTGTTTTAAATTTATGTAATGATGTAGCTTCTACAGCTTTTTGGGGCAGCATATTCCATGGACTTACCACCCTCTGAGTGAAGTAGTTCCTTCTCATCTCAGTTTTGAAAGAGCAGCCCCTTATTCTAAGACTATGCCCCCTAGTTCTAGTTTCACCCATCATCGGGAACATCCTCCCCGCATCCACCCGATCCAACCCCTTCACAATCTTATATGTTTCAATAAGATCGCCTCTCATTCTTCTGAACTCCAATGAGTAGAGTCCCAAACTACCCAACCTCTCCTCATATGTCCATCCCCTCATCCCCGGGATTAACCGAGTGAACCTTCTTTGTACTGACTCGAGAGCAAGTATTTCTTTTCTTAAGTATGGACACCAAAACTGTATGCAGTATTCCAGATGCGGTCTCACCAATACCCTGTACAACTGAAGCAATACCTCCCTACTTTTATATTCTATCCCCTTAGCAATGAAAGCCAACATTCCATTGGCCTTCTTAATCACTTGCTGCACCTGCATACTAACCTTTTGAGTTTCGTGCACCAGGACCCCCAGATCCCTTTGTACTTCAGTACTTTCCAGTTTCTTGCCATTTAGATAATAACTTGCTCTACTATTTTTCCTGCCAAAGTGCATAACCTCACACTTTCCAGTATTGTATTCCATCTGCCAAATCTCTGCCCACTTACTTAGCCTGTCTAGGTCCCCTTGCAGATTTTTTATGTCCTCCTCACTCACTACTTTCCCTCCCATCTTAGTATCATCTGCAAACTTTGATATGTTACACTCGGTCCCCTCCTCCAAATCATTAATATAGATTGTAAAGAGTTGGGGACCCAGCACTGACCCCTGCGGAACACCACTAGTTACTGATTGCCAGTCTGAGAATGAACCATTTATCCCAACTCTCTGCCTTCTGTTAGATAGCCAATCCTCTATCCATGCCAGAATATTACCCCCAATCCCGTGATTTTTTATCTTAAGCAATAATCTTTTGTGTGGCACCTTGTCAAATGCCTTTTGGAAGTCTAAATACACCACATCCACTGGTTCCCCTTTATCCACCCTGTGTGTTACTTCCTCAAAGAACTCCAGCAAATTTGTCAAACATGACTTCCCCTTTATAAAACCATGCTGACTTTGTCCTATTAAATTATGATTATCCAAATGTCCCGTTACTGTCTCCTTAATAATGGACTCCAAAATTTTACCTACCACAAATGTTAGGCTAACCGGTCTATAGTTTCCAGCCTTCTGTCTACTGCCCTTTTTAAATAAGGGTGTTACATTAGCAGTTTTCCAGTCTGCCGGGATCTTTGCTGAGTCCAGGGAGTTTTGGAAAATGATTACCAATGCATCCACAATCCCTACCGTCACTTCCCTCAAGACCCTAGGATGTAAGCCATCAGGTCCAGGTGATTTATCCGCCTTGAGTCCCATTATTTTACCGAGTACCACTTCCTTAGTGATTTTGATCGTGTTTAGCTCCTCTCCCCCTATAGCCCCCTGTTTGTCCAGTGTTGGGATATTCTTAGTGTCCTCTACTGTAAAGACTGATACAAAATATTCATTCATTGTATTTGCCATCTCCATATTTCCCACCATTAATTTCCCGGTCTCATCCTCTAAGGGACCAACATTTACTTTAGCCACCCTTTTTCTTTTTATATAACTATTAAAACTCTTACTATCTGTTTTTATATTTTTTGCTAATTTACTTTCATAATCTATCTTCCCTTTCTTAATCAATCTTTTTGTTATTTTTTGCTGTCTTTTAAAGTTTTCCCAATCCTCTATCCTCCCACTAGATTTGGCTACCTTATAAGTCCTTGTTTTTAGTCGAATAGTATCCTTAATTTCTTTACTTAGCCATGGATGACTGTCTTTTCTTTTACACCCTTTTCTTCTCGGTGGAATATATTTTTTTTTGGAAGTTGTAAAATAACTCCTTAAATGTACACCACTGATCATGTATTGTCTTACCCTTTAATCTATTTTCCCAATCCACTCTACTAAATTCCGGTCGCATACCTTCATAGTCTCCTTTATTCAAGCTTAGCACGCTTGTTTGAGATCCAACCTTCTCACCCTCTAATTGAATTTGGAATTCAACCATGTTATGGTCACTCATTCCAAGGGGATCCTTTACTAGGACATTTTTAATTAATCCTGTCTCGTTACACAGGACCAGATCTAAGGTTGCTTGCCCCCTGGTCGGTTCAGTTACATACTGCTCAAGAAACCCATCCCTAATACACTCAATGAACTCATCCTCAAGGCAGCCCTGCCCAATTTGATTTGTCCAATTAATAAATTTGATTTGTCCAATTAATAATTTGATTATGTTGAGGTATTCAATGGGTTGTAGGATGTATAACACAAGTTAAAAACAGTAACAATCAGAAATGGCCCACGTAACCTTTATTACTGAGCACGACTTAAGGCTTGCTTGTGTGGCGGGAAAGAGGGCAAAATTGTGCTGCAAAGTCTATTTCTGCATTCTCATCCCCCGAGCTGGAATTCTTCCCCTCTACCTCCACTGGGATCGCTGCTGACTGCCCCTCCCCCACCTGCCACATGCAAATATTTAGCGGGTAAGTCACCTGGTTGATCTTAACTGCCCACTCATTTGGTTTCTACTGTGATTGGTGCATCTGTTGATTCTCCCACCTCTCCTCTGCACCACATTGCTCTTTATTTTCCCCAAAACTCGCTGAAGCATGTGCTCATCTTTTAGCCTTCAGTTCTGATGAGACATTAGCCGTTAATTTCCCCGGAGCTGCTCCCGCTCCGGCACCATTGGAAACATCTAAAGTCTCTGAAAGGACAGTAGATGTTTCCACGCATAAACGGGGTTTCTGCCGCACTTCCGGGAAAGTTAAGGTAATGGAGCAGGAGCAGCTCCGAGGAAATCTCCAACCATTGGAACCTGTGTTTTCTCTTAACAGACGCTGACTGACCTGCTATGTATTTCCAGCATTTTCGATTTTTATTTGAGGAGATCTGATAGGGGTGTTCAGATTTATGAGGGGTCTCATTAAGGTAACTAGGGAAAAATTTATTCCACCAGTCAGTAAATTAATAGCTGGAGAGCATAATGTTAAGATCATCTCCAGAACGATGAAGGGAGAATAATTTTCTAGTGAAGAGACCAGTTAGGACATGGAATGCCTGACCAGAAACAATAGCAGAAGCAAAATTCATAATAGCTTTTAAAAGGGAAGTGGATCAATATTTTAAAAAGAAACATTTTAAAGGGTATGGGGAATGGGACTAGACTTTCAGAGAGCAGGTACAGTGAGCCAAATAATGTTGCTGTAAAATTTCAGGATTATATTAAACTGAAATTTCATATACATCTCATTCTTCACTTTCAATGCTGTATCCTAAACAGATGGAGAGTAAAGAAAATTAATTGCTTTCCCCCTATTACATGAAGAGTTTTATTTATGTAAGAGTGGTATGTGAGGAAACAAATTTAGGGAAATAGAATTAGTGATTTGCCAGGAATCAATCAAAAACACTTACTTCACTGTCTCTGGGGAGATCTCACAAATTTCATTCAAAATTCTTTCAGTGGAGGTGTGCTCTACTCCTCTAATACAGCAAGCCCCTCCCTTAGAACAGTATAACCTCTGACTCACTGTGGGAAACGCCATGGAAGAGCAACTAGGGCATTAAAGATCTTAAGAAATTAAAAATATTTCAAAATTTAAGATACAGGGAAATTGCAGGTTGACATAATGTAGCTAGAAAAATACACATATTTAATCTTCATTGGCCCAGATTTTGCGGTGGTAATGACAGTGAAACTGTCAGCATTTATCTCATTACCCCTCTGAAACTGACCGTAACTGGTTTAGTGGATGCGCAGATAAAGGCAGAAATCCTGAAGTTGAGGTCAGCCATTCCCCGCCCCGCCGAAGGCTTCGCTGTGAAAATCCCAATAGCCGGCAATCAGTGAAATCACTTGAACTGATGAAAACTTCCCATTTTCTGCTCTAATAGCGCTGTTAAAAACCCCATAAAAAGTTAAGCCTTGTTCAATGAGGTGTAACTGGGTTTTTAACAGCGTTATGGGTAATAACTAATGCTGAACAACCGTTCTGGCCCTGAAAAACTAATTTTATATTTGTGGAATGTCAAATCTCTCCATTCTAATAAAAATTACTAGATTTTTGAAATAATAAAAAAAATTAATGTTTGTTTATTCAGCTTCTACCTTAACCCCATGTGTATGTCCCAATCTTTATTTTGCTCTCTGTAAAATTTTTAAAACATGAATAATAATCAGTGCTTTTTATTTGCTGGTTTGCTGTTTGTGAGAATTCTTCAAAGCAATTGGCTGCTTAGACAGTCTGATGACACCACTGTTTCTGTACCCTGGATATCCCCTTTAGACAGCGCTACAATCAAATTAACGTCAAGAAAGCTGAAGTTTTCAGGATCTCTTTGGGCAGCTTTCTTCGAGGTCAGTGTTGATTATCATTGCTTCGCCACTGACCGCAAATCCCAGGCCTTTGTCTCCTTGTATCTACATTCATAAGCTTCTGAAAATAAAAGTTATTCACAGTCTTAAGCATCACTGCCAATAAAGAACTTAGATGTGACAGGTCAAAGACATACCCTATAAATCATACTTCCATATCCACATATCAAACTGCAGATAATTATTTGAAAGACAGTTCCTGTGACAAATATAGGAATATGTATAACATTAGTAAATGATTTTCAACTGCAGTGCAAATTGGGCACCCTTTAGGTGGTAAGTTTAAAAAACAATTCTCTGCCTACTGCCCTGTTTTCCAGCATGCCAAATACTTCCCTGGAAAACTGTAATGGCCACCACAGATGGTGTGTCTGGGTAAAAGTTCCAGTCAGTGTTTGATCACAAGTTAATCAAATTATAGATTTGTTGAGGCTGCCGCGAAACACGAATTAAAGCTGAATCCATGTGTGGAAAAAGAGAGACTTTAATGCAACTGCATGGTCCAAAATGGCTGACAGACTGCTCCCAGAATTCTCTGGAAATACCCTGAGGCCCCGCCCACTCCTGCCTTAAAGGTAAGGGGGGAAAAATTCAGTTGGTTGCGCCTCCCGTTAGCGCCTTAATAGGGCGCTAATGGGGCGCAAAGCATCTAGCGCCCAGGCGCGGCGATGTTTGCGCCGCTCGCGAAATTAACTAGACATTTTGCGGCGGCGCTAAACACTACTGCCACGATCTCCTGCGCCGGCAGATCGTGACATCAGTCGAGTGCGCAATGCCCCGGTATCGCCCCGGAGCAGATATTGAGTTGCGCCCCCTGCCTTACCGCCTGATGCTAGCAATGACAGGTTGAGGGAATCGAATTGCAGTCATGAAGGGACTGGGGGAGCGCTATTTAAAGGCGACCGCTTCCTGCCTTTTATTGTTGGTGCATTCTGAGAGAGAGAGAGAGAGAGAGAGACTTCTGGAGAGATTCAACGCTGTGTGAAGGAGTTTTGGGTACTGAGCAGCACTTTGCAGGTTCATTTTGATTTGCCCTTCCTTGTATTGATTTAGAAGAGACTGTGGGGGCTGCACTCTAAGCTCTTTCCCTGGTACTGTCCATTGTTCTTTCCAGCAGATTTGATGTGCAGGTCTCTCCAGGCAGAGATTCAAGGCTGCAATGAGCAGGATGTGGATTGAAAGCAAGATCAACCATCCCCTTTCAGAACTGGCCAGTGCCATTGTGTGTGTGTTCGATTGCTGACTGACATCACATGAGCTTCGCCAGCGCTTTGAGGTAGCGCCTCGCTCCTCGGCCTTTGCGCCTTAAGAGAGGTGTGAAGCGCGTGAATTAGCGCTCCAATCACCTCCAGGGGCGATAAAAGTCAAGTTTGCAGTCGGTGGCGATAATTAGCGGCAGGTGCTAATCTTTGCGCCCGGCCGATAATTGCGCCCCAAATGGGGCGATACTGAATTTCTCCCCCAAGGTGCCTTAAAGGGAAGGTGCATCGAATTATTGTCCACGGACGGAAGAGTGGATAATGCCCGTTTAGGTGGCGATCCGCCACACAGCTCCCCCCAGAATCCGCTTAGGAGGTGTGGACGAGACGGTGCGGCGGTCTGATGGGCCGGCCGGAGCGTGGAGCAGCCGGGTGAACTGGCTTGAGGACAGGTCGGCCGCGTGGAGGTGGACGAGCTACAGGGACCTGCTCACTGGGCTCCGAGTGTGCTGGCTTGAGTCGGTCAACCGACACTTTTTCGGTCCTGTCGCCCACTTGCAGGGTGAAAAATTTGTCCCCAGCCTGTAGCACCTTGTAGGGCCCGTCGTACGAGGGTTGAAGGGGTCCGCGGTGGGCGTCGTGCCGGACGAAAATGAACCGTGCCTGGTGCAGGCTTAGTGGGACGTGTGAGGTGGATTCGCCGTGTCGAGCAATGGGCACCGGGGCGAACTGCAGCGCCGGTGAGGCAAAGTCGTGGCGTTGCTGGTCCGCTGACCAGGGTGTCGTGGCGGTGGGCAGGAACTCGGCGGGTACACGCAGCAGCTGTCCGTACACGAGCTCTGCTGCCGATGCATGGCGGTCTTCTTTAACCGCGGTGCGCAGGCCGAGGAGGACCCACGGAAGTCGGTCGGTCCAGGCGCCGTCTTGGAGGCTGGCTCGAAGAGATGCCTTCAAGGATCTGTGGAACCGCTCACACAGTCCGTTGGCTTGGGGATGGTATGCTGTGGTGTGGTGAATGGTCACCCCGAGATTGCGTGCGACGGCGGTCCAGAGTTCAGAGGTAAATTGCGGACCTCTGTCCGACGTCATGTCGGAGGGGACGCCGAAACGTGCGACCCAGGTGCTGACGAAGGCTCTGGCGATGTCGACGGTGGTGGTAGAGGTCAGTGGAATTGCCTCAGGCCAGCGTGTGGTGCGGTCAACGATGGTCAGCAAGTGTGTGTGGCCTTGCGACGGTGGCAGGGGCCCGACGATGTCCACGTGGATGTGGTCGAATCTCAACGAGGGGACGGTAAACTCCTCGAGGGGTGCTTTCGTGTGTTGCTGTACCTTGGCCCATTGGCAGGCTAGGCAGGAGTTGGCCCAAGTACGCACATCTTTGCGAAGGCCGCGCCAGACGAAGCGGTTGGCTACCAATTTGATGGATGCGCGGGCGCCGGGGTGGGAGAGGTTGTGGAGAATGTCGAATACCCGGCGGCGCCAGGATGCTGGGACGACGGGCCGAGGTTGACATAGGGATATGTCGCACTTGACCGTGACTGCGGTCGGGCCACAGGCGACGTCGGCCAGGCGTAGCCCTGGTAGGTTAGTGGGTGCGGAGAGCAGATCAGGGTCGGTGATCTGGTCTGCTGCGAGTTGAGCGTAGTCGACTGCTAGGTGTGCAGACTTGCCTTCCTCTGGTGGGTTCTGCAGCGTTGTCCAAACCTTCGAACTGTGGCGCTACTGAGTGATGTGACGAGATAGTCGTACTTCGTCCCATCTGTGGTGATGCGTTGCAGCCGGAAGCGCGATTCAGCTTGGAGAAACCAGGCTTCGGGCTGGTTTTCCCAAAACTCCGGCAGTTTCACAGAAACTGCGTTCGTGTCCGCCATTGCAGTGCTCGGAATACGATCTGAGCGTCGGGGTCACCAATGTTGAGGCTGCCGCGAAACACGAATTAAAGCTGAATGCAACTGCATGGTCCAAAATGGCTGACAGACTGCTCCCAGAATTCTCTGGAAAAATCCTGAGGCCCCGCCCACTCCTGCCTTAAAGGGAAGGTGCCTTAAAGGGAAGGTGCATCGAATTATTGTCCACGGACGGAAAAGTGGATAATGCCCGTTTAGGTGGCGATCCGCCACAGATTCTCATATGTTCAGTGTTTCATTTTTCACCTTCAAAGGCTTCATCGACCATCAAACTTTTCACCCATTTTGTGAGCTGGAACTAATGCTAAATCTGCAGCCAAATGTTTTAAAACCATCATCAATTATGTTTTCTATCCTTGTCAACTTCAATCTGTAGCTTCATGGCAATACCACAAGCATGCTCCAATCAGTCCAGCCCCAACATTCCAGATGTTCTTATTCAATGTATTCCCTGGTAAGAAATTAACCCTAGTTAGAGGTTCATTGTTAAACCTGAATTACACTAATCCATACTTGACTATGAACAAAGATGAACATTCATACTGAGGATAGATTTTCCTGACCCTTGCTACCAGGGAATCCCCACTTCCTCAGGTGCAAATGTTGGAAATTAGCAATAGAGATAATTTTACTGGGTTTCTGCCCCATTTACATTGCTCTGGGATTTCCAGGGTTTTCTGAAGAGTCAGAGCTGGTCCAGCACCTGCAGTGGATGCTGGCCCACCACAGCTATGTTATGGAGGTGGGAGAGGGTGTTCCTGGCCTCCCGCCTAATTTTTCTGGGACACTCCAGGCTGGGTGCCCCAGTACAGAGGTGCCCAGTGAAACATGGTGCAATGGGCTCCCTCTGCCCCACCAACTCTTCTGTAGTCTAGCTGTGAACATGAGGATAAGTGTTGAGAAAAAGCCCAAATTGTAACAATCCCATCAGTGCATCTGAGGAGAAGGCAGATAAAGGCAACAAGAAAGTACTGGAGGAGTGAGAGGAAACAGGTTTTACTGGGGCTGCAGTGCAATCAGGAAACAAGAAAGTTAGGAGGATAACATCTCAACCACAGGATCCTCTCTACAGGACAAGATTAGGCATTTATGTACCTACAAAACATGAAGGGACACAACTTCACACCTTCATGCAGCAGGAAAGAAGAAGTGACCTGCAATATATGTGGGTAGAACAAATGAAGGACAGAGACACGATTAGTTGTTAGTTCATGTGCTTGTTTTATTAGGCCAGAGCGAACTGAGCATGCTCACATTAAACCATGTGACAAACCATGTGATAATACATTACACTGCTTTCCCCCTTTAAAAAAAAATGTATGTATTCCCCTCTCAAATACAACAGAATGGTCCCACCTTTCCCAGCATTACATGTGCCACATAACAAAAACTCCTGGCTTTTTTTCTTTTAAATGAACTACAAAGCCTACAAATGAACTACAAATCCAGTTTAATAACAGGTTTGCGGAACCTTCCCGATCTTCTTACAGAAGGGTTTGGTGTTGACCAATTTGCGGGCTGTTTTGTTTTGGTTCCGAACTCAAAGATGATCCCGTTTGAACCTATACTTCAGTTACTGAAGTCTGAACTGAGTCAAACTCATGTATGAGTTCATGTTTAAGTGGTTCAAGATCATGTCTTGGTTCATCTCGAGCAGAGATCATTTGTCCTACATGAACACTTCGGATGTTGTCACCAATTTCAACCAAATATCTCTTGGTTCCACCAACCTCTACTATGGTTCCTACATCCCACTTGTGTGAACTCGACTTTCCAGGGGGACTGAGAACATGAACACACTCGTTTTGTTTGAAACTGCATTCTTTCTAATTGCTATCATAATAACGTTTCTGACTCAACTGTTTCTGTTCAACTCTTGAGGCCAAATTTGGTTGAACAAGACTCAGCAAGAAATTTGACAAATGTTGCTTCATGCTGAGTCCCGAACAACCCTGCAACACATGCTTTTTGAGAGCTTCTTTTACTATTCTGACTGACCTTTTGGCTGCTCCTGAAGCTGGATAATACTGTTCCGTTTCAATAATTCTTGGAATAGAACAGAACGGAACTGAGTGCCATTGTCAGAAACAAGCTCTTCAGGTAAGCCATGACATGCAAAGATAGACCTCAACTCATCTATGGTACATTCAGTTGTATTATTTGAACCCATGTGTTTCAGTTCAATCCACTTTGAGTGACTATCTATAAGTACCAGGAAATAATCATTTGCTTTCTCACAGAAGTCTACATGTACTCTCTGAGAAGGTCTACTTGGCCATGACCAGGGTTGTAGTGGGGTTTTCGGTGGTTTGTTTCTGCAATTTTGGCAAACGCTGCATTTGCTGACAAGTGATTCAAGATCACTGTCCAATCCAGGCCAGTAAACAAAGCTTCTTGCAATTGATTTCATACTGATGATACTTGGATGTTCAGTATGAAGTTCGGCCAGAATTCTATCTCTCAACGAAGTAGGTACCACCACTGTGTTTCCCCACTTGATACAAGCTTGCTCACAAGACAATTCAGTATGACGGTTATGGAATGGTTTCAATTCTGTGTCCATACACTGATCAGTCCATCCATTCAAGGTGTTTTCGTACACTCTTTTCAGTACTGAGTCCTTTTGCGTCTCATCTGCAATCCCAGTTGCAGCCATGGGAAAGTCTTTGTCAACTGCACCTAGCGTGAAAATAGCATCTTCACTCCCAACACGAGTCCTCATGTGGCAACCTGGATTGCATTTTGCTTTGAAGTGCGATATTCAATCGTGCAGTCATATTGTGACAACAATACTGCCCAACGTTGCATTCTTGATGTGGCCATTGCAGGGATGGCAGATTTGGGCCCCAATACTGCTAGGAACGGTTTGTGATCGGTTATCAAGGTAAACTTTCTGCCAATCAGGAACTGTTGGAATTTCTTGATTTCAAACACTATGGCGAGTGCTTTGAGCATAGTTTCTTTCGCTCTTTGTGAGGGTTCACGATGCAAACGTGATTGGTTTCTCTTGGCCGTCATTCATTATGTGACTTATGACCGCTCCCACACCATAACTAGAAGCACCACACGCTAACTTAAGCTCACGTTCTGTGTCGTAGTGCACAAGTAGAGCATCGCTAGAGAGACTTCTTTTACAAGCATTGCAAGATTCCTGTTGCACTTCCGTCCACTTCCACTGGACATCCTTCTTGAGGAGCTCGTGCAATGGAGCTAACATGGTCGCTAACTCAGGTAAGAAATGTGCGTAGTACTGGACCATTCCAAGGAAAGATCTTAACTCAGACACGTTCTGTGGCTTTAGAGCATTGATAATAGCATCAACCTTTTCCTTCACTGGTTGCAAGCCATTTGCATCAACTTTCAGACCAAGGTACACAACCTCAGGCTGCACAAAAGCACATTTGCTCCTCTTCAATTGGACATTGTGGGCATTCAACCTTTGAAGCACTAAATCTAACACTTCTAGATTTTCTTCACTTGTTGCGATCAGCACATCGTTTTGATTGCATAAGCAGTTTGGAATTCCTTGCAAAATCTTATCCATCGTAGCCTGGAAGATTTTGGGGGAGGTCTTTACACCATACGGCAGCTTGGTGTATGAGTACAGCCCTTTGTTTGTGTTGATGGTGAGATACTGTTGTCTTTGTCAACATTCAGCTGAGCGTAAGTGTGAGACAAGTCAAGCTTGGAGAAAACCTTTGACCCAGAGAGTGCTGCATACAAATCTTGCGATGTCGGTAATGGGTACTGCTCATCATCAACTGCTTGGTTGATAGTAACTTTGTAGTCACCGCACAAGCGTACAGATTTGTCTGCTTTGGGCACTACCACAATCGGGGTAGCCCATTCACTTTTGTCAGTTTTTACTAGCACTCCATTTTCTCTGAGCTTCGCTAGCTCTTCCTCCACCTGACTTTTCAATGCATAGGGGACCGGCCTTGCCTTACAATAGACAGGCTTCGCGTTGGACTTGATGCGGATATGTGCGTCATGCCCAGTGATGCCCTCATAACTGTCTGCGAACATGCTTTCGTACTTGTTCAGCATTGTGTTGAGTCACTTCTTTGAAGCATCTACACTGAAGATGTTCTTCCAGCCTAGTTTTAACTTTCTCAAGCAGTCTTTGCCCATGAGGGTTGGCCTGTTGTTGTAGCTCGCTCCAATAATAGGCAGCTTTACTGACTGGCCATTGTGCTGAACTGTACATTCCATTTGTCCACATGTCTCTAGGATTTCTCTGGAGTAGGTGTTTAACTCTACAGTACTCTTTGTAAGTATAATTTTATTAAACTTACTCTCCTATGTGTCCTTACTCATGACAGAGCAGTCCACCGCCGTGTCATACACATATCAATACACTGCTCGTTGATCAAAAGTTTTGTATGGAAGTCTTTCTCACGACTACTAGCGTTGCCGCTAGTGGCATAGAAACTGTAGATGCCTAGTTCTTCAACATCAGGTGTGCTCACTTCAATATTGTGTATTCCTCCCTTTTGTTGTTGCTGCTTTGCAATGCCACTAGAATGGTTCTTACTTCCTGCTTTAGATCTAGCTCTGCAAGCTGTTGAAATATGGCCTTGCTTCTGGCAGTGAAAACACTTCGCATATCTATATTGGCAGGACTGTGGTGAGTGATTTCCATTGCAGCGATAACAATTCACTGAACTGCTCTCACCGACATGCTTTTGACTCGGACTCACAGCTTTAGGTTCGGCGGTGGCTTTGTGACTGTAGACCTCAGCTGCACTAGTCACTTGAGTTGGACGGAGCTCCCTAGCATTCTTAGACGTCATCTCCATAGATAGGGCAATTTTGCGTGCTATGTCAAGCATTAGCTTCGGAGTGTTCAGTTCCTCAGGGCAGTGTCCTAGGCCCAACCATCTTCAGCTGCTTCATCAATGACCTTCCCTCCAACATAAGGTCAGAAATGGGGATGTTCGCTGATGACTGCAGTGTTCAGTGCCATTCACAACTCCTCAGATAATGGAGCAGTCCATGCCCGCATGCAACAAGACCTGGACGACGTTCAGGCTTGGGCTGATAAGTGGCAGGTAACATTTGCGCCACAGAAGTGCCAGGCAATGACTGTCTCCAACAAGCGAGAGTCTAAACACCGCCTCTTGACATTCAATGGCATTACCATCACCGAATCCCCCACCATCAACATCCTGGGGGTCACCATTGACCAGAAACTTAACTGGACCAGCTACATAAATACTGTGGCAACAAGAGCAGGTCAGAGGCTGGGTATTCTGCGGCGAGTGTCTCACCTCCTGACTCCCCAAAGCCTTTCCACCATCTACAAGGCACAAGTAAGGAGTATGATGGAATACTCTCCACTTGCCTGGATGAGTGCAGCTCCAGCAACACTCAAGAAGCTCAACACCATACAGGACAAATCAGCCCGCTTGATTGGCACCCCCTCTACCACCTTAAACATCCACTCCCTCCACCACTGACGTACCGTGGCTGCAGTGTGTACCATCTACAAGATGCACTGCAGCAACTCGCCAAGGCTTCTTCGGCAGCACCTCCCAAACCCGCGACCTCATCCACCTAGAAGGACAAGCACAGCAGATGCATGGGAACACCACCACCTCCAAGTTCCCCTCCAAGTCACACATCATCCTGACTTAGAAGTATATTGCCGATCCTTCATCGTCGCTGGGTCAAAATCCTGGAACTCCCTACCTAACAGCACTGTGGGAGTACCTTCACCACACGGACTGCAGCGGTTCAAGAAGGCGGCTCACCACCACCTTCTCAAGGGCAATTAGGGATGGGCAATAAATGCTAGCCTTGCCAGCGACGCCACATCCCATAAAAACGAATTTTAAAAAAACTTGGACTGTGTACGCTCATCCACCAGTCCACACACAGATTTATCTCACAACGCAGGATCCAAAAATGTACCGAAGTTACAATGCAAAGTCAGGTTCTTAAGAGCTACAATGTATTCACTGATGGTTTCACTTTGTTTTTGGTTTCTGGTACCAAACTTATAGCTCTCTGCTATTTCGAACAGCTTTGGGTCGAAATGGTCCTCGAGTTTCTTGACAATGTCTTCAAACGACGCATCCTTCACTTTCCCTGGCGCGAGTATGTTTGTCAATGTTCTGTAGACATCTGGCCCGATCTCCGTTAGAAAAATTACTTTCTCCCGTTCACGAATTACTTTATTTTAAGCTTGAACATTCTCATCTGCACCTGCGGTCTCAATAATGTTATTGGCCTTAAAAAACATCTCCATCCACTCAATGGTTCGCGAGCTCAGTCATACATGCCGAGGCTTCCAATGAATCCCGCAGGCATGGCAATAATTGTCCTGATCCCGTTGAACAGTGGCTCAACACGTTACCTTTGTACATGTGAGAATCAACGCCGCTGTTGCTGTGTATACATACACGCGAAGGCGAAGCACAGACAATTTTGCATGAGCATTAACGGTAAAACATCGCAAAAATTCAGTTTGTGTGTCGCAAATTCACCTTCAACTTGTCCACTCGAAGGTTGAACACTGTGTCCTTCCATGATCCCTAAAAATGGCTTTGGAATCCCATCCTCATCGCCAATCTTTGTCTTACAATATAACAACAGAGAACGCTGGAAAAACTCAGCAGGCCAGGCAGCATCCGTGGAGAGAGAAACAGAGTTAATGTTTCAGGTCGAAGAGCTTTTGTCAGAACTGGAAAAAAGCAGGAAATGAAACAGATTTAAAGCAAGTATAATGCTGGGAAAAGGGGGAGGGGATGAAAGAACAAAAGGCAAGGTCAGTGGTGGGATAGAAAGCAGGAGAGATTAAGAGACATAAAGAGATAATCAAGGCAAGAGGAGGTGTTAATTTGACAGGTTGAGGCTAGATGAAGTGTGAACTGGGCTGGCAGAATGAAGGACAGCTGCCAGCTTCTGGGAGGGAAAAAAAGGCCAAACAAAAGGGTGGATGACTCCTGTGAAGTGCCTTGGGATGTTTTACTACGTTAAAGGTGCTATATAAATACAAGTTGTTCTTGTTATTTGAACAAATGAAGGACAGAGACAGGATGAGTTGCTAAATCCATGTGCTTGCTTTATTAGGCCAGAGTGAACTGAGCATGCTCATACTAAGCCATGTGATAAACCATGTGACAAACCATGTGATAATACATTACATGACCCAAAGACTGAAATGTGTTTGATGCTCTAGCTGTATTGTGACATTGCAGCACAGGCTGAATTTGATTGTGCACAGTTAGTTGACTAGGTTGACTTTTAGTTATTTCTTTGTCTCACTCCCACTCTGACCTCTCTGTCCTTGGTCTCTTACACTGTTCTACTGAAGCTCAACAGAAGCTCGAGAAATAGCATCTCATCTTTCGATTAGGCACTTTACAGCCTTCCAGACTAAACATCGAGTTCAACAATTTCAGATTATTAACACTGCTCCCATTTTTTTGGGCAGCAGGTGCTGGTAATGATTTTGCTTTTACCATTTACACCTCCTCTAGACCCATCTTTTGTTTCTTTACTTGTCCCATTACCATCCCCTTTTGTCTTGCACTATTACCTGTTTTGTCATTTAAATCTCTCCTGCATTCCATCCTATCACAGACCTTCCCTTTTGTTCTTTCCTCCCCTCCCCCTGCCCCTGCACTTGCTTAAAACCTGTTACATCTCTAGCCTTTGCCAGTTCTGACAAAAGGTCATCAACCTGAAACGTTAACTCTGTTTCTCTCTCCACAGATGCTGCCTGACCTGCTGAGTATTTCCAGCATGTTCTGTTTTTATTTCAGATTTCCAGCATCCGCAGTATTTGGCTTTTGCTTTAGTCAATCTGTTAGCTGCATTCATCCACAACCAGCCACATGGCTGCAGCTTGGAGATGTTGTTCATCTTTGAGTTCTCTGACAGCCAGTCTAATGTAATTGCTGGCACAGCTCAAGCGTCACTGTGACTCAGACGATGACATTGTAGCAAAGTGCCTTCTCCTAAAGGTGTGCATCAAGTCGTGTTTAGAGCCAGTAGTAATCAGTAGGAAAGTTAACGTCTGCTGTATATGTGTAAAATTAAAGGGTCACAGTCCTTGACATACTTTTCTTGTTTGTTTATTGAACACTCGATGTGATGAACTCGATCACAGTAAAAGCTTAATCATGTTGCTTGCATGGCAAAAATGACTGAGAAATAAAGAAAGACTTGCATTTCTATAGCGCTTTTCACAACCTCCAGACGTTCCAAAGTGCTTTACAGCCAATAAAGTACTTTTGAACTGTAGTCACTGTTGTAATGTAGGACATTCCTGCTTTCCCTCCACCAACAGGGGAAGATATCCCTTCATACCTATAGTGCCCCTACATAACTAATTTTATCAGTGCAAGTGCCTTCATTAAAGGAACAGCTCTGTGTAAAATTCCAATATCATACATAACATCAAATAAATTACTATCAGGCATGGAGCAGCAACCAAAGGGTATATTTTCCAGTCCTGAAAGGTGACCTTGCACTATAGTCAGATGTCAGCATATTTGCATGAAATCATGGCGCTCCTGACATACAGCAACTGGGTTTTTCTGTTTTTCTGGCTTGAAATGGCCTCCTAAGCTGCCAATATAGTGGGCAGGAAGCATATGCTCATTACGAGCTGGTTGTGCGGAACCCACCATACTGTTGTAGGCAATAAACTTGGCGTGTTGGACCCACGCCTGAAACAGGCATGAGGCACTTTGCATATTCAAATAATGGGCCTAACGCCTGTTTGAAGCTCCCTCTGCAATATTGGGTTGCCCTGAATGCAGCCAGTGCCGGGCTGGCTCCTTTCAGGTTTACATGTGGTCTAACAGGCAGTCCTTAAAGGGATTGTGGCAGGCTGCAACCAACAAGGTAAGTGTTTAAAATATACTTACCTGAATGCTCCTCCTGACCCCACATTAAAAGCTTTCGCTGTTGGCGTCACAGCGACCCGATCTTTGAATCCTCTTTGATGGCGAGCTGCCTGGGGGAGATTGTTATGTGTCTGCAGCTTGCAGGCTCAATATCACGAGTGCCTCAGGCTTATTCATTCTGCTGGGGATTATTCCCTGTGCCCCCTGCGTGCCCATTTTTAGGCATGTTCAAATTTCTAGGCCAGCAAGTGTTGAGAGCACCTTGTGTCGAGAGAGGGTAATTTGGTTCCAGCCAGTTACAGGGCTGTTCTTTGCCCTTAAAGTTTCCCTGTTCCTAAAGGTGGGGAGAAAAATACTGCAGTAAGTACATGTGGCAGTATGCTATCTTTTAATGTGCCATCCCCTATGGACAAGCCCTGCGAATACACAGGATCTGCTCAGACGAGGAGGAACGCGATGGACACCTACGGACACTGAAAGACGCCCTCGTAAGAACGGGATATGGCGCGCGACTCGTCAATCGACAGTTCCGACGGGCCACAGCGAAAAACCGCATAGACCTCCTCAGAAGACGAACACGGGACACAACCAACAGAGTACCCTACGTCGTCCAGTACTTCCCCGGAGCGGAAAAACTACGCCATGTTCTTCGCAGCCTTCAACATGTCATCGATGACGACGAACACCTTGCTAAGGCCATCCCCACGCCTCCACTACTCGCCTTCAAGCAGCCGCCTAACCTCAAAAGTACCATCGTTCGCAGCAGATTACCCATCTTTCAGGCGAACAGCAACCAAGACACCACACAACCCTGCCACAGCAACCTCTGTAAGACATGCCAAATCATGGACACAGATACCATCATCACACGTGAGGACACTACCCACCAGGTACACGGTACATACTCATGTGACTTGGCCAACGTTGTCTACCTGATACGTTGCAGTAAAGGATGCTCCAGAGCATGGTACATCGGCGAGACCATGCAGACACTGAGACAACGTATGAACGGACACCGCGCAACAATCGCCAGGCAGGAGGGTTGCCTCCCAGTCGGGGAACACTTCAGCAGCCAGGGGCATTCAGCCTCGGATATGCGGGTAAGCGTTCTCCAAGGCGGCCTTCGAAATACACGACAGCGCAAAATCATAGAGCAGAAACTGATAGCCAAGTTCCGCACTCATGAGGAGGGCCTCAATCGCGATATCGGGTTCATGTCACGATACAGAACGTGACTTGACATCATGGCCGGTCTTCCCAGGTGTTTTTTTTTTTAAAAAAGGCTAACACAAGAACCTACACAGATTGACAGGATATGCAGCCAGCAGGTGGTTTGACACGTTGGACCCCCTGGGACACATCTCATTGTCTTGGCTATGCTCTTTGATGTGGGAAAGATTTGAATATATTTTGTCTGTGTTTAAATTGTGAATTCTGGGAGATTCTCTCACTGCTAAACTTACCTGACGAAGGAGCGAACTGCTCCGAAAGCTTGTAAAATTAAATAAATCTGTTGGACTATAACCTGGTGTTGTGCGACTTCTCATCTTTTAATGAAGCAGCTTTGGAGGAGACAGTGGAGGAGGTCTTGCGAAGAAAGGTGGCCCTTTTGGAACTCATGGTCATCCTTCAGCGAAGAGCAGTGCCCAAGCAGCCTGTCTACTGGACAAGTGATAAGGATGCCTCCCCTGGTAAACAGAGCATCAGTCACTTGTTTTAAGCAGGAATGAATTATTAACGGGCTTATACCCAATGTCCCCTGCAGCTAGGGTTACCAACTCTGGTTGGATGTATTCCTGGTCATTTCATCACATGACCTCCTGCCTCTAATTGCCCCGCCCATTCAAACAGCCTTTTCCCCATCTCCAATATTTTTATAGCACATAAACAAAAGTGTTCAAAAGTAAATGAAAAATAAACACACCATTTTTTTAATGTCCCTAAATGTTTCTCCTGCGTTACTTGCAGCAGTGTCCAGGAGATTGATCTTTAATTCCTGGAGACTCCAGGTCAACCCTGGAGGGTTGGTAACCCTCCCTGCAGCAGTCTGGAAGGATGCTGTAGCATAGAAGCTTACTCCATGATGACTGATAGCAACAAGAACAGCTGTTCCAGTCCTTAATGTTGCTTGTAAATCAGGCTGTAGCAGATAGTACTAAGTCTGTAATGTGTTGAAGGCAGGTCTCACCTGACATGCCTATGTAGAAGTGGCATGGTCTGTATATATGTGTTCTGGGGGTAGTGATGGATGCACACAGTGACATTAAGAACATAAGAACATAAGAAACAGGAGCAGGAGTAGACCATACAGCCCGTCAAGCCTGCTCCGCCATGCAATAAGGTCATGGTCACCTTCTACATCGACTTCACTTTCCCGTCCTATCCCCTTATCCCTTGATTCTCTTAGTGCCCAAAAATCTATCGATCTCAGATCTCTGTCTTGAATATACTCAACTGAGCATCCACAGCCCACTGGGGTAGAGAATTCCAACGATTCACAATCCTCTGAGTGAAGAAATTTCTCCTCATTCCAGTCCTAAATGGCCGACCTCTTATCCTGAGACTATGGGCGAGAAATTGATGTCCTTACCACCACCGTGGAAAAATGACGGCCGCCGCTCTTGCACCAGCTGGAGGCGGTCTCAGCGGTGGCCACCATATTGATCGCCCCCTTTGCATTGCCGGTAACGGGCAGCGCCCTGCAAAAAAAAATTGGCGGCGTGATGAGCATCAGTGCAACACTGACTTAACATCACCTACACGAACTTCGACCCTAGCGCTCAAGTCAGGACTGGGTCCTAAGCATGCCAGGTTAACCTGCCGTGCAAGCAGGCTGACAGACGCTGACAGGGGCGATATCTGCAGCTGTTAAAGAGACACACACATCAATCAGGTAAGTTTGAATGGAAGGGTTTGGAGTGTTTTTTTCTTATTTTATTGAAGTGGTGGCTTGCTGCAATAGATGTGAATTTTTAAATGTGTTTTGGGAGTGCTGCTGGACGCTTGCAAGGGCTCGGATGGTAAGTGAACGCCTTTGAGAAGACAGAACATGCTGCGAATACTCAGCAGGTCACGCAACATCCGTGGAGTTTACATCTCAGGTCAACATGCTGCCTGACCAACTGAGTATTTGCAGCATTTTATGCTGTCATTTCACATTTACAGCATCCGCTTGCAGAGGGAAGAGGAAGACGCAGAAGAGGAGGAAGCCGAAGAGGAGTAATCAGACGGAAGGATGCATCCCAGACAGCCCTTCGCGGCCGGCATATCCGGGTTGGAATCATCCGCCTGCGGTCCCACTGGCTGGGCAGGATGCATTTCTTGGGTGTATGAAATGAGGAAGGCACAAGGGTGGAGTTGTGCTGATGAGAGGGCGGGAAGCCTAGAGGTGCATGCCAGAAGGAGGATAACATACAAGGATACCCGCATCTTGCATCCTTTCAGCCCCGCCGCTGGCCAAGGGCTCAGCCATGCCCCTGCCAGGAATGGCCTGCACGTCTTCTCCAAGGGGGTGAGGTGAGGCTAGGAATGGGAGATGTGCCTCGTCATTGGTGCAGATTGTTGGTAGGTGAGTGATTGGGGCTTCTGCATTGAACAGTGTGTGAGGCTAAAGGTGCAGTTGGTAGGTGACGGCTTTTGAAGATGCATTCACTGACCTTGACCAGTGGTCTGAGGTCATGAAGCTCCTTTGGGCACTGGAGCCAGGTGGTGGGGGCGACATTGTTGGCAGTGACGGCCTTGGTAATGTACTCCCACATTGTTCTTTGTGGAGGGCCAGTCTTGCAGTGTTGACCTTCTGCACAAAGCGGGAGTGCTGCGTGCGAGATCCTGGGTGTCCCTTCCCTGGCTTGCTGAGCCATTTGTGTTAGTGCTGAGGCAATTTTCCCACTTGTTGAGTTTAGGAAGGTAATTCAGCTTTAAGTGCTGAATATTGACATTTGGAACTTCTTTTAAATATTGGCCCAAAAATTCGTGAGGAAGCCTTCGTGCGAGGGTAAGGCTTCCCCGCGATCTCTCACTGCGCGTTGGCTTTTTCAGTTCCAGCTCGCACGAACTTGATGTTCTGGACAGCTGCTGTGCTGGGCTTGCGTATCCCACAGGCGTAGTTAATTTGTGCGAGCTGTGGGATCACGTGACTCAGTTAGAGCCAATGGCAGCACACCATCTTCCATTCATAACTTTCACATAAGTGCTGTGAAAGCTATGAATCTATACCCCCCCAAAAGAACAGCTAAACCTCAATTAAATTTAAAAAAAAACCATCACATTAATAAAATAAGTATAGTTAAATAAATTAACCATTTTAAATAAAAAATTAAATTTTTGAAATTTTTTTAAATCTTTTAAAAAGTTATAAAAATAAACTTACCTGTCTTTAAAGTCTCTATTAAAGATATACCTGTTAAAAAAAATTCAAAATAATACTTAATTCACTACTTACCTTGTTAAAAGTGGGTCTTACTCCTCCTTTTTTTATGTGTAAAATCTTCCGTACTTACCTGCGCGTTGAAACCACTAAGTGCACTGCATGCGCGCAGCCTGTAGCGCGCACGCGGTTCAGCTAGGAACCGCCCCCTTTTCCATTCACCAAGTGCCGGTTTTCAGCGCATGCACAGTGCATGCAGAAAACCGGCAATTGGAGACAGAATACGCGAGAGTACGCAGTGCGTACTCTCGCGTAGCGGCACTAATTTTTGGGCCATTGATTATTTGTTAAAAGACAGAAAGGGCTGAAAAATGTATTGAATCAGTGAATGTATTTTCCCTTGCTTCAATGTGCATGGCCCTTTAAATTTCAGAGATCCTCACTGCCCACAATGCATTGCAAGCTTCACAGCCTCGCACACAGACGCTCGGGGAAGCAGCAACGCCGCACCAGCACAACAAATTGGTCCCGGATCCTTCGTGCAATGCCACCAGGACGGCGTTGCACCTAAGGTTAGCGCTGCGCCACTTACCACCATGCCCCCCCACACCAATTTACCTCGTTTAGCGCGGTGGCCATTTCGGGCGGCTGTTAGCGGCAGTTGGTGAGGACATCGACTGATTTCCGGGCGAGAATGAATTTTTCCCCCTATAACTCCTAATTATAGACTCTCCAGTCAGGGGAAACAGCCTCTCAGCATCTACCCTGTCAAGCTCGCTAAGAATTTTATACAAGTTTCAGTGAGGTGTCTCATCTGCAGATGATGCCCTATTATGAAGTACTCCTGCTCTTCCCGATCATGAAGCAGTATGGGAGTTGACACAGCCAGCCCCATCCTTCCAACCTTCTTGGGTGCTTCTTGGATTATTGCAGCTTTTGCCACTTTAAATGTTAGTGCAGCACAACAACAGTAACAATTGTGCAAAAAGGCAGCACGAGGATACAAAAAAAAACACTTTGCAAAATGATCAATGCAAAATCTGCAAAATGCACCCTAATGCAAGGTTCATTATAGCCTTCAAATTTATTTAAGAGAGTGGTTTCCTCCATAATACAGTGGGAAATTAGGATCAGCAGCTGATAGTCTTTGAGCCTGTATAAAATGGATGGTGCCATGGAGGCCTGTTCCTTGTAGTTTTGTCCTTGTTGCTAAAAGTGCGTTGCTGTTATTGTTTTATCTCTTAGCAACTGATTGTTTCTGCACTGATTCGGTCTTGTTGCACAAAGGAAGATTTTGAAACTTGTCAGGACATTTGTGCAAGAACTTAAAGCTGTATTGCATTTTTGAGTGTTTTTATAGCTGTAGTTGTTCGAGAGCTCATTACCATCCAACTATGGGTAGTCCTATGGTTATACCTTTCTATTTGCAGATTCTGAAGGAGGAAGAGGAGCATAAGAGACATGCGAGATGGGTGAGATTGCAGCTTTGATGTTCTATTTGAACGCGCACTTACACTGACAATCATCTATACAGAGTCAGGTCTCTTATCTACGCCTATCTGAAGAAACCTGCCAGTGCTGACTTAAAGATTCCTGAAGTAAGCCGCCACTAAACTCTGCACACTCCTGCAGGCAGTCTTGGAGAGCAGTTCGAGCACAGCGCTGGCTCTGTCTGTAGCTGTCAATGTTTTATGTTTCAGGCTTCTTGCAGGCAAGTGCGGAAAGTCTCTGCCATGTCTTGTAATCAATTGAATCCAGTAGGTAACTGGTACATTGTTTGGCAGGACCAGGGATTTCAACACATTTCCAGCAGCAAGAAAGAGCCTTCCACTTCCACGGTGTAGCAGTGTCACATTTCAGGATTTCGGATCATTTTTCCACAGATAGGATCGCAATACAATTTATATTTTAAAAATTACCTTTAAGTTAATTCCAGTTTTCAAGGCATTAAATAATTTACCACAGCAGCCAGAGGGTGGGGAGGGGTAATATGTATTAAAACTAAACGGACCAGTTTGTGGAATGTTGCTACTCCCACTTCCAACTGAGACAAGAGTCATTGGCCCTGAACTTACTTGTGAGTTCTGGTGGATCTTGGAAACAGGCAGGGACCTAGATATGCTGGATCCCTCTGGGAGTTCCTGGTCGGTCTTGAAGTGGTGGAAGCTCTGCCTGGTCCTTACAAGGCCAGTGAAGCCGAAGAGATGGAGCCGTGGGCAGGAACTCCTCACTCTGGGAGTTCCTGCTTTCCTGTCTAAGAGGGACTCGGCGGAAGACTTGGGGCCAGTACACCAAGAGACATGAGGCGTAACAGCCTCCAGAACGATGCAAGTGGGTCTCACCAGGGAGGGAGGAGGGGTAAGTCCATGCCATGGAAATGGCCTCGATCCCAGAAGATCAAGTAAAATTTTCTTTAAAACTTCTGGATCAGCCCCCTTGCACAGGCAGAATAACACAAGAACAGAATCAAGCATGTGAATGTGCATTTCTTTGGCAGCTCCCATGACTCATTCATCCTGCAGTAATCAGAGGTGCCATTCTTATTTGAAGAGCCAAGAAGATTGCAGGGTGATGTTTGGAGGACCAAAAATGTGCCCTGGAGCCATGGCTCATGATGCATTATGTGAGGACAGGAGCTCAGGAGAGGTACAATGTGGCCCACGCATCCACCTTGGTGGAACACACATTCAGCATTCTAATCAGCACTCCCATTGTTTGGGGAAGTTCTACAATATAGTTCAATCAAGGCTTGTAAGATATTGTTGCCTGCGACATCTTCCACAAACTTGCTCTACAAAGGGACCTAACAATGGAGCATCCATGAAGTGAAAGGCAGCAAAAAACTGAAGAAAAAGACAAGGTTAAGCACAAGAGACGCTTGACAAGACAACCTATTAATATGTTTCCACATGTTAGAACCTGCGATCTCCACCACCTAGAAGGACAAGTGCAGCAAGTGCATGAGAACACCATCACCTGTAAGTTCTCCTCCAAGTCACACACCAACCTGACTTGGACATGTATCGCCGTTCCTTCATCACCGTTGGGTCAAAATCCTGGAAGTCCCTGTCGAACATTACTGTGGGAGTATGTTCACCATGTGGACTGCAGCCGTTTATGAAGGTGGCCCACCACCACCTTCTCAAGGGCAACTAAGGATGGGCAATAAATGCTGGCCTTGCTAGTGACGTCCACATGCTGAGAATGAATAAAAAAAGAGAATTGCCAGCTGAAAAAAATGTTCAGACGGGTGCAGTCATCTGACAGAATGCAATTGGCCAAACTTTTCATTTATAGCCTTTTACCAACAATGCATAACAGTTCTCTCCATATGCGCTCAATTTCCATGTCAAATAAAGCTTTCCTTCCAACAGGTCCAGGGGTACATCAGCACCCTATATGCTCTCATTTCTCCCCAGCAACCTGAATCTGCCTCATACTAAAAGAACTATCAGGATACATTCCAGTATTTGTTGGCAGACCCTTACAGGAGATAAGCAATGAAACAAAAAAACAGCCAAGAGCTTGGAAAAGGCCTCCAAATACCTACTCGCTCACACCCTCTTTTGCCTTCATGCCCATAATCTTGATGGCCTTCTCCTCATATGGAGTGAAGGTTTGTAGATTTTTTTTTCATTCGTTCCTGGGATGTATGTGTCACTAGCAAGGCCAGAATTTATTGCCCATCCCTAATTGCCCTTGAGAAGGTGGTGGTGAGCCACCTTCTTGAATCGCTGCAGTCCTTGTGAAGGTACTCCCATAGTGCTGTTAGGTAAGGAGTTCCAGGATTTTGACTCAGCGACAATGAAGGAACGGCGATATATTTCGAAGCGATGATGGTGTGCCACTTGGAGGGGTATTTGGAGGTGATGGTGTTCTCATGCACCTGCTACCCTTGTCCTTCTAGGTGGTACTCCACAGTGCTGTACACTTCTTTGTAGCGGTTTGGTACATCTGAGTGGCTCAGAGGGCAGTTACGAGTCAACCACATTGCTGTGGGTCTGGAGTCACATATAGGCCCGCCCAGGTAAGGACAGTAGATTTCCTTCCCTAAAGGACATTAGTGAACCAGATGGGTTTTTACGACAATCCGGTAGTTTCATGGTCACCATTACTGACACTAGCTTTTTATTCCAGATTTATTTAATTAACTTAATTTAAATTCCCCAACTCACGTCTCATGGATTTTTAGTCCAAGCTTCGGGATTACTAGTCCAGTAACATAACCACTATGCTACCGTACCCCATTTGGGAGATGCTGTCAAAGAAGCCTTGGCGAGTTGTTGCAGTGCATCTTGTAGATGGGACACACTGCAGCCACGGTACGCCGGTGGTGGAGGGAGTGAATGTTTAAGGTGGTGGATGGGGTGCCAATCAAGTGGGTTGCTTTGTCCTGGATGGTGTCGAGCTTCTTGAGTGTTGTTGGAGCTGCACTCATCCAGGCAAGTGGAGAGTATTCCATCACACTCCTTACTTGTGCCTTGTAGATGGTGGAAAGGCTTTGGGGAGTCAGGAGGTGAGACACTCGCCGCAGAATACCTAGCCTCTGACCTGCTCTTGGTGCCACAGTATTTATGTGGCTGGTCCAGTTAAGTTTCTGGAATGGTAACCCCCAGGATGTTGATGGTGGGGGATTCGGCGATGGTACTATCGTTGAATGTCAAGGAGAGGTGGTTAGACCCTCGCTTGTTGGAGATAGTCATTGCCTGGCACTTCTGTGGCGCGAATGTTACCTGCCACTTATCAGCCTAAGCCTGAACGTCGTCCACGTCTAGTTGCATGCGGGCATGGACTGCTTCATTATCTGAAGAGTTGTAAATGGCACTCAACACAGTGCAGTCATCAGCGAACATCCCCATTTCTGACCTTATGTTGGAGGGAAGGTCATTGATGAAGCAGCTGAAGATGGTTGGGCCTAGGACACTGCCCTGAGGAACTCCTGCAGCGATGTCCTGGGGCTGTGATGATTGACCTTCAACCACCACAACCATCTTCCTTTGTGCTAGGTATGACTCCAGCCAGTGGAGCGTTTTCCCCCCGATTCCCATTGACTTCAGTATTACTAGGGCTCCTTAATGCCACACTCGGTCAAATGCTGCCTTGATGTCAAGGGCAGTCACTCTCACCTCACCTCTGGAATTCAGCTCCTTTGTCCATGTTTGGACCAAGGCTGTAATGAGGTCGGGAGCCGAGTGGTCTTGGCGGAACCCAAACTGGGCATCAGTGAGCAGGTTATTGGTGAGTAAGTGCCGCTTGATAGCACTGTCGATGACACCTTCCATCACTTTGCTGATGATTGAGAGTAGACTGATGGGGCGGTAATTGGCTGGGTTAGATTTGTCCTGCTTTTTGTGGATAGGACATCCCTGGGCAGTTTTCCACATTGTCGGATAGATGCCAGTGTTGTAGCTGTACTGGAACAGCTTGGCTAGAGGCGCGGCTAGTTCTGGAGCACAAGTTTTCAGCACGATAGCCGGGATGTTGTCGGGGCCCACAGCCTTTGCTGTATCCAGTGCGCGCAGCTGTTTCTTGATATGACGTGGAGTGAATCGAATTGGCTGAAGACTGGCTTCTGTGATGGTGGGGACCTCAGGAGTAGGCCGATATGCATCATCCACTCGGCACTTCTGGCTGAAGATGGTTGCAAATGCTTCAGCCTTGTCTTTTGCACTCATGTGCTGGGCTCCACCATCATTGAGGATGGGGATATTCATGGAGCCTCCTCCTCCCGTTAGTTGTTTAATGGTCTACCACCATTCACGACCGGATGTGGCAGGACTGCAGAGCTTTGATCTGATCCGTTGATTGTGGGATCGCTTAGCTCTGTCTATAGCATGCTGCTTCTGCTTTTTAGCATGCATGTAGTCCTGTGTTGCAGCTTCCCCAGGTTGGCACCTCATTTTTAGGTACGCCTGGTGCTGTTCCTGGCATGCTCTTCTGCACTCTTCATTGAACCAGGGTTGGTCCCCTGGCTTGATGGTAATGGTAAAGTGAGGGATATGCCAGGCTAAGACGTTACAGATTGTGGTGGAATACAATTCTGCTGTTGCTGATGGCACACAGCGCCTCATGAATGCCCAGTATGGTGCTACTAGATCCGTTCTGAATCTTTGATGACTCTTTCCTGTCTGCGAGTGCTGACTCCTGTTACATGTAACCTTCTCCTGCAAGCAGATATGAAAGGGACATATGTAAGAAAGAGGACTGTGAGAGAAGATGAGTGTGCCAAAATGCCCAGGACAACAACCACTTTATCTGAGTGCATGAACATGCAGCTATAAGGAATCCTGTACTGGCATTGTATTTGATACTTGATCTATTTAATAGCCAACAAGGGCAGTACTCTGATATGACAGCATGGCACAGTGAAACAGAAGAAAATGAGAATGCATTTACAAAGATCAGCAGTTGGAAAGGTTCCCTACCTTGTCCCTTTGTAATAGTATATGAAGTTTACAGTGATGAGCATTAAAGAAGCTTGACAAGACAACGTATTAAGATCTTGCCACGTTCGAAAATTTATCTTCATAATCTTGCGTAGGACAAAAAAATCTTTGTCACCTGATCTCAGGTTGACACTACAGGTGAGACGACCATGGTTCGCTCCATCAACTCCATGCATGCTGGTTTGGCCCCCTGCACCCTGCAGCATGTACTCTGGCCACAGCATGCAAAGACACCGATACCCCAAGAGAATAAGATAGTGAGTTTAAGGAGGGTGCACAGGGTGAATCACAAAGCACAAATGGACAGGTTCTTGCAAGAGAAGGAGCAGGAACCATTTGACAAAGAGCCAGCTTGTGTCCTTCTTCAGCTGCCGAGCCCTGGGATTCGAGCCTCTTGGGGCCTGAATTTAAATGAAAAGATACTGGCCCAGAAATTAAACATCGATGGTTCCCGCGGGGGTAAGGATTCCCCGCGATATCGCACTCCGCGCCTACCTTTTTGTTTCGGGCCCACACGAACTTTAGTTTCAGGGCCTCTCCCTGTTGCCAGCGTGCAGTGCTTGCGTGTCCCAGAGGCGCAATTAGTTCGTGCGAGCTCTGGGATCACGTGATTCAGTTAGAGCCAATGGCAGCACACCATCTTTCATTCATAGTTTTGACAGCAAGGGCTGTCAAAGCTATGAATACTACAAGCCCCCAAAAGAACAGCTAAACCTCAATTAAATTTTAAAAAAAAGCCATCACATTAATAAAATAACTATAGTTAAATAAATTAACCACTTTAAACAAAAAATTAAATTTTTGAAAAAATTTAAAATCTTTTTAAAAGTTATAAAAATAAACTTACCTTTCTTTAAAGTCTCTAAAAAAGATAAACCTGTTGAAAAAAATTTCAAATAACACTTAATTAACTACTTACCTTGTTAAATGGGGGTCCTATGCCTGCTTTCTTTATGTGTAAAATCTTCACCACTTACCTGCGCGTTCAAACCTGAAAAAAAAACTAAGTGCACTGCGTGCGCACAACCTGTAGTGCGCACGCGGTTCACTTAGGAACCGCCCCCTTTGCAATACACGAAGTGCCGGTTTCCCGCGCATGCGCAGTGCATGCAGGAAACCGGCAATTCGGGACCTAATACGCGAGAGTACACAGTGCGTACTCTCGCGTATTGGGTCTAATTTTCGGGCCACTATCTGAGCACTACTGTTTTTCTCTTGCTGTATGTGGATGTGACTGTGGAGCAGTTCACTACCCACATCTGTGCAGTTGTGTTTGACTGCTTTTCTGCAATGCAGCCTACCATGGAGTCCATGACAATTTCAGGGGCCTCTTGATCAAAGTCTCCAGTGACAGTCCTTTATAGCTGTATAAGCATTGTTTGAAGGGGTGTTTTGCAGCCAACAAATTTCTCACTTGTGTGTTTACAGAATCACCCCAAAGAATCATTCCAACTCCCCCCACCCATCCCCTAGATGGCCAGTAACTTAGTGCCCCACAGCGCCCTGCATCAAACAGTCCACCCCAAGGGAGCAACAGTGGTGTTTAGATAGTCAGTTTGAGGAGGGTGGAATGGGTGCATCACAGAGCACATGTGGAAGCATCCCCTGTGAATGCTCAGAGTGTTTCTGTGGAGGCCGTGTGCTCAAATGTCCAAGAGGCTGTCCTGTTGACCTTCAACTTGATGGGGAAATAGGATAGAAGAAGCCACTTCACAATCCTCATTGCTGGCTAGAGGCATCTGTCCACACAGACCACTGGACGAATGGCGGGAATGCCCAGCAAAAAAGCCATAGATGAAGATACTGTGGGTGAAATTGGATTGGGCCCCGAAAACAAGTGCGGGGATCATCCACTCCTGTTCAAAATGGTGCAGGCAGCACGCAAAATCCATGCAGCCTGCTGATTAAAATGATTGGAGCGTTGAGCTCAGCACTAAACGTGCTGTTGGTTGGCTTAGCGCTCAAGAGGGGGACAATATCGAATGCAGTCTACCGGCCAATAAAGTTTTGCCTAGACTCTGCACTTCTTAAAGGGGAGGTGCTTTGTTGCAGAAGCACCTCATTGTCATTGTGGATGCAGCCATGTTGCAAGAGAGAAGAGAGAGGGCAAGGCGATTCTCAGATTCAGCACTCAAGGCTTTGGTCCTGATGAAGAAGACAGGTCCTCCATCCACAGGGGGGCAGTAGGCCTTCCAGACAGAACACCAGAAGGTAGTGCGAGGAGATAGCCCAAGCCTTCAGTGCCATGAGTGTTGCCCCCAGGACCTGGATCCAATGCCGCAAGAAGTTTAATGACCTCACACGAGTTATCAAAGTCAGTGAATGCATCTTCAAATACCATATCCCACCAACTGCACCACTAGCCTCACACTCAGTTAGGCTCAGTTTGCTGCCATGCAAGCTCAGACTGATGCCATCATGGTTGGGTTTATGAGTGTGGAAAGGGGCTTGCAGGGTCTCACAGCAGTCCAGCCATCTGTGCTCTAACAGATGGTTAGGAATGCAGATGAGCCACCTGGGGAAGTGGCAGTGGCTCCATGGAGTAATAACCTGCTGTCCTTTCTCAGGATTACAGCATTCGTACTCCCACCACGTCCACTCCACCAGTGCCCTTGCTGCTGCCAGTCAGTCAGCCAGCCCGGACTGCTGCCGTCCATGCCGGGGTGCTACAGTCTACAGCCAAACCTTCTAGGCCCAGAACTGCTCAAGGTCATCCTGCAAGGCCATCTGCAGTGTCCCCCACAAAAAGTCAGCAGCCTTCCACCAGCCATGCTGCAGTCACTGGGGCAGCACTGTGTAGGAGCACTAGAATAGGCAAAGGAACACGAACGACAGACACTACGGGAATGCACAAGGGTGATTAGTTGACTTTGTTATGTAGTATTGGATTGATTAATTTATAAATTATGTTTGGAATGTTTGTTTTGTGGTGGCTCTCATTTCAGCTTTGTGCCCAAGAAGATGCTGTTATGTTCCGTGACAGAGGGATGGTAAGGTAGGGAAGTGTTGAACTACGGGGACCTGGGGTTTCATTTAGGGGAACCGGATTCTGATGGGGCGCTCACGGACATCCGGACTGGGGAATCCGCTGCCTGCCTCTTCCCTTCCTCCTCCTCCTCTTCATCCTCCTCCTCCTCCTGAGGTGGTCACGGAACCCGTGGTGGTAAGGGTCGCGCCCTCCTGATGGCCAAGTTGTGGAGGATGCAGCAGACCACCACGAAATGGGACACCCGCTCCAGCATGTACTGGAGGGCTTCTCCTGAGTGGTCAAGGCAGCAGAACCGATGCTTTAGCACACCGATGGTCTGTTCAGTGAGGTTCCTTGTGGCAGCATGGCTGTCATTATATGACTGCTGGCCACGAGAGTTGGGGTTGAGGAGGGGAGTCATCAGCCAGGTGTAGAGTGGATAGCCTTTGTCTCCGAGCAGCCACCCTCGGGTTCGACGTGGTGGCTAGAAGATTTCTGGCACACCAGACTGGTGCAGGATGAAGGTATCATAACTGCTGCCAGGATACTGGGAATTCACCATCATGATGTGCTGGGTGTGATCGAACACCAACCGCACATTAAGCCAGTGGTAGCCTTTGCAGTTTGGGTACATCTCAGGATTTATAGGCAGCGCTCACAAAGCCACGTGTGTGCAGTTGATGGCGCCCTGCGGAAGCCCGATATCCTGGCAAAGCCACACGCGCAGTCCTCCTGCTTCTCTCTATTCATAAAGCAGACAATGAATTTCTCCTCCTGGAGTACAGAGCCTCTGTGACCTCCCGGATGCAGCGATGGATGGTGAACTGGGAGATGTTAACTATTTCACCGGCTCCAGACTGGAAGTATCTGGTGGCGAATAAATTGAGGGCCACGGTCACCTTCAGGGTCACTGGCAGCGCCGTTGTCGCCCTGCTCTGAGGCTGCAGGTCTTGTTCTAGGAGGTGGCAGAGTCCTTGGTGAAGCGGAGCCTCCTAATACACTGCTCCTGGCTTAAGTGCAGGTAGGAAAAGTGCTCTCGGAAGACCCTAGGTGGGTAAGGCCTCCTGCTGAGAGCCCTCATGCCCCTCCTCCTCCTTCCTCTGTGAGCAGCTTGTCCTCTTCTTTGCTGCCTCATCTCCATCTCCCTGTCATACTCCAGCATGAGGGTGACTGCAAGTAAAACCCCCATGACTGGGAGCAAGTGGTCTGAGCAGAACCCTTGAATTCAGAAGCAAGGCCTTCTCCACTTGCAGCACCACTCCCTGTTGCCTCACCAACTTTAAGTAACTGCAGAAAGCTCCAAACATTTGCACAAACTTACACACAGCCAGTAGAAATCAAAAAACAAGTCACCTGCAAGTTGCTGATGATCTTTTTAAATAGGATTACATAGGATATACAGCACAGAAACAGGCCATTCGGCCGAGCCAGTCCATGCCGGCGTTTATGCTCCACTCGAGCCTCCTCCCGTCTTTCCTCATCTAAATCTATCAGCATAACCCTCTATTCCCTTCTCCCTCATATGCTTATCTAGCCTCCTCTTAAATGCATCTATACTATTTGCTTCAACCACTTCCTGTGGTAGCGAGTTCCACATTCTCACCACTCTTTGGGTAAAGATGTTTCTTCTGAATGACCTAATTGATTTCTCGGTGACTGTCTTATATTGATGGCCTCTAGTTTTGCTCTTCCCCCCAACAAGTGGAAACGCTCTCTCTCTGTCTACTCTATCAAAACGTTTCATAATTTTACAGACATCTATTAGGTCACCCCTCAGCCTTCTCTTTTGAAGAGAAAAGAGACCCAGCCTGTTCACCCTTTCCTGCTAGGTATACCCTCGCATTTCCGGTATCATCCTTGTAAATCTTCTCTGCACCCTCTCCAGTGCTCCTATATCCTTTTAATAATATGGCGACTAGAATTGTACGCAGTACTCTAAGTGTGGTCTAACCAAGGTTCGATACAAGTTTAGCATAACGTCACTACTTTTCAATTCTATTCCTCTAGAAATAAACCCCAGTGCTTGGTTTGCTTTTTTTATGGCCTTATTAACCTGCGTCGCTACTTTTAGTGATTTGTGTATTGTTCATTGCACGCTGATTGACGTCACGATCTGCCTCATTAGCATTCTTCTGGCAAACGCAGGCAACGGCTGCGCTGCTGACCTGCCCGATATGGCGGCCGCCGCAGGCCGCAGCGAGGCAGCCACCATTTTTTTGACGAAACCCGCATTAACAGCCCATGCTAAGGTTCCGAATTTTGCGGCCACTGTGTCTTATGGTGACTTTTGATTTTTGCTCCACCCCCACCCCCTCTGCTCCGCCTCCACCGTACAAGGATGGCGAAGCAAACAAAGCAAACAAGGCAAGACCAGTGTGTGTGGTCACTCGGGCCAAGGCTGCCCGTCAGCCCCTGCACCAGACTGAAGAGAAGGTGGAAGGCATCTAATCCTCCTCCTTGACCACTAATGATAGGCGGGAAATGGTCACCATGACCAGCATAGGCCCTTTACCGCTGTTGAGGTCAGGGCACTAAAAGATGACCTAGGGACGGTGGACATAAATACCAGCCCCCTCGACCTCAGACAAAGTTGGAGGATTTTTAAAGTCACTCATCCAGAACTAGAAGGGGACGACCTTAAACAGGTCCTCCTGGCTGCATGTTCCTCAGAATTAAAACAAGAGATGGATCAGGATTTTCTGGAGGAGGGCACGATGCAGGATATTGAGATGGACCTATGTAGAACACTAGGGGAGGAGGGCATCGACTTCCACCAGCTGTTGGCTAGCACCAAGCAGGGCCCTACTGAAAGCTTGAATGCCTTTGCGCATAAACTCCATGACCTCTTCCAGTGCACTAAGGATGGCGGAGGTGACTACTTTAACTCCCCAGGTTTCAAAACCCTCTTTTTGAATGGTCTCCAACCATTGGTCCGTAATGCACTGGGTGTCTACGTCTCCGAAGACAGCCCTTGGGAGCAAATACGCACCCATTCCGGGACTGCTTGGGAGTAGACCCGCGCCAATTTCCCGAGAGCACACACTAAAGCTAAATTATCAGCCATCGAGGGCCCGTTGCCTGGCCAGAAATCGGGGCCTTCTAAAACCCCCGCGCCAGAGAAGAGTGTCTCGGTACGCTGCTATCTTTGCAATCGCCTAGGACATTATGCCCGTCAATGCCGTACTCTTCTGAGACAGACCGGTCCCGACTTGATCGAGCAGCGACTGGAGAGGATGGAGGCAGCTAAAGGGGCCATGCAGATTGGTCAGGGGGCTCGACCGGTTGCCGCGGTGCATCAGCAACCCGAGCCGGCAGCTCAACTTCCACCTCCTCTGTGACTCCTGCAGGCCCCTCAGGGGGAGGTAACTTCCCCTCTCCGATACGATGGTAGTGGGAGATTGGTAGTTTGCACTGTTGATTCTGGAGGCCGTCAACGATTACCGTTAGTCGACTCTGGCTCCTCCGCCACCATCATTCACGACCCCCACCCTGCTCCTAGAAAGGGCGTGCTCCAAGTTTTATTGGGCTTTGACAATTCAACCCAGACAACTATATAAGGATCCCTTCCCTTGGAGTTACACATAGACGGGGTTTGACTCACGGTCCTGTCTCCCATCTATATGGCCATGCACAATGGGCAGGGACTATTGGGTAGCGATGTGCTCAATAGTTATCGAGCAGTGATTGATTATGCCAGCAATTGTATCTGGTGGAACCTTAAAAACGGACCCCCTACGCACTCGGTATTTGCGATTAAAAAATCGGAGGAGTACGAGCCAGCCAGCTCTGATGACCCAGAGGTACAGGCGATCCTAGAGTCAGTCTCAAGCTCGTTCACGACCCATGAACATGATTGTGGAAGCATGACCAAACACCAGGAGATTAACAGACCGGTACGTGCTCCCGTGAAGCAGTATTGTTACCCAGCCGAGAGTTTACCAGATATCCGAGCCACCTTCGAGTCATTGTTAAAGCAGGCTGTTGTTTGCAAAGGCATGTTTACAACTAACTCCCCAGTTTAGCTGGTTAGAAAACTAGATGACAGCTGGCGACCAACTATCGATTACCGTAAACTCAACTCAGTCACCCCGGTGCGTGCCCCGGTGGTTCGGGAAACACCCACCCTACTCTCCCAGATTCCCAATGGCAGTACCATCTTCTCCACCCTGGATATCTCCAATGGTTTTTGGAGTATCCCACTAAGACAGGAAAATCAGTTTAAATTCACGTTTACCTTTGAAGACCAGAGTTATACCTGGACGTGCCTGCCACAAGGGTTCCATAACACCCCCACTACTTTTCACAAACAAATGGCAAGGGTCCTGAGGCACTATTCACAGCCCTCCTGCTTGCTTCAATATGTTGATGATATCCTACTTGCTACCACAGGCAGCGCTCAACATTTAACCCTCCGACAAGAACTGTTGCAACTACTTATGGGGGCCGGACTGAAAATCCACCCGCGTAAGGCCCAGTTGGTGCAAGATTATGTCACCTTTTTAGGCATCCGAATCGGATCATACGGCATCAGCCCAGATCAGCACAAGATCGAGACCATCCAGAGTCTACCCCTGCCCACCTTGAAGACTGCCCTGCGTTCCTTCCTCGGACTGGTGGGATATCAGCAGACCTTTATTCCCCGATTCGCAGAGGCTGCTGCACCACTTTATGAACTACTTAAAGGGGAGGACAACCAGCTTCAACCCGGTTGCACTGAGGGGTGCACGGACGCAATAACACAGTTGAAGAAGGCTGTCGTCCAGGCCACGTGTCTGGTTTCACCTAATCCTGACAAGCCTTTCCATATGGAAGTAGGAGCCACAGAAAAAAGCCTCACTGCCGTCCTATGCCAAGAAAACCAGGGCAGACTACTACCTATTGCCTGTGCTTCCAGAATACTGAGAGGAGCTGAACTGACTTACTCTGCTTGCGAAAGACATGTGTTGGCCACGTTCTGGGCTGTCAAACACTTCACCTACATCACGGGGTTCAACCGAGTGATCTTCTTAGGCAGTCCCTCGGAACCGAGGATGACTTGCTTCCACACTAAAAATGAGTTCTCAGGTGACTGATGAGTCCAATGCGGGACCTACAGTCTCTGTCACAGGTGGGGCAGACAGTGGTTGAAGGGACGGGTGGGTGGGGTGCTTGGGTTGACGTGCGCTCCTTCCGCTGTTTGCGCTTGGCTTCCGCTTGCTCCTGGCGAAGAGACTCGAGGTGTTCGGTGCCTTCCCAGATGCTTCTCCTCCACTTTGTGTGGTCTTGGGCCAGGGATTCCCAGGTATCGGTGGGGATGTTGCACTTTTTCAAGGAGGCTTTGAGGGTGTCCTTGAAGCGTTTCCTTTGCCCACCTGGGGATCTCCTGCCATGTCGGAGCTCCGAGTAGAGCGCTTGTTTTGGGAGTCTCGTATCGGGCATGCGGACGATGTGGCCCGTCCATCGGAGCTGATCGAGCCTGGTCAAAGCTTCAATGCTGGGGATGTTGGCCTGAGCGAGAACACTGACGTTGGTGCGCCTATCCTGCCAATGGATTTGCAGGATCTTGCGAAGGCAGCGTTGGTGGTACCTCTCCAGTGCTTTGAGGTGCCTGCTGTCCATGGTCCATGTCTCTGAAGCATACAGGAGGGCAGGTATCACTACTGCTCTGTAGACCATGAGCTTGGTGCTGGGTTTGAGGTCCTGGTCTTCAAATACTCTCTTCCTCAGGCGACCGAAGGCTGCACTGGCACATCGAAGGCGGTATTAGACTTCGTCATCGACGTCTGCTTTTGTTGACAGTAGGCTCCCGAGGTATGGAAAGTGGTCCACGTTGTCCAAGGCCTCGTCATGGATTTTGATAATTGGGGAGCAGTGCTGTGAGGCGGGGGCAGGTTGGTAGAGGACCTTTGTCTTACGGATGTTTTGTGTAAGGCCCATGCTCTCGTACGCTTCGGTGAAGTGTTGACAATAGTTTGGAGTTCGGCCTCAGAGTGCAAGCGTCATCTGCATACTGTAATTCGATGACAGAGGATGGGACGATCTTGGATCTGGATTGGAGGCGACGGAGGTTGAACAGTTTCCCGTTTGTTCTGTAGATTAGCTCCACTCCAGTAGGGAGCTTACTGAGGGTGATATGGAGCATTGCAGCAAGGAAGATCGAGAAGAGCGTTGGTGCGATGACACAGCCTTGTTTGACCCCGGTCCGTACGTGAATTGGGTCTGTGGTGGATCTGTTGGTCAGGATCACGACTTTCATGTCGTCGTGAAGCAGGCGGAGGATGGTGACAATCTTTTGAGGGCAGCCGAATTTGAGGAGGATACTTCATAATCCCTCATGGTTGACGGTGTCGAAGGCCTTTGTGAGGTCAAAGAAGGCCATGTACAGCGGTTGGTGCTGCTCCCTGCATTTCTCTTGTAGTTGACGCGCGGTGAAGATCCTGTCCATTGTGCCCCTTAGTGGGCGGAATCTGCATTGCGACTCTGGGAGGAGCTCTTCAGCCACTGGCAGAAGGCGATTGAGGAGGATTCTTGCGATGACTTTCCCTGTGGCAGATAGCAGGGAGACTCCTCTGTAATTACCGCAATCGGACTTATCACCTTTCTTGAAGATGGTCAAGATTACAGTGTCTCTGAGATCCCTTGGCATGCTCTCCTCCTTCCAAATAAGAGAAATTAGTTCATGTATTTGCATCAATAGTGCTTCTCCGCCATGTTTTAGTGCCTCGGCGGGTATTCCATCTGCTCCTGAGGCATTGTTGTTCTTCAGTTGTCGGATGGCCTTTTCAACCTCATGCCGGGCTGAGGTTGTGCTGAGGTGGTGGCGGGTAGCATGCTGCGAGATGGAGTTGAGGATACTCGTGTCGAAGACAGAGTCTCGGTTAAGGAGATCTTCAAAGTGCTCCTTCCAGCGGGCACTGACTGCCTCTCTGTCCTTGATGATTACCTCTCCGTTCTTGGCCCGCAGAGGGGTAGGACCTTGGGTGCTTGGGCCATAGGTGGTCTTGACTACGCTAAAGAATCCACGCACGTCGTGGTTGTCGGCTAGCTGCTGGATCTCCTGCGCTTTCTCCACCCACCATCTGTTCTTTAGGTTGCGACTTTTTTGTTAGACATCGGCCTTCAGGCGTCTGTAGAGCTGCTTTCTTGCTCTCGAGTTGTGGTGCTGTTTCCAGATCAGGAATGCCTTGCACTTGCGGCTTATTAGCTCCTGGATCTCCTGATCGTTCTCGTCGAACCAGTCTTGATGTTTCCTGGTCGAGTGACCGAGCGTCTCTTCACAGGTGCTGATTATGGAGGCCTTGAGTGCAGACCAGGCGCTGTGGACACTCTGGGCTGGATTATAATCGAGCCGTTGAGGAGGGATTGGAGGTGTGTGGGTGGTTAAAATTGCAAAAACTGGCGGGCGGGCCCAACCCCACCTCCATCCCGCCTCCACGCAATTTTCATTAAATCGTGTCTACTGGTCCCGTCTCCGTCCCGCCTCTATAATGCCATTTTGATAGGCCTTTGTGATTTTAACCCTTTTCCCACGTGAAGCATGCCTGTTCTGAAACACGACGGTGAAACCTAGCGGTAGCACAATTGGATTGCTGACTATCAGCTGCAGCTCAACCATTAAATAGGAGATTTGATCAGCCATCATTTGCAGGTGGCAGGACTTTGCTGTCTCAGGTCTGGGGGAACTTTTAGAAGGCATAACCACAGCTGTGGAAGTTTGGAGCCTGACATCCATCTCCAGTGTGACCTCCTGGGAAACCCCTCTCGCCACCTTAACTGAGCGCTTCCTCAACTGAGGCATATACCAGAAGCATGGGAGCCATTTATTTCCTTCCCTTCTGGACATCAGATGAGGTCGAAGACCAGCTGCGGCACCAGCAGAACCATGAACAACAGCAGCACCAACAGCAGCAGCACCAACAGCAGCAGCAACAACAGGAGCGCAAAGCTGCTGCTCACCCACCTGAAGCTGCACAGGCCAGAAGGGGCCAGCGCATGGAAGCCCGTCGGCGCAGGAGATACCCCCCAAACAGGGCCTACAGACACAGGGTCAGCAACCTCAACATGTCTGAGCAGCAGTGCCAAAGGTGGCTCCGACTTTCGCGAGAGGTAGTGGGTGACATCTGCGCAATGCTGCAACAAGACCTGGAGCCCAGAGGACCAGGTGGACAACCCTTACCAGTGGCCGTCAAAGTCACCACCGCACTCAACTTTTTTGCCTCAGGGTCATTCCAGGGATCAGCAGCAGACATCGGCGGCATCTCCCAGGCGGCCGCACACACTTGCAACACGCAGGTAACCGATGCCCTCTTTGCCATCGCGCACACTCACATCCATTTCACCAAGGATCAAACAAGTGTCACGGCGCGTGCGGTTGGATTAGCTAATCTGGCAGGCTTTCCAAGGGTGCAGGGCATCATTGACTGCACACATGTGGCCCTTAAGGCACCCCATCGCAATCCAGGTATTTTTGTCAACCGCAAGGGCTTCCACTCCCTTAACGTTCAGCTGGTGTGTGACCACAAGAAGGAAATTTTGCATGTTTGTGCCAAGTACCCTGGCAGTTGCCATGACTCCTTCATACTGCGCCAGTCTAGTGTGCCTCCGCTAATCAGTCCGCCAGACCAACTTAACGGATGGCTACTTGGAGACAAGGGCTATCCCCTGAAGACGTGGATAATGACGCCGTTGAGGAGCCCATCCAACGAAGCTGAGGAGAGCTACAACTCCAGCCACATGTCCGCCAGAGCCATAATCGAGCAAACCATCGGTTTGCTGAAGATGCGCTTCAGATGCCTGGATAGATCAGGTGGAGCCCTGCAGTACTCAGCAGCCAGGGTCTCCAGAATCGTCGTGGTTTGCTGTGCACTTCACAACATGGCACAGCGTCGTGGCTTGCAGATTCCTGAGGACCAAGTGGCTCGTCACATATCCTCCTCAGATGAGGAGGAGGAGGAGGAGGAGGAGGAGAGCGAAAACGAACATCTTGCAGAGGCCCATCAACCAGCGACAGCAGCAGTACTCGAGAACATTGCTGCCCGGGATGCAAGGAACGCACTCATCTTGGCCAGATTTGCTTAGCCTAGGCAATCAAGCAATTTTGCCTCGCAGCTTCTTACCTGAGCATCGACAATGGCCAAGAACCAGCGGATTCCTAGCAATTTGAACACCATACTGACAATTGCAAGTAATCCTAAGCCCTCAATGTGGAAGTCCCATTCGCGAAATGACACACGCCACAACTACAGCAGTAGCCATCAGATTTTTTATTTACAGTAATCATCTGATGGCTTTTTAACATAAAACATCAAAATTCACCCAAGTGACTGCCCTTGTGACTATTTGTGCACTATCTTTCTCTTACGCGTGCTCCTACGTGGTGCTTCCCCTGTGGCTTCAGCAGATGTGGAGGCCCCTTGCTCACTTTCTTGCTGCTCCTATCTCGACACCTTTGGCGGCCATCCTCTGGGGTTGCGAACCTGTGAGGGCTCGCCAACAGTCTGCTGCTCCTGCGGCTGTGCAGGGGATGAGATGCCCATCTCAGTTGGGTGAGGACTCTGATGGGGCTCTGACCGAGGGCTTTGCAGTGGCATGGTTGTTTGAGCGCAGGAGAGGAGCCCCCACTTCCTTGTTGTCTGCCACCAACATCCCTCTCATGGGTCAGCCCCACTTCAGAGCTAGCAAGTGGCTTGACAGCACCTTGCTGCACTTCAGGGGGGCCATGAGGACCCGTTTCTGCACTGAAAGTCCTACTCCAGAGGACTTCCATGAAGGTCTGGTTTCTATGCTCAGTAGCTGACCATCGCTCCTCAAGAGATGCCAGTCTATTCTGAACAATGACCATGTTTTCTACACTCTGGCGACTTAGCTCCTCCATGGCCGTAGCCAACTTCTCCTCTACTGTAGCATCACAGTGATAGGGAGTGTGAGGGCTGCATAGTCGAATAGTTCGGTGAATGTGACCATAGAGAGAGAGGGAATGGGTAAGGGTGCAGGGATGTCAGTGTCAAGTGGGATGTGGAGGAAGAGATTGCTAATACGATAGCAAAATACTGCGGATGCTGGAAATCCGAAATAACAACAGAAAACGCTGGAAAAACTCAGCAGGCCAGGCAGCATCCGTGGAGAGAGAAAGAGAGTTAACGTTTCAGGTCGATGACCTTTCATCAGAACTGGGAAGAGCCGGAAATCAAATAGATTTAAGGCCAGGGTAAAGCTGGGAAAAGGGGGAGGGGATAAAGGAACAAAGGGGGAGATGAAGAGACATTAAGAGACATTAAGAGATATGCAAGGCTAGAGGTGGTGTTAATGTGACAGATTAAGGCTGAATGAAGTGTGAAATCCACTGGCAGAATGAAGGACAGCTGCCAGCTTCTAGGAGGAAAAAAAAAGGTGGGGGGGACAAATAAAAGGGTGGATAAAATAAAATATAAATGTGATTGGAGCTGAGGTTATGATCTAAAATTGTTGAACTCGATATTGAGTCCAGAGGGCTGTAGCGTGCCTAAACGAAAGATGAGGTGCTGTTCCTCGAGCTTACGCTGAGCTTCCGTGGAACAGTGTAATAGGCCGAGGACGGTGAGGTCAGAGTGGGAGTGAAGCGGTGAATTAAAGTGACAGGCCACCGGGAGCTCGGGGTCCCCCTTACGGACTGAACGGAGGTGTTCCGCAAAGCGGTCACCCAATCTGCGTTTGGTCTCCCCAATGTAGAGGAGTCCACATCGTGAGCAGCGAATACAGTATACTAAATTGCAGGAAGTACAAGTAAATCGCTGTTTCACCTGGAAGGGGTGTTTGGGGCCCTGGACAGTGGGAAGAGGGGAGGTATAAGGGCATGTGTTGCATCTCCTGCGCTAAAGCTGAGTGCTGGTGAGGAGAGGCAATGGGGATCAGATTGAGGGTGATGGGAAATTCATACTCACTTTTCCAGTGCACAGAAGGTCATGAAGCCTCTTCCTGCCCTGAAGCCAGGTTCTGCGGGTTATTGACAAAGAGTTGACCTCCTCTGCCACCTGGATCCACACAGCCTTGGTTTGCTGGGAAGGCATCTTCCTCCCTGAAGAAGGGAAGAGCACCTCTTTGTTTGCTCTTGCTCCCTCTACTAAAGCCTGCAGGGCAACGTCACCAAAGCGGGGTGCAGACCTAGGTCTCTGGCTGGCCATTCTTCCTGCAGGTGCCTCTAACATGCAAGGGCAAAAGCTTGGCAGTCTGCAGAAGAAGCAAGGCTTGTTGCAGACCCAAATGCAGCAGCAATGACGTCATCGGAGGCGACTTTCAGACTGGAAAAACTCACTGGCCATGGGTTCCCACACGTTGGAACTCAATTGGCCAATTAGGTTAAAATGGTATCATTCTCCCACATCGATTTAGAAACGGGTGGCTAACACGAAATGCGGATTACACGACCCTAGCCCGCCCCAGTATCAAAATCCAGCCCTCTGTGTTTCTGAATCACTGGGAGTCGTCAGGTTGGTTGTGAGGCGCAGGCTGAATAGGGCTTTCTTAGCAGGGTCTTTGAGTGCTCCAGCATTGATTTTCCTGTAGCATTGCTTCTGTTGCCGCCGCTGTTTTGGGGCTACGTTGATGGAGATGACAGAGCGGATTAGGCGGTGGTCTGTCCAGCAGTCGTCAGCTCCTGTCATGGCGCGGGTGATGCGGACGTCCTTGCGGTCCCTTGCTCGGACGATGACGTAGTCCAGCAGATGCCAGTGCTTGGAGCGAGGGTGTTGCCATGGATTCTCTTTATTTACTCTATCAAAACCCATCATTTTGAACACCTCTATCAAATTTCCCCTTAACCTTCTCTGCTCTAAGGAAAACAATCCCAGCTTCTCTCGTCTCTCCACATAACTGAAGTCCCTCATCACTATGTTCCTGATCACTGAGCATTTGCATATTACCAAGACTGCCTATTTCCACCTCCGTAAAATCGCCCGGCTCCGCCCCTGCCTCAGCTCATCTGCTGCTGAAACCCTCATCCATGCCTCCGTTACCTCTAGACTTGACTATTCCAATGCTCTCCTGGCCGACCTCCCATCTTCCACCTTACATAAACTTGAGCTCATCCAAAACTCTGCTACCATATTCTAACTTACATCTAGTCCTGTTCACCCATCACCCATGTGCTCGCTGACCCACATGGGCTCCTGGTCCAGCAACACCTCAATTATAAAATTATCATCCTTATTTTCATATCCCTCCGTGGCCTCACCCCTCCCTAACTTTGTAGCCTCCTCCAGCTCTGCAAGCCTTCGATATCTCTGTACTCTTCCAATACTGGCCTATTGCGCATCCCCTATTTTAATCACTCCACCATTGGTGTCCGTGCCTTCAGCTACCTAGGCCCTAAGCTCTGGAATACCCTCCCTAAACCTCTCTGCCTCTCTACCTCTCTTTCCTCCTTTAAGACACTCCTTAAAACCTACCTCTTTGTCCAAGCTTTTGGTCACCTATCCTAATATCTCCTTATGTTGTTCAGTTCAGTGTCAAATTTTTGGCCGTGAAATTTGGCTCCGTAGTACCCGTTTTTTCGGTGCTACGGGTGCCTTTTTGGGTCCAAAAGAACGACTGCACCATGCGCGCACACTTCTGGTGCAGGTTGCGGCAGATGCAATTTTGGTGAGGTCGTCAGCATGGGCGCTGGGAGCGTGCGCCAGAAGTTTGCAGAGTAGGTAGATCGGGATGTCAGTCAGCGTGTAATGCTTATTTTGACGACAGCGCTGCCATTTTTGAGCTCAAAGCTCCAACTAACGCCCTCTCTTAAACACGCGTTCAGCAGCAGGGAGGACCCCCCACCAGCGCTATTTAAAGGGATCATCAACTAACCTGCTTTCAGGTTAGTTGCTGATTGCTTTCCACTGGCTCTTGCTGAGTTTGTAGAAGCGTTTGGTGGTTTGTTATCTTATTTAAAGTTGCTGAAGTCTCCAGGGACTGGTGTGGCAGGTTACTTTAAGGCTTCTGCTCAGACCAGTTGCTCCCAAACATGGGTGCAATAGTTTGTATCCCCCTTGGCCTGCAGCATGACAGGGAGAATGAGCAGAGGCGATACAGAGGAGGACAAGCTGCTCGAAGAGGGAAGAGGAGGAGGGGGAGAAAGACTCTGAGCAGGAGGCCATATCCACCCAGGGTCTTCAGGGAGCAATTCTCCTACCTCAACCTCAGCGAGGAACAATGTATGTGATGTCTCCGCTTCACTAAGGAGGTGCTCACTGAAATCTGCCTTCTGTTGCGGAAAAAATTGCAGCCTCAGAGCAAGGAGAGGACGGCATTGCCAGTGGCTGTGAAGGTGAGCATAGCCACGAATTTTTATGCGCTGGGCTCCTTCCAGGCTGGAGCAGGCGATATTTCCAACATCTCCCAGTTTGCCGTGCACTGTTGTATAAAGGAGGTCACTGAGGCTCTGTATGCAAAGAGAGGTGAATACATTTCATTCTCTCTTGCCAGAGAGAAGCAGGTGGAGCGGGCACATGGTTTCGGCAGGATAGCAGGCTTCCCCATGGTGGAGGGTGCCATTGACTGCACACACATCGCTTTGCAGCGCCGCATGTGAATTTGGAGATATACCACAACCGGAAGAGATTCCACTCCCTCAATGTCCAGCTGATGTGCGACCATACTCAGTGCATCATGTAGGTAAATGTTCGATATCCTGGCAGCAGTCATGCCTTCTCTCTGCGACTTTCTGCTGTACCATCCGCATTTGAGACACCACTATAAACCAGAAGGTGGCTACTAGGTGACAAGGGCTATCTGCTGACCACTTGGCTCATGACTCCCAAACACTCATGGGCAGCATGCATATAATGAAAGCCATGCTGCCACATGGAATGTGATTGAGCAGACCATTGGGGTGCTTAAACAACGTTTCCGTTACTTGGACCGCTCTGGAGGAGCACTGCAGTACTCGCCTAGGCGCGTCTCAAGATTTGTCGTGGTCTGCTGCATGGTGTACAACCTCGCCATTATGAGGGCATAGCCCTTGCCACCAGGTATATGGCAAAGAGCTGAGGAAGAGGAGAAGGAACAGGAGGAGGAGGAGGAACGGAGGAGGAAGGGAGGAGGCAACCAACACAGCCGCTTTCTGATTAACTCATCCAACTGTGGTACCAGTGAATGCAACCCCAAATTCCCCATTCACCAACAGTCCCACACTTTGCCATCCCTCTGTCACTGACCATCACAGCATCCTCTTGGCCGCAATGCTACAATAAAAGCCACCAAAAAATCAAAAATTTCAAACCAAATTTATAAATCGAATCATCCAATATTACACACCAATGTCAACTAATCACCCTCGTGCATTCTCTTAGTGCCTGTCTTCCATGTGCCTTTGCCTGTCCTAGTGCTCATATGTAGTGCTACCCCAGTGGCTGCAGCATGGCTGGTGGAAGGCTGCTGACTTTCAGTGGGGGAGATTGTAGATGGCCTTGGTGGGAGGACGAATGCTGTCATCCTGAGAGAGGACAGCAGGTTTGTGCTCCACGGAGCTACTGTCACTCCCCTGGGGCAGCGCCTCAGCAATCCTAGTAATCTGTTGGAGGACAGATTGCTAGACAGTTGTGACACCCTGCAAGGCCCTTTCAACACTAGCAACAGCAGCCATGATGGCAGCAGTCTGAGCTTGCGTGGCTGCAAGCTGAGCTTACGTGACAACAAGCTGAGCTTGCATGACAGAAGTCTGAGCTTCCACTGCAGCACTTAGATGTTGGGCGGCTTCTGCTTGTGCTGCAATGGGAGCTGAGACATCGCCCATCAGTCGTTGCATCATGGTTGGGTCCACAAGTGCACTAATGGAATTGGCCATCACTTCCGTGCTGGAAATCATGGGCTCCAAGCTCTGTGCAAAGCCCTATGCAAGGTTTGTGCTGGACTCCTCCATGCTCCTGCTCCATGCTTTCTGGCAGGCCTGCCAATGCACCAACCATTTCATTGTGCATACCCATCAGCGTTCTTTTGAAGGCCGCCCCATCTAAGTCTTCACCTTGCATCCCCTGCAGCAGAATTCGTGTGCGACCTCACGCTCCGGGGAGCTGGCACCTGTGCTATCCTTGTCCCCCTGCCCTGGCTACAGGCCACTCGTGCCCGGTGTCTCACCACGTGCCGATGCCACATCTAAGCTATCCTCTAAAGTACGCGTAGTGTCAGTATCTGAGCTGGTGGCTGTGAGTGTGAAATCGAGTGACGGTGCTGTGTCTTCAGCCTTTTCCTCTTACAGTTCCTGCTCCTCCACCACTGCCTGGTCAGGTTGCAGTTCTTGGCTATCTGAAAGGAGAAAGGAACAAGGATAGGGTTGCTGTGAGGAGAGTGGGGGAAACCAAGAGGTGCACCTTACATCATCTGCAGTTTGTAAATCAGAAGATATTGTGGGATGAGGGGGAAGTGGAATTTGAGAAGGAGGATTAGGTATGAGGATACCGTCATCTTCGATTGTTTCAGCCCGCCGCTGGTCACAGGCTCAGCGATGGCTGTTCCAATTATCTCCAGCACCGTCTCCTCCATGGAGGTGAGGTCATGAAGGCAGGCCCGTCTCCCTGCGGGTAGCCCCTGCTGGCTCCAGTTATGAACCATCTTGTCCTGCAAGAGAGGGAAGTGTGCGAGTGAGTGTGGTGCAATGTGTTGGGCGATGTGGCTGTCATGGTTGAATAGCTGGCAGTGTGAGCAAGCTGTGAGACGTGGGTGTGAGGCTTGCAGCAGTGCTAAGTGTGTGAGGGTGGGGTGAAGCATATGAATGTTAGGTATGAGTCGTGATAGAGGTGAGTGAAGGGTGGTGGTGAATTGAGCAGTGTGTGAACCTAGTGGTTCAGTTATAAGGATATTGCATTTGAAGATGAATTCACTGACCTTGACCACTCATGTGAGGTCACTAAACTTCTTGCGGCACTGCATCCATCTCCTCGGGGCTATACTGCTGACATTGACTGTGACAGCTATCTGCTCCCAATGCCTTCTCACAGTTTGTCTGGAGGGTCTCCTGAACCCCTGTGGATAGAGGACCTCTTGCCTCCTGTCTACTGCCTGGACCAAGGCCTCCAGTGCTGCATCTGAGAAACGTGGAGCACACTCTCTACCCTGTTGCACCATTAATCAGTGTTCTTGCTGCTCAGAATGTCTTCCCCAGTTACTTCCAGCACCTGCTCCAGCCAGAATGCACCTCCCTTGTAAGTGGTACAGGCTGGTTTTATGTAGTGCAGGCTAGCTTTAAGCCTCGTTCTAGCCTTGCACGAACTTGGGCCCCTGCTTAGGCATGCAGCCACTCACCAGCACGTTCAGCACAGGGCTGTGCACTACTATCATTTAAATTAACAGGCAGCACGAAGTTTGCGTGCTGCCTGCATCAGATGGAACGGACGTGGATTAATCGCGCATCGCGATCCCCGTGCCCATTTTTGGGCATGTCTACTGCCTGGACCAAGGCCTCCAGCACAGCGTCTTAGAAACATGGAGCACACTCTCTAAACTGTTGCACCATTAGTCAGTGTTCTTCCTGCTCAGAATGTCTTCCCCAGCCACTTCCAGCACCTGCTCCAATTTCTAGGCCTTTGTCTCACAATCACTGCTGTGAAGTGCCTGGGGATGTTTTACTACATTAAAGGCCCTAAATAAGAACATAAGAAATAGGAGCAGGAGTAGGCCATTCGGCCCTTTGAGCCTGCTCCGCCATTCAATGAGATCATGGCTGATCTTCTGCCTCAACTCCATTCACCGGCCCTATCGCCATAACCCTTGATGCCCTTACTAGTCAGAAATCTATCGACTTCTGTTTTGAATATACCCAATGACTGAGCCTCCACAGCCCTCTGGGGTAGAGAATTCCAAAGATTCACCACCCTCTGTGTGAAGAAATTTCTTCTCATCTCAGTCCTGAATGGTCTACCCTTTATCCTGAGGCTGTGGCCCCTGGTTCTAGACTCCCCAACCAAGGGAAACATTCTCCCAGCATCCACCCTATCAAGCCCTGTAATAATTTTGTATGCTTCAATGAGATTCCCTCTCATTCTTCTGAATTCAAGAGAATACAGTCCTAGTTTACTCAATCTCTTTTCATACGACAGTCCCGCCATCCCAGGAATCAATCTCGTGAACCTTTGTTGCACTCCCTCAATGGCAAGTATATCCTTCCTTAGGTAAGGAGACCAAAATTGTACACAGTACTCCAGGTGTGGTCTCACCAAGGCCCTATATAATTAGAGTAAGACTTCTTTACTCCTGTACTCAAATCCTCTTGTAATGAAGGCCAGCATACCATTTGCCTTCCTAATAGCTTGCTGCACCTGCACGTTCACTTTCAGTGACTCATGTACAAGGACACCCAGATCCCTTTGAGCATCTGCATTCCCCAATCTTTCACCATTTAGGAAATACTCTGCCTTTCTGTTTTTTCTACCAAAGTGGATAACTTCACATTTATCCACATTATATTCCATCTGCCATGTTCTCGCCCACTCACTGAGCCTGTCGAGATCACCTTGAAGCCTCTTCACATCCTCTTCAGAACAGACACTGCCACCTAGCTTTGTATCATCAGCAAATTTGGAAATGTTACATTTAGTCCCCTCATCCAAATCATTGATATAGATTGTGAATATCTGGGGCCCAAGCACCGATCCTTGCGGTACCCCACTAGTCACAGCCTGCCATCCTGAAAAAGATCCGTTTATCCCTACTCTTTGTTTTCTGTCTGTTAACCAATTCTCAATCCATGCTAGTATATTACCCCCAATTCCATGTACCCTAATTTTATTCACCAACCTTTTGTGTGGGACCTTATCGAAGGCCTTCTGAAAATCCAAATACACCACATCTACCGGTTCCCCTTTGTCTACTCCACTAGTTACATCCTCAAAGACCTCCAATAGGTTTGTCAAACAGGACTTCCCTTTCATAAATCCATGTTGACTCTGCCCAACCTTACTATTAGTTTCTAAGTGCCCAGTTATTGCATCCTTTATAATAGATTCCAGCATTTTCCCAACTACTGATGTGAGGCTAACAGGTCTGTAGTTCCCCGTTTTCTCTCTCCCTCCTTTCTTAAATAGCGGAGTTACATTTGCTATCCTCCAATCTACAGGAACCGTTCCAGAATCTATAGAATTTTGGAAGATGACAACCAATGCGTCAACTATCCCAATGGCCACCTCTTTCAAAACCCTAGGATGTAGGTCATCCGGTCCTTGGGATTTATCGACTTTTAGTCCCATTAATTTTGCTAGTACTGTTTTTTCACTAATAATAATTTCTTAAGCTCCTCATTCTCGCCACACCCTTGGTTTTCTCGTAATTCTGGGAGGTTTTTTGTGTCTTCCTCCATGAAGACAGAAACAAAGTATTTATTTAATTTGTCTGCCATTTCCTCATTCCCTATTATAAATTCTCCTGTCTCCGACTGTAAAGGACCTACATTTACCTTTGCCAGTCTTTTCCTTTTCACATACCTATAGAAGCTTTTACAATCCGTTTTTATATTTTTTGCTAGTTTGTGCTCATATTACATTTTCCCTTTCTTTATCAATTTCTTGGTCCCCCTTTGCTGATTTCTAAAAAGATCCCAATCCTCAGGCTGACCGCTTTTTCTGGCAACTTTATAAGCTTCCTCCTTTGACTTAATACAAGCTTTAATTTCTTTTGTTAGCCATGGTTGGATCACTTTTCCTTTTGGGTTTTTATGCCCTAGAGGAATATATGTTTGTTGCAAATTATGCATTATTTCCTTGAATGTTAGCCATTGTATGTCCACCTTCATACCTTTAAGTGTAGTCTCCCAATCTACCATGGCCAACTTGTCCCTCATACCCTTGCAGTTTCCTCTGTTTAGATTGAAGACCTTAGTTTCAGATTGGACTACATCACTCTCAAACTTAATGTAAAATTCAATCATATTATGGTCACTTGTCCCTAAAGGCCCCTTTACCACAAGATTATTGATTAGCCCTTTCTCATTACACAGTACCAGATCCAGAATAGCCTGATCCCTGGTTGGTTCCTCCACATACTGATCCAGGAAACCATCTCGCATGCATTCCAAGAATTCGTCCTCCACACCATTAGTGTTAATTTGATTTGCCCAGTCAATATATAGATTAAAGTCCCTCATGATTACCGTATTGCCCTTGTTACATGCACTTCTAATTTCTTGATTGATACTGTGCCCTACATTACCACTACTGTTTGGTGGCCTATACACAACTCTAACCAATGTTTTCCGCCCTTTGCTGTTTCTTAGCTACACCCAAACTGATTCCAGTTCTACATCACGATCTGACGAGCCAAGTTCTTTTATCTCTACCGTACCGATCTCATCCCTTATTAACAGCGCTACGCCACCTCCTTTTCCTTTTTGTCTGTCCTTCCTAAATGTTGAGTACCCTGGAACATTCAGTTCCCAGCTTTGGTTACCCTGCAACCATGAGCTGGATTTTGATTCAGGGGCGGGCTGGGGTCGTGTAATCTGCATTTCATGTTAGCCACACGAATCTAAATCGATGTGGGAGATTGATGCGATTTTAACATAATTGGCCAATTGAGTTCCAACGTGTGGGAACCCATGGCCAGTGAGTTTTTCCAGTCTGAAAGTCGCTTCCGATGACGTCATCATTGCTGCAGCATTTAAGGTCTGCAACAAGCCTTGCTTCCTCTGCAGACTGCCAAACTTCTGGCTTTGCATGTTAGAGGCACCTGCAGGAAGAATGGCCCGCCAGAGACCTAGGTCTGCACCTTGATTTGATGACGTCCCCCTGTAAGCTTTAATTGAGGGAGCCAAAGCTAATAAGGAGGTGCTCTTCCCTTCTTCAGGGAGGAAGAAGCCTTCCCATCAAACCAAGGTTGTGTGGATCCAGGTGGCAGAGGAGGTCAACTCATTGTCCATAACTTGCAGAACCTGGCTTCAATGCAGGAATAGGTTTCATGACCTGCTGCGCACTGGAAAAGTGAGTATGACTTTCCCATCACCCTCATTCTGATCCCCATTACCTCAGCTTTGACAACCTCTTCCTCCACATCCCACTTGACACTGACATCCCTGCACCCTTACCCATTCCCTCTCTCTGTATGGTCACATTCACCTAACTATTCGACTATGCAGCCCTCACACTCCCTATCACTGTGATGCTATGAAAACAACTTACAACACACAGGGAGGGCCCATGGTCTTGCCACCTCACTCCGAATTTGTCTCCTTCTAACCATCAATGATATAGATTCTCTTCACTCACTCCTTCATTCTCACTCAAACTCCACTTGTCTCCCTCATTGCAGGAAAAGAGAGCTCACAATAAGAGGGAAAGAGTGAGGACAGGAGGAGGGCCACCCTCAGTAGCCCAGCTCACCACCTGGGAGGAGGCGATCCTGGAGATCATGGGAGTGGAGGAGGATGCGCAAGTGGGGTACGGACAGACGGGTGCATCGAAGCAAGCTGGTGACAGAATAGTTTATCATCTCTCTCATTGACATTGCATGAGTCACTGATAATGATTCTGATGCTCCAGCAGACTGACTTATGATCATCTACAATATGCAATGTGCATGTAATCTTGAACTCACATCTCTGACTCTTTCCTTTACTCCCCCCCAGGACCATCGCGAGCAGCCGTCCCCACCGTCCAGGAGGAAGAGCATGAACATCACCACTCCTCAGAGGAAGCTGCAACCTCTGAGGGTGCAGCGTCAGCAGAATTCAGCGCACCCAGCACCAGTGCAGACACTCACACCTCGGAGGGAACATCGCGAGATAGAGTAGTGTTGTCACCTGGTGTATCACAGCTCACAAGTGAGCATCAGCAGATAGTGGAGACAGGGACAGCAGTGGAGAGTCCTAGTCGGAGGGCGCAGGACTCTCCTAGCTCGGCTCAGCTGCATGTCGACCCTCTGCCTCTGGGTCCATCCATAAGATCAGTGGTGCTGGAACTCCAGGAACAGATGCAGGAGTCTCTAGCAGGTTTTGTCTCCAGGGTCGCTGCGAGTCTGGAGCGAATGCAGAAGTCCATAGCGAACATGAGCAGAGCCTTTGTGGAGTCATTGCCGCATGAACGCATCACCACGGAAAGGATGGCAACCTCCGTGGAAAGGATGGCTACAGTAGAGGAGAGGATGGCTATGGCTATGGAGGAGATAAGTCACCAGAGTGTAGAAAACATGGTCATTGTTCAGAATAGACTGGCATCTCTTGAGGAGTGATGGTCATCTATTGAACACAGAAACCAGACCTTCATGGAAGTCCTTCTGAGTTGGACTTCCAGTGCAGATATGGGTCCCCATGCCCCCCCTGATGTGCAGCAAGGTGCTCTCAATCTACTTACAAGCGCTGAGGTGGGGCTGACCCATGAGAGGGATGTTGGTGGCAGACAACAAGGAAGTGGAGGCTCCTCTCCAAGCGCTCACACGACCAAGCCACTGCAAAGCCCTCGGTCAGAGCCCCACCAGAATCCTCACCCAACTGAGATCGGCGTCTCAAACCCTGCACAGCCGCAGGAGCAGCAGACTGTTGCTGAGCCCTCACAGGCTCGCAACCCCAGAGGACGCCCGCCAAATGTGTCAAGGCAGGAGCAGCAAGAAAGTGAGCAAGGGGCCTCCACATCTGCTGAAGCCACAGGGGAAGCACCACGTAGGAGCACGTGTAAAAGAAAATTAATGCACAAGTAGTCACAAGGGTAGTCACTTGGGTGTAATGTTGTGTTTAATCTTGAAATGCCAGCACTTGCTTGGTGTGATTAAAAATTCTGCTGGCAAACTGCTGAAGTTGTGGCGTCTGTCATTTCGCAAATGGGACTTCCACATTGAGGGCTTAGGATGACTTGCAATTGTCAGTATGATGGTCAGAGTGATAGGAATTCGCAGGTTCCTGGCCATTGTCGATGGTCTGATAAGAAGGTGCGAGGCAAAAGTGTTTGATTGTGCAGGCTAAGCAAATCTGGTCAAGTGCGTCCCTTGCATCTAGGGCAGCAATGTGGTCGTGCGCTGGCGCCTTCTGGCCTGTGCAGCTTCAGGTGGGTGAGGAGCAGCTTGGCACTCCTGTTGATGCTGCTGCTGGTGGTGGTGCTGTTGTTCATGGTTCTGCTGCTGCCATGGCTGGTCTTCATCCGAATCTGATGTCCAGGAGGAAAGGAAATAAATGGTTCCCATGCTTCTGGTATATGCCTCAGTTGAGGAAGCGCTCAGTCAAGGTGGCGAGAGGGGTTTCCCAGGAGGTCACACTGGAGATGGGTGTCAGGCTCCAAACATCCACAGCTGTGGTTATGCCATATAAAAGTTCCCCCAGACCTCAGACAACAAAGTCCTGCCAACTGCAAATGATGGCTGATCACATCTCCTATTTCATTATTGAGCTGCAGCTGATAGTCAGCAATCCAAATGTGCTACCGCCAGGTTTCACATTCGTGGTTCAGAACAGGCGTGCTTCACGTGGAAAAAGGGTTAAAATCACAAAGGCCTTTCAAAATGGCATTATAGAGGCAATTTAGTGCTTGTTAAGGGCCTTAACGGCCTATCCCGCCTCTTGGAGGCGGGACGGAGTCGGGACCAGCAGACACGATTTAATGAAAATTGCGTGGAGGCGGGATGGAGGCGGGCTTGTGCCCGCCCGCCAGTTTTCACAATTTTAACTCCCCACACGCCGCCAAACCCGCCTCCACGGGTCAATGAAAATTCTGCCCCATGTCTCTGTAATGGCAATTACATCATACCCATTTACTTCTATTAGTGCCATTAATTCATCCACCTTGTTGCGAATGCTATGTGCATTTAGATAAAGTGCCTCAACTTTGCCTGTTTAATATTTTTCTGCAAGTTGTTGTTGTTGTTATTGATGGTGTGGAAACTCTGGCAGTTCATTAAGGCCAAGGCAATGCATGTGTGGGCCCAAATAGCCACAGGGTGTCATCAATAATGTCCTGCACTTTGAGGAGTTCTGCAATGTGGAAAATTGCACAGGGAAAATGATTAAGTATTTGTGCTGGTTGATGCACCTTTGCACCGCGGATTGACTGATGTTGCCCGTGGTAGCTTGTAATAAGCCTGAGGTATAAAAGTTCGGGGCTGTAATTACCTTAGTTGTCACTGGAAGTGTTGTCCCTGTGGTGGAGATTGCACAGGTAAACTCATTAAAATTGAATGTATTTCTCTGCCTCCTCTACGTATTACAGATGCCTCCTGTCAGAATTTAGTACTAAAAGACTAAGCATACACCTACAGATCTGTATATAGAGCAGTGGAATTAGTCTAACCGATTTTAGACACCATTGGGTATATTTTCGTTTCTAGTGCCCCTACGTAAAGCATCACCAAGATGCAGGTCAAAGAGGAAATTTGGGCAGAGAGGATCGTATGCCTACAGTAGAGGTTGTCTCAGTTTCTTTCTATCTAACTGAATGAAAGGATCATTGGCTTGCTCTGTTGTGGACGTGCAATCCTCTCTGCCCAGTTCACATCTCTACACTGCACCCAGCCGCTGCTTTATGCCTTGCTACTAAAGACACAAATTGAACCCGATTGTTGGCCCGCCCCACTCCAAGAAATTGCCTCTCGGAACATGGCTTCGCCACAAAACCCATGGCTTGAGAGGGAAGCTCAAGTCTTCGTACTTGCACTATTTTTAACTGAAATTACAAGCCCGCAAACAAACTGAAAGTAGCACAGACAAAAAAACTATTGCTGAACTTCCAACTCATCCTCATCTTATGGGTGTCACTCAAATCATTAAATCACCCCCTTACCTGCAGGCTGCTTGTAATTCTCACATATGCCAACAAGTAATTATCATTGGCAAAAAAACTAAATAAAGAATTCTTCTGCTGCAAAGTCTGCCCATTTATAATTGGGTTTTAACATGTACTTAAAATTGATTACATTGTAACTAGTTAAAACATGTAGTGTGAGATCCTATCTGTGTGTCTGGCTTTATTTTTTATAGGTTGTTCAACAGGTTTCACTAACGGAAGTGGTGGGACATAGTGCCAATGTGATTTCTATACCACCCTTCTAATGAGTCGGAGAGATCCGCAGAAGATATAAGAGGCCAGACTTCCCTTACCCCTAACCCCCCCCTCCCCACTTTGCTGGCTCTTGACAGACACAGCACATCGAAAGTGTGCACTTCCTGACCATCCCTTGAATCACCAGGATTTCCCGCTCCGGCGCTGGACCGTTCCTTGGCATCTGGCAGCCAGAAGAACGCAATTTCATCTGTAAATCTGGGGGAGGGGCAGTAAGGTGCTAACAATTTTACAAATAGCCCTAACTGTACATCTTTGGCCGACCCCAAGACCACCACAGACACTCCAGTCAGCAGAAGTCATGGGGCAGGTTGCATTGCCATGCTTTCTGGGCGCCTGTAAGTGAATGACCCAGGAGATGAGGCAGAAGGCCATTAATATCCCCTCAAGACTCATTAAGCACGCCTCCAGCTGGCACCAACCTCTGTTCCCTTCAGGGCAACATGAAAAGGGTGAAGATCTGACAATCTGGATCTCTACTTCTTTCTCCTGACCTATGCACCCGGGGGAACTGCAGCTCTATTAGTAATGTAGGCTGCTTTATAAAGGGGGCTGAATGGGCCTAATTTAAACAAAGATTCCTACCGCTGGCATTGGCTGTGGCACTAACGGCTGACCAGTGCTGCTTTTCCCACTCTTCTTTCTCTGGTGGGCACACAAGAAGCAACTGTATTGGTGCAGATGGCTGCTGGTAGCATTCAAATTCAGTGACTCCATCATGACTCCGACACACTTCCGCTGGGAGTGTGGAGGTGGGGTGGGGGGAACAAGGATTTTCATTGCTAATTTATTAGAATCATTGCTGAATTCTCTTAAGAATGGTGCCCCCAATTTTCTAATATTCATATTATATTTGCTAAACACACCTTTTCCTTTAAATCATCTAAAAATGCTCAGTGGTTCAGCAACCATAGAAAGAGAAAATAGAGTATTTAATATTTCACATAATTGTTACCAGTTTAGAATGCATCATGCTCGCCTTGTAACATTCAGACCAGTCCTAATCCTCTGCCATTTTATGCCCAGAAGTGTTACAGTGCAAACTGCACTGCAGGTAATTTATTTTCTGCTTCAATAGTTTTTCCTCTGGCTCTGCACCTTCATGGAATGAAATAGACATCTTATTTTCCTGAGGACTCTTCACATGGGCAGCTGACTCAAAGCTCTTGCTAAACGGGCAATGCATCGATCGCCTTTTCGAATACGGTAGAAAATTTCTGGATCGATGTCAGGTTCTGGTTTCTCTCAAAGATTGATCTGGCTCCCAAAGCACCAACAACTTGAATTTTTGCTTCCTGCAAGATTGGGTGACCAGACACTAAAAAGGAAAGTAAAATTAAAATAACTTACATTTACAGAGTCATGTTTTTCTATTAATAATATTGTTTAAACCATTTGCCTTCAGCTGGTTACATTCAGTCCCTGTTAAGTGCCAATTGGGAATTTGGTTCAGTTGGTTAGAATAGTGAATCACATTTTCACCTTTAACACTCCCCAAGACTTTCTGTCCATTAATTTAAATCGATGGAAACATGGGCGGGCTCTGTCATAGGAGTGCTCTTCTGGGCCCCACAAGGAAAGATTAGGGCTCCCCCGTCCCAGGCTTCCCTGCCCCCACCCTCCCAAACACGAGGCCTTCCCGAACCTCCTGCCACCGGACATTTGTCTCTCCCCCGGTGGCAGCTAATTCTTCCCGCTGGGTTCGGGCAGGAGATTGACAGAGCCTATGCAGATGAGGCCGGGGAGTTAAAATCTCCCGGGCCTAATGCTGTCAAGGTCGTGACAGTTTGCTGCCGCCTCAGCCCCTTCCGGCATGATTGCCGCCTCAAGTTAAAATCGAGGCTTATGCATCTTTGCTAATATTGAATTGATGAATGAATAATTCAAATAGGGAAATGATGCAAAATCTGAATATAGCCTAATTTTATTTGAAGTTTCTAAAAATTCTGATTAAACACATACCATGGCAAAATAGTTATAAGTTCATCACAGGAAGTTAAAAAAAAAAGGTAAAATAATTACATTCAATATTTATTTATTTATTTAACAGCAATATATAGCAGATGAGTAACTCAAGATTGTTTCATATTAGAAAATGACTGGGATTCTCCTCTACGATCCCAGGTGGGATTGTGGATAGAATGAATAAAAAATGTAGGTGGTGAGGCCTACCACAGCCTCTTTGTTCCAACCAAGATTTCCCTTCCAATTTCCCCACCGAGACCCATGCTGGCTGTTCCTTTGTGGCCCACCATGGGCAAAGGCATCAGGGAGTATTTCCCTCCTGCCCAACCCACTTACCACTGCTTCCCAGGCCTGTCATGGGAAGTTGTGGTAATGACCCTGGGTTCCTCCAATGGAGAGAGAGGGCCACTTCTCCCTGCATTGTGGCCCTCACTTAGCCTTTTGTATAGTGTTGGTCTCTGTCGAGGCCTACCAGGATGCCAATATGCCGATCTTTGGGATGCTTCAGGCCGTTAGCCTCTTGTGATGGTGCAGTGACGGCCCCACTACACCATCACCGGGATTTTCCAATCGGGCATTGTAGGGATCCCACTTGGTGGTGGCAATCCCACCGGGAAGCCTGCCATGCATACACAATGCATGCTGAGGCAGGAAAATGAGTCAGAGTTCCAGCAGTGTCGGAGGGGCAGAAGGAAGTCCGGTGCTGCCAGAGCCCACCACTGAGAGTATAATCTTGGAAAAGGTATCAAGCACTAACTGTAAGGGTCTCATGCCAAGGTGGTGCTATCCGAAGCTGGACCTTCTAGGCCAGAGCTGCTGAAGGTCATCCTCCAAGGCCATCTGCAGTCTCCCCCACCAAAAGTCAGCAGCCTTCCACCAGCCATGCTGCAGCCATGGGGTAGCACTGTGTAGGAACACTAGGATAGGTAAAGGCATATGGAAGACAGGCACTAAGGGAATGCGCAAGGGTGATTAGTTGACGTTGGTACGTAATATTGGATGGCTTGATTTATAAATTGGGTTTGTAATGTTTGTTTTGTGGTGGCTTTTAGTGTAGCATTGTTGCAAGAGGACGCTGTGATGGTCAGTGACAGAGGGAAGATAAGGGGCTCGATTTTGCCAGGCCCGAGGAGGCGGGTTTGGAGGCATGTGAGGTGTTAAAATTGCAAAAAATGGCGGGCGGATCCGATCCCACCTCCATCCCGCCTCTGAGCAATTTTCCCACATTCGTGGTTTCAAACCCCGTTTCCATCCCGCCTCCAAGAGGTGGGAGAGGCCCTTAAGAACCAGTTAATTGCCTCTATAATCCCATTTTGAGAGGCCTTTCTGAATTTAACACATTTCCCCCGTGCTGCACGTCTCCTCTGGAACACGCCAGTTAATCCTGGCGGCCTCACAAGTGGATGGCTTACTAATAGCTGCAGCTCCACCATTAAAAACGACTTTTCACCAATGATCATTTGCAGGTGGCAGAACTTTGTTGTCTCAGGTCTGGGAGAACTTTTAGCAGGCCTACTCATTGTTGTGGAATTTTGGAGCCTGACACCCATCTCCAGTGTGACCTCCTGGGAAACCCCCCTTCCCACCTTGACTGAGCACTTCCTCAACTGAAGTATATACCAGAAGCAATGGGAACCATTTATTTCCATTCCTCCTGGACATCAGATTCGGACAAAGACCAGCCGCAGCAGCAGCAGAACCTTGAACACCAACAGCAGGAGCAACAACAGGAGCGCCAACCTGCTGCTCACCTACCTGAAGCTGCACAGGCCAGAAGGCGCCAGCGCATGGAAGCACGTCGGCGCAGGAGATACCCCCAAAAGAGGGTCTACAGACAGAGGATGAGCTATCTCAACATGACTGAGCAGCAGTGCCAAAGGAGGCTCAGACTTTCGCGAGAGGTAGTCGCTGACATCTGCGCAATGCTGCAGGAAGACCTGGAGCCCAGAGGATCCGGTGGACACCCCTTACCAGTGGCCGTCAAAGTCACCACCACACTCAACTTTTTTGCTTCAGGCTCATTCCAGGGATCAGCAGCAGACATCAACGGCGTCTCCCAAGCGGCCGCACACACTTGCATCACGCAGGTAACCGATGCCCTCTTTGCCATCGCGCACAATCACATCAACTTCTCCAAGGATCAAGCAAGTGTAACAGCGCGGGCGGTTGGGTTTGCCAATCTGGCAGGCTTTCCAAGGGTGCAGGGCATCGTAGACTGCACACATGTGGCCCTTAAGGCACCCCATCACAATCCAGGTATTTTTGTCAACCGCAAGAGCTTCCACTCCCTCAACGTACAGCTGGTATGTGACCACAAGAAGGAAATTTTGCATGTTTGCGCCAAGTACCCTGGCAGTTGCCATGACTCCTTCATCCTGCGCCAGTCTAGCGTGCCTCCGCTCTTCAGTCCACCAGACGGCTACTTGGAGACAAGGGCTATCCCCTGAAGACGTGGCTAATGACGCCGTTGAGGAGCCCATCCAACGAAGCTGAGCAGCGCTACAACTCCAGCCACATTTCCACTAGATCCATAATCGAGCAAACCATCAGTTTGCTGAAGATGCGTCCGTCTGTCCGTCCCCCACTTGCGCATCCTCCTCCACTCCCACGATCTCCAGGACCGCCTCCTCTGCATTGGTGAGCTGGGCTATTGAGGGTGGCCCTCCTCCTGTCCTCGCCCTTTCCCTCTTATTGTGGGCTCTCTTTTCTTGCAATGAGGGACACAAGTGGAGTTTGAGTGAGAATGAAGGAGTGAGTGTAGAGAATCCATAGCATAGATCTTAGAAGGAGACAAAGATGGAGTGAGGTGCCAGGACCAAGGGCCCTCCCTGTGTGTTGTAAGTTGTTGTCATTGCATCACAGTGATAGGGAGTGTGAGGGCTGCATAGTCGAATAGTTAAGTGAATGTGAACATACAGAGAGAGGGAATGGGTAAGGGCGCAGGGATGTAAGGGTCAAGTGGGATATGGAGGAGGAGGTTGACAAAGCAGAGTGCTGGTGATGAGAGGCGATGGGGATCAGATTGAGGGTGATGGGAAAGTCATACTCATTTTTCCTGTGCGGAGAAGGTCATGAAACCTCTTTCTGCACTGCAGCCAGGTTCTGCTGCACATAGAAATAGCATTGACCTCCTGTGCCACTTGCAGCCACACAGCTTTAGTCTGTTGTGGAGGCTTTTTCCTCCCTGAGGAAGGAAAGAGCTCCTCCTTATTTGCTCTTGCTCCCTCCACCAGAGCTTGGAGGGAGGCCTCATCGAATCTGGGTGCACACTTTGGTCTAGTGCTGGACATACTTGCAGAAGGAATCCCTCAGAAGAATGGTCATAAAGTTGTAAGGCTGAAAAAGAAGCAAGGCTGCTTGCAGGCCTTAAATCCAGCTGCATAGATGGCGTCATCGGAGGCAAGTTTCTGTATGAAAAGACTCATTGGGCCAGGTGTTTCCACACGCTGGAAATCAAGTGCCCAATTAGGGGAAAATCGGCCAATTGTCACGAATCACATCGGAGGCGGGGTCGGGAACCGCTGACCACCTGACACGCACCCAGCCCGCCCCCATTGGCAAAATCCAGCCCAAGATGTGGGACTGTTTTTGAATGGGGAATTGGGGCTACATTCACGGGTACTGCAGTTGAATGAGTCGATCATGGACAGTCCAGCCAGAAAGCAGTTGTGTTGGTTGCCTCCTCCCTTCCTCCTCCACCACTTCCTCAGCTCTTCACCATATACGTGGTGGAAAGGGCTGTGCCCTCATGATGGTGAGGTTATGGAGCATGCAGCAGACCACCACATATCTTGAGATGCTCTGGTGAGTACTGCAGGGCTCCTCCAGAAAGGTCCAGGCAGCGGCAGCGTTGTTTAAGCATGTCAATGGTCTGCTCTATCAGATTCCGTGTGGCAGCATGGCTTTTGTTATATGCATGCTGCCCATGTGTGCTTGGGTTGTGCACCGGAATCATGAGCCAGGTGGCCAGCGGATAGCTCTTGTCGCCTAGTAGCTGCCCTCTGGTTTGTCATGATGGCTCAAATGTGGATGGTACAGTGGACTGCCGCAGAATGAAGGCATCATGACTACTGCCAGGATACCGGGCATTGACCTACATGATGCGCTGAGTATGGTCGCACACCAGCTGGACATTGAGGGAGTGGAATCCCATCTGGTTGCGGTACATATCCGAATTCACATGTGGCGCCAGCAAAGCGATGTGTGTCCAGTCAATGGCACCCTGCACTATGGAGAAGCCTGCTATCCTGCCGAAGCCATGTGCTCGCTCCGCTTGCTTCTCTCTGACAAGAGAGAATGAAATGCCAATGCATTCACCGCTCTTTGCATACAGAGCCTCAGTGACCTCCCTTATGCAACAGTGCATGACGTCATCACCGTGCGCAGCGCCCCATTTTCACCCCGTCTGCACAATTGGCCCGCATTCCCTGAATCTGCGCCAGGCGATGACAATGATTGATTCAGGGGGCGGGAACGGGGTGGCAGGAGGCTTGCGGGGCACTAACTAAAGGGGAGGTGGCAGGCGGGGAAAAGAAAATTGGCCGACTTACTTGCTTCTTTGAACGCGGGGTCCGTGCCGCGATCTGGCAGCCCGGCACTCCGCTTGAGTGCCGGGCTGCTGGCATGGCACCCCAGGTAGGGCCCCGCAGAGTTGTGGGCTTGGGCCCTCCCCTTTAATGAGGGGAAGAGCCCTTCCATGCGGCAGCACTACGTGACCCTGTGTGTATCGCTGCTGAACGCACCGCCCCGATATTCGGGGTTAGTGCTCTAAGAAGGAAGTGCAGAGCTTGAATTAGCGCTCCACCTCCCTCTTGGGGCGCTAAAACTGAAATTAGTGATCGCCGGCCCTATTTTTCGCTAGGCACTAAATTTAGCGCCCAGGCGATGTTTGCTAAAAATGATCGCTGATGAATTTTTCCTCCCTAGTCTTTACTGAGTATAAATCAAATTCGAGTTGTAGTGTGTAACACAGCTGTAAGCAAGTATCCAGCATATGCACTCATGTACTCCAGGGTCCTTCAGCTTTTTGAAAACTAAATTGCAATTTTAGTGAATTGTTGTATCCTCAGGAAAATTACAATTAAAAACATAAAGTTGACAGAAAGTTAATGGGTTTCTTTCAATGAAGGCTGCTGCTGCGCCTTTGTAAGGGGACTTTAAAAAAAATAGCTCACAGTTTTATGTTAATCTGCTGTGGAAGAATCTGAGATGAACAAGCAATTAGAGAGAAAAAGAGCTCTTAGGAAACAATCTACAGCCCGTACAAAACAGCGTTCTTCAATCAATTGGTAATTACTTACTGAAAAAACAGTACATCAAACTATTATTTAAAACAGAGGCTTTAACCTGGCTCTTAATTTACACAGTGAATAATCACATTCATGTGGATTAAATTTATAAACTAGAGCAGTGATTGGCTTTACATCAATTTGATCTTGGGAATTACGGAAAATGTAATTGTATGGAACAAGCTAAGACATAATTCGCTAGAATCTTTTTTGAAATTCAAAGTTACGCTCATATTTACAAAATAAATAAAAGTATGATAATAACGATTTAGGGCTTTTTTTTAACAAGCACATCATTTTGAATTTACTTAAGGTCCACAAATATCTATTGGAATTAACAGAGTAAATATTACGCATTCGTGCTTCGGAGTTAAGTGGGCCCCACTTAAATTGGTAAAATCCACCCTTATATCCTATTCCCATATTTAAGGGCTGATTTTCGAAATGAGTGTTGCCGGTTGGGGTGGAGACCGGGATCCGTCAGCAGGGCACATTGAGAAAGCCGGCACGATAAAGGCAATGATGAGTTTTCTTTTATCTCCTGGTCCCATCCCAAAACTTTGCTCAGTTCATTATGGAACTCTCCTGAATGCATTGAAATGGATTTCCTGTGATAATCTTGGCCGAATACTTTCACAGATGTTTATGTGGATATGAGGGGTTCTGGGCCAGGTAAGTAGAATGTGGAACTTTATGACAGAAAACAGGGATCAGTGTGGACTTAATTGTTTTTAAAAAATTGCAGATATTGGCCTTGATAATTCAAGTGGAAGACTGTCGGAACCCACTGGAAAATGGCAGGTTTGCGGTTGCATGTGGGCCCTGGGATTTTTTAACATGCCCAGTAAGGGGCAGAACCTCTGCCTGCCCCTTGCAAGGCAAATGTCATCAGGATAGGCAAATGCAGTGGCATGGACTCCCTACACCAGGAGTTCCTACTTCCCTGGCTCACTTGGGTACTAGTGTAGTACTGGAGGCCACTACACCGAGTGAAAAGGCAGGAAACTCGGGTGATGTTGCCTACTGCCGTGTTCCTGCTCTGATCTCAATTTCCCTCCCCTCAATCTGACGAGCTAGTCTCCACACAGCCACCCACCACCCCCCCCACCCCCCGACCACTCTTTTACCCACCTGCCACATGTAAGCTATGGCAAGGAGACAGGGCCCGGCAAGCACCCCTATATATATATCCCTAACTTCCATGACTGATTTTGCTGGCCCCCGGGTGTACCAGGAAAGGTGTGGCAGTAATTCCTGGGGCAGCAGTGGAAGACCCACTAACACCTCTTATGAAGGGAGAGGACCCAATAGTGGGCACCAGTCCCTCCCATTAAGCCTTTGACCCTTACGTTTTTAGGCCTTGGCCTAGTACCTCACTGATGTTTGGAGCTCTTCTGCCCCCTTTCAATTGTCCTGTCTTTTCTGTGGTGGCCCTGCTGCAGCAAGGCCAGGGCAGCACCTACTGGGGGGACTCATGGAATCCACTGCTGTCCTAAGTGGCAGCATCAGGAAAGGTTTTTCCAGACTGCAGTGTGCCCTGGAGTGTATGGCAGCTCCAAGCACAACCACAGGCAGGCAGTCACTGACCTATGTCACCTGTTGCAGCAGGATTTGGAGCCAAACATCACGGTGCATACAGCACTTCCTGTGGCTGTATAGCAGTGGCGGGCAAATTACAGCTCGTGTATCTGGCCCACCAATAGATTCTATCCGGCCCGCCAGCTGCTTCTCGAACTCAACAGAAAAAAATAACGATTTTTGTTTCTGCTGTCTTGATTGGCTGCTGCTGGGACACGTGTGTCCTGAACCGGGGGTCCGCGACCTCCTAGGGGTCCACGGGTTTGGTTTCTTCCATCTGTAGTCTCCCACGAGTTGGTTTTGCCTGCATTAGTCTCCCCTGTGTATTTGAGACTATTGGCATAGTCTCAGATACAAAGACTGTGCGTGTGCATTTTTGGACTCCATTTGAAGCGCATGTTGGGTGAATTCACTGCTTGAGGAGATTATCCAGGTAAGTTTTTTGATTGTCCATTCGGGGCCCGGCTTTTTTTAATAAATCCCTGTATGTATGATCTGCCCCTCTGACTGGGGTCTGTCTCCTCCTGGGATTTGCATATTTTATTATTTTCCAGGGAGAGCAGCTGGGAGGGAGAGGTCCGAGTGCCTGGAGAGACCGGTCCAAAGTTTTCAAATTTGTACAGAGCCTCGGCTGGAGTTGGCAGAGATTGATGGCGACCAGGTTCTTTGTGGTTTCAATCAGTTCAGAGCAGGCGGGGAAGAGCGTCGGTGTCGGTGGCCTCGGGGTCCGGGTCTTCTGGGAAGAGCCAGCTGACGGCTGCTTGACTCCTCGCGGTGGGGCCGTCTGCTCTGGTAATTTACACAGGGCTTGGAGGGGGGGTGGTGGAAAGAAAGAGACTTCAGACTCTGGGCCTGCAGCAAGCGTTTGCCCCCTCCCGGGTTTGTTCCGGTGGCCTAGTGGGGAGGTGGTGGTTAAGGGTGAGGTGGACGACGTTGGGCAGGGGATAGGGTGGTGGGGTGGTGGGACACATCAATGCCTGCCCTCTTTGGCTGTAACAATTTCAAGCTGTAGCTGTGCAGTGGATACTTTAATAGTGGATCAATTTAGTGAGCGTGCCATGAATGGCGCGCGCACGTGCCACGTGACCTTGGAGGTGGGGGGGAAGGGGGTTGGAAAGAAAAACACTTCAGTCTCTGGGCCTGCAGCAAGTCTTTGCCCCCTACGGGTGGCAGAATGGCCAGTTTATTGTACTTGAAACTGATTAAAGGTCTTTATAAGGAAAACATGTTTTGCAGGTTTAAGCAGGTAGTAATCTAATTTGATCTACAATCCCTATTATAATTTCTTATAATTTAAGGGATTTTAAGCTATATATTATACACCTTTGCATTTAAAACTTAAAAAAAATCTAACAAAGTTGATGACAGGTCTGCATAAGAACGATATATCCAAAGAACTTCTGCGCAATAATTTATAAACTGTTTGACTGAGCGTTTAGCGATTTGAGTCTCGCTGGGTTCGTTGATTTTGATGTGACTACGTTACCGTTTTGCCAGGTCCGACCAGAAAAATATGCTCGAACCCTAACCAAAATTCGGAAATGAGCTCATCACAGAAGAGAAAGGTAGGCGCTGAATGCCGAATGTCTATTTTTTTACTGATGCGGGTGGAAAAGCTGTGTGCTTAATTTGCAAAGAAAGTGTGGCAGTGCTCAAAGAATACAATGTGAAACGGCATTTTGAGAGTAAACATGCATCCAAATATAAACAATTGTCTGCCAAAGAAAAAGCAAAGAAAGCTGATGACATGGTTGCTCGTATGCAAAAAGAGCAAAGTTTTTTCACAAGACTATCAGCGGCATGGGTTGGAATTACGAGAAGAAGGTATGTGATTGCACACAACATAACCAAGAACAGCAAACCATTCTCTGAAGGAGAATTTATTAAGGAATGCATGTTTGAATCTGCCGCGATTTTGTGCCCAGACAAGAAAAAGCAATTCAAGAATATTTCCTTGTCGAGGCGAACTATTGTGAGACGTGTTGAGGATATTTCTGAGAACCTGGACCTGCAGTTAAAAAGTGAGTTGAACAATTTCTCCTATTTTGCATTGGCACTCGATGAGAGTTGTGATGTCAAAGACACAGCTCCGTTGTTGATTTTCATTTGAGGTATGTCTGAAAATTTTGAGATCAAAGAAGAATTGGCATCAATGCAGTCAATGAAAGATACAACAGGAAAAGATTTATTGGAGGCTGTGCATATCGAAATTAGGAGAGGAGTGGAAACAATTGGTGAGTGTGACCACCGATGGAAGCCCAAATCTGATAGGCAAACATGTTGGATTGAAAATTCAAGACCAAGTCACAAGAAACAAATCCAGAAAAGAAAATTATTTTTCTACATTGTATTATTCATCAAGAGGTCCTCTGTTAGTTCACCAAGTGTTCTAAAACTAACAATGTCATGGACACAGTTACAAAAGTGGTCAACTACATTCGAACAAAAGGATTAAACCACAGGCAATTTGTAACTCTGCTTGAGGAATCTGAATCCGAGCTCACGGATGTTCTGTATCATACCAATGTAAGATGGTTTAGTTTGGGTAAGGCTTTGAAAAGAGTGTGGGAACTGAGAGCCGAGATTGTTTGTTTTTGAAAATGAAAGAAAAAGATTTGCATTTTCCACAATTGATCAAAGCGGATTGGCGCTCTGATTTTCCATTGACATCATGAACGAACTGAATTTAAGACTGCAAGGCAAGAGACATTTTGCTCATGATTTTAATTTCAGTGTCAAGTCATTTATGATGAAGTTACTCCTATTCTCCCGTCAGATAGAAAACAAGCAGTTCAGCCATTTTCCCACTTTGCAACAGATTACTGTTTGCGACGAAAAGCTGAAAAAGTACACATCATCACTACTCGACTTTCATGCTGAATTTTCTCGCTGATTCCAGGATTTTAGAATGAGAGAAAATGACCTCTCTTTGGTATCATCGCTGTTCACATTTGATGTTGACAACACTCCATGTGACTTCCAACTCGAGCTTATCGACCTGCAATGTGACTCATTGCTTGCGGAGCAATTCAAATCGGTGTCGCTTCCTGGGTTTTACACCTCTCTCTCAATGAACAGAGCTTTCCAAAGATCAAGGCTCATGCCTGGAAGATGCTTGGGCTGTTTGGATCAACATACATATGCGAGCAGGCATTTTCTGTGATGAAATTCAATAAATCAAGACATAGATCTTCGATGACGATGACCATCTTGCAGCAGTGCTCCACATTGCAATAACGGAGATGATGCCTGACTTCAATTCTCTGGTTAACACACATCAGAGGCTTCATTCTTCCCATTGAGGGAGTTTCTTTGTTTTTCTTTAACCCTATTTTCAATATACAAGTGTAAGACTATATTTTGAGCTGTTATGCAATCGCTTCTATACATACTACTCAAAAAAAATGACAAAATTAGTTTTGAAATAAAATTGAAATATTTTATAGTAGATGTTTGATTATTAGTATATGATTTGTTTCTTATCTATAATTGTTAAAATGATATCTTCTGAAACTTTATAACTGCTTAAAGATTTTCATTCTTTCACAAAATTTTACAGCAGTTGTCGAGTAACCAGTTTCACAGTTTTAATTGTGGCGTAATAATATCAATGGCTAAGATAAGTTTTGGGTAAACATAGGAATACATAAGATATACGGCACAGAAACAGGCCATTTGGCTCAACCAGTCCATGCCGGTGTTTATGCTCCACACGAGCCTCCTCCCGTCTTTCCTCATCTAAATCTATCAGCTTAACCCTCTATTCCCTTTTCCCTCATATGCTTGTCTAGCTTCCCCTTAAATGCATCTATACTTTTCGCTTCAGCCACTCCCTGTGGTAGCGAGTTCCACATTCTAACCACTCTTTGGGTAAAGAAGTTTCTTCTGAATTCCCTATTGGATTTCTTGGTGACTATCTTATATTGATGGCCTCTAGTTATGCTCTTCCCCACAAGTGGAAACATTCTCTCTGTATCCACTCTATCAAACTTTTTCATAATTTTAAAGATCTCTATTAGGTCACCCCTCAGCCTTCTTTTTTCAAGAGAAAAGAGACCCAGCCTGTTCATCCTTTCCTGATATGTATACCCTCGCATTTATGGTATCATCCTTGCAAATCTTCTCTGCACCCTCTCCAGAGCCTCTATATCCTTTTTATAATATGGCGACCAGAACTGTACGCAGTACTCTAAGTGTGGTCTAACCAAGGTTCGATACAGGTTCAGCATAACTTCCCTACTTTTCAATTGTATACCTCTAGAAATAAACCCTAGTGCTTGGTTTGCTTTTTTAATGGCCTTGCTAACCTGTGTCGCAACTTTTAGTGATTTGTGTATTTGTATTCCGAGATCCCTTTGTTCCTCAACTCCACCTAGACTCGCACCCTCCAAGTGATAAGTGACCTCCCTATTCTTCCTACCAAAATGTAATACCTCACATATATCTGTGTTGAACTTCATTTGCCAGTTATATGCCCATTCTGCAAGTTTATTAATGTTCTCCTGTAATTTGTTGCAGTCCTCCTCGGTATTGACTATCCCCCCCAATTTGGTGTCATCTGCAAACTTAGAAACTGTGTTATTGATTCCAAAGTCTAAATCATTAATATAAATTGTGAACAGCAGTGGTCCCAGCACTGATCCTTGTGGAACACCACTACCCACCTTCTGCCACTGTGAATAGCTACCCTTTACTCCTCCTCTCTGCTTTCTGTCCTGAAGCCAGCCAGCAATCCATTCTGCTACTTGTCCCCTGACTCCGCATTCTCTGACCTTGTTCATCAGTCTATTATGGGGTACCTTATCGAAGGCCTTTTGAAAATCCAGATAAATTACATCTACTGCATTACCATTGTCTACTCTCTCTGTTACCTCTTTAAAAAATTCAATAAGGTTGGTCAAGCAAGACTTTCCCTTTTGAAATCCATGCTGACTATTCCTTATTATACTTTTGGTTTCTAGATGTTCTTCTATTTTCTCCTTTAGTAGGGATTCCATTATTTTTCCTACCACTGATGTTAAGAACATAAGAACATAAGAAATAGGAGCAGGAGTAGGCCATTTGGCCCCTCGAGTCTGCTCCACCATTCAATAAGATCATGGCTGATCTGATCTTGGCCTCAACTCCACTTTCCCGCCGCTCCCCATAACCCTTGACTCCCCTGTAGCTCAAATATCTGTCTATCTCCGACTTGAATATATTCAATGACTCCGCCTCCACAGTTCTCTGGGGTAGAGAATTCCAAAGATTCACAACCCTCTGAGAGAAGAAATTCCTCCTCATCTCCATTTTAAATGAGATACCCCTTATTCTGAAACTATGCCCCCTAGTTCTAGATTCCCTCATGAGGGGAAACATCCTCCTTGCATCTACCCTGTCAAGCCCCCGCAGAATCTTATATGTTTCAATAAGATCACCTCTCATTCTTCTAAACTCCAATGAGTATAGGCCCAACCTGCTCAACCTTTCTTCATAAGACAACTCATTCATCTCAGGAATCAATCTAGTGATCCTTCTCTGAACTGCCTCCAATGCAAGCATATCCCTCCTTAAATAAGGAGACCAAAACTGTACGATAGCAAAATATTGCGGATGCTGGAAATCCGAAATAACAACAGAAACGCTGGAAACACTCAGCAGGCCAGGCAGCATCCGTGGAGAGAGAAACAGAGTTCACATTTCAGGTCGAAGACCTTTTGTCAGAACTGGAAAAAAGCAGGAAATGAAATAGATTTTAAAGCACGTTGGGGCTGGGAAAAGGGGGAGGGGATGAAAGAACAAAAGGGAAGGTCAGTGATAGGATAGAAAGCAGGAGAGATTAAGAGACATTGAGAGACATTAGGAGGTATTCAAGGCAAGAGGAAGTGGAAATGGGACAGGTTAAGGAACAAAGGATGGCTATAAATGAAGTGTGAATTGCGCTGGCAGAATGAAAGACAGCTGTCATGTGGGAGGGAAGAAAAAAGGCCAAACAAAAGTGTGGATAAAAAAAAAAAAACATATATATATGTGGATGGTAGGGGCTGGGGTTATGATCTGAAATTGTTGAACTCTATGTTGAGTCCAGAGGGCTGTAGAATGCCTAATCGAAAGATGAGGTGCTGTTCCTCGAGCTTACGCTGAGCTTCCGTGGAACAATGCAAGAGGCTGAGGACGGTGAGGTCTGAGTGGGAATGGAGCACTGAATTAAAGTGACAGGCCACCGGGAGCTCGGGGTCCCCCTTACGGACTGAACGGAGGTGTTCCGCAAAGCGGTCACCCAATCTGCGTTTGGTCTCCCCAATGTAGAGGAGACCAGATCGTGAGCAGCGAATACAGTATACTAAATTGCAGGAAGTACAAGTAAATCGCTGTTTCACCTGGAAGGGGTGTTTGGGGCCCTGGACAGTGGGAAGGGGGGAGGTATAAGGGCATGTGTTGCATCTCCTGCGCTTGCACGGGAAGGTGCCGGGCGAAGTGGAAGGGGTGCTGGGGGTGGTAGAGGAGTGGACTAGGGTGTCGGGGAGGGAGCGGTCCCTGCGGAATGCTGAAAGGGGAGGTGAGGGGAAGATGCGTTTGGTGGTGGGATCACGCTGGAGGTGGCGGAAATGGCGGAGGATGATCTGTTGAATGTGGAGACTGGTGGGGTAAAAGGTGAGGACAAGGGGAACTCTATCGTGGTTCCGGGAGGGAGGGGCAGGGGTGAGGGTAGAAGTGCGGGAGATAGAACGGACACGGTCAAGGGCCGTGTCAACCACAGTAGAGGGGAATCCTCGGTTGAGGAAAAAGGAAGACATGTCGGAAGCACTGGTATGGAAGGTGGCATCGTCAGAGCAGATGCGGCGGAGACGGAGAAACTGGGAGAATGGAATAGAGTCCTTACAGGAGGCGGGGTGGGAAGAAGTGTAGTCCAGGTAGCTGTGGGAGTCAGTGGGCTTGTAGTGAATGTTTGTCAATAACCTATCCCCAGAGATGGAGACGGAGAAGTCGAGGAAGGGAAGGGAAGAGTCGGAGATGGACGCTGTACTCTGCACGCTGTACTCCAGATGTGGTCTCACCAGCGTCCTGTACAGTTGTAGCAAGACTTCCCTACTTTTATACTCCATCCCCCTTGCAATAAGGGCCAACATTAAGCTGACTGGTCTATAATTCTCTGGAAATGTTCTATCCCACTTCTTAAATATCAGTATTACGTTAGCTATTCGCCAGTCCTCTGGCACTACACCTTTTTCGAACGAATTATTAAATATTCGTAGTAATGCCTCTGCTATCTTTTCCCTAGATTCTTTTAAAATGCTCGGATGCAATCCATCCGGACCAGAGGTTTTATCGTCTTTGAGTTGATTAGTTTATTTAATATATCCTCTTTTTTAATTTTAAATGCACTTATCTGATTACTAATCTCATCATCTAATGTCATGTCCACCTGTTCTATCTCCCTGGTAAATACTGAAACAAAATAATTATGTAATATTTCTGCCATCTCTCTATCGTTACCTGTGGTATTATCCTGTCTATCCCTTAATGGCTCTATTCACATCCCAATTTTCCTTTTTTAATTGATGTGCCTGTAAAATATTTTCCTATTTTGTTTTACGCCTATTTCCACCTCCGTAACATCGCCCGTCTCCGCCCTTGCCTCAGCTTATCCGCTGCTGAAACCCTCATCAATGTCTTTGTTACCTGTAGATTTGACTATTCCAACACACTCCTGGCTGGCCTCCCACATTCTACCCTACGTAAACTTGAGGTGATCCAAAACTCGGCTGTCGTGTCCTAACTCGCACCAAGTCCCGTTCACCCATCACCCCTGTGCTCGCTGACCTACATTGGCTCATGGTTAAGCAACGCCTCGATTTCAAAATTCTCATCCTTGTTTTCAAATCCCTCCATGGCCGCGCCCCTCTCTATCTCTGCATTCTCCTTCAGCCCCACAGCCCCCCAAGATATCAACACTCCTCTAATTCTGGCCTCTTGAGCATCCCTGATTATAATCGCTCAACCATTGGTGGCCGTGCCTTCTGTTGCCTAGACCCTAAGCTCTGGAATTCCCTGCCTAAACCTCTCCGCCTTGCTACCTCTCTTTCCTCCTTTAAGATGCTCCTTAAAACCTACTTCTTTGACCAAGCTTTTGGTCACCTGCCCTAATTTCTACTTATGTGGCTCGGTGTCAATTTTTTTTTGTCTTTTAATACTCCTGTGTAGCGCTTTGGAATGTTTTACTACCTTAAAGGCGCTATATAAATACAAGTTGTTGTTGTATGTTCCTTGATAATTTAATTTCATAGTTCCTTTTTCCTCCCTAATTGTTTTTGATTTCCCTCCTAATCTTTTCGTATTCTCCCTTATCATGCACTCCCCTGCTGTCTATGTACTTAATATATGCCTCTTTCCTTACCCTCAATTGTTCTTTTATGGCTTTATTCATCCATGAAGTCTCATTATTGTTTAGTTTGTTCTTTCCTTTCAGCGGAATATATTTTTCCTGCACTCTGTTGAACACCGTTTTAAATGTTTCCCATTGCTGTTCTACATCGTTATTTGCCAATATTGTTGCCCTTTTTTTCCCCAAGTTCAAGTCTCAGCCCCTCAAAATCAGCTTTTCTCCAATCTATTAACCTGGTTTTTGTCATACTTATGTCCTTCTCAATTATCATCTTAAAGCATATTATATTATGGTCACTATTGCCTAGATGTTCCCCAACTTTTACTTCTCTTATCTGCTCTGGTTCATTCCCCGTTACTAGATCCAATAGCGAATCCTCCCTTGTTGGGCTTTTACATATTGGGTTAGAAAGGAGTCCTGTACACATTGTAGGAACTCCATTCCCTTATACCCTTTACCTACCTCTTCTGTCTAATTAATACCGGGGTAGTTGAAATCCCCCATGATTATTATTCTATGTTTTTTACTAATTTCCCTAATTTGTCTGCATATTTCTTCCTCCCCCTCCCTTCCACTATTAGGTGGTCTGTAGACTACGCCTATTAGTGTGATTGATCCTTTATTATCTTTTATCTCTATCCATATGGATTCTATTTTTGTCTTGTTGATATCTGCGTCACTTTTTTCTATTGCCATTATGTTATCCCTAATAAGTACAGCTACTCCACCTCTCCTTTTTCCCTCCCTAACTTTTCTAAATATGTTATACCCTGCAATGTTTAATTCCCAGTCCTGATTTTTCTGTAGCCATGTCTCAGTAATCCCTAGTAGGTCTGGTTCCTCACAATGCATGATTGCCTCCAGTTCCCCTGTTTTATTACGGACACTGTGTGCATTGTTGTACAGACCATTTAACTCATTTTTAATAGGATTTCCTCTCATTTTAACCATCTTTTTAGACTCCTGTTCTATAACTCTATTTATTCCCTTGCCATCAATGTCCTCCCTTACTTTATTTTTTCCTATGCTCTCTTTTCCTGTTTTGTTTATATTTAGGCTGGTTATGTTTCCTGTAGATCCCTCCCTCCATCTTACTAGTTCAAAGCCTTTGCCACCTCCATATTTACCCTTTCCGCTAGGACATGGGTCCCAGCCCGGTTCAGGTGAAGCCCGTCCCATCGGTACAGCTCCTTCCTGTCCCAGAACTGGTGCCAGTGTCCCATGAAAAGGAACCCCTCTTTCCCACACCAGCCCTTTAGCCACGTGTTAATTCTCCTGATCTGTCTGCTTCAATGCCAATTTGCACTTGGCCTGGGCAATAATCCAGAGATTATTACCCTCGAGGTCCTGCTTTTTAATTTAGATCCCCCCGATACTCTTTCAGCAGGACCTCCTCCCTGTTCCTACCTATGTCGTTTGTTCCAACACAGAACACGACAACTGGATTTCCACCCTCCCTTTCCAGGTTCCTCTCCAGCCGCCGTGAGATATCCCTTACCCGGGTAGGCAACACACCCTTCGGGATTCTCGTTCTTGGTATCAGGTTCGATAGCATGTTAATAAGTGTTGTTATTTTAATTAACTGTGGAAACAACATGAAGGGTTCTTTATACAATAAATGCCATAACAAATTTCTTAATGGTAGCTGCTAACACAATTCATTTTGTGTGTGTGGCAATGCTCCCATTAAGTTTGGAGGTCCCGCGCAGGCTGCTCACCGGCTTTTGTAGGGGAAAAACACTGTGCAGCCTTGACAGCTCACCAAAACTTGTTAAGTGACCCTCCATCCCAAATAATTGCCCACCCCTGCTGCATAGGTAACCATGCCCTCAACTTCTATTGAGAGGTCGCACAACACCAGGTTATAGTCCAACAGTTTTATTTGAAATCACAAGCTTTCGGAACTATCGCTCCTTCCTCAGGTGAAGTAAATTGGATACAGAATCGTCAGAGCATATATAGATGGAAAAAAAAGCATGTGTACTTTACAATTGCAGACCAATAAATTAAATCATCCTGACTATCTGCCGAGGTGTGATAAAGTTAATTAAGTCAGCCAGGAAGGTACCACATCAAAAGACATAGCAAGATACAACTGAGACAATGAGGTGAAGTCGCAGGGGTTCTAACGTGTCAAAAGCTGCCGTCTGTATGTAAAACGAAAAGCTTTAAAAAAAAAAAAAAAAAAATTTTACTTTTTTACTGGGAAAATTTTTACTTTTTTACTGGGAATCACATCTGTGAACAAGCTAACGACGACTCGAGTCCGGATCACGTCATGTATCGTGACATAAACCCAAGATCCCGATTGAGACCGTCTTCATGAGTGCAGAACTTGGCTATCAGTTTCTGCTCGATGATTTTGCGTTGTCGTGTGTTTCTAAGGTTGCCTTGGAGAACGCTTACCCGCAGATCCGAGGCTGAATGTCCTTGACTGCTGAAGTGTTCCCCGACTGGGAGGTAACAATCCTGCCTGGCGATTGTTGCGCGGTGCTCGTTCATACGTTGTCTCAGTGTCTGCATGGTCTCGCCGATGTACCATGCCGCGGTGCATTCTTTCCTGCAACGTATGAGGTAGACAACGTTGGCCGAGTCACATGAGTATGTACCATGTACCTGGAGGAATTCATCAGGAGAATGAGGCTCCGGGAATACTTCCACAAATCCCAAGATGTCAGCAACAAACCCAATGAGACAATCAATGATCCAGAACAGCAGACAGAGGGACTCGCAGTGCAGCAACCGAAGAAAAAAGAGTCAAACTGGACCCCTCCGGAGGGTCGCTGCCCCAAGCTTGACATGTATGCTCAAGCTGTCAGGAAATGCATCAACGCCAGATTCATCAGCCGCACTCACAAGACAGTCCAGAATGTCACCCGAGCACAACGCAACGCCATCCACGCTCTCAAGACCAACCGCAACATTGTCATCAAACCAGCGGACAAAGGAGGAGCCATCGTCATACAGAACAGAACGGACTATTGTAAAGAAGCATACCGACAACTGGACAACCAGGAACACTACAGACAGCTACCCGCAGATCCGACCAAAGAACACACCCGCCAACTCAATAGACTGATCAAGACCTTCGATCCAGACCTTCAAAACATCCTACGCGCTCTCATCCCACGTACTCCCCGCGTGGGAGACTTCTACTGCCTCCCAAAGATACACAAAGCCAACACACCCGGACGTCCTATCGTATCAGGCAATGGAACCCTGTGTGAGAACCTCTCTGGATACGTCGAGGGCATTCTGAAACCCATCGTACAGGGAACCCCCAGCTTCTGTCGCGACACTACAGACTTCTTACAGAAACTCAGCACCCACGGACCAGTTGAACCAGGAACACTCCTTGCCACGATGGACGTATCGGCACTCTACACCAGTATCCCCCACGATGACGGCATCGCTGCAACAGCCTCAGTACTCAACATCAACAACAGCCAATCTCCAGACGCCATCCTACAACTCATCCGCTTCATCCTTGACCACAATGTCTTCACCTTCGACAACCATTTTTTTACCCAAACACACGGAACAGCCATGGGGACCAAATTCGCACCCCAATACGCCAACATCTTCATGCACAAGTTCGAGCAAGACTTCTTCGCTGCACAGGACCTCCAGCCAACGCTGTACACCAGATACATCGACGACATTTTCTTCCTTTGGACCCATGGCGAAGGATCACTGAAAAGACTACACGATAACATAAACAAGTTCCATCCCACCATCAAACTCACCATGGACTACTCCTCAGAATCGGTCTCATTCCTGGACACACGAATCTCCATCAAAGACGGACACCTCAGCACTTCACTCTACCGCAAGCCCACGGACAACCTCACGATGCTCCACTTCTCCAGCTTCCACCCTAACCATGTTAAAGAAGCCATCCCCTATGGACAAGCCCTGCGAATACACAGGATCTGCTCAGACGAGGAGGAACGCGATGGACACCTACGGACGCTGAAAAACGCCCTCGTAAGAACGGGATATGACGCTCGACTCATCGATCGACAGTTCCGACGGGCCACAGCGAAAAATCGCATAGACCTCCTCAGAAGGCAAACACGGGACACAACCAACAGGGTACCCTACGTCGTCCAGTACTTCCCCGGAGCGGAGAAACTACGACATGTTCTTCGCAGCCTTCAACATGTCATCGATGACGACAAACACCTCGCTAAGGCCATCCCCACGCCTCCACTACTTGCCTTCAAACAGCCGCCTAACCTCAGAAGTACCATCGTTCGCAGCAAATTACCCAGCTTTCAGGATAACAGCGACCACGACACCACACAACCCTGCCATGGCAAACTCTGCAAGACATGCCAGATCATCAACACAGATACCACCATCACACGTGAGGACACTACCCACCAGGTACATGGTACATACTCATGTGACTCGGCCAACGTTGTCTACCTCATACGTTGCAGGAAAGAATGCACCGCGGCATGGTACATCGGCGAGACCATGCAGACACTGAGACAACGTATGAACGAGCACCGCGCAACAATCGCCAGGCAGGATTGTTACCTCCCAGTCGGGGAACACTTCAGCAGTCAAGGACATTCAGCCTCGGATCTGCGGGTAAGCGTTCTCCAAGGCAACCTTAGAAACACACGACAACGCAAAATCATCGAGCAGAAACTGATAGCCAAGTTCTGCACTCATGAAGACGGTCTCAATCGGGATCTTGGGTTTATGTCACGATACATGACGTGATCCGGACTCGAGTCGTCGTTAGCTTGTTCACAGATGTGATTCCCAGTAAAAAAGTAAAAATTTTCCCAGTAAAAAAGTAAAATTTTTTTTTTTTTTTTTTAAAGCTTTTCGTTTTACATACAGACGGCAGCTTTTGACACGTTAGAACCCCTGCGACTTCACCTCATTGTCTCAGTTGTATCTTGCTATGTCTTTTGATGTGGTACCTTCCTGGCTGACTTAATTAACTTTATCACACCTCGGCAGATAGTCAGGATGATTTAATTTATTGGTCTGCAATTGTAAAGTACACATGCTTTTTTTTCCATCTATATATGCTCTGACGATTCTGTATCCAATTTACTTCACCTGAGGAAGGAGCGATAGTTCCGAAAGCTTGTGATTTCAAATAAAACTGTTGGACTATAACCTGGTGTTGTGCGACCTCTCAATTTTGTCCACCCCAGTCCAACACCGGCATCTCCGCATCATGTCAACTTCTATGCCACAGGTTCATTCCAGGCTGCAAGAGGTGACATCGGCAACATTAGCCAGCTTGCAAATGTCCTCTTTGCAAGGAAACAGCAATACATCACCTTTCCAAATAGGCTGCCGATCAGGAAAGAGCTCTTCGATTTTCCCGCATTGCTTTTCAACCATGCTTTCAGTTATCTCTCCTAACTCCCCTACTATTGCCCAGCGTCCGTTTCCCCTTTGTGAAGCAGCTTGGGATGTTTTCTATGCCAAAGGCAATATACAAATGCTGAGACTGTGAGAACTCCTGGTCCTCTCTGAATAGTGACATGAGATCTTTAACATCCATTTCAACAGGCAGATGGGACGTTGTTTTAGCCTCTCACCTAAAGAACAGCAGCTCCATCAATGCAGCATTCCCCCAGTACTGCACTCGAATGTCAGCCGAAATTATATGCCCAAGTCCTTGTATGAAGTCTTACTCATAATCTTTTCATCTAGAGGCAGGAATACTACTAACTGAGCCAAGCTGACAAAGTGGGCTGAATCTTAACTCCCAAAAATGGGTGGGTTGGGGTCGTGTCAGAGGTTTGAATGCAAAATATCTGGAACAGGAACCGAACCTGCCTTGAACCTGCACACTTCCGCTTTTAACAGAGACGGGACGATGGGCGGGCGACCAAACCGCTCCCAGGAAGGTCATTTAAATATTATAATGAGGCTGCCTGCCTTCATTTTAACAGTCATTCTATTTTTAACCACAGGCAGCCGGGTTTCCCAGGCCTTGGGAAACTTGGCAACTGAAAGCAGGTGAGAAGGGCTGAATCCATGAGGTAAGTGCCTTTACAGCACTGCTTGTAGGCCAGGAGGAGTAGGAGTGCTTCCTCCAGGCCCAACAAGCTACCCAGTAAGATCCCCCACCCCACACCGCAATCTGTCTGCTCCCCTCACCACCATTGAAGCCCACCCCGACCACCTTCTGCCGCCCCAACCACCATTGGACTCCCCAACCAACCACCATTGGACACCCCCCACTCCCTTCAATTGGGAACCCCAGACCACCATCAGACACCCCCCGCGATCTCCTCCTTACTCCTTTATTTTGGCGGGGAAAAAAAATCATGTTTTTAAAAAAAAGCTGGTAGTTAGTATTTTAGCAATGGAAGTTCAAATGCTATTTTTCAAAACAACTCCAGTCTCTGATACAACAAATTAGCTGGAGAGTTCTCCCACTGCACTTACCTGCTCTCGTAGGCTTCAGCCAGAAAGGACTCCAGCCTGTCAATCAGGCTGCCTGTGGGTGGGAACCCCACTTAAAGGGGCCCTGCAGTTAAATTCTGCAGGACATCCGGGAAACCCGTTCTTCCGGGTTTCCCCCTCCCACCCCCTCGCACAGAACTCGCTTCCAGGCCAGTATATCAGAAACTACCATGTCATGCAGTACTCCTACTGCAAATGCAAAAGTGAATTAAATTAATTAAAATTGAACCACACATGATGTGGTTGGCACAAGCTGTGTCTGAAGCGTCCATGGTTGATCGTGGTTTTCTGCCTAGCTTTTAGCTGTTAGTCCATGCTGCGTGGTTCAATTGTTAATTTGGACATTGCTTATCACTAGTAAAGCTCCAATCCAATTCAATATGGCTTAACCGAGCACAGCAGAAACAGATGCCACAAGCCATTCCTCTCTCTCCAGCCTCTAGCCTCCTGAAATTACTGGAGCTGGCATCATATTCCATCTATCACTTGTGTTGATTGATAGAGGATCCCAGTGGATCTGGAATGATCAACCATTAACCAACATAACCTGTGCCTCACTATAACATAATGGGAGAGTCAATAATTTTGTTATGATCTAGTAGTATTAGTAATCATCAATTAAAGAAAACAAACCAGTACATATTAAATATAACATTTTCAGTCAGTCATTATTAGTAAAGTATTTATTTTTATCCTCATCTTTGTTCCTGCCAGACCACCTATCTCACCTCTATACCAAGAGAGTGAGCGGGTGGAGCATAGGAACAGGAGTAGGCCATTCAGCCCCACAAGCCCGCTCCGCCATTTGATTAGGGTGGATTCCTCCAGGAACATTAACTATGTCATTCTCTATCAGCAGCAAGAAGCACAGGCCAGCCCGATGAAGCCTCCCCTATTGCTTTTCTCTCCCCTTCAAGAAAATGTTTTGCTTCCACTCAGTGTAGTGGATTCAAATCTGGGTCCTCCTGCTCATGTTGTGCTCCAACAATCAGGTTCAAAATGTTTTCTTTGTCTTGTATAAATTTTTCCTTTGAATTTAGAAGATTTCTACATTATCGGTCCAACTCCACAGCAGCACTCTGTGAAGATGCCTGCCGTAGTTGCACTGCAAATGCCAAGTGGATGTAGCCATCTTTGACTGTAAACTTGCTACACTTAAAGTTGGTTATAGAGCAGCTCTGGTTAGTCAAAATTACAGTTATTTTTCCTACTTACATATATATTTGTGTCCCTCTTCTCCATTTACAATTGGCCTCACCCATGTTGACCGGTAAATGGACCGATCACCCAACCCGGCTCCTTCAGGTGGATATATTGTAAATGCCAATTCTATTACTTGCTTCTTTTTTAATGATTCAGGCAGTTTGATAAAGGGACCTGAAAAATAAAAGGAAAATATTAAACAAAATTTTCACTTTTTACCCAACTTTAACTAAATAGATGCCCATTGCCATGAACCAGATACACAGATTTATCTGTGCTTCCTCCCCTTTAATATGTGCTTGTGTTCTACTTCTCTGTAGGCCCATTCCAGTTTCCCCTCTTTTTCTGCCTTCAAGGATCAGTGCAGAAGGGCAGGCATCTCCAGTATAATTCCTCGAGCATTCCTCAAGAATGAAAAGGGAAATGATCCAGTCTCACCAAGTTCCACCCTTCCCCTAAAACAGCCAAGCAAAGAACAAAATGACACCTCCAAAGGAACTGGGGAATTTTCAGGCAGGCCTGTAAATGGGCAGGCAGTATAACTACCTGAAACAGGCACAGACTGTCTAAATATGCAAATCGGGGTGCTACGCTGGTTGTAGGACCTCAATTCCAATTTTTAGGTACAAGTGGGCAAGGCTGCTCAAAAAACATCCCAGCAAACTTTTACATTTTTTTGATGAGCTCAGGAGAAGCAGGATTGCTCCTCCTGGGCCCAGTAAAAATACTCTGGCCCGCTGCCAGCCCATTTGAGGCTCCGTGGGGATCGCCTCCCTCTCTCGTTTCCCCCACAGACCCACCCTGTTGGCTGTTCAGGAAGACAGCTGATTTCCCACCCTTCCAGAACTGGGAGCCACAGTGGGGTGCCCACTTGGCATCCACAACTTGCTGGCAGCATGTTAATGATGCCTGGACCTCAAATTGGCTCGGGCCTCATGCCAGTACTAATGGCCAGGCGGAGAGGCTGCTAGGCAGACTTTGGGCTCTACTTGAAAATTTCCCCCTGGGTTTCAATTGCAAATCATCCAGCTGAGAGTTCAATGCTTCTGATCATCTTACTTCAAGCCATTCTTGGTTTCCTGTTTTTCCTACATAATAGTTAAAATAAGTGTATCATAACTACCACACTACGATGCTGCTAATAAAATATTTTATGGGAAATTATACAGTTTTCATGCACAGTAAGATGTGTGTTAGTCACATCCTATGAATAAAGACCACTGCTCCAAAATTGCTGGAGTATCGTGCCAGCCAGTGTCCTCCAACGCTGACCCCGCCAGTGTATATGGAGTCAGAGGAAGGCACCTAATTAGCATGGGCTAATCTCAGTGCAGGAGTGATTCCTATTTGAACTTCTATCCTTCCTCATGATTTTCAGGCACTTTTATCCTCCTTTCAATGTGATAAAAGTTATTGTAACATCAGCAACTCCTTGACCACGTTCTGCAGCAGCTTCTTATAAGCAGTTAACTACCTCATGCTCCAGATGGGGTCTGATCAAGGCTCCTGTACAACTGAAGTATCGCTTCCTCACTTTTGTATTCCAACACTTTTGAGGTAAAGGCCAACATGCCATTAGCCTATCTGATTTGTTTCTGCTTGTGCACTAGCTGTTAGTGATTTGTGTACATGGATACCTAAATTCCTTTGCTCCTCCACAGCTCCTAGTCTCATGAAAAACATAAGAAACATAAGAAAAAACCATAATAGTGTATCTCCCAATTAAAAAAATATTCCACTTTATTTTTCTCGGATCCAAAGTGATGACTTCACACTTCCCTACATTGAACTCTATCTACTTATTTTTGCCCACTCACTTAGTCTGTCTATGTCCCTTTGTAACTTCCTGCTCCTTTCTACACTGCTTACTGTGCCTCCTAACTTAGTGCCACTTGCAAACTTGGATGTACAACTCTGTATTCCTTCATTGAAATGATTAATATATATGGGGAAAAGTTAAGGCCCAAGTACAGATCCCTGGGGAACATCACTAGTCATATCTCGCCAATCAGAGAACGTTCACTTTATCCCTACTCTCTGGATTGGGCTCGAAAACGGGCGCGAGGATTGCGAAGCGCGATCTGCCTGCACCCGTTCAAAGTGGTGCAGGCAGCACACAAAATTCGTGCTGCTCCTTCATTATAATGATTGGAGCGCTGAGATCAGCACTAAACGCGCTGCTCATTGGCTCAGGACACAAGAGGGGAGCCAATACAGGGAGCAGTCAACAGCAATATTCCCTTTAAGCTGCGCAGCTGCGTGGCTGCACAGCTGTCTGCTGGTCCCGCGCAGCCTGGGACCGGCTTTTACAATGTGAAATTTTGCGCATGCACGAAACTTTGAATGGGCCGCGCAGCACGTTAAAAGGGACCGCGCAACCAAATATAAATTAGGGGGAACATTGGTCTACTGGCCAATAAAATTCTACCTCGGCTTGCTGCACTTCTTAAAGGGGAGGTGCTTTGTTGCAGAAGCACCTCATTGTCACTGTGGATGCAGCCACGTCGCAACAGGAAAGAGAAAGGGCAAGGTGCTTCTCAGATGCAGCACTGGAGGCCTTGGTCCTGGGGGTACACAGAAGACGACAGGTCCTTTACCCGCAGGGGGGCAGGAGGCCTTCCAGACAGAACGCCAGAAGGCAGTGGGAGGAGATAGCACAAGCCGTCAGTGCCATGAGTGTTGCCCCAGGACCTGGATCCAGTGCCGCAAGATGTTTAATGACCTCACACAAATGGTCAAGTGAGTGAATGCATCTTCAAATGCCATATATCCCACCAACTGCACCACTAGCCACACACACTGCTCAATGCAACACCCCCCCATCACTCACCTACCAACAATCTCTAGCAATCACGACTCATACCTCAGAATCATAGCTTCACCTCACTCTTACACACTTACCACTGCTGCAAGCCTCAAACCCACATCTCACATCTTGCACACAATGTCAGCTATTCAACCATGACATGCACATCACCCAAACACATTGCACCACACTCACTGACACACTTCCCTTTCTCTTGGAGGCCAAGGTGGCTCACAACCATCGTAAGCTGCAGCAGACAGACTGGGGTGAAGCACATCTGCAGAACCTAACCCCCATGGAGGAGACTGTGCTGGAGATCATTGGAAGGGCCATCACTGAGGCCGTGGCGAGCGGCGAGGTTAAAGCATTGCTGATGACGATATCCTTCATCTCACATGCCACATCCCCCTCATCGCACAATCTCTTCTCACTTACAAGCTGCTGATGGTGTAAGCATGCACATCTTGCTTCCCCCCCCTCCCCTCACCACAACCCGACCCTTGTGCCTTTCTCCTTTCAGATACCCAAGAACTGCCAGCAGCCCAGCTAGTCCCTGATCAAGTAGAGGAGGAGAGTGATGGAGAAGAAGAGGCACCATCACTCGATCGGACACTCCCAGGCACCAGCTCAGAAAATGGCACTGCGAAAACTTTCTATTTACAATCTATATTAATGATTTGGATGAAGGGACTGAGTGTAATGTAGCCAAATTTGTTGATGATACAAAGATAGGTGGGAAAGCAAATTGTGTGGAGTACGCAAAGAATCTCCAAAGGGATATAGATAGGCTAAGTGAGTGGGCAAAAATCTGGCAGATGGAGTTTAATGTGGGAAAATGCGAGGTTATCCACTTTGGTAGGAAAAATAAAAAAGGAAATTATTATTTAAATGGGGAGAGATCTGGGGGTCCTTGTACATGAATCACAAAAAGTTAGCATGCAGGCACAGCAAGTAATTAGGAAGGCAAATGGAGTGTTGGCCTTTATTGCAAAGGGAATGGAGTATAAAAGTTGGGAAGTCCTGTTACAACTGTACAGGGCAGTGGTGAGACTGCACCTGGAGTACTGCGTACAGTTTTGGTCTCCTTATTTAAGGAAGGATATACTTGCATTGGAGGCAGTTCAGAGAAGGAGAGAAGGTCCACTAGGTTGACTCCGGAGATGAAGGGATTGTTTTATGAAGAAAGGTTGAGCAGGTTGGGCCTATACTCATTGGAGTTTAGAAGAATGAGAGGGGATCTTATTGAAACATATAAGATTCTGAAGGGGATTGACAGGGTAGATGCAGAGAGGGTGTTTCCCCTCGTTGGGGAATCTAGAACTCGGGGGCATCATTTCAGAATAAGGGGGCACCCTTTTAAATCGGAAATGAGAAGGAATTTCTTCTCTCAGAGGGTCGTGAATCTTTGGAATTCTCTTCCCCAGAGAGCTGTGGAGGCTGGGTCATTGAATATATTTAAGGTGGAGATAGACAGATTTTTGAAAGGTAAGGGAGTCAAGGGTTATGGGGAGCGGGCAGGGAAGTGGAGTTGAGGCCAAGATCAGATCAGCCATGATCTTATTGAATGGCGGAGCAGGCTCAAGGGGCCAAATGACCTACTCCTGCTCTTACATCTTATGTTCTTATGTTTAGAGGGTAGTATAGAGGCGGGATCTGCATGTAGTGAATCACCGGGCATGAGTGGGCTGCAGCCACACCAGGGGAATGGGTAGCTCAGGTGCCAGCTCCATGGAGCAAGAACCTGCTGTCCTTTCTCAGGATGGCAGCATTCGTACTCCCACCACTTCCACTCCATCAGTGCCCTTGCTGCTGCCTGTCAGCCAGCCAGCCCAGACTGCTGCCGCCCATGCCGGGGTGCGACAGTCTACAGCCAGACCTTCTAGGCCCAGAGCTGCTCAAGGTCATCCTGCAAGGCCATCTGCAGTGTCCCCCATGGAAAGTCAGCAGCCTTCCACCAGCCATGCTGCAGCCACTGGGGTAGCACTGTGTAGGAGCACTAGAATAGGCAAAGGAACATGAAGGACAGACACTAAGGGAATGCACAAGGGTGATTAGCTGACTTTGTTATGTAGTATTCAATTGAATCATTTATAAATTATGTTTGGAATGTTTGTTTCGTGGTGGCTCTCATTTCAGCTTTGTTCCCAAAAAGGTGCTGTGATGTTCTGTGACAGAGGGATGGTAAGGTGGGGAGGTGTTGAGCAATGGGGTATCATTCATTGGAATCAAAGTCTGATGAGGCGCTCGCGGACAGCCTATCCGGAATGGGGAGCTGCTACCTGCCTCCTCTTCCTCCTCCTCCTGAGGTAGTTGTGGAATCAATGGTGGCAAGGGCTGCGCCCTCATAATAGCCAAGTTGTGGAGGATGCAGCAGACCACCACGAAATGGGACACCCGCACCGGCGTGTACTGGAGGGCTCCTCCCGAGTGGTCAAGTAGCAGAACCGTTGCTTTAGCACCCCGATGGTCTGCTTGTGACGTTTCTCGTGGCAGAATGGCTGTCATTATATGACTGCTGGCCACTAGTGGTGGGGTTGCGGAGGAGAGTCATCAGCCAGGTGCAGAGCGGATAGCCCTTGTCTCCAAGCAGCCATCCTCGAGTTCAACGTGGTGACTGGAAGATTGCTGGCACACTGGACATGCGCAGGTTGAAGGAATCATGACTGCTGCCAGGATACCGGTCATTCACCATCATGATGTGCTGGGCGTGATTGCACACCAACTGAGTGCACACCAAGTGAGTGGTAGCCTTTGCAGTTGTGGTACATCTCAGGATTGCTATTCGGCGCCCGAAAAGCCACAGGTGTGCAGTCAATGGCACACTGCACCATGGGAAGCCCAATATCCTGGCTAAGCCACATGTGCGCTCGTCCTGTTTCTTTCTGTTCAGAGAGAAGACAATGAAGTCCCTTCTCCTGGAGTACAGAGTCTCTGTGACCTTCCGGATGCACATCCTTGGTGAAGCGGACCCTCCGAATACACTGCTCCTGGCTTAAGTGCAGGTAGGAGAAGTGCTCTCGGAAGACCCTAGGTGGGTAAGGCCTGCTGCTTAGAGCCCTCCTGCTCCTCCTCCACCCTCTGCAAGCAGCTTGTCCTCTGCTTTGCTGCCTCTGCTCCATCACCCTGTCATGCTGCAGCGCGAGAGGGACTTCAAGTAGAGCCACCATGTCTGGGAGCACGTGGTCTGTCCAGAACCCTTGAATTCAAAAGCAAGACCTTCTACACTTGCAGCACCACTCCCTCTCACCTCACCAGCTTTAAATAACTCTAGAAAGCTCCAAACAGTTCCACAAACTTACACAGAGCCAGTAGATATCAAAAAGCAAGTCACCTGAAAGATGTTGATGATCCCTTTAAATACTGCTGTTGGGGTTCCCTCATGCAGGTGAATGCACATTCAGCTGTGCGTGCTTTGGAGAGGGCATACAGTCAAGCGGCGATGTCCAAAATAGCAAGTCGTGCGTCCAATCAGCGTGGGGTTATAATCTGCCTCATTAGCATTCTTCTGCGACCACAGGCAATGGCCACATTACCGACCTGCCCAAAATGGCGGCCGCTGCAGCCAGAAAAGGCCAGAAGCGAGGCAGCCGCCAATGTTTTGCTGTAACCGGCCTGAACAACCGGCGCTAAGGTGTCGAATTTCGTGGCCTCTGTCTCCTACCCCCCAACCTATGTTACAAGGTTATCTCCACGGTTACCAAGGATAATCATCTCTCTGGCTTTTCCTCTTTAAGCAGTGCAACTGGGTTTGGCAGCTCAGTGATGCAGGATCTGAAGCTTCATCATCTGCTGCCATGGTCTAGCACCAACATAATTTAAACCCACTATACCACCTGTGCTGTTTTACAGCAGTGATTTATGACTGGAGGTTTGTGGGTCTCACATTGTACTGCTAAAGCAGCTCCTTTCTGAGCAATATTGATTCTGCTTTTTACATTGCATGAATTAGTGTAATATAAAAACAACTTGCTTCTGTTAGTCCCTCTTCTTTCCAGTGCTGTCTGCCTTTCTATTTGCTTACACCTGTTCTTTCTTCACACTATCTCTCTGCCTCAGAATCTCTCTCCTCCCTGCTATGCTTTATGTTAGATAATGCCTCTATCTGAAAAATATTTATTTGAGCACAGAGCAAGACTCAATGGGCTAGAAATTCATCTACTTACCGCCACTCCATAGCGCCATGAAATGGCGATAAAATGGCGGCCGCCGCTCTTTCACCAGCTAGTGGCGGGTCCCGCGGCGGCCGCCATATTCTTCTTACCCTTTGCGTTACCAGTAACTGGCAGCACCCTGGGAAAATAAATGGCAGAGTGGTGATGTCAATCGGTGTGCAATGCCAACTTAGTGTCACCAACGTGAACTTTGACTCTAGGGGTCCGAAGCACGCCAGGTTAACCTGGCAAGCAAGCAGACTGACAGTGGCGATGTCAGCACCTCTTAAAGGGAATGTTAGGTTTTGGACTTTTTTTTTTGATATTATTGAAGTGGTAGCTTGTTGCAAAAGATGTGAAAAGTTTTTTAAGTGTGTAGGGAGTGCTGCTGGCCATTTGCAATGGCTCAGATGGTAAATCAAGGCCTTTGATAAGACACAACATGTTGCGAATACTCAGCAGGTCACGCAATATCCGTGGAGAGTAAAACAGAGTTCACGTCTCAGGTCGAGATGCTGCCTGACCAGCTGAGTATTTCCAGCATTTTACGCTGTCATTTCGCATTTACATCATCCGCTTGCAGAGGGAGGAGGAAGACACAGAAGAGGAGGAAGCCGCAGAGGAGGAAGCAGAAGAGGAGGAATCAGACGGAAGGATGTATCCCAGACAGCACCTTTGTAGCCGGGATATCCGGGATGGAATCAGCTGCCTGCAGTCCCAGTGACCACAACCCCAATTCCCCTGCCAACATTTGTCCCGCACCTTACCTTCCCTCTGTTACTGACCATCACAGCGTCCCCTTGGCCACGATGCTGAAATATGCCACCACAAAGCAAACTTTCCAATCCACCTATATACATCTATCCATCCAATATGACATCAAGAAATCAACTAATCACCCTTGTGCATTCTCTTAGTGACTGTTTTGTGAGTGCCTTTGCTGATCCTACTGATGTCACGCAGCGCTATCCCAGTGGCTGCAGCATGGCTGGTGGAAGGCTGACTTCTAGTCAAATGTTCTTCTACACTGCAAATGTCCTTGCTGGTCAACCTTGAGGAGCTGGTGGCTGAGAGTGTCAAATCAATTTTCTTCTGTTCTTGTTCTTCTTCACTCTCCTTGTTGACCCACTGGCTGGGCAGGCTGTATTTCTTGGGTGTGAAATGAGGAAGGCACAAGGGTGGAGTTGTGGTGAGGGGAGGGCAGGAAAGCATGAGGTGCATGCGAATAGGAGGTTAACGTATCAGGATACCACCATCTTATATTCTTTCAGCCCCACCGATGGCCAAGGGCTGAGCCATGCCCCTGCCAAGAATGGCCAGCACTGTCTCCTCCAAGGGGGTGAGGTGAGGCTAGGAATGGGAGATGTGCCTCGTGATTGGTGCAGATTGTTGGTAGATGAGTGATTGGGGGTCGTGCATTGAGCAGCGTGTGACGCTAGTGGTGCTGTTAGTAGAAGATGGCTTTTGAAGATGCATTCACTGACCTTGACCAGTGGTCTGAGGTCATGAAGCTTCTTTGGGCACTGGAGACAGATGGTGGGGATGACACTGATGGCAGGTACGGCCTCAGTGAAGTAGTCCCACATCCTTCTTTGTGGGTAGAGGTTCTGTCTTGCAGTGTTGACCCCCTGCACAATATGGAGTGCTGCGTGTGAGACCCTGGGTGCCCCTTCCCTGGCTTGATGCGCCATTTGTGTTTGTGCTGAGGCAGTTTTCCCATTTGTTGCGGTTAGGAAGGTAATTTAGCTTTATGAGCTGAATATTCACATTTGGGACTTCTTTTTAATGTTAAATATTTTTTAAAAGGCAGAAAAGGCTGAAAACTGCATTGTTTCACTTCATTTTATTTTGTATTGCTTCAGTGTGCATGGCCCCTTTAATTCTCAGACCTCTTCAATACCCACAATTCCTTGCGGGCTCCACAGCCTCAATTCCAGAGGCTGTGGGATGCTGCAACAGCACACCTGGTGATGAACTTCGCTTTGGATGTCTCCAGCAACACCACCAGGATGGTGTTGCATGGAAGGTAAGTGCTGCACCACCACTCTCCATGCCCCCCAGATCAATTTTGCTCCATTAGAGTTGCTGCTATTTTCAGCGGCTGTTAACTCCAGTTGCCGGTGACACCAGGAACTTTGCGGGCTAACACGGTTTGCACCTGACCGGGACTGATGTCCTAGGCGGAGTGTTTGCTAGTGCTGTTGGGGAAGGTTTAAACTAAAATGGCAGGGGGTTGGGAACCTGTGCAGGGAGACAGAGGAAAGGGAAGCAAGGATAGAAACAAAGGACAGGAAGGAGAAAAGCAAAAGTGGAAGGCAGAGAAATCAAGGGTGTAAATCAAACAGGGCTACAGTAAATAATAATTCTAAAAGGACTAAGAGTGTTAAAGAAACAAGCCTGAAGGCTTTGTGTCTAAATGCGAGGAGCATTCGTAATAAGGTGGATGAATTAGCTGCGCAAATAGATGTAAATGGATATGATATAATTGGAAGTACGGAGACATGGCTCCAGGGTGACCAAGGCTGGGAACTCAACATCCAGGGGTATTCAATATTCAGGAAGGACAGGCAAAAAGGAAAAGGAGGTGGGGTAGCATTGCTGGTTAAAGAGGAGATTAACACAATAGTAAGGAAGGATATTAGCTCTGATGATGTGGAATCTGTATGGGTAGAGCTGAGAAATACCAAGGGGCTGAAAACGTTAGTGGGAGTTGTATACAGACCCCCAAACAGTAATGCTGAGGTTGGGGATGGCATTAAACGGGAAATTAGAGACGCGTGCAATAAGGGCACAGCAGTTATTATGGGTGACTTTAGTCTACATATAGATTGGGCTAACCAAATTAGTAACAATACTGTGGAGGAGGAATTCCTAGAGTGTATACGGGATGGTTTCCTGGACCAATATGTCGAGGTACCAACTAGAGATCAGGCCATCTTAGACTGGGTATTATGTAATGAGAAAGGATTAATTAGCAATCTTGTTGTGCGAGGCCCCTTGGGGAGGAGCAATCATAATATGATAGAATTCTTCATTAAGATGAAGAGTGAAGTAGTTTACTCAGAGACTAGGGTCCTGAATTTAAATAAAGGAAACTACGATGGTATGAGGCGCGAGTTGGCTAGGATGGATTGGGGAGCGTTACTTAAAGGGTTGACGGTGGATAGGCAATGGCAAAAATTTAAAGATCGTATGGATGAACTACAGAATTTGTTCATCACTGTTTGGCATAAAAATAAAACAAAAAAGGTGACTCAACCATGGCTAACAAGGGAAATTAGGGATAGCATAAGATCCAAGGAGAGGACATATAAATTGGCCAGAAAAAGCAGCAAACCTGAGGATTGGGAGCAGTTTAGGATTCAGCAAAGGAGGACAAAGGGATTAATAAAGAGGGGGAAAATAGAATATGAGAGTAAGCTTTCAGGGAACATAAAAACTGACTAAAAGCTTCTATCGATATGTGAAGAGAAAAAGATTGGTGAAGTCAAGCGTAGGTCCCTTGCAGTGAGAATCAGGGGAATTTATAATGGGGAACAAAGAAATGGCAGACCAATTAAATACATACTTTGGTTCTGTCTTCACAAAGGAGGACACATATAAACTCCCAGAGATGTTGGGGAATATAGCGTCTAATGAGAGGGAGGAATTGAATGAAATCAGTATTTGTAGGGAAATGGTGTTAGGGAAATTGACAGGATTGAAGGCCGATAAATCCCCAGGGCCTGATAATCTACATCCTAGGGTACTTAAGGAAGTGGCCCTAGAAATAGTAGATGCATTGCTGGTCATCTTCCAAAATTCTATAGACTCTGGAACAGTTCCCATGGATTGGAGGGTGGCTAATGTAACCCCACTATTTAAAAAAGGTGGTAGAGAGAAAATGGGGATTTTAGACCGGTAAGCCTGACATCGGTAGTGGGGAAAATGCTAGAGGCCATTATAAAAGATGTAATAGCAGAGCACTTGGAAAACAGTGACAGGATCGGATAAAGTCAACATGGATTTACAAAAGGTAAATCATGCTTGACTAATCTACTGGAATTTTTTGAGGATGTAACTGGTAGAATAGATAAGGGAGAACCAGTGGATGTGGTGTATTTGGACTTTCAGAAGGCTTTCGATAAGAGATTAGCGTGCAAAGTTAAAGCACATGGGATTGGGGGTAAGGTACTGACTTGGATAGAGAACTGGTTGGCAGACAGGGAGCAAAGATTTGGAATAAATGAGTCTTTTTCCGAGTGGCAGGCAGTGACTAGTGGGGTACCGTAGGGATCGGTGCTAGGACCCCAGCTATTCACAATATATTAATGATCTAGACGAGGGAACTAGATGTAATATCTCCAAGTTTGCAGATGACACAAAGCTGGGTGGGCGTGTGTACTGTGAGGAGGATGCAGAGAAACTCCAGTATGATTTGGACAGGTTGGGTGATTGGGCAGATGCATGGCAGATGCAGTATAATGTGGATAAATGCGAGGTTATCCACTTTGGTGGCAAAAACAGGAAGACAGATTATTATCTGAACGGCAATAGATTGGGAAAAGGGGAAGTGCAACGAGACCTGGGTGTCCTTGTGCACCAGTTGCTGAAGGTAAGTATGCAGGTGCAACAGGCAGTTAAGAAGGCAAATGGTATGTTGGCCTTCATAGCGAGAGGATTCGAGTACAGGAGCAAGGATGTCTTGCTGCAGTTGTACAGGGCCTTGGTGAGACCACACCTTGAGTATTGTGTGCAGTTTTGGTCGCCTTATCTGAGGAAGGATGTTCTTGCCATGGAGGGAGTTCAGCAAAGATTCACCAGACTGATACCTGGGATGGCAGGAATGACGTATGAAGAGAGATTGGGTCGATAGGCTTATATTCGCTTGAGTTTAGAAGAATGAGAGGGGATCTCATTGAAACTTATAAAATTCTAACAGGACTAGACAGACTAGATGCAGGAAGGATGTTCCCAATGGCGGGGGAGTCCAGAACCAGGGGTCACAGTCTAAGGATAAGGGGTAAGCCATTTAGGACTGAGATGAGGAGGAATTTCTTCACCCCCAAGAGTGGTGAACCTGTGGAATTCTCTACCACAGAAGGCAGTTGAGGCCAATTCATTAAATATATTCAAGAAGGAGTTAGATATATTTCTTAAGGCTAAAGGGATCAAGGGATATGGGGAGAAAGCAGGGACAGGGTACTGAATTTGGATGATCAGCCATGATCGCATTGAATGCTCGAGGGGCCGAATGGCCTACTCCTGCTCCTATCTTCTATGTTTCTATGTAACACAAACTGTTCCCCCCATTTATTTTTTGGTGCACTACAATTCTAGTACGTCAAATTGCTAGCGATCCAACCTTTGTGCAAAATACTAACTTCAGCCCTTAAACTGAAAGGCAGAATTTTCATATTTAAGGAACGAAGGTAATTGACTTGTGGTGTAAATGAAACATGCATTGGGATAGCAATAGATTATGGAAAATAAATTATCCATAATGCGGTCAGTATACAACATTGACAAGTTGTGCAACGCCACCCTATATGATGGGTTATTTTCTGAAATTCACTGCTTCTCAATACGTACACTACATAACACTTAACATGCTGATATCAAAAGGTTAAGAACTTCCACAGCGTATGCATTACTGACTTCAAACAAATTAAACGAACATCTGGCAAACTTTGCAACGGTATTAAAGAGTTACATAAGAACAGACATGTTCTTTAAGTTCAATAAATGGAAGATATGTGTCACCAAGTAAACACACAAGACAAGACTAGTTGTTATTGTGAATTTTGATCTGAACACAGAATGCCTTTAAAATTTCTTTGCTCTGATTGAAAAAGAGTTTTTGTGAAACTGGTTTCTTATTTTAGTACCTTAATGATAATTACATTCAAGGCTGGAGGCTGTTAAATTTATATTTTTATGATTCAAAACGTACTTTCCAATCTATGGGAAAGTTTTAAATAAATCAGGCATCATAAAATCTTCTAACACAGTCTCTGTAGAGCAACAAATTTCGATGTTTGGGCCAGATTTTCCTCATTTTGTTTATTTTAGTGAGAACGTAGGCGTGAGCAAACGGACGTGCAATAGGGATAGAAAGCATTACTATTCAACTGTCTTGCACTCTGAAAATTCCTCTTTCTCCAAAATGTATCCAGCAACATTAATAACAATTGAACAAACAATCTGGGGTCGAATTACCCCAGAGGTTCTTCAATCTCTCACTATATCTTCTGTGGAAGATTGGCGGAAACCCCGCAGAAACGGCGGAAACATCCATTTACCCATTGTTGCCGGGGTTTCCGTAATCTTCCAGCAAATTTACAGTGGGATATCAGGAGAACCCCTGGAGAAATTATTGGCGTCTAGTTTTAGATTGTTAGAGACCTTGTTAAAGGTTATTGATAATGAACTTGTGCAGCACTCCATGGTTGCACAGTTGAATGGAAAAGTGAATATTTACTCCAGATCAGACTTTGAATTGTTGAGGTTAAGGAACAGGAAGGATAATATTCAGTCTAATGCTTGGCAACTGAGGGGCTGGATAACTAATTCATTTGTGTTTCAGATGGTCTCCAAATCTAAAGCAAGACTCCAGTCAGGAATGTAGTCAACAGAAAAGTCTCAAGGTTTCTCCCTCGACCATTCCTCAGAATAAATTCAGTTACTGGGATGTTGTATTAAGTGAACTGGGAGGCAAATAGAATCCAAGAGACTATCGAGATGTTTTTGCACAAATAGTGTGTTTTTATACTAATTTACAAAACATTGAAAACAAAATCCATTTTATATTAACAGCGAGCACCTATGTAACTGTGCTGTGTATTTTATTATTAATAATGAGGAATATTCATCCAAGCTACGTAACTCAGATCCTTTACTTGGGTGCTTCGTCACAGTGATGCCTCCTAATGTTTTGCAATTGAGAAACTGCACCAATTTAATGTTGATTCAATCCAATTTAGCAGTCAACCACCTTTTGCGACACTGGCACTCAGACAGCACCCAGACGAAGCATCAGGATAGGTCATAGGAAAGCATGTCTAAGTACCATGGGGAAAGACAGTGATAAGAAGCTGAGTATTATATTGATGTGCAACTGTGCAGAAGAATAGTTAATCAGATGCTGTTGTTTGAATTGGCCACGCTGTTCAATTAGCTCATTATGTCTCGCAAGGTCTGACTTGTGCGAAGTACTATCTCAGTGAATAAACAGAGAGAGTAAAACTAAACTGAAACTGAAATGCTGAAAAACCTGAGGAAATTCAGGGCTATTTCATGTATTTTCAGTGAGGGAAGGATTGCTGCTCCTTTCGGTAGGGGTAAGGGATTCATTATAACAGCTGTTTGCATGGCTGGTTGAGTACCTTTGCACTCACTGTTTTCACCAAGGTGACAGGCAGCACTCCCCCTTTGATAAACAGAAATGATCCAAATGTAGGCCAATTTACAGCATGTCTTCCTCTGTGTCTTTCTTACAGGATTTAAAAATTTGCAGTAGAAGAAAAATACAATTTGGAAAATCAGAATACAGATCGTCGAGCTGATTTCTGTGAACGTACAATTGGAGTTTGCCCTTCTATCAGTGGGAATTGTTGGAGGGAAAGGGAGAGTTACCCACATTAATCCACTAATCCTCCAGTTATACCCCAGCCAGCAAAAAACACACTCTCACAAACACATTGGGCCGAAAATTGATCCCGGGACGCGAGAGTACGCACTGCGTACTCTCGCGTATTCCCACTCCAATTGCCGGTTTTCTGCATGCCCTGCGCATGCGCTGAAAACCGGCAATTGCTCTTCTGAAAAGGGGGCGGGGCCTGGGTGCATCGCGTGCGCGCTACAGGCTGCGCGCACGCTGTGCACTTCATGCTTTGGACGCGCAGGTAAGTAGGGAAGATTTTGGAAATGTAAAAAGGAGGAGTAAGACCCGCTTTTAAGAAGGTAAGTAGTGAATTAAGTATTTTTTTGAATTTTTTTTTACAGGTATATCTTTTTTAGAGACTTTAAAGACAGGTAAGTTTATTTTTATAACTTTTTAAAAGATTTTAAATTTTTTCAAAAATTTAATTTTTTATTTAAAATGGTTAATTTAATTAACTATACTTATTTTATTAATGTGATGGTTTTTTTTTATTTAATTGAGGTTTAGCTGTTATTTTGGGGGGGTGTAAGATTCATAGATTTCACAGCCATGCTGTGAGACTTATGAATGGAAGATGGTGTGCTGCCATTGGCTCTAACTGAGTCACGTGATCCCACAGCTCGCACGAATTCACTACGCTGCTGGGATACGCAAGCCCAGCACAGCTGATGTCTGGAACATCAAGTTCGTGCGAGCTGGATCTGAAAAAGCATAAGCGAGGTGAGACATCGCGGGGAAGGCTTACCCCCGCGGGAACAGAGCGAGATCAATTTCTGGGCCATTGTGAATATATATTGCCAATATGCACTACATATTGTGTGTGTGCGTCTAAATAGAAATTAAATTGCAATAAATGATTGCTGGACACTAAATGTGAATTAACAAATGCTCATCACAAAAAGTGACTGGCACAAGGGAAAGAGCTGATTGGTGAGCAGCTGGTGAGTGTATGTTTTTTAAGTTTATAAGTTTATTTCTGCTAAGTTAGTTAATAGCCTATTAAATAGAGGGAAAGAGCTGATTGGTGAGTAGTTGGGGAGTGTTTTTTGTTAAGTTTTAAGTTTATTTCTGCTGGGTTAGCTCTTAGTCTATTAAATAGAGGCATGGCAGGGCAGCTCAATCCTGTGCAGTGCACATCCTGTGCCATATGGGAAGTCCTGGACGCTTTGCGTAGCCTGGACGACGACATGTGCAGGAAGATTCACCAGCTACAGCAACTCGAGCTCCGGGTTTCGGAGCTTGAACGGCGGCTGGAGACACTGCGGTGCATCCGCGAGGCTGAGAGTTACGTGGATAGCAAGTTTCTAGAGGTGGTCACCCCGCAGCTTAAGAGTATGCAGGCAGAGAGGGAATGGATGACCACCAGACAGAAGAGGAGGACCAGGCAGGTAGTGCAGGAGTCCCCGGAGTGCATCGCGCTCTCCAACCAGTATTCTGTTCTGAGTACTGGTGAGGTCAATGATTCCTCTGGGGAGTGCAGCCAGAGTCAAGTCCACGGCACCACGGATGGCTCAGCTGCACAGTGGGGGAGGAAAAAGAGTGGAAGAGCAATAGTGGTAGGGGATTCAATAGTTAGGGGAGCAGACAGGTATTTCTGCGGCCGTAGACGTGACTCCAGGATGGTATGTTGCCTCCCTGGTGCCAGGGTCAAGGATGTCACTGAGCAGCTGCAGGATACTCTGAGGGGGGAGGATGAACAGCCAGAAGTCGTTGTCCATATCAGTACCAACGACATAGGCAGAAAGAGGGATGAGCTCCTGCAGGCAGAGTTTAGGGAGCTAGGAGAGAGATTAAAAAGCAGGACCTCAAAGGTAGTAATCTCCGGATTACTCCCGGTGCCACATGCTAATGAGTACAGGAATAGGAGGATAGAACAGATAGATGAATGCATGGCTGGAGAGAAGCTGCAGGAGGGAGGGATTTAGATTCCTGAGGCATTGGGACCATTTCTGGGGAAGGTGGGACCTGTACAAGCCGGACGGGTTACACCTCAACAGAGCCAGGACCAATATTCTCGCGGGGAGGTTTGTTAGTGCTGTTGGGGAGGGTTTAAACTAGCTTGGCAGGGGGATGGGCACCAGCATGTAGGAGTAGAAAAGAGGAATAAGGTGCATAAAAGAGTGAGTGTGTTGGATAGTAATTAGAGAAGATAGTACTAGAGGCGGTAGTAGTACCATATTAGGTAGGAGCAGACTAAGAAAGACTACAAAAAATTCAAAAATCGGTTTAGAATGCATGTACATAAACGCACAAAGTGAGGTGAATAAGGTTGGTGAGCTACAAGCACAATTAGCTGTGTGGTACTGTAATATAATACAATAATGGAAACTTGGCTTAACAGTGAGGACTGGGCACTTAATATTCAAGGGTACAAGGTGTTCAGAAAAGATAGGGAAGGAAAAAAGGGAGGTGGGGTGGCAGTGCTGATTAAGGCAGATATTGTAGTGTTGGAAAGGGAGGATGTTCTTGAGGGGACAAGGACAGAATCCATTTGGTTAGAGTTGAGGAGCAAAAAGGGTATGATCACACTATTGGGGGTATTCTATAGTCCTCCAAATAGTGAGAGGGAGGTAGAGGAGCAAATCTGCAGGGAAATCGCAGAGATATGCAAGAGCTATAGAGTGGTGATATTGGGGGACTTTAATTACCCAAATATCGATTGGGATAATGCTAGGGTGAAGGGAAAGGAGGGGGAGGAATTTCTGAAATGTGTTCAGGAGAACTTCCTTGACCAATATGTTCTTGGCCCAACTAGGAAGGAGGCATTGCTGGATCTGGTGCTGGGGAATGAGGTGGGCCAGGTCGACCAAGTGTCTGTGGGAGAATACTTGGGTATGAGTGATCATCGTATCATAAGATTTAGATTAGCAATGGAGAGGAGCAAGGAACAATCTAGAGTGAAACTTCTAAACTGGAATAGGGCTATCTTCAATGGGATGCGAAAGGATCTAGCCAGGGTAAAATGGAACCAAAGACTGACAGGAAAACTGCAATGGAACAATGGGTGATCTTTAAGGAGGAGATGTTTCAAGTACAGGCTAGGTACATTCCAACAAGAGGGAAGGGTAAGGGCACCAAAGCAAGGACTCCTTGGATGACGAGGGAGCTAGAGAAGATGATGAAACAAAAAAAGAGGGTGTATGATGCGTGTCAGGTGAATTCTTCAAGGGAGTACCAGACCAAATACAATAAGTTGAGAGGGGATTTGAAGATGAAAATAAGATTGGCAAAGAGAGAATATGAAGTAGAATGGCGGTTAACATAAAAGGGAACCCCAAAATCTTCTACCGGCATGTAAACAGTAAGCGGGTAGTAAGAGGTGGGGTGGGACCTATTAGAGACAAAGAAGGTGATATATGCTTAGAGGCGCAGGGCAAGGCTAGAATACTCAATGAGTACTTTGTATCGGTGTTTACTAAGAAGGTGGATGTTGACAAAATATCAGTAGAAGTGGAAAAGGTAGAAGCAACGGAAGGGGTGAAAACTGATAGACAGGATGTACTAGAAAGGCTGGGTATGCTTAGAGTGGACAAGTCGCCTGGTCCAGATGGCTTGCATCCCAGGTCGCTCAGGGAATTGGGGGAGGAGATAGCGGAAGGGCTTGCCATAATTTTCCAATCTTCCCTAGATGCGGGGGAGGTGCCTGAGGATTGGAAAGTGGCAAATGTGACACCATTGTTCAAGAAAGGGTGTAAGGACAATCCTAGTAACTACAGGCTGGTCAGTTTAACATCAGTGGTGGGTAAAGTTTTAGAAACAATAATCAAGGAAAAAATAACAGGCAATTGGAGAGGTTTAAGCTAATTAAGGAGAGCTAACACGGGTTTGTAAAAGGCAGATCATGTTTGACTAATCTAATTGAATTTTTGGATGAAGTAACAGAGAAGGGAATGCAATGGATGTTGTCTACATGGATTTTTGGAAGGCGTTTGACAAAGTACCACATAGAAGGCTGGTTAACAAAATTGAGGCTCATGGAATAGGTGGGTCAGTGGCAGCTTGGATAAGGAATTGGCTTAAGGACAGAAAACAGCGAGTTGTGGTAAATGGCTGTTTTTCAGACTGGAGGATGGTAGACAGTGGTGTTCCCCAAGGGTCAGTGCTGGGGCCACTGCTTTTTTGATATATATAAATGACCTGGATATTGGAATACAGAGTAGAATTTCTAGATTTGCCGATGACACCAAACTTGGGGGTGTGGCAAACAGTGAAGATGATATCAATCGACTGCATAGAAAGGCTAGCAGAATTGGCAGACAAGTGGCAGATGGAATTTAATAGAGAAGTGTGAGGTGATGCATTTTGGCAGAAGGAACAGGGAGAGACAATATACACGTAATGGCACAGTTTTAAAGAGTGTGCAGGGACAGAGGGACCTGGGAGTTAATGTGCATAGGTCCCTGAAGGTGGCAGGACATATTGAGAGAGTGGTTAGCAAAGCATATAGGATCTTGGGCTTCATAAATAGAGGTATTGAGTACAAAAGCACTGGTTAGGCCACAACTGGAGTATTGCATCCAGTTCTGGTCGCCACACTTTAGGAAGGATGTGAAGGCCCTTGAGAGGGTGCAGAGGAGATTTACCAGAATGGTTCCGGGGATGGGGGATCTTAGCTACAAGGACAGGTTGGAGAAGCTGGATTTGTTTTCATTAGAGCAAAGGAGGTTGAGGGGTGATTTGATAGAGGTGTACAAGATTATGATGGGTTTAGATAGGCTAGATGGGGAAAGGCTGATCCTACTAGTTGATGGTACAAGGACTAGGGGACACAGATTTAGCGGGATAGAGTGGGAGAGTGGTACTGACTGGATTGCTCTAAAGAGAGCCAGCATGGACTCGATGGGCCGAATGGCCTCCTTCTGTGGCGTTATGACTCTATGGGGGAGAAATTTGGTATCGCCCCGTTTGGGGCGCAATTATTGGCCGGGCGCAAAATTTAGCGCCTGCTGCTATTTATCGCCTCCGACTGCAAACTTGGCTTCTATCGCCCCTGGAGGTGATTGGAGCGCTAAATCAGGCACTACACACCTCTCTTAAGGCGCTAATGCCGAGGAGCGAGGCGCTACCTCAGAGCGTTGGTGAAGCTCATTTGATGTCAGTCAGCAATGGAACATAGAAACATAGAAACATAGAAAATAGGTACAGGAGTAGACCATTCGGTCCTTCGAGCCTGCACCGCCATTCAATGCGTTCATGGCTGAACACTGGCACCGGCCAGTTCTTAAAGGGAAGGCTCGATCTTGCTCTCCATCCACACCCTGCTCATTGCAGCCTTGAATCTCGACCTGGAGAGACCTGTATATCAAATCCGCTGGAAAGAACAATGGAGAAGCCCAGGGAAAGAGCTCAGAGTGCAGCCCCAACAGTCTCTTCTAAATCGATGCAAGGAAGGTCAAATCAAAATGAACCTGCAAAGTGCTGCTCAGTACCCAAAACTTCTTTACACAGCGTTGAATCTCTCCGGAAGTCTCTCTCTCTCTCTCTCTCTCTCAGAATGCGTGGTGCAAAAATGCCGCCGACAAAAAAAGGCAGGAAGCGGTCGCCTTTAAATAGCACTCCCCCAATCCCTTCCTGACTGCAAAACGTTCCCCTCAACCTGTCGTTGTTAGCGGCAGGCGGAAAGGCAGGGGGCGCCACTCAATATCCGGTCCGGGGCGTTGCACGCTCGACTGACGTCACGATCTGCGGGCGCAGGAGATCATGGCGGTAGTGTTTAGCACCGCCGCAAAATGTCCGGTCAATTTTGCGAGCGGCGCAATCATCGCCGCGCCCGGGCGCTAGTTGGTTTGCGCCCCATTAGCGCCCTATTAGGGCACTAACGGGAGGTGCAATGCAACCAAATTTTTCCCCCATGACACTGAGAGGGCCATTTACTGTTTTTAGGTTCTTACACCTAAAAATTTGACTGCATCACCGAAGCTGCCGGTGCCACCGCGGGTTAAGGGCCGCTGAAAATGGTGGCACCGATATGACTGAAAAATTTGCGCTGGGGACTAATGTTTTTTATCCTAATGCAAAACTAACCATGTAACGCCTCCTGGTGGTGCTCGTCCTGGCATCAGGCCCCAATGCAGCATGCCCAAGCGGCGTTGCAGCTTCGCACAGCCTTTGAAATCCAAGTTGTGATTTCGCAAAGCATTGTGGGATGTTAAAAGGGCAATGCGTTGTCATTTTCTTAAAAGGACAATGCCTTCTGAAATGCTAAAAATAAAAATGACATAAAAATAGGCAGTTATCAGCCTTACAGCTCAACTGCCTTCTGGAAAAAAAAATTAACTTTTGAAAAAGAATTCCCAAATGGCAGTCTTCAGCTCTTAAAGCTGAATTCACCTTCCGCACCTAAAAAAAATGGGAAAAATGCTTCTGCACTAACACAAATGGTTTAGCAAGCCAGGGAAGGAGCACCCAGGGTCTCGCACGCAGCACTCCAGCTTTGTGCAGGGGGTCAACACTGCAAGAGAGGTCCTCTACCCACAGGGGCCAGGTGGCCCTCCAGAAAGAACGATGTGGGATCAGATCGCTGAGGCCGTCATGGCCAGCAGTGCCACCCCCAGACCCGGCTCCAGTGCCCAAAGAAGATTCATGACCTCTGGCCAGTGGTCAACTTCAAAAGCTGTCTCCTACCAACTGCATCACTAGCCTTACACACATCTCAATGCACAACTCCCCCCCGCCCCCCCCCCCCCCCCCCCAATCACTCACCTGCCAACAGTCTGTACCAATCATTAGGCACATCTCCCATTCCTAGCTTCACCTCACCCCCCTTGGAGGAGACAGTGCTGGCCATTCTTGGCAGGGGCTGAGCCCTTGGTCTGCGGCGGAGCTGAAAGAATACAAGATGGTATCTTCATACGTTAGCCTCCTCCTAGCATGCACCTCTTGCTTTCTGTCCCTCTCACCACCACAACTCCACCCTTGTGCCTTCCTCATTTCACACACCCAAGAAATCCAGCCTGCCCAGCCAGTGGTTGACCAAGAAGAGGGAGAGGAAAGTGAAAATGAAGAAACGCCATCACTCGATTTGACACTCGTAGCCACCAGCTCCTCAAGGTTGACCAGCAAGGTCATTTGCAGTGTCACCCACTGAAAGTTAGCAGCCTTCCATCAGACATGCTGCAGCCACTGGGTTAGAACTGCGTGACATCAGTAGGATAGGCAAAGGCACACACAAGACAGTCACTAAGGGAATGCATAAGGGTGATGAGTTGATTTCTTGATGTCATATTGGATGGATAGATGTATAAAGTTGGATTGGAAAGTTTGCTTTGTGGTGGCTTTTATTTCAGCATTGTGGCCAAGAGGACGCTGTGATGGTCAGTAAGAGAGGGAAGGTAAGGTGTGGGACAAATGTTGAACGGGGAATTGGGGTTGTGATCACTGGTACTGCAGGCGAATGATTCCATCTCGGATATCCCGGCCAGAAAGGGGCTGTCTGGGTTGCATCCTTCCTTTTGCTTCCTCCTCTTCTGATTCCTCCTCTTCTACATCTTCCTCTTCTGTGTCTTGCTCTTCTGTGTCTTCCTCTTCCCTCTGCGAGCAATGCTGGAAATCTGAAATAAAAGCAGAAAATGCTGGAAACACTCAGCAGTTTAGGCATCATCTCAACCTGAGACGTGAACTCTGTTTCTTTCTCCACAGATGCTGCCTGACCTGCTGAGTATTTGCAGCATTTTCTGTCTTCTCAGTGGCCTTCCTTTACCATCTGAAGCCTTGCAAGCGTCCAGCAGCACTCCCTGCACACTTAAAAAAACTTTTAACATGTATTGCAGCAAGCCACTACTTCAATAAAAAATTTTAAAATCCAGTCGAAAAGCTTAAATGCAAACTTACCTGAAAGATGTGTGTGTCCCTTTAAGAGGTGCTGACAGCGCCTCTGTCAGTCTGCTGAATGCTTGGTTTTCGTGGCGAGCTTAGGACCCAGCGCGGAACTCAGCGCTAAGGTTCAAGTTTGCTGAGGTGATGTTAAGTCGCCGTGCACGTCACCCTCTTCCTAATTTACATCTGCATGGCAATCGCTCTTACCAGCAGTGCTGCCAGCCCTCGGAAAATGGCAGATGGCGCGGGACCCGACACCAGCTGGCGGAAACGTGGCAGCTGCCGTTTTTTCGCAAAATTATGCCGGTAACGGGTGGTGTAAAACATCCGAATTTTTAGCCCATGGTTTCAAACTGAGTGGTTTGAGGAGTGCATGATACAAAATGTTATTTTCCTTTCACTACTGCCAGAGAAAACATTTGGACCGGTAGCAGTGACAAAAGTAAATAAGGGACAGGCAGGACCTAATGGGTTAAACAGGCTTTTTGAATTTGACACTGAGCCATTTGCAAGAATAATACAAACTCCACAGCTGCGGTAATGAACTTTGACATTTACAGCGATTAAGTGGCTCATTGGCTGCTTGAGAATTAAAGGATCATTGTTACAGGAGTGCCGTGACTGGTTGATTTGTCTTCCCGCTAATGAAGTGCACATTTCAAAGGTGCATGTTCCCACAATTCTGTTAATGGGCCAAGAATAACAATGAAAAACAGACATTTAAATTTGACAAAAGAGGAAAACATTGCCCATAAGACTTCACACTGAAGAAGAAGGAAACAAGAAGAAAATCAGCCTCAAACTAGCTTCTTGTTCAGAAGCCATGGCGTGCAGATGATAAAACGTGAAAGAGTTACTTCAAGCTGCTCCTGCTGTAGTGTGCACCACTATTTTAATATTATGAGAAGCCGAGGTAATTGTCAAAATAAGCCTATCTATAATTGGAGAGATGCAATAACTTTCAATCCATTATCTGTTCTTATGTTATATTTATTAAATCACATTTTGGAGTCTGCAACCCAATAACATCTCCATCATATAGTAAGCTCAAACCAATGTGAATGCTAAATCCAAAACTTCTGTCCAGACCCTTAAAAAAATTTCCTGAGGAGCTTTTATGTGTCTCTGTGCTCAATATAACTGACTTAACAGTTCATTGCAAATTCACTAGCACCAAGACGTGATGTGTCCTTAGTTGAACTCAGACTGTACTGGCAGAAATGCCTCAGTGATTGCTTCAGTGCCATCACAAAGACAGCCAACTACATACTCCAGCACACAATAATACTGCATTTCTTTATTTTTGGAAGTATGTACCGTCTCTTCCGTCAGATTTTCCTCATCTTACAAGTCCTGCTCTGGGCCATGTGGCTGAGTGGGAGAGCGAGAGGCTTGTTTACTGGGCCATAACCAACACGCCCGAAGCCTGCAGCAGTCATTCCTACTGCCACTAAGGTGGGCTCTCTGCGCAGGCTGGACTCCCACTGAGAGCCCGCTTACATTAACCAAATTAGGCTGACCCCAGAGAAATTCAGCAGGAACAGTGGTAGGAAAGTCAGGCAAGCACAAGACTTTCACACCGACTTTCTGCTGGATTTCTGAAAAGCGAAAAATCCTGGCTAATTTCATTTGAGTATATATTATAGCAATATCTTACTCTGCACTGTTGACGATAGCACTGCCTAAGCAAACAGGAAAAATCTAAATGAACAGGATATCATGGTTAAGTGTCATACAGAATGCTATAACAACAACTTATATTTATATAGTGCCTTTAACGTAATAAAATGTTCCAAGGCGGTTCACAGGAGTGTTATCAAACAAAATTTGGCATCGAGCCACATAAGGAGATATTAGGGCAGAGGTAGGTTTTAAGGAGCATCTTAAAGGAGAAAAGAGAGGTAGAGCGGGGAGAGGTTTAGAGAGGGAATTCCAGAGCTTAGGGCCTTGGCAGCTGAAGGCAGGGCTGCCAATGGTGGAGCGATTAAAATCAGGAATGCTCTCGAGGCCAGAATTGGAGGAGCGCAGATATCTCAGAGGGTTGTAGGGCTGGAGGAGATTACAGAGCTATGGGGCTAAAAATTATGTTGCGTAGTGCCCGCTGTTTGGGCTCTATGGGTGCTAAACTGGATCCAAAATGGCGTCCAAACAGCACACGTACACTTCTAGGACGGGCCTTGCTGGACGCCATATTGGTGAGGGTGGTAGGGCGGCATTTGGAGCGTGTGCTGGAAGTATGGTAAGTAGGCAGATCGTGACGTCAATCAGTGTGCAATGCTGATTTGACGCCAGCGCTGCCATTTTCTTCCTAAACACTGAAAGTAATGCCCTGTCTTAACCTTGCACAGTTGAACATGCATTCAGCAGCTGGAAGGAACCCAACCAGTGCTATTTAAAGGGATCCTCAACCACTCTCAGGTCAGTTCCTGATCAATTTCTACTGGCTCTGTGTAAGTTTGTGGAAGTGTTTGCAGCTTTTCTGACTTCAAGGGTTCTGGTCAGACCACTTGCTCCCAGTCATGGGAGCTCTAGTTGTCATCCCCCTTGGCCTGCAGCATGACAGGGAGATGGAGCAGCGGCAGCAAAGAAGAGGACAAACTGCTCGCAGAGCGAGGAGGAGGAGGGGAAGAAGGGCTCTCATCAGGAGGCCTTACCCACCTAGGGTCTTCCAAGAGCAATTCTCTTACCTCAACCTGAGCCAAGAGCCGTGTGTGAGGACTCTGCACTTTACGAAGGAAGTGCTCACAGAACTCTGTGACCTCTTGCAACCAGACCTGCAGCCTCAGTCCAGGGCAAGGACAGCGCTGCCAGTGGCTGTGAAGGTGACCGTGACCCTGAATTTCTTTGCGTCGGGATCCTTCCAGGCTGGAGCAGACGACATCTGTAATATCTCGCAGTGCGCTGCCACTGCTGCATAAGAGAGTGACATAAGCTCTTTATGTCAGTAGAGGGGACTTCATTGTCTTCTCCCTGACCAGAGAGAAGCAGGTGGAGCGTGCATGTGGCTTTGCCAGGATAGCAGGCTTCCCCATGGTGCAGGGCGCCATCGACTGCACGCACATGGCTTTGCAGGCGCCACTTCTAAATGCTGAGATGTACCACAATCGTAAAGGTTTCCACTCGCTGAATGTACAATTGGTGTGCGACCATGCTGAGCACATCATGATGTTGAATGCCCATTATCCTGGCAGCAGTCATGATCATTTTATTCTGTGCCAGTCTGCTGCTTCCTCAGTCTTTGAGCCACCAAGACAGACCAGAGGCTGGCTACTGGGTGACAAGGGCTATCCCTTGACCATAGAGTCATACGGTACAGAAGGAGGCCATTCGGCCCATCGAGCCCGTGCCGGCTCTCTGTAGAGCAATCCAGTCAGTCCCATTCCCCCGCTCTATCTCCATAGCCCTGCAAGTTTATTTCCCTCAAGTGCCTATCCAGTCTCCCCTTGAAAACATTGAGTGTCTCCGCTTCCACCACTTCCGTCGGCAGCGAATTCCAGGTCCTCACCACTCGCTGCGTAAGAAAGTTTTTCCTCACATCCCCTTTGTATCTCTTGCCCAAAACCTTAAATCTGTGTCCACTAGTCCTTATACCATCAACTAGTGGGAACAGCCTTTCTCCATCTAGCCTATCCAAACCCGTCATAATCTTGTACACCTCTAGCAAATCACCCCTCAACCTCCTTTGCTCTAATGAAAACAAATCCAGCTTCTCAACCTATCCTTGTAGCTAAGATCCCCCATACCTGGAACCATTCTGGTAAATCTCCTTTGCACCCTCTCAAGAGCCTTCACATCCTTCCTAAAGTGTGGTGACCAGAACTGGACGCAATACTCCAGTTGTGGCCAAACCGGCGCTTTATAAAGGTTCAGCATAACTTCTCTACATGCTCAGCACATCATAATGGTGAATGCCCAGTATCCTGGCAGCAGTCATGATCATTTTATTCTGTGCCAGTCTGCTGTTTCCTCAGTCTTTGAGCCACCAAGACAGACCAGAAGGTGGCTACTGGGTGTCAAGGGCTATCCCTTGACCACTTGGCTCATGACTGCGCTCAGCAACCCAACCACACGTGGCCAGCACAAAACATCATAGAGCAGACCATTGGGGTGCTGAAACAACGGTTCCGCTGCCTGAACTGCTCTGGAGGAGCCCTACAGTACGTGTGTCCTGATTAGTGGTAGTCTGCTGTATCCTCCACAGAGGTTGCCACCAGGGATATGGCCACCAGCTCAGGAGCAGGAGGAGGAGGAAGAGGAGGAAGTGGAAGTGGAAGAGGAGGAGGAGGAAGTGGAAAGAAGGAGGCAACCCAATGAGCCCCTTTCTGGCTGGGATATCGAATCATCCTCCTGTGGTACCAGTGAGCATAACCCCAATTCCCCATTCAACATTAGTCCCACACCTTACCATCCCTCTGTTACTGACCATTATGCACCAAGCATTTTGTTGTGCATACCAATCAGCATTCGTCTGTAGGCCGCCCAATCAAAGTAATCATCTGAGTCTTCTGCACCAGAACTCGTGTGCAACCTCGCCGTCCGGGGAGCTGGCACCTGCGCTACCCTTTCCCCTGCCCTAGCTGCAGCCCACTCATGCTCGGTGTCTCACCACTTGCAGATCCCACATCTAACCTATCCTCTAAAGTACAAGGAGTGTCAGTATCTGAGCTGGTGGCTGAGAGTATGAAATCGAGTGATGGTGTTTCTTCTTCTTCACTCTCCTCTCCCTCTTCTTGTTGAAGCACTGGCTGGGCAGGCCCACTGTCCAGGGCCCCAAACACTCCTTCCAGGTGAAACAGCAATTTACTTGTACTTCTTGCAATTTAGTATACTGTATTCGCTGCTCACGATGCGGTCTCCGCTACACTGGGGAGACCAAATGCAGACAGACTGGGTGACTGCTTTGCGGAACACCTCCGTTCAGTCTGTAAGGGTGACCCGAGCTTCTGGTCGCCTGTCACTTTAATTCTCCTCCACTCCCACTCAGACCTCACCGTCCTCGGCCTCTTATACTGTTCCAATGAAGCTCAACGTAAGCTCGAGGAACAGCACCTCATCTTTCAATTAGGCACTTTACAGCCTTCTGGACTCAACATAGAGTTCAACAATTTCAGACCATGACCTCTGCTCCTATCCTTTTTTTTCCATTTATTTTATTTATTTATTTATTTATTTATTTTTTCTCTCTCCCACATGGCAGCTGTCTTGCATTCTGCCAGTGCCATTTACACTTCATCTAGAGCCATCTTTTGTTTCTTAACTTGTCCCATTACCATCTCCTTTTGCCTTGCACCATCTCTTAATCTCTCTTAATCTCTCCTGCCTTCCACCCTATCACAGACCTTCCCTTTTGTTCTTTCCTCCCCTCCCCCCTTTCCCTGCCCCTGCACTTACTTAAAAACCTGTTCCATCTCCAGCTTTTTCGAGTTCTGATGAAGGGTCATCGACCTGAAATATTAACTCTGTTTCTCTCTCCACAGATGCTGCCTGACCTGCTGAGTATTTCCAGCATTTTCTGTTTTTATTTTAGATTTCTTGGGTGTCTGAAATGAAAAAGGCACAAGGGTAGGGTTGTGGGGAGGGAAGGGGGAGAAAGCTAGAAGTGCATGCTTACACCATGTGCAGATTGTAAATCAGAAGAGATTGTGGGATGAGGGGGAAGTGGGATGCAAGAAGGGGGATAACGTAAGAGGATACCGGCATCTTGTATTCTTTCAGCCCCACCACTGGCCACAGGCTTAGCCATGTCCCTGCCAAGAATGGCCAACACTGTCTCCTCCATGTGGGTGAGGTCATGCAGGTGAGCCTATCCCCTGCCGATTAAGTTCTGCTGGCGCCAGTTATGCACCACCTTTTCCTGCAAGAGAAAGGGAAGTGTGTCAGTGAGTGTGGTGTAATTGTTGTTAGGTGAGTGACGGGGGTGTGGTGAATTGAGCATTGTGTGAGGCTAGTGGTGCAGATGGGGGGGATATGGCATTTGATAATGAATTCACTGACTATGACCACTCGTGTGAGGTCATTAAACTTCTTCCTGCACTGAGTCTAGCTCCTCAGGGCTACACTGCTGGCATTTACCACAGTGGTTATCTGCTCCCACTGCATTCTGGTCTGTTGCCTGGAGGACCTCCTGGCCCCTGTGGAAAGAGGACCTCTATCCTGGAGTTGACCTCCTGGACCAAGGCCTCCAGTGCTGCGTCTGAGAAATTAGGTGCATGCTCTCTCCCCTGTTGTGCCATCGTTACAACTTTCTTCTCCAATGTCCTCCCAGTCAGTTGAATCACCTGTTGCAGGCAGAATGCACCTCGCCTTTAAGAGGTGCAGACTGCCTTTAAGTAGTGCAGGCTAGCTTTAACTGGAGCTAGCCTCGCACAAACTTGGGCCCCCTGCAGCCTGTTCAGTGCTGGGATGAATACTACAATCATGCTAATCAGCAGGCTGCACAAAGTTTGCATGCTGCCTGCAGTCCTCCGAACGGGCGCAGGTTGATCGCACATCGCGATCTCCGCGCCCGTTTTTGGGCCTTATCCAATTTCTACGCCATGGAGGGGCGAGGTCATGGAGGGATTTGAAAACAAGGATGAGAATTTTAAAATTGAGACGTTGTAAGCCAGTGAGCACAGGGGTGATGGTGAACAGGACAGTACAGTTTTGGATGACATCAAGTTTACGGAGGATAGAAAGTGGGAGGCCGGCCAGGAGTACGTTGGAATAGTCAAGTCCAGAGGTAACAAAGGCATGGCAATTAAAATTAAGACAGGAAGTGAATGTGGTTCCCCCCTAATATAATCAAAAGGCAAGGAAGCTGAAAACACTGGTGATGCCCTGTTATTGGTGAGTGATCATTTTCAGTCTACAGGCCACACTCATTCCTGTCTTAATTTTAACTAAAACACTCTCAAGCTAAAAAATATCTTGTCATGATCATGTTATCAATTTCACAAATTTAAAGTAAACTAACAATTCCCTCTGTGTACTTGAGCAGTTTGGGGAGCAGAATATTTCATTAAGTGCACCATAATACTGCAATACATTTAACTTACAAAAACGCATTCCACCTAATTCTTTCCTCTCTTTTTCTCCCCTCCTTCCTTACGAAAGTGCGGACTGACACTGGGGTACGATTCCACAAATGATGACGTCACCCAAGTGACCTTTCTTGGTGTGCGAGTCTGGACAGCGAATGTTGGCAGGCTATTGGATTGTGGGAGACATCACAATCAAGCCCGATTCTGTCCTCGCCAGGCATCTACACGTGCATTTTACAGCAGGAGTCACTGAATAGTGAGAAGGAGCACAAATCCTTCACTGATTCCCTGGTCAGGCACTCCTGGTGCAGACTAGCACTTGCAGGAAGTGCTGTCAGGAACTGGTGGGTCCACAGGCTCGACCAGCACTCCTCCAACACCGGCGTACCGTGGCTGCAGTGTGTACCATCTAAAAGATGCACTGCAGCAACTCGCCAAGGCTTCTTCGGCAGCACCTCCCAAACCCGCGACCTCATCCACCTAGAAGGACAAGGGCAGCAGACTCATGGGAACACCGCCACCTCCAAGTTCCACTCCAAGTCACACATCATCCTGACTTAGAAGTATATCGCCGATCCTTCATTGTCGCTGGGTCAAAATCCTGGAACTCCCTCCCTAACAGCACTGTGGGAGTACCTTCACCACACGGACTGCAGAGGTTCAAGAAGGCGGCGCACCACCACCTTCTCAAGGGCAATTAGGGATGGGCAATAAATGCTGGCCTTGCCAGCGATGCCCACATCCCATAAAAACGAATTTAAAAAAGAAATCACCAAGGGGCAGCATGCAGATGAGGAGAGGAGGGGGCCAAGATTAGATCCTTGGGGAACTCCAGAGGTAACAGTGCAGGGGCAGGAAGAGAAGCCAATCCTGGGGATGTTCTGTCCATGATTGGATAGGTAGGAATGAAATCAAGCGAGGGTAATCCCTCTCAGCTGGAAGAGGGTGGTGTGGTTGACCTTGTCAAAAGTCTGCAAAGAGGTCAAGAAGGACAAGGAAGGATAGTGCACCATGGTTACAGTCACAGAGGATGTCATTTGTAATGTTTCAGTGCAGTGACAAGGGCGGAAATCTGATTGGAGAGATTCAAACATGGTGTTGCGGGAAAAATGGGCACGGATTTGGGAGGTGACAACACATTCAAGGACTTTAGAGATGAACGGGAGATTGGAGATGGGGCGGTAGTTTGCAAGGACAAAAGGGTTGATGGTGGGTATTTTAAGGGGTTGGGGCTGGGGAGTGATGATGATGGTTTTGAAAGGAAAGGATACCATTTGCAATGTCAACGAGTAATGGGGCCTTGGAATGGAAGTTGGGTGGTCAGTAGTTTCAGGGAAATGGGGTGAAGAGAGCAGGAGGTGGGTCTTATGGACAAGATGAGCTGGAAGAAGGCATGAGGAGAGATAGGGGAGAACCTAAAGAAAGATGGGATCAGGGACAGGGCAGGATGAAACCTTGCACATACCACAGCACCATTTAAGACAGTTTTAAATTAATAATGAGGATATTCAATAGTGTGCCAGTAATGCTTTCTATTTTGACTAATGGTATTTGGCAAACATACCAGATCGTGGGCCCTGTGCTTTCCTTACAATGGAAGGGATGTTATGGTATGCCCAATGTAACCTTCCACCAGTCATGTAATCACAGGCACATTACCATCAATTGGTTGGAAACTTGTGCCAAATCTGCTGATAAAACCACAAACGACAAAACAAACTTGATCTTTATTGCCAAGTACCAATGTAAATTCTGATGACAGGGTTGTCATGACCTCTTTAGTAAGCCAAGGGAAAATGTAATGCATGACCTACCTATCAAGTTTCAGGCACTGATCATTAAAAAAGTTCCAAATAAAAGCATTATTTTGAAGCTACACAGCTTCTTAAGAGGGGCACAAACACTTTCTTCCCCATAGCTCCACCTTCTAAGTGCTTATGTCCCATACACTTTCTGAAGTTGAAAACAGCATGGTTCATCTGCGCCCAAGCTGCCACCTTTACCATTCCTGGCTGGCCAACTGAACAGGCATGTGAGTACAAACTGGTGGAGAGTCCCGAGGGTAACTTTAAACTAACCCACCTGGAAGTAAACTGACAGGATCAGATTGGCAGCCTGTTTTACTACCTCATGATTTTACTTTCCACTGAAATCAATAGAAAGTAAAATTGGGAGGGGTAAGATGGGTGGCCTATCTGACCCCGTCAGATTCCGCTGGGCGGCTTAGGTTAAAATTACCCCCTAAAATGTGGTTTTATTTCTTCCTTTTGCAGGGAGAAACTAAGCAGTTTGGGGACCAAATACATATCATGCCCCCACATACTTGTAGTCTTACATGCATCATCCTCCTGGAACATTATTTTGTTTACATTTTTGTCATTTTCAGCCTTAAAATGCCATTTGTGACGCTTTTTTATGTCAAAGCTGTCCTCGAGTTGACTAGAAGGGGGAATTTTAACCTCGAAGAGCGCGTGGGTTTAGGTGGGGAGTAAAAACCGGGAAAAATGTGAGCGCGTCGGGAAGCTGGCTCCAACCAGCTGATTTCCGCATTTAACTCGAGCGTATTAGGCTGGTTGCGCGCAACCCCCTTGGGAGAGGCGGGTTGCCTATTAGCATATGTTAATCACTCAATTGGAGCGATATTTCAACTGACTTTTAAATTTAACATCGCATCCACAGGTTTCCCGGGCTTCCTGAAACTCGCCAGTGAAAGCAAGACGAGAACACAACGGCAATTGAGGGGGCTGAATTAAACTCAAGGAAATACTGCAATACTCAGTACTCACAGCTGCTTTCTTCTCTACTAGTGGGAAAGGGTTTGTTCACAGTACTTTTGCTGAAAGTTTGCTCTCTACACTTTGGCGGTTTTCTGAATCACAGCAGGATGGGTGGCGCTTTGGGTGCCTTAGATTGGACCTCGGACAAGGTGCAATATGACCAGCACCAGCAGCAGCCTGCTGTTGAGAGATCTGTAGCTGGACATCAGAGAGGGGACCAGCAGCAGCAGCAGCCTGCTGTTCAGAGACCTGCAGCTGGACATCAGAGAGGGGACCAGCAGAGGGGTGCAGCTCGCAGGAGACACTACCCGCGACACAGGGTGTACAGGCAGAGGTTGAGTTTCCTCGACATGTTGGAACGGCAGTGCTTCAGGAGGCTCAGGTTGTCGTATTAGGTGGTGGCAGACATCTGCAGCCGGCTAGTAGAAAACCTGCTGACTGATGGACCTGGTGGCCACGCGTTATTAGTGGCTGTCACAATCACCACCGCTCTCAACTTTTTAGCCTCTGGATCCTTCCAGGGCTCTGCCGGAGACATACCCAGGATCTCCCAGTTGGCGGGTCACAAATGCATAAAACAGGTGACTATTGGCTTATTTGCCAGGGCCGGCAATTATGTGAACTTTGCACGTTATGATGCCAGTCAGCATGAGTGGGCACTCGGGTTTGCGTCTCTGGCTGGCTTCCCACAGGTACAGGGCCTCATCGACTGCACACATGTGGCATTCCAGCAGCAGGTTTCTTCCTCCCGTTGCTGGGGAAGAGTATCTCTCTCTGGCTCGTCATAGTCACCAGCAGCACATCAAGCAAGGCGTCATTGAAGCGGGGCTTTGATTGTCCTGAATGCATACCAAGCTTTCTTCCTCTGTTGCTTCCAACTCCAAGTTCCTGCAAATTACATCTTTGGATTGGCCCTTTAAATGCTGGAGTTGAGATCGTGTCACGTGGGTCCTCATCACGCCCACTGCAGCACAATCAACGCCAAACCCGGAAGTAAAATGATGAGCTAGCTGTGTTAAAAATCCATAGACAGATGGGCTGAACTTACTTCCAGGTTTCCCACGTGATATCGGACCCCCCCCACCCCGCTCCCAATGAGTCTCCAAGTAAATATGGAGGCCGAAGTCTTTGTTATGGGGACTGTGGGCTTACAGCTGTTGATGGCATCAGTGTTTTGTAAGTCACTGAGAAGTATCCATTATCTTTTGTAACTGCATCAGTTATGTGTTTTGTGTGAAGAAAACTACATTTATACTGATTGAATTGATCCTCTTTGTCATCTGACAGCGCCTATGTGGCTCTGGTCTTGACTCGATCAACTTCCCTGACTGCCACCTCAGGCTAAGACAGAAGAGGGGAAAAATTCAGTTGGTTGCGCCTCCTGTTAGCGCCTTAAGAGGGCGCTAATAGGGCGCAAAGCAACTAGCGCCCGGGCGCGGCGATGTTTGCGCCGCTCGCGAAATTAACTAGACATTTTGTGGCGACGCTAAACACTACCGCCACGATCTCCTGCGCCGGCAGATCGTGACGTCAGTCGAGTGCGCAACGCACTGGTAGCGTCCTGGAGCGGATATTGAGTGGCGCCCCCTGCCTTACCGCCTGCCGCTAGCAACGACAGGTTGAGGGGAGCGTTTTGCAGTCAGGAAGGGATTGGGGGAGCGCTATTTAAAGGCGACCGCTTCCTGCCTTTTTTTGTTGGCGACATTTTTCAACCACGCATTCTGAGAATGAGAGAGACTTCTGGAGAGATTCAACGCTGTGTGAAGAAGTTTTGGGTACTGAGCAGCAATTTGCAGGTTCATTTTGATTTGCCCTTCCTTGTATCGATTTAGAAGAGACTATGGGGGCTGCTCTCTGAGCTCTTTCCCTGGGCCTCTCCATTGTTCTTTCCAGCAGATTTGATGTACAGGTCTCTCCAGGCCGAGATTCAAGGCTGCAATGAGCAGGATGTGGATGGAAAGCAAGATCAACCCTCCCTTTTAAGAACTGGCCGGGGCAATTGTGTCTGTGTTCCATTGCTGACTGACATCACATGAGCTTTGCCAGCGCTCTTAGTTAGCGCCTCGCTGCTCGGCCTTTGTGCCTTAAGACAGATGTGTAGCGCCTGATTTAGCGCTCCAATCACCTCCAGGGGCGATAAAAGTCAAGTTTGCAGTCGAAGGCGATAATTAGCGTCAGGCGCTAATCTTTGCGCCCGGCCGATAATTGCGCCCCAAACGAGGCGATACTGAATTTTTCCCCCAAGGTGTGGAAGGGCTTGAAATTTGTTACAGCCAAGAAATAGGCAGTGTTTAGACTAAAAATGGTTACGTAGCGCCACCTGAAAATCATCTAGGCTGCACGCAAAATTCGTTCTCACTCATTAAAATGATTGCAGTCGCGATTCTCGTCTAAAAACCCAAGCTCATTGGCGTTACACTGAAAAGATGAACCAATATTGGGGGCAGGCTAAACGCAAGTAATGATTGCCACAGGCTTTTTTCACTACTTAAAGGGGAGGTTCATTGATGCTGCAACACCTCATTCTCAGCATTGTTGGGTGTGCAGCTGCCTCAATAACCATAAAAGAAGGACAAAGAGAAGTAGCACTTAATTGCAAATCCTGATGGCAGATCGCGCCCCAGGGAGAGAGCCCGGAGGTTTTCCGATGAAGCTTCGGAGGCATTGGTTTTAGCGGTGGAGAGAAGGCGGGCAGTCCTGTACCTGGCAACTGGAAGGAGGCCCTCGCCACAAGTCTGCCGGACTATGTGGCGGGAGGTGGCACACAACATCACGGGCAGCACTGTAGTCCCCAAGATCCACACCCAGTGCAGAAAGAAGTTTAATGACCTCACATGGGTGGTCAGGGTGAGTGAAGTCTTCAACAAATGCTACATACCACCATCTGTACCACAAGCTTCACACACAACTCAATGCACCACACCCCCAGCACTCACCCACCAATAACCTCTACCTAGCAACACTCACACCTCACACCTTGCACACAATGACAGCTATTTCACTATGGCAGGCACAAGGGTCATTAGTTATTATAATTCATGTGATATGTTTATAGATAAATATGTTAATTGTGTTTGGAATATTTTGTGGTCTCTCTCATTTCACCTTTGCGCCCAGGAGAACGCTGTGATATGGCATGAGACAGGGATTGTATGATGGGGATGTGGTGAGCTACGGGGTTGTGGGGTTTCATTCATGCAAATCGGAGTCTGATGAGCCGATCACGGACAGCCCGTCTGGAAGGCTGATTGTCTCGCTGTCTCCGCTCCCTCCGCTGTAGATCCTGGAGGGCGAGGTCCACTGCCAGTACAGCCCCCATGACTTTTAGCAAGTGTTGTAGGTTGAAGCTTTTCAGAAATAATTATGGAGTTTTGTATTTGTCACAACACTCCCTGATACCAAAGAACCTTGAAATGAATAAAGAAAATTGTTCCAGTAGCAGGAAGTAGCACACAGCCACTTAAACTTCAAATACCTGTCAGGTTCGAGTGATTGGTGATGATCCCTTTAAATAGCTTAGCTGGAGCCGGCTTCCTGCTGCTGCACGCCATCTGAAGCTGTCGTTGTTTGGCTGTAACAAAGTTGGGAGATCAGGCGTCAAGTGAGCATTGCACACTCACTAACGTCACGATCTCCGTAATGGCAAGGTCCCTGGCGATCGCATTCAGCGGCAGCACTACCGGCAACACCGATATGACGTGTGGCACTGGAACCGGCATCAGATGGCGTCAAAGCTCTCAATGGCATTTTAGCGCCATTGCGTGGCGCTAATGTGTGGCGCAAACCTTGCGAATTTCTCCGATGAACCTTCAGCTCTGCCTCCTCCTGCATATTTACTCTGATACAAAGACCACTTTCTTTCACCTCTGCAACATTTCCAGCCTCAGCCAGTACCCCTTTACCACTGCCAAAACCCAGTCCATTCCTTCACCACCTTGAGGCTTGACTTCTATAAGGCTCTCATAGGTGACCTCCCTGCTTCAGCCTCCCACAAGCTTCAATTCATGCTGCATCCTCACCGCATGAAGCCACGCATTCCCATCACCCCTGTCCAAAATCTTGAGCACAAAATCTGGGCTCACACTCTAGTGCAGTACTGATGGAGTGCTTTACTGTCAGTGGTGGCATCTTTGGGATGAGACATTAAACCCAGCCTCGTTTGCCTTCTCAAGTAAACATAAAAGATCCCATGGCACTATTTCAAAGAAGAGCAAGGGAGTTCTACCCAGTGTCTTGGTCAATATTTATTCCTCAACCAACATCACTAAAATGTGGTCATTATCACATTGCTGTTTGTGGGAGCTTGCTGTGTGCAAATTGGCTGCCGCATTTCTTACATTACAAAGTGACTACACTTCAAATGTACCTCATTGGCTATTAGACGCATTGGGACGTCCCGAGATCATGAAAGGCGATGCATTTTGGAAGGAAAAATGAGGAGAGGCAGTATAAACTAAATGTTACAATTTTAATGGGAGTGCAGGAACAGAGACAGGGTTCACATATACAAATCTTTGAAGGTGGCAGGACAAGTTGATGAAGCTGTTAAAAAAGCAAACAGGATCCTTGGCTTTATAACTAGAGGCATAGCGCACAAAAGCAAGGAAATGACAGTAAACTTTTATAATTCACTGTTAGGCCTCAGCTAGGCACCATACTTTAGAAAGGATGTGAAGGCCTTGGAGAGGGTGAAGAGGTGATTTACCAGAATGGTACCAGTGATGAAGGAATTCATTTATGTGGAGCGACTGGAGAAGCTGGGATTGTTTTTCTTAGAGCAAAGAAGGTTAAGAGGAGATTTAATAGAGGTGCTCAAAATGATGAGGGGTTTGATAGAGTAGATTAGGAGAAACGGTTTCCACTAGCAGGAGGGTTGGTAACCAGAGGACACAGATTTAAGGTAATTGGCAAAAAGAGCCAGGGAGGAGATGAGAATTTTTTTACTCAGCGAGTTGTTATGATCTGGAATGCACTGCCTGACAGGGTGGAGGAAGCGGATTCATTAGTAACTTACAAAAGAGAAGTAGATATATACTCAACCAGCCTTTATACTACAGCGTTCTGCAACTCCTGATCCAGTTTCCTCTATTTTACCACCTCCTACCTGCTTTCAAAAATTTCCCCAAAACTCTTCTCTTCAACTGTACCTTCGGTCTCCCACCCTACCCGCTGCACGTTTCCCTTTTCTCCTCCTGCTCAGTGTCCACTATTTTGTTCTCCTCAATGTAAAGTGCTTTACCTTAAAATTTTGCTGTAGATGTGGAGCACTGCATAAATGCAAGTTGCTGAGGTTGCTTATGATCCTTATTAGGATCTTTGCAGTGTTTTTATTATTAGCGATTCCACACTCATCTCGTGAAAAAATATGCCAGATATAGCTGTGTGCAAGACACTGTTGCAAAGTAAGATTGCGTAAATTGATAATGATCATGCTGCCACTCCTGCAAACTTTTAAAGATCTGATCCTTGATCCAAATTCCAGGTTTTCCAGTTCTTACTAAAACTAGGTCACAGAACTGAAAGTCAGCCAGCCGTAATTTACAAACCTCAAATACTGCTGTCATGTTAAAATTTAACTATTGACGCACTGGCGCAAACATTGTATGTGCTGATATTGGATCTGTGCTAGTGTCACTGGGTGTGTGAGGGGGGAATGACTCACCAATATAGGTTCACTGCAAAACTCCCCCCAAGAGATTTATGTAATGGACCGGAATTTGCAGTGGGTAATGACGGCGAACTACCAACGTTTGCTGTCATTAGCTCTCTGAAACTGACCGCAACTTCAGGAATTAGCACGTGCGCATCTAAACGTGGAAATCCTGAAGTAATGGTCAGTCATTCACCGCTCTGACACTGGCTGCGCTGTGGACCCCCTACATAGCTGGTAATCAGTGAAACTGATGAAAACTTGGGCTTTTCCGCGGTAATATCGCTGTTCAATATCCCATTAAATGTTAAGCCTTGATGGAATAGGTGTAACTGGGGTTTTAACAGTGTATTGACTGGTAAATGAATGTTCTGGCCCTGTAAACTAATTTTTATATTTGTGGAGTGTCAAATTTCTCCATTATGATAAAAATTACAATTTTTAAAAACTTAGGGCTGGATTTTGCCAAAGGGGAGCTTTTGGAGGTGGGACTTCCACTTGTCGGGTTTTAGTCCCGCCTCCATCGACTTCTGGCCAACCCATGCTATTTTCCCTTGATTGACCTTGTTACGCCCGCCCAGCGGGCTTAGCAGGCCAATTAAGGGAAAGCCGGTGACAGAGAACGTCAGCGTATGACATTTCATTAGCAAACATCTCACCACAGAAATCACGAGATCTCTGTTACAGGCCATTATATCTCCCAATAATTTTCAATGTCATAATTACCTTGACCAGTACTTGTAAAAGTATCAAAATCTGTACCATTACAGACAGCCTATGCTTTCCTAAAACAGTCCAGTTTTGGTGGATATTGTTCTAGGTCCAATTTTAGTTGAGGTCTCTACCCAGTAGATGTGGGTCTCTGTTTATGAAAAAAAAGGTATTGTTTTGTGAATATGTAATTAAAATTATAATGCTGGAAAGAGACTGTAGAATGTGCTGAATGTTTCTATGTTAAAGGCTCTATATAAATACAAGTTATTGTTCTTCACCAAGTATCATTACTCTTAATATTACATTCTGCATGAATGATTACAATGAAAACCACCACACGCCAAACAAAATGTCACAGGATTCCACTTAAATAGAAGGAAAATGCATCTCCAGTTGCCTTTAAACTTTTTTTTAAGAGCATGCCCTCAGATTTCAACAATGGAGAGTTCCAGGAATTACACTTTAAATATCGGCAGCTGTGCTCTATCTGAGTGTACACTTCACTCTTAACTGAAGAGACATAACTAAGTAGCAAGCTACATCTTCCAGCATGCATTTGTGTTTACAACTCCCAGAATTTTTGTTTATGGTTGACAGCAAGACTGGCCTTTCACAGAATGTGCCAGGACTTGCTGTCTGTAAGCCCAATCTTCTCTTTACCTGCTGCCCATTAATGGAGAAGGAATGACAACAAAATGCCTCAAAGAATCTATTACTTGAAACAATGGAGCTTAACCAAATGTCTTTTTGTTGCATAAAATCATCAAAACAACTTAAAGCACCAACTTACCAACTTTGAAATTGCATTTGAGGTAACTTTCACAGAAACTTGATATAACTTTGATATTCAGTTAGTTGTTTGTTTAGCAAATAAAGCATTTTTCATGTGTGATGCATGATACTTTGCAATTTGAAATCTTTCCATTATATTACTTTTATATATTTTGGAATGTATTCTAAATGGTTAGAGTAGCTAGATATATTTTATTTATTTGTTTCTAAAGGAGAACGCAAAGGAAGAAAGCATGGCAACTTCTGGGACAAATGTACTATTATTTGGTTGGAGAAAGGTGTTTATGCCAATTATTCTACTTGGGTTCGGCTCAGTTGCGCACTACCGTTAGTGGACCTCACGTCCCCTATGAACCAGAGTCTGTTTCTACCTGCCCAATAGTGACACTCAGTGGCCAAACAGAACCTTTGCTTCTGTACTCTTGCTTCATTACACCTACTTCATTAGGTGGTCCAATATACATTCTATCAGACTGAGACTAAGGCTATAAATGAACAATTTATTTAACACAGGACATGGGATGTGTTTGACTACAGAACTCTTCAAAAATAATTCATTGAATGTGAAGCACTTTGAGATGTAATAAGGTGCTATATCAATATCAGTGAAAGTTATTCCTAACTTTATAGTAGATTACCAATATCTGGACAGATGTATCAATATCAAACAGCTTCCTATCTACTTCCAGGTACATTACCAGGGACTGTTTGGACTTGAGGCCATCAGGAGGTTGTCTTCCTCCCCTCTTCACCACCTCTTGGTCCCACCTCTCTCCCCCACTTAACCTAGCAGCGATCATGATATCTATATTATGAAGTTACTTAAAGAAGTCATTTGAATGCAGCCCCCCCGATCGCTAGTTAAGGCACTGAGTTGTTCAGCCTTATAGACCACAAAGATCCCAGGGTCAATTCCTGGACTGTGCTGAGTTTGCTGATCTCAGCTAGAGTTCCATCAGGGGCACTCGAATTGGGCTCAGTGCCTCTGCGTTAGAGTGGAAAATCCCCCAGGCTCCCACTCCTGATGGCTATCCAGTGACCCCTGCTGGAAGAACACGTGTGTGAATGTCGGGTGAGGACAGGATCAGACTTGGCTTTGATGTGAAGGAAAACCTATTTTGAACATCCCTGACAACAAGAAGAACTTCAAAACAAAAGGGGACTTTTAATGATGGCTAAACTACATTAAAATGCAAATTGAGAACAGGAATATGGAGAAATATTTTTAACAGACATTACTCAGACAAAAAAAAGCAGTTGTAACCAAGGACAAATGTGGGGTTGCTATGGAACCAGTGGAACCGACCAGCACTGTCTTGAGATAAGACCCTCTTTAAACTGCAACAAGTGACACACATGATGAAGTGACCCCACTAAACATTGAACCAACTATGAACAACAAGGGGAAAAGCCATGTTTGAAGGAGCCAATCATTGAGATGTACGTGTGAAAGCCATGAGAAAAGTCTGAACATAAAAGTTATAAGAACTGACACAATACTACGGGCACGAAATTTGGTAGCGCCCCATTTTGGGGCAGTAACGCTGGCGAGGCGATCATCCTGTGTCCAGCGAGGAAGTCCCGCCCCAGCTGCGAAATTTGCCTTATCGCCCCACCCAGGAAGTGGAGCGCAATGTTGGGCACTCCACTTCCTGGTGGGGCGGTAACCGAGGTGGTGTTGGGGCGCGATCGGCAACGCTCACAACAGACCCGACACCAAGCGGCGGGTAAGGGATTTAAGGCACTTAACTCCATGTTAAGTGCTTGTTAACAGCTATTTTGACAGCCATTTCCTATTTTCCAACATTTTAACGGGTTTCACGACGTTCGGAGATCACGCCAGGTAAGTGTGTCGGGTGGACCAACGAGCTGGATACTTCACAGCTACAACTGCAGTCTAAAAGCTGCACTCTCACATCTGCTCAATTTAAAATGTCAGAGGTTGCTGATTTCACGATTTTGGAGACACATTCTGTCTTGAGGTTGTAAGTGTCTGGTGTTAACTCTATATCCACTGTCACCTGCATTGCTGTACATAAAAGGCACCCTCACCCTTCACTGTGCCACCTCAAATTGTGAGCACACATATGGCAACAATGTCAAACATTCATACAACATTAATTTATTCCAACATAATAAAAGAACAGAAACTTAATATTGAATTCTATCAGAACACCCAAGTGAGTAGCCTTGTGATTATTTACGTGTCAGCTTTCTCTTACACGTGCTTCTACGTTGTGCTACCCCTGTGGCTTCAGCAGATGTAGAGACAGCCTGCTCACTTCCCTGCTGCTCCTGCTTAGACGCCTTTGGCGGTCGCCCTCTGGGTTTTGGAGCCTGTGAAGGTCCCCGCCAAAGTCTGCTCCTCCTGTGGCTGCACAGGGGTAGACTCGGCCATCACTGCTCGGACAGTCGTCTGGGGCTCTGACCGAGGGGTTGGCAAGTGGTTGGAAGTTTGAGCGCTTGGAGGGGAGCCCCACTTGCATGTCGCCTCCCACCATCATCCCTCTCATGGGCCACCCGCACTTCTCTGCTAGCAAGTAGCTGGAGAGCACCTTGCTGCATATCAGTGGGCCCATGAGGACCCATCTCTGTACTGACAGTCCTCATAACGGGGACGCCCATGGACCTCTGGTTCCTCTCCACGATAGATGCCCATCGATCCTCCATAGCTGACCATCTATTTAGAAGAGTCACCATGTTGTTTTGAGTCTAGCGATTTATGTTCTCCATGGAGGTTGCCATCCTTTCCATGGCGGTACCTACATTCGCCATTGCGTGCACCACAGCATTGCTCATATTTGAGATGGACTCTTCCATTCTCTGCACATTCGCAGTCACCGTGGTTGCAAACCCAATCAGAGCCTCCTGCACTTGTTCCTGAAGCTCCAGCACCACTCTCTTTCTGGATAGCCCCCAAGGCTCAGCATCTACATGCAGCTGAGCAGAGCTAGGAATGTCCTGCGGCCTCTGACGAGGACTCTCCACTGCTGTCCCTGTCTCCACCATCTGCTCTTGCTCACTCGTGCGTTGTGATACACCAGGTGACAACACTACTCTATCTCGCAAACGACCCACCGTGGTGTGCGTCACTGCGCAGGTGCTGGGTGCGATCATTTCTGCTGACGCTGCTCCCTCAGAGGATGCAGCATCCTTTGAGGAGTCCTCCTGCTCTTTCTCCTGGACAGTAGGGAGGGGGGCTCTTGATGGTCCTGTGGGAGAGTAAAGACATGAGTTTGACATGTGATAGGTAGATTGCAGACACATCCCATTGTGCACATGATGAGCATTCAATTTCTAAGGAAATCAGATCTCATATGTGTCATTCATGAAAGCCAAATAAGATGGATGGAGAAGCATTCTGTCACCAGGTTGTTCTACTGAGCCCATCTCTCCGTCCCCCACTTCGAGCTGTTCTACTGATCCCACAATGTCCAGAGCAGCCTCCTCAGCGTTGGTCAGCTGTGAGAAGGATGGTGGTCCTCCTCCTGTTCTCTCCCTCTCCCTCTTATTGTGGCCTCTCTTTTCCTGCAATGAGGGAAAGAAGTGGAGTTTCAGTGAGAGTGATGGAATGAGTGTAAGGAATGGATAGATGTTTAGAGGAAGACTGTGAAGGAGTGGGTTCCCATTACGAAGTTCCCTCCTTTTAAATTGTTAGTTGTTGTCAGTGCATAACCTTGAGGGTGGGTGTGAGGGGTGCATCGTAAGATAGGGAAGTGATTCTGCGCATAGGAAGAGAGGGATGGGGGATGGTGCAAGGGATGTTGGGGTGAGTTAGGATGTGCAGGAGTAGGGTGGTCACTGCAAAGTGATGGGGATGTGATGACACATCAGAATTAAGGTAAGTGTGCTTTTAAACTCACTTTTCCAGCATTCAGGAGATCATTGAACCTTCTCCTGCTTTGCACCCAAGTGCGAATGTACATAGAACTGGCACTGACCTCCTCAGCTATTTGCAGCCAGGTTGCCTTTGTCTGCTGAGGAGGTTTCCTTCTTCCATCAGATGGGTATAGGACCTCCCGAATTCCTCTGACTCCCTCCACAAGAACATGGAGGGAGTCCTCGTTGAAGCGGGGAGTTGCCTTTTGTTTCTCTGCAGACATCGTGGTGAGAAGCAGCAGTCAGAAGCTCCAGAAACAACCTGAGATCTAATTGTGAAATGGCCCCCTTAAATACACCAGCTGCAAACGCGTCAGCAGACCAGCTCATCAGACCCGCACCTTGTGATCAGGTCGGGTAACCCACATGGCGGGCTTAACGAGCCCAATTAACAGAAAATTGTGTCAGCAGGCCGGCTGGTGCCAGCAGTGGGACCGGAACCCGCCGACTAACGTTCCTGACGCCAACCCGCCTCCAAGCAGAAAATCGAAGCCCTAATGTGGGAGGTGTGAAAGTCAATAATAAACTTACAGATGTACCCGAAGACAGTGGCACTGAGTCAGCCCGGGTGAACTGTTGATCTAAATAAAAACCTAGAGGAAATGGAAATATAGAGACAGGAAGAAAAGAGAGGAAAATGGTCTTTAGCCTCTCACATAAATCTGGATTTTGATTGCTTGGCAATCAGTTGAGCCCAGAAAGTAGAACAGCTGACTACAAAACATGCTGCTCCTCTGCTACCGCTGGCACTATTTCTTCCTTGCTGACAGAGAAACTTAAAAACTGCCAGACCAATTGAACAAAAACCTTCAGTAGAAACACTGCCTAAATGGAGATAATCCTTTTCAACTGCAAGAGACCTGAATTACTACAAGAACAGGATTTAAATAACTACTGGTGAAAGGGAAACAAAATTTTAAAAAGCATTGCAAAAAGTTTAAGTGCAAACAAAAGCTTTGTTCAAAATTAATACTGAAAAATCAGGCCAACCCTGGGCTTTAGATAGATCCTGACCCTGAGCTCACACGCCAACCCAGTAAGCTAGGAAAGGTTGACCAGCAAATCAATTTTAAAAGTAGGCATAGCCCCTCCGCCCCAAAAAAAAGTTGACAACTCAAAGACAATTCTGAATCTGGACCTCACAACAATTACGCTGAAAGAGCTTGTCACTAGCTGCAGGAGTACCCAACATTCCATCACTTGTACAGTGAGGATTGCAGGGATTTTCCTTATCCTTGCAGTGAAATTGCAGGCTATTATAGGTATTGGTTTTAGGGCTGATTTCATGATTTTGTGTTACAGACGGTGAGGCTTGTCTGATGCAGCATTTTGAAAATTTGGAGGTGTCATGGGCACAATTCTCACCTACTATGGATGGAAAAGTGCTCGTTGCTGGTAGGCAAGCTCTCTGCATTGGTGTAAATTCATAAAATTATCCCTTTGTTGATAAATTTGATTGATAATTGTTTTTAAAGTTGTTTTTTAACTGTCACAGTGACACAGAAATACACTTCTCCATCCAGTTCATATTGACATTCTTCTCCTCCCTTCATGCCAAGCTTTTGCTGATACTCTCCTCTCCCCAGTACAGGCTGCAAGCTTCTTCTCCCCTTCTCTAGTTCACAGAGGCAAGCTTCTCCTCTCTTCAGCCCCAGTTCATACTGGCTGGTACTTTTCTCCCCCTAACACTTAATTCATGTTAGCACTCTTCCCCTCACTACAGTTTACATTGACACTGCTCTCCCCATTACTCTCCCAAAATTCATTCTGACACTCCTCTCCTCCCTCCCCAGAAAGGTCACCCTGGCACTTTCCCCCTCCCCTTCCCCCCTGTTCATGCTGCCAATCTTACACTGTGCCCCTCCCAGTTCATTCTGGCATTCTTTTATCCCAATTCACCCCGCTCACTGCTGCCTCTGGTTCCTAATTGCTGCTGTGTTGGGGTATTGAATGCTACAGCACACTGTGGGTGTTTATTCCTGATCTTGCAAAACTACTGCAAGATCAAAAATTCATTGCTCTTCCCATGCATCAAAGGTTATTTTATAATTTAATACAGGCAGATAGAATGCTTTCCTTCAATGTCACTTCCAGTCACCACCTCTGAAGCGTGAAGCAGAATTTAATCCACAGGAAAAGCAGCAGAAGCATAAGGGAGCAGCTGGTTGCAGAATGGGACCATCGCAACTGAGTAACAATAACTTGTGGGGCAATATCAATGAAGTTTGGAAGCTTTGAAACCCACAAACCTTTGACTGCAAATGCAGACAAACGTACACTGGATCTGATATGCTGACTGTCCAAGTAGAACAAAAACAATTAGAATGCACGTGGACTCCAGGCAGGCCTTAACTCTAACCTTCAGGTAGGCCTTGGCTCATGCCTCCTGGTAGGCCTTGGTTCCAACTTCCAGGCAGCCCCAACATCTGACCTCTAGACAGGCCTCTGACATTCGGCCTGCAGCCAGGCGTAACTCTGCTCTCCAGAAGCATCGGCGAGGTAAAGTCTTAGCATCGACCAAAGTCCTCTTGACTTATCCATGTTCGTGCAAATTGAATCCTGCTAAATGCTGTAACTACTGGCAGTTCCTAGTCTGCTGTGCATATATTGACTGCTGATCTGAAGCAGAACTTCCTCTGCCTCACTGTCTGCTGCCTCTGTTCAGTTTTGTTTCCCTGCCTTGCTAAATGTTGAAGCTATTAATAGATGGAAAATGACCCTTAAGGCATCTCTAGTGAGCCAAATCAAGTATTTGGAAAATAACCCAAACTTCCCAATTCTGAATACTTCAGATTTGAAAGTTCTTTCCTACTGGTGCCTGTATATTTTGGGAGCAATTTTTTTTTCATTTAGAATTAAAAGCTACACTACTTGAAAAGTTTTTTTTTAACTTAAACTTAGGTTAGAAAGCCGAGTAGCCTTGCCAAGGTGCTGTGCAAAGTACTTAACAGCTTACACACAACCTGTTAATGAAAATTATCTTTAAACGGGATAATTTCCTTAGGCATAGTTTAATTCTCAATTACATTCTAGAGTAAAATTCACAGGGCAAATGGTACATTTTGCGTGTTACTGAGGTGTTCCCATGGAGAAACTTATGAGGTGTTATCCGTGGCTCAGTTGATAGGACTCTCGAAGGTTGTAGGTTCAAGACCCACTCCAGAGCCTTGAGCACAAAATCTATTGCTGCTCTGTCAGAGGTGACATTTTTCAGATGAGACGTTAAACCAAGGCTCTGTCTGCCCTCTCAGGTGGATGTAAAAGATCTCATGGCGCTATTTTGTGGAGCAGGTGTCCTAGCCAAAATTTATCGCTCAACCAACAACACTTAAGCAGATGATCTGGTCATTATCACTTTGCTGTTTGTGGGACCTTGCTATGCCCAAATTGGCTGCTATGTTTCCTACATTACAACAGTGACTACACTCCAAAAGTACATCCTTGGCTGTAAAGTGCATTGGGATGTCCTGAGGATAGAAGTCTCAAAAATAACTTTTTAATGATATGGGGTAAATTTTATGTTATTGTTTTTGGTGTGAACCCTCACTTGATGGACGAGCAGCTTGGGTAATTTGGTACAGAGATCAATATGTGGACCCCCGGAGTTGGGGGTTCCATCAATGTTCAGTCAAACCACCCCCCTCCCCCCATGAAATTCCTGACACTAGTGTCAATATCAAGCACTCAGTTATAGCTCTGCCACTTGCAGAATAAAGCTCCCTCCATCTGAAGCAGCAACATGAAGAGCCCAAGTATAGAAGAGCTTAATACAGCAACTATTTCTTGCAAAAGCCATTCCGTGGCCTCTGTGAGTGAGATTAACAATTAGTGTTCATTTACAGGAGTTTCGTGCTGTACAGCCATGCCCATTAGGATCTGGATTAGACTGCCATAATTTATTTCACATAGGACCATTACAGCAACAACTTGCATTATTATAGCGCCTTTAACATAGGAAAAAGTCCCAAGGCGCTTCACAGGAGCATTACAGACTAAAATTGACACTGAGTGAAAAAAGGAGATATTAGGAGGGGTGACCAAAAGCTTTGGCAAAGAGGTAGGTTTGAAGTGGGGTCCTAAAGTAAGTTGTGAGGAAGATGCAAAGGTGCTGCAAAGGCATATAGACAGGTTAAGTGAGTGGGCAAGAACATGGCAGATGGAATATAATGTGGAGAAATGTGAGGTTATCCAACTTGGTAGGAAAAATAGAAAAGCAGAATATTTTTTAAATGGTGAGAAATTGGGAAATGTTGGCATTCAGAGGGACCTGGGTGTCCTTGTACATGAATCACAGAAAGTTAACATGCAGGTACAGCAAGCAATTAGGAAAGCGAATGATATGTTAGCCTTTATTACAAAAGGATTGGAGTATAAGAGTAAAGAAGTCCTACTGCAATTATATAGGGCCCTGGAGAGACCACACCTGGAGTATTGTGTACAGTTTTGGTCTCCTTACCTAAGGAAGGATATACTTGCCTAGAGGGACTGCAACAAAGGTTCACTAGACTGATTCCTGGGATGGGGGGATCGTTCTATGAGGAGAGATTGAGTAGACTAGGCCTATATTCCCTAGAGTTTAGAAGAATGAGAGGTGATCTTACTGAAACGTATAAAATTCCTAAGGGGCTTGACAGGGTAGATGCAGGGAGGATGTTTCCCCTGGCTGGAGAGTCAAGAACCACGGGTCACAGTCTCAGAATAAGTGGTCGGCTATTTAGGACTGAAATAAGGAGAAATTTCTTCACTCAAAGGGTTGTGAATCTTTGGAATTCTCTACCCCAGAGGGCTGTGGATGCTCAGTTGTTGAGTATATTCAAGACAGAGATCACTAGATTTTTGGATGCTAAGGGAACTAAGGGATTTGGGGATAGTGTGGGAAGGTGGGGTTGAGGTAGCAGATCAGCTATGGTCTTATTGAATGGCGGAACAGGCTCGAAGGGCCGATAGAGGTGGAGAGGCAGAGAGGTTTAGGGAAGAAATTCCAGAGTTTCAAGCCTAGCCGACAGAAGGCATGGCCACTGTCAGGTAGACCAGCTTTAAGGATAAGTTTTCTGAAAAAGGCTAAGGAGTGAAATATTATGGGAAAGAGTAGTTAGCAAGGATTAAGGATATACTGAAACCTGCTGAGCACCGTATATTCTGACTGATGCAATGAGCAGCCTAAGTAATTGGACTGGCATACTTCGTTATCCCTGCAAGGCTATCTCATTGTCTTTGTTTGGTGCCAGCTTGCGATGTGATTAACCACTAACTGGATCATCTGCTTCTAACATTTTCCCAAATTAGGCAATAATTGTGAAACAAGGAAGTAGTTTCTGAGAGGATATATAAGGATGAGGTTTGGTAGAGAAGTTGAGTAGCTTGAAGTACCTGGACTAGAGGTAGGAACTGGAGGGCTGGGTTATCCCAATGAGCTGTTTCCTTCTAGACACATAGAGATGTGTATTGTCTGCCTGCTTATTGTTAGTAATATTAAAAAATAAAGAGTCGACCTTGACATCAGAGTCCGAATCTGATGATTATTTGAGATATCAAGACAATATCTTACATCTGCCATCGGTGGGGAGAAGGGTTGGTGGATGTATGGGCTTAATTTTAGCACACAAAACTGGGTGGGTTGGGGTCAGGTCAGATATTAAAATTTAAAAAATCTGAAACCTGACTTCAACCTGCCCACTTCTGGGTTTAACCAAGGCGGAACTAGGGGCGGGCAGCCAAACCGCTCCCAGGAGGCGGGTTGAAATTTTAATATTTTAATGAGGGTGGCAGCCTCTGATTTAACCTGCTTTACAGGTTTTACAGTGGGCAGCCGTGTTTCCCAGGCCTGGAGGCTAGGAGGGCTTCGGGGAGAAGGTAAGTGCCTTCACAGCACTATTTGTGGGGCAGGAGGAGCAGGAGTGCTTCCCCCCGGCCCCCCAAGCTCCCCCCCACCAGACAGCCCCATACAAAGGCCCCTTGTGTTGGGGATCGGAACCCCCCTGGGATCGGACTCCACCCCCCCCTCCCCCTCCACCCCGAGGTCGGGGATTGCATCCTCCCCGGGATTGATTTCCCTTCCCCCACCCCCACCACCCCAGAGTAGTGGCTCAGACCTACCTGGTCGAGTGGCCTGCTCCGGAGTCCTTCCTGCCCGATTGGAAGCCAAGTCTGTCAATCAGACTGACTTCCGGGCGGGGAACCTGTCAAGGACAAAAGACGCACGCTGTGGAGGTAATCCTCCACGGCATGCGGGTAAACCTTCCCATCCAAAACCCCACCCCCACCCCCCTCCCTCCGCCTACGTAACCCACCCCTGTTAATATCCAGGCCTGTAAGACATGGTAAGAATTGGGGGAACACAGAGTTTTTTGGAGTGTTGTAGGACTGGAAGAGGTTATAGAGAGGTGCGAGGCCATGGAGAGACTTGAACATGAGGATGAGAATTTTAAATTCAGGCATTGGTGGAACAGAAGCCAATATAGGTCAGTGAGCACATTGGTGATGGGTGAGCGGGATTTGGTGTGGGTTAGTATATGGGCTGCAGAGTCTTGGATGAGTTCAAGTTTATGGAGAGTGGAAGATGGGACACGGGCCAGGAGAGCATTGTAATAATACAGCCAGAAGAGACTTTTATCCCATCAGTCTGGGCTGGATTTGAACCCAGGTCCACAGGTCAAAGGTCAGTGGCTAATCCAACGCTCCACCAATTATTCATTTCAAAGTACAAAAATACTTTGCACTATCCTCTTACTTGTCATTGGACGATGTATTCAACTACTTGCTGGTATCAAAGAGACTTGGAATATCTCAAAATTTCTTTCATTTAGCAGAGCCCACACACCCGAAACCATCATATCAGGGAGCGTAGAGGATAGCAACTAATTCAATTTCTTTTAACAAACAAGAGACACATCACTTCGACTGGTTTTCGAGCAGAAAACAAGACCAAAGCACACCAGAAGTGCATCGGTCGCTATATTGGTGTGGGCACCCCTTAGGCATCCCAGGCGCCTGCCTAAATTAAGCAGGAGACACTGATTTAGGGCCAATTTGAGAAATAGGTGTGTGCCAGCACCTGATTCATCAGTTCTGCTTAGTAAATCATAGCGGAAACAGTCGGGTAGCATCCTTCACAAGCGTTATTTAAAGGGATCCTTGCCTTCCTCACGGTAAGTCCCTGGTTAGTCATTTCAGGCTACTTGGGTGCTTGTTGGGCCAGTTTCAGCTGCAATTGCAGTGCTTTAAAACATCTTTAATCTACTTTTTTGGAGGGGCAGCAGCTATTCTGTCTTTACAATTCTGCACAGTTGCAGGTGTCATGGGTGTTCTGCTGGCTCTGCCATTGGGGCTGCCAATTGAGGAGTAGCAGCACCAGCAAAGGAGAGTCCACAGACCTGCACAAGAAGTGGGAGAGAAGAGGAGAGGCTGCAAGGAGCCCTATACCACATCGGTCTTCAGGAACCGAGTATCATATCTCATCCTTACTGTGGAGTAGTGCATCAGGTGCCTCTGCTTCACAAGACAACTGAGTCAAAGGCCCGGTTTCCTGGCAGTAGTCATGATGCCTTCATCCTGCGTCAGTCCTCAATACACCCTCTCTTCCACCCAGGCCATCGAATATTGGGCTGGCTGCTAGGGAATAGCGGATATGCCTTGAGCATGTAGCTCATGTCTCCTGTCAGGAACCTGAGCATAGAATCCGAGGAGCATTATAATCGGAGCCATGCATCCACCAGAGCTCTGATTGAGCAGACCATCAGCCTTCTCAAGGAGAAGTTCCACTGCCTCGACCATTTGTGAGGAGTTCTGCAGTACAGCCCGGTTTGAGTCTCCAAATTTGTGGTCATTATCTGCATTCTCCATAACTTTGCCCTCCAAAAAAGTCAACCATTGGAACCACCTATGGAGGAAAAAGTGCATGGAGATGAGGGAGGGGGCAACCAATCGCGCCAGTTGCCAGACAGCAATTGATCGAGAAGAGGTTCACCTGAACAATTCCCACCCTTCCCAATGCACAAGTGCAAACCTTCTTCTGCCTCACCTTAGCATCAGTATGAAAGTTAAATGAGCAGCCAACAGCAACAGTTAACAGAAGGTCAACAACGCCAAGAAGAAACATTCTTCATTTCATTATTCCACAAAACTGATAATAGATCATTGTCGGGGGGGTGGGGGGGCGGATTTTTAACTGCTGGCTGCCTGTTTCGATCGACAGTTGAGTATCGGGGGCGGGGGGGGGGGGTGTGGGTGGTAGGTGGAGAAGAGAAGGGCACCTCTGCCACCCATGGATTCTCAAGGACGGCCTGATGCAATATTCAGGCATGTCTGTAAATGGGGGAGCAGCACGCCTGCCTGTTTCAAGTGGGAGGCTATTTACATATGCAAATTAAGGACTTATACTGGTTGTAGGATCCCAATTGCAATATTCACCATGTGCCACACAAGCTACGCCCATTTGTATCAGGTATGAGTGCCGAAACCAGCGCTTCTTAAAGGGACCATAGGTGACTGCTCCATAAAAGGCCCAGAAATGTTTTGGGGGAAATTTTGTGAGCAGGACTGCAACTCACTACCGGTCCATGCTCGCCCTCCAGCAAGATCAGCTCTCCCCCAACTCAAGACCGATCTGGCAACAAGTTCAGTATAGGAGCCGGCCAATTTCTAGCTCTCCCATAACCAGCAAGCTGCAGGAGAGCACCCGTAGCTCTTCAACCACATTCAAACGTGGCCTGAACCCCAAAATTATTTGGGTCTCCCAATTCCCCTTCGGGGGGTAGGGGGGAGGGGGTTGCCAACAATGTTCCCAGCGAAGCTGCTCGCCCACAGCTTTTACATTGATGAAACTGCACATGCGTGAAAATTTGAATGGGCAGCACATTTAAAGGGACCGCGCACCTAAAATAAAAATTAGAGGGAACATTAATTACCAACCCTCTAGGATTGGCCGGGAGTCTCCAGAAATTGAAGATTAATCTCCAGGACACTGCTGCAAGCAGCCCTGGAGAAAAATCATAGGGTCATTCAAAAAAATTGTTTCTTTTTTCATTTTCTTTGAACACTTCTGTTTATTAGTTATATAATTATTGAAAATGGGGAAAAGGCTATTTGATTGACAGTCAAGAATCATCCAAGAGTCTTTCACTTTCCAATTGGTGCGAGAAGGCGGGGTGCCGTGAGGATGGACATGTCGGGCATCCAATGGCAGGATCGTGGGGGCGGGGCGCCGTGAGGATGGACATGTCGGGCATCCAATGGCAGGATCGTGGGGGGCGGGGCGCCGTGAGGATGGACATGTCGGGCATCCAATGGCAGGATCGTGGGGGGTGGGGCGCCGTGAGGATGGACATGTCGGGCATCCAATGACAGGATCGTGGGGGCGGGGCGTCGTGAGGATGGACATGCTGGGCAAGCAATGGCGGGCCACCGCGAGGGTGGATGTGTCGGGCAATCAATGGAAGGAGCATGGGAGCAGGGCAGTTGAAGGCATGAGACCATGTGATGAAACCTCCAGGAATACATTCAACCATAGTTGGCAGCACACGACAGGCAGCATGGCCGCGCTGCTGACTTTGTGCCCGTTTTGGGGCAGAACTTGAAAATCTCTACCTCACATCAACAAATCATAACTGAACAATCTTCAAATTACAAAATAGAGCAAGAAAAGCCAGTATTTCCTGCTGGTTTTATTAACCTTGCCTTTCTTGGAAGAGGAGCAAAGCAGCTGGTGGCCTCTAGAAAATTCCAACAGCGAGGTCAATTAGTTCAAGCGTCCACTGTCTACAATTTTTCTGACCAATAGATGGAAATTAACAGGCAGTGCATGTTCAAATTATGATTTACGCTGGTAGGGAGCGAGGCTTCCAGCCATTGGTGCAAAGTCAGAAAATTACCCTTGGGACTCTGCTTTAGCATCAGACTCATTGCTAGGGAAGATACACACACTATGCTAAATGAAGATGTTCAGGTTATAAATGAAACATTCTTGCTGGTATAACGTGTACATACATCATATATGATGCAGCTACAACAACAACAACTTGTATTTATATAGCACCTTTAACATAGTAAAACGTCCCAAGGTGTTTCACTGGAGTGCCATAAAACAAAAATTTGACACCGAGCCAGATAAGGAGAAATTAGGGCAAATGACCAAAAGCTTTGTCAAAGAGGTAAGTTAAGGGGGAAAGAGAGGTAGAGAGACGGAGAGGTTTAGGGAGAGAATTCCTGAGCTTAGGGCTTAGGCTTGGTGCAAGTTAGGACACAGGCAGCCGAGTTTTAGATGACCTCAAGTTTACGTAGGGTAGAATGTGGGAGGCTGGCCAGGAGTGCGTTGGAATAGTCAAGTCTAGAGGTAACAAAGGCGTGGATGAGGGTTTCAGCAGCAAATGAGCTGAGGCGGGGGGGGAGATGGGCGATGTTACGGAGGTGGAAACAGGCGGTCTTAGTTATGGTGCGGATATGTGGTCGGAAGCTCATTTCAGGGTCAAATATGACACTAAGGTTGTGAACAGTGTGGTTCAGCCTCAGACAGATGCTGGGGAGAGGGATGGAGTCAGTGGCTAGGGAACGTAGTTTGTGGCAGGGTCCGAAGGCAATGGCTTCATTGCGTCGATACAGCATACATGATACAGCCACGTGTAGTAACAAAAAGTAAATTTTAGGACATCTCTTCCCCCAAATTAGAGATTATTTAAAATCAATAAAACAACAATAACTTTACAAAATTAGATTAGAAAACACATTTTGTAACAGATGCAGCACTTCAGGAATCAACATCTAACATGATATTCTAAAATATCATTCATACTGTAGACCCAGTAATGAAAAGAAAAATCACAGGAGGCATTCTCTCCCATGGCAAGAGTCTGTTGAACATGGTCTTGCATTCAAGCTGATTAATTACTGGAAGTGTGAATTATGTAAATCAAATATGCAATAAACATCCTGGGACTACTGAAAAAGCCAGATGAATATGGAGAACACTCATGTAGACTCAGCATAACTCTGACTACCACAGCAAGGTGTTCTATGTCTTGTAAACACACGAGGCATCTGAAGCAATGGAATTACATGGCCAGTGGAAACTGATAGATACTTAATAGGAAAACTCAGGAGAATGAGGTTGCTGTCAGCTAATTGCACTTGTTTTTACTGAGTGTTCAATGTTGATAATAAGCAAAAGCATTTGGCTCATTGCTAGTTTACTTCAGTTTCATGTCTGGAATTGCAAGATGCCTTTGGATACCATAAACAAAGTTAGTTTTGATGAAATTAAATGTTTCATTCGAATAAACATATGTCCTACATATCCATTTTAAGCTTATTATGTAATATAATGAAACTAAATTTTAGGCCCCATTAGTAAAAGCTTCCATTTACAAACAAAACATTTACTTAACAATTTTCCATTACCAACTGATAGGAAGTCAGTAATTATTAACAGTGCCAGTTGAATTGCTCGCAGACACATTGGCCCCGATAGTTACCGAGCCACGTGTTTGAAGCAGGGGGGAGGAGTTACAGACAGGAAACCCGGAAGTGCGGGTTTTCCGAATGCCCCGCAGTTTTTTAACTGCAGGACTTGTATTAAATGCTTTCTCCAGGTTTCCCGCCTAACAGCCAGTCTGATTGGCAGGTTGGCTGCCTGCTGGGCGGGAAAGCCTGCTGCAGGTGGATGCAGTGAAGGGGCAGGTAGGTCTAGTGGTGGAGGTGGGGGGTTGAAGAGATCGCAGGGGGGTTAAAGCTTGGTGAGGGGTGCAAAATTGGTGGTTGCGGAGCAGTAGAGCGTGGTCTTAGAGGCAAGATGGTGGCTGGGGGTGGTCGAGATGGTGGTGGGGGGGGCGCGAGATCACGGGGGGCGGGGCCAGATTGCAGGGCAGAGAGGTCAGATCGCGGGGTGGGGGGTGCGGGGGCATTTACAGTTTAGCTTGTTGGACGTTGGGGGGGCTGGGGGGGGGGAGGTGGGGGGGGAGTAGGGAATACCCTCCTGATTCTCCTGGCTCACAAGCAATGCTGTAAATGCACTTACTTTATGGATCCAGCCCTTCTCACCTTCTTTTACCTGCTGGCTTTCCTGAGGTCCGGGAATACCGGCCGATGTTAGTTATAAATAGAAACCTTGCTAAAATGGAGGCACGCAGGCTCCTTAAGATTTTACCTACCTACCAACCTCCTGAGAGCGGATTGGTCACCCACCCACCCCCCCACCCCCGCCCCGTTCCACCTCCATTAAAAATGGAAGTGGGCAGTTCAAGGCAGCTTGGTTTGAAATTTTAAGATTTTTTACTTCTCACCTGATCCAAACCCACCTGTTTTTGGGGGTTAAATTACCCCCATTGAATGCTCTATTTGAAAGAATCGCATTGAATTAAAGAAAAAAATCATTGCAACTTAATTATTAGAGGATAAATTTTCCAATATAATGCACCCATCAAGCAACGGGTACAATGTGGGGGTAGAAAATCGGCTGAGGTGGCCTATTCTGCTCCCATATTGTCCAGCCCAATATTTCCTGGATTACTCGTTGGAGACTTTTACTACTGGTGAGCAAGAACCTCAATAAGCCTGCAAAAATTATGAAAATGAAAGAGGCCCATGATTCCCCAGAAGTGACAGGCATCATCCTAAGCACCAAAATAATATTTACAGGGAAATTATTTCTTGGCTTTAGAATTTTCTTTCTTAAAGCTGTGCTGTGTTGCTTTGGGAATTATTTTGGAAGTGTCAGGATTTTTTGACCATTTTTCAACGGAAGAGATTTGAAAAAGATTTACTTTTAATGCTGGATTTTTAAAAGCAATGTGTATACTCATGAGTTAAAGGGCACCCAGACAAAGGGTGGTTACAATGCTAACTGGAAGTTCTTTTCCCTGAGCCTACACAATAAATGATTTGTTAGCTTGGCTGGTTACAAAGACCTCTCACCCATTGTGTTGAAACTCCTTGATCTCTGTCTATCTGTGAAGTGCGTATTAAGAAGAGAAACACAGATACCAAAAAGGCACTCTGGCTTTTGGCAACAAGACGCTACACATGCAGTCAAGCATCCAAATGCTGCGAAAGATAGGAGAGTGTAAGGAGAGAAGGTCCTGGCCTGGGTTGCAGGACAGAATGCAGAGAATTTCCTCTTCGTTTTCAGTGAATTAGCTGTACATAAATGGAGCAGAACATTTTCTGAGTTGTTTTTGCATGTTGAGTGCCTTTAAAATGCTTGCCCTGAGTTTCAACAAGCCTTCCCACTCCCCACTCTAATGGTAATGCACCCTGGGTAAGTTTCTTCGGCAGCATCTCCCAAACCCACGATCTCTACCACCTAGAAGGACAAGGGCAGCAGGTGCATGGAAACACCATCACCTCCAAGTTCCCCTCCAAGTCACACACCATCCTGACTTGGAAGTATACCGCCGTTCCTTCATCATCGCTGGGTCAAAATCCTGAAATTCCCTCCCTAACAGCACTGTGGGAGTACCTTCACCACACGGACTGCAGCGGTTCAAGAAGGCGGCTCACCACCACCTTCTCAAGGGCAATTAGGGATGGACAATAAATGCTGGCCTTGCCAGCAACGCCCACATCCCAGGAATGAATTTTTTAAAAGTTAGACTGAGCTAAAATGGCCAGATGTCAGGATCACCTGAAGCGAGGAGTTTGTGAGTTGAAGAGTCTGGAAAGTTTAAACACTGATTTCTACCCTGTTTGGAAACACTTTTAAAAGTCATGTTTTTTTCCCGGATTTATCACTACAAATACCTGTACTTGCTTCTGGCTGCTTTTCACAGGGTCAGCCCAAAGGACTTTCAGACACATGTCCAACCCGCAGTCAGGGCTTCTCAAGAGCAGGTATGGCATTCCCTATGAGCATACCAATGCATTTCATTATCATGGATGATTATCAGGAGCAGCACAGGATGGAACTAATTTTAAAGAATTTACAAGCAGCACAGGTCTTATGAGGACCTCTCTGAGGAGCTTGCATAAGAAGAGTGCAATTCACCAAAAGAGATAATGGGGCTTCTCTGTGACCTGTTGCAAGAAGACCTGATGCTACTCTCAATTGCCAAACTGCTCTCTGTGACTATGAAGGTGACCACCGCCCTCAACTACTATGGTATTGGAACATTTCAGGCTGCCACCAAAGATCTCTAAGATCAGCCAGGGAGCAGTATGTGTATGCAATTTTCAGTTTACTGACACCCTTTACATGAGAGGCGTTGGAGGAGGATGGTGTGGTCAACTGAGTCAAAGGCTGCAGACAGGTCGAGAAGGACGAGGAGGGATAGTTTACCTTTGTCACAGTCACATAGGATGTCGTTTGTGACTTTGATAAGAGCTGTTTCAGTACTGTGGCAGGGGCGGAAACCTGATTGGAGGGATTCAAACATGGAGTTCTGGGACCACATGTGCCAGGTTCCATTCTTATCTATCTAATCGTAGCCAGAGAATCACCTGCAATGGCTTCTCTTCCCGCTCCCACACAGTTACCTCTGATTTTCCCCAAGGATCTAACCTTGGCCCCTTCCTATTTCTCATCTACATGCTGCCCCTCGGCGACATCATCCGAAAACACAGCGTCAGTTTCCACATGTACACTGACGATACCCAGCTCTACCCCACCACCACCTCTCTCGACCCCCCCACTGTCTCTAAATTGTTAGACTGCTTGTCCAACATCCCGTACTGGATGTGCAGAAATTTCCTCCAATTAAATATTGGAAAGACCGAAGCCATTGTCTTCAGTCCCCGCCACAAACTCTGTTCCCTAGCCACCAACTTCAGCCCTCTCCCTGGCAACTGTCTGAGGTTGAACCAGACTGTTCACAACCTTGGTGTATATTTGACCCTGAGATGAGCTTCTGACCACATATCCGATCTATTACTAAGACCGCCTATTTCCACCTCCGTAACATCGCCCGACCCTGCCTCGCCTCAACTCATCTGCTGCTGAAACCCTCATCCATGCCTTTGTTATCTCTAGACTTGACTATTCCAACACACTCCTGGCTGGCCTCCCACGTTCCATCCTCCGTAAACTTGAGGTCATGCAAAACTCTGCTGCCTGTGTCCTAACTCGCACCAAGTCCCATTCACCCATCACCCCTGTGCTCGCTGACCTACATTGGCTCCCGGTTAAGCAACGCCTCGATTTAAAAATTCTCATCCTTGTTTTTAAATCCCTCCATGGCCTCACCCCTCCCTATCTCTGTAATCTCCTCCAGCCCCACAACGCTCCGAGATATCTGCGCCCCTCTAATTGTGGCCTCTTGAGCATCCCTGATATTAATTGCTCCACCATTGGTGGCCGTGCCTTCAGCTACCGAGACCCTAAGCTCTGGAATTCTCTTCCTAAATCTCTCCGCCTCTCTACCTCTCTTTCCTCCTTTAAGACGCTCCTTAAAACCTACCTCTTTGACAAGTCTGCCCTAATATATCCTTATGTCGTTTGGTGTCAAATTTTGTTTTATAACACTCTTGTGAAGCGGCTTGAGATGTTTTACTACGTTAAAGGCGCTATATAAATACAAGTTGTTGTTGGTGGTGGTGTTGCAGTCCAATTCATAAACCAATTCATAATTTGAATTACTGCAAGGCAGGATAGGGCCATACAATTTAATGGGGTTGCAGACTTCCCCAAGATCCAAGATGCAATTGATGGCATCCACATTGCTTTAAGGGTGCTCACAGAACATCCAATCAGCTACGTTGAAAGGAATGGATTCCAATTCCTCACTTCTCAGATAGCATGTGACAGCAAACAGAGGATCTTCCATGCCAATGCAGGATAATGCCTTCACCCTTTGTAATTTGGCCCTCTCTGACCTCCTTCAGGGAAGAGAATCAAATCAACAGATGCCTTCTGATGACAAAACCTACCCTTGCTACATGGCTGATGAACCCACTCAGAATGGCCAAAATAGCTGGCTGAGGAGGAGTCTTTGGTGACTGCTGCAAGGGGCATCAGAGGACAGGTCCTCTCAGAAGTCTTCTCTTTTGTGTAACTCAATCTACCATAAGGGCGGTATGGAACTTATCATCAAATTACACCTTGGTCTCTTTCCCGACTCCTCTAGTACCTTCCCCTCTTTAAAGCATTTCACCTTGTTTCACCCCTCTCGTCTCTTCTTTAAAATCCTCATTGCCTATTGTTCCCCAAGTCTCACCCCACATTACTTACCAAGATATCCACCCTCCTTCCTTCCCTTAGCCTCTGCACTGAGCAAGTCCTGTTCCTTGGTGATTTCAATCTTCATCTCAGCTCCCTTTCCCCTCCCTCCTCTGAATTCACTGCTTTCCTACCCTCCCTAAACCTCTCCTTTCATATAAGCTCTCCTACCCATATTCCTGGCTAACCCCTCAACTCTGCCGTCATCTGAGGCTTCTCTATTCACTTGGTCTTGATCACAGAAAAGGCCATATCTAACCACCTCTTGTATTCCTCACCTCTTTCCCACTTCCACTTCCTCCTTTGTTCACCATGGAAAAACCTCTGCCTGGTCACTTACACCTGCACTTTTAAATTACCAATGCCTAGCCTCTGGTCCTCCATTTGCCATGATATGTCTGTAGCTATTGATCTATGCAACCACTCCCTCACGTCCACCTTTGATGCTTTTGTCACAGGTTTAAACTAGTAAAGGGTAATTTTAGGACTGATATGAGGAGACATCTTCACACAAAGATTGATCAATACATGGAATGGACTCCTGGATAGAGCAGTGGGGTTGAAAACCTTGGAATCATTTAAGAATCAATTGAATACTGCAATGGGAGGACTTTAAGATTATTCTAAATGGATGCACTAAGATGTGTCAAATGGCCTTTCTCATCAAAATTATGTTGTGGTATTAGCAAAAGATGCCTTCTAAAAAATATTTGACTTGCTAATACATTAAACTATGATGGCTTGATGCATGCCAAGTCTGTGAGTGGCAGAGTACCTGAGTTTTGAATGAGTAGAAGGAAGAGTAAGTAGCAATGATGGATACCATCTTGGAGCTGGGCAGTTGCGTGACCCTTTCTAATTGACTCAACTGATTCTAGGCCCACTAGCTGGAGGGTTATTTCCTTGAGGCAGATTGAGGACTTGAGATTGGGGAACCCATCACCTGTTCTTCACCTCACCCTTATAGTATGTGCTCCTTTTTTCTGCAAAGACAAATAAATTGATAAAGTGGTGTAGCTTTGAAGAACACAAATACTGTTTTGCAAGTGGGCACCTTGCCTCCCAAAATGTGTATGAGTCAATGAGCATACAGCATGCAAGTGGCTGTTGGTGGAAGCAACATTAAGGGGCTTGAGTTTCTGATAAGTGAACCATATCATTAAGATTTCCTCAGTAGCTGGGTGTGCCATGCATAATTATTGGCTGGCTTGTGATTGTGTGAAGGAGGATAAAGTATTACCAGATTATATTTATATGCCCACAATCAAGGTGCAGCTATTTACACTATTGGGCAGGTGACTGGCAGAGCGTTCCAGCCGCCTGCCCGTCAAGTGGGCGAGAAGGCCCAAGCCATTTTTTAGGACACAGAGGGAATATCTATGTTGAAATAAAATCGATGCATGTGTACAAAATCACCAGGACGACGACATTTACGACATTGACAAAATGTCGGCATTCCAAGATATTCGTGCTTGGCACCAGCCTGATGTGCTGTAGAGTTTTTTCCAGTCTTCTACTTTCCTGTTCAAACAGAACTTGCATTGCAAGTTACCCTGTGTAATATTTATGCATTTGTGTGCATGCCTGTGCGGGAGTAAGATGGGGAAAGATATACGAGCAGGATGGCACTAGCACTGAGCGAGGTCTGTAATTTCACCTTCCGCAATTCCTACCATGCTTTTATATTCAAGGATGAATAGGGTGACCTCCTCTAAGGGAATCCAGGACATAGTTCCTGAGCTCTCCCCAAGCTTCAGTGTTCCCTTTTTATTATTGGAGTAATTTTCAACTTGAGCCTTGTCCACACAAGGCAAATATCAGAAATATGGGGAAGCATTGCATGTTTTTCCAACCATTCATTTTAAATGCTATCTTGTTGTGCAAACAGAAATGTAATCTTAACAATAAGTTGAAGGAACATATGCACAATGACAAAGCTGCCGAACCTGCAGTTCGTCCTGTGTGTCAGTATGTGATCACACATCATGTGACTTGGTTGTGTTACAATGATTTGTGAATGAAGCACTTTGAAGATGCAAGTGTGCCAAGGCTTTCAGTTGTAAGATGCAGCTTGAATGTGTGCCCTGCTGGAGTATGGTCATATTGTAGGGTTTTGTGAGGGCTTGCCATAAATCAGCAGTAAATATGCAACAACTGGCTTGACAGGTGGTTTCGTTCAGGAAATGTGCCATTTTCTGATAAAACTAAGCCTAGGTCAACATTGACCCTGGCTGCCATTTCCTTTCATGCATGCTGGGAAGGGTGCCCTAGAATAGGGAACAGGGCAACTCTCCTCACACACACCTCAGGCAGCAGCACCTCAACTTTGCCAGCCTTCAAAAAGGGATGGTTGGGTGCCTGGCTGCTCCATCACATTTCCACAAACTCGTTTCCTGCTTCAATACGTTCCCATTCACTAGATTTTGTCAGCCATTTAATTTGCCCAATACAGCCTTTGGACGTGGTGAAAAACAAATAGAAGTCCGTGTAAACTTTGGAAAGGTTTACAACAGAATTTAAAAGGACGCACAACCTTTGGAAGGCTGAATTTCTTTTGCCCCAAATGAGACCACTTAGCTTAAAGAGACTATGGGGAAGAAATTCGTGTGGTTTGCACCACACGTTAGCGCTAAAACGCCATTGATCGCTCTAACGACACCTGATGCTGGTTCCAGCGCCGCACACCATATTGGTCTTGCCAGTAGTGCCACCGCTGACCTTGATCGCTGGGGACCTCGCCATCACGGAGATCGTGACGTCAGTGAGTGTGCAATGCTCACTTGACGCCCAATCTCCCAACTTCGTTACAGCCAATGAACTTTCCGGCTGGAGAAAACAACGACGGCTTCAGCTGGCATGCAGCAGCAGGAAGCCGGCTCCAGCAGCACTATTTAAAGGGATCATCACCAATCACTCGCACCTGACAAGTTTTTGCAGTTTGAGTGGCTGTGTGCTACTTCCTGCTACTGCAAGAGTTTTATTTAGTCATTTCAAGTTTCTCTGATATCAGGGAGTGTTATGGCAAGTACAAAATTCCATAATTATTTCTGAAAAGCTTCAACATACAACACTTGCTAAAAGTAATGGGGGCTGTACTGGCAGTGGAACTCGCCCACCAGGATCTTGGCGGAGGGAGCAGAGGCAGCAAGAAAGATGGGAACATGTGCGCAGAGGGAGGAGGAGGGCCATCAGGGCTCTCAACAGGAGGCCTTACCCTCCTAGGGTCTTCTGACATCACTTCTCCTACCTTCAATTAAGCAAGAAGGCTCCACTTCACCAAGGAGGTGGTCACAGAACTTTTTTTTAATACTCGTTCATGGGATGTGTGCGTCGCTGGCAAGGCCAATATTTATTGCTCATCCCTAGTTGCCCTTGAGAAGGTGGTGGTGAGCCACCTTCTTGAACCGCTGCAGTCCGTGTGGTGAAGGTACTCCCACAGTGCTGTTAGGGGGGGAGTTCCAGGATTTTGACTCAGCGACGATGAAGGAACGGCGATATACTTCCAAGTCAGGATGGTGTGTGACTTGGAGGGGAACTTGGAGGTGATGGTGTTCCCATGCGCCTGCTGCCCTTGTCCTTCTAGGTGGTAGAGGTCACGGGTTTGGGAGGTGCTGCCAAAGAAGCCTTGGCATGTTGCTGCAGTGCATCTTGTAGATGGTACACACTGCAGCCACACTACTTTGCCTTGGATGGTGTCGAGCTTCTTGAGTGTTGTTGGAGCTGCACTCATCCAGGCAAGTGGAAAATATTCCATCACACTCCTTACTTGTGCCTTGTAGATGGTGGAAAGGCTTTGCGGAGTCAGAAGGTGAGACACTCACTACAGAATACCCAGCCTCTGACCTGCTCTTGCTGCCACAGTATTTATGTGGCTGGTCCAGTTAAGTTTCTGGTCAATGGTGACCCCCAGGATATTTATGGTGGGGGATTCGGCGATGGTAATGCCATTGAATGTCAAGAGGTGGTGGTTAGACACTCGCTTGTTGGAGATAGTCATTGCCTGGCACTTGTGTGACATGAATGTTACCTGCCACTTATCAGCCCAAGCCTGAATGTCGTCCAGGTCTTGCTGCATGCAGGCATGGACTGCTTCATTATCTGAAGAGTTGCGAATGGCACTGAACACTGTGCAGTCATCAGCGGACCAGAATATTTTTAAAATAGTGAGAAACTTTCAAATGTTGGTGTTCAGAGAGATTTAGGTGTCCTCGTGCAGAAAGCTAGCATGCAGGTACGGCAAGCAATAAGGAACACAAATGGCATGTTGGCTTTTATTGCAATGGGGCTGGAGTACAAGAGTAAGGAAGTCTTGCTACAATTGTATAGGGCCTTGGTGAGACCACACCTGGAGTACTGTGCACAGTTTTGGTCTCCTTATCTAAGGAAGGATACACTTGCCTTGGAGGCGGTGCAACGAAGGTTCACTAGATTGATTCCTGGGATGATAGGGCATGTCCAATGCCTGAAGATTTCCCAAATTATGCAAATCATGCTGACCCAAAAAATGATGGAACATTCAGCGCTCACACTGCTGGGCAGACAGACATCCCACCCCAACATCCTTCCAGCAGGGATCACAAAAAAATCCAAGCTTGTATCTATTTATATGAAATTTTATCTCGGCCAAAATTGGCAAATTCAAACTGATTTCTCTTTACTGGAAGGTTTTTTTTTTAATGCCTGTGTCTACACACATGCACACTCACGTCCGGTTTGGGACCTCAGCACCTTTTGAACTTTAAACGCCAAGTAATTAAGTTTTACAAACTTTATGGAACAATAAGAGCTTTATTTTGTAGATTCCTATCAAAGAATGCAAGTTTTTTGATGCAGTGTCATCCCTAAAGGCTGCCCCATCAAAAGAATAACCTACCGTTTTACAAAAACAGGCCAGAGATATTGACTGGCTAATCAAGTTAATGAGGGAGCGGCGGGTTATGGGGCAGTTCACGCAGTAGCTGCCGGAACAGTATCATCAAAAAACCTATTTGCCTGCTGGTTAAGAAAGAACGTGGATTTTTTTCTTCAAGGAAACTCGTTTAATGAGGGTAAAATTCTTCTGTTCTGATGTGCAAGAAGCCGCCTGGATCAGCTGTGTCTCAGTGGTAGCCCTATGTCTTTAAATTCTATCGAATCTCTTTTCACTTGAAAAAAGAAGGCTGAGGGGTGACCTAATTGAGGTCTTTAGAATTATGAAAGGTTTTGATAAAGTAGATACAGAGAGAGTGTTTCCACTTGTGGGGAAGAACATAACTAGAGGCCATCAATATAAGATAGTCACCAAGAAATCAAATAGGGAATTCAGAAGAAACTTCTTCACCCAGAGAGTGGTGAGAATGTGGAACTCGCTACCACAGGGAGTGGTTGAAGCAAATGGTCATGGAGTGCAGATCGGAACAGAGTGTTAAACTGCGAGTTTGGTGAGTGAGGGAGTTCGGGGAGGGAGGTGTTCCTTTCTTTTTCCATCTTTGTCAGCTTCCAGGAGAGCAGGAGCTAAAAAGCTGCACAAGAGGGGACAGAGAACCAGTGGGGAGTATTCTACAGTATTTCTACATTCTAGTCATTAAAGTAGAAGTAAGGTCTCTAGTTTGGAGTAAGTTGTGCTTAAAGGGAAGTAAGGTCCCTAGTGTATTTAATATTCTTTAATTTAAAGGGAGTAAATTAAGAGTAGGACATGGCAGGGCAGCTCGGCAGCGTGGAGTGCTCCTCCTGTGCTATGTTGGAAGTCAGGGATACTTTAGGTGTTCAGGGTGAACACATGTGCAGGAATTGTCTCCAGCTGCAGCTACTCGAAATCCGCGTTTCGGAGCTGGAGCTGTGGCTGGAGTCACTGTGGAGCATCCGCGAAGCTGAGATATTCGTGGATAGCACGTTTAACAAGGTGGTCACACCGCAGGTAAAGAGTGCACAGGCAGACAGGGAATGGGTGACCACCAGACAGAGTAAAAGAACTAGGAAGGTAGTGCAGAAGTCCCCTGGGTCCATCTCCCTCTCCGACAGATTTTCCGTTTTGGATACTGATGGGGGAGATGGTTTCTCAGGGGAATGCAGCAAGAGCCAAGTCTGTGGCACTACGACTGGCTCAGCTGCACAGGAGGGGAGAAAAAAAAGTGGGAGAGCAATAGTGATAGGGGATTCTATCGTAAGGGGAACAGATAGACGTTCCTGTGGCCGTAGACGTGACTCCAGGATGGTATGTTGCCTCCCTGGTGCCAGGGTCAAGGATGTCACTGAACGGCTGCAGGGCATATTGAAGGGGGATGGCGAACAGTCAGAGGTCGTGGTTCACATTGGTACCAACGACATGGGTAGAAAGAGGGATGAGGTCCTGCAACAAGAATTTAGGGAGCTAGGTAGCAGATTAAAAAGCAGGACCTCAAAGGTTGTAATCTCTGGATTACTCCCGGTGCCACGTGCTAGTGAGTATAGGAATAGGAGGATAGAGCAGATGAATGCGTGGCTAAAGAGTTGGTGCAGGAGGGAGGGCTTTAGTTTCCTGGATCACTGGGTCTGCTTCTGGGGAAGGTGGGACCTCTACAAGTCGGACGGGTTGCACCTGAACCGGAACGGGACCAACATCCTTGCGGGGAAGTTTGCTAGTACTGTTGGGGGGGGTTTAAACTAACTTGGCAGGGGGATGGGATACGGGGTGGAGCTATAGTAGGGGGTGATGCACAGCCAAATATAGAGGAAAAAACAAGTCAGCCAGGAAGGCAGAGCAAATATGTAATGGCACAAAGGAGTATGGCAAGGCTGGATGGCATTTATTTTAATGCAAGGAGTCTTGCGAGTAAGGCAGATGAATTGAAGGTGTTGATGAACACATGGGAGTATGATATTGTTGCTATCACAGAGACATGGTTGAGGGAGGGGCAGGACTGGCAGCTCAATATTCCGGGGTATAGAATCTTCAGGCGAGACAGAGGGGGGTGTAAAAGAGGAGGGGGTGTTGCAATATTAATCAAGGAGTCAATTACTGCTGTAAGGAGGGATGATATCTTAGCAGGTTCCTCTAATGAGGCCATATAGGTAGAACTTAAAAACAAAAACTATAGGCCCCCAAACAGTCAGGGGGAGATAGAGGAACAGATATGCAGGCAAATCTCAGAGAAGTGTAGAAATAATAACGTAATAATAGTAGGGGATTTCAACTTCCCCAATATTAACTGGGATAGTCAGAGTGCAAAAGGCTTAGAGGGTGCGGAATTCTTAAAGTGCATCTAGGAGAGCTTTTTGAGCCAGCATGCAGAAAGTCCTACAAGAGAGGGGGCGATACTGGGCCTAATTCTAGGGAATGTAGCCGGGCAAGTGGTAGCAGTGTTAGTAGGAGAGCATTTTGGTGACAGTGACCATAATTCGGTGAGATTTAAGGTAGTCATGGAAAAGGACAAAGATGACCAGAGATAAAGGGCTGGATTTTGTCTTGGGGTCGGGTTGGGGTAGTGTCATCCGCATTTCGTGTTCTCCCCCCGACTCCAGATTAATGTGGATGAATGATGCAATTTTCAGTTAATTGGGCAATTGAGTTCCAGCATGTGGGAACCCATGAACTAATTAGTGGTTTCAGTCTGAAAGTCGCCTCTGATGATGTCATCATTGCTGCTGCATTGCAGGTCAGAGACTGCCTGCCTGGTCTCAGAGATTGCCTGGCTGTTGGTGAGGGAGGACCTGCCTGGCTTTTGCTGTGAGTGGACTTGGATATATGTGAGAGAGAGAGAGAGATATGTAATAGTGGACCTGCAGCTGATAGTCAGCTATCCACTTGTGCTCCCGCCAGGTTTCACTGGAGTGTTTCACATCAGGCGTACTTCACGTCGGAAAAGGGTTAAACTAGCTAAAACGTTTCAAAATGGCATTACAGAGCCAATTTAGGGCTTGTTAAGGGCTTTAATGGCCTCTCCCGCCTCTTGGAGGCGGGGCGGAGTCGGGAACCCCGCGACTGATTTACTGATTTTGTCAAAATTGCGTGGAGTCGGGATGGGATCGGCACCCCCGACCCCACAAATTTAACCCCCCACACGCCTCCAAACCCGACTCCATGGGTCATTCAACATCCAGCCAAAAGGTTCTAAACTGGGGGAAGGCCGATTTTAATATGATAAGGCAGGATCTGGCCAAAGTGGACTGGGATCAGCTACTTGGAAAATCCACATCAGAGCAGTGGGAGTCTTTCAGAAAGGAAATAGAGAGAGTACAACGGCAACATGTTCCTGTAAAGGTCAAGGGTGGGACCAACAAGCCGAGGGAATTCTGGATGTCAAGGGATATACGAGAATGGATTAGGAAAAAAAGGGAGGCTTTTGGCAGATACAAAGGACTAAAAACAGTGGAAGCCCTAGAGGAGTAGAAAGTGCAGGGGGGTACTTAAAAAAGAAATTAGGAGAGCGAAGAGGGGGCATGAAATAACATTGGCAGGCAAAATAAAGGAAAATCCCAAGGTGTTTTATAAGTATATTAAGGGCAAGAGGATAACCAGGGAAAGAGTAGGGCCCATTCGGGACCAAAGTGGCAATCTGTGTGTAGAGCCAGAAGATGTAGGCGGGGTTTTAAATGAATATTTTGCATCTGTGTTCACTATGGAGAAGGACGATGTAGGCATAGAAATCAGGCAGGGGGATTGTGATATACTTGAACAAATTAGTATTGAGAGGGAGGAGGTACTAGCGGTTTTAGCAGGCTTAAAAGTGGATAAATCCCCAGGCCCAGACGAGATGTATCCCAGGCTGCTGTGTGAGGCAAGGGAGGAGATTGCAGGGGCTCTGACACAAATTTTCAGAACCTCTCTGGCCACAGGGGAGGTGCCAGAGGACTGGAGAACAGCTAACGTAGTACCATTATTCAAGAAGGGTAGTAGGGATAAACCAGGGAATTACAGGCCACTGAGCCTAACATCAGTGGTCGGGAAATTATTGGAAAAAATTCTGAGGGACAGATTTAGTCTCCACTTGGAGAGGCAAGGATTAATCAAGGATAGTCAGCATGGCTTTGTCAGGGGGAGATCATGTCTGACCAATTTGATTGAATTTTTCGAGGGGGTGACTAGGTGTATGGATGAGGGTAGTGCAGTTGATGTGGTCTACATAGACTTCAGTAAGGCTTTTGACAAAGTCCCGCATGGGAGACTGGTCAAGAAGGTAAAAGCCCATGGGATCCAGGGCAACTTGGCACATTGGATCCAAACTTGGCTTAGTGGCTGGAGGCAGAGGGTGCTGGTCGAAGGTTGTTTTTGTGACTGGAAGCCTGTGTCCAGTGGTGTACCACAGGGATCGGTGCTGGGTCCCTTGCTGTTTGTAGTGTACATTAATGATTTAGATATGAATGTAGGAGGTATGATCAGTAAGTTTGCAGATGACACGAAAATTGGTGGGGTGGTAAATAGCGAGGAGGGAAGCCTCAGGCTACAGGACGATATAGACGGGTTGGTCAGATGGGCAGAACAGTGGCAAATGGAATTTAACCCTGAAAAGTGTGAGGTGATGCATTTTGGGAGGACTAACAAGGCAAGGGAATACACAATGAATGGTAGGACCCTAGGAAGGACAGAGGATCAGAGAGACCTTGGTGTGCATGTACATAGATCCCTGAAGGCAGCAGGACAGGTAAATAAGGTGGTTAAAAAGGCATATGGGATACTTGCCTTCATTAGTCGAGGCATAGAATATAAGAGCAGGGAGGTTATGATGGAGCTGTACAAAACGCTAGTTAGGCCACAGCTGGAATACTGTGTGCAGTTCTGGTCGCCACACTATAGGAAGGATGTGATTGCATTGGAGAGGGTGCAGAGGAGATTCACCAGGATGTTACCTGGGCTGCAGCGCTTCAGCTATGAAGAGAGACTGGACAGGCTGGGGTTGTTTTCCTTAGCGCAGAGAAGGCTGAGGGGGGACCTGATTGAGGTGTACAAAATTATGAGGGGCATAGATAGGGTAGATAGAAAGGAACTTTTCCCCTTAGTAGAGGGGTCAATAACCAGGGGGCATAGTTTCAAGGTAAGGGGCAGGAGGTTTAGAGGGGATTTGAGGAAAAACTTTTTCACCCAGAGGGTGGTTGGAATCTGGAACTCACTGCCTGAAAGGGTGGTATAGGCAGGAACCCACACAACATTCAAGAAGCATTTAGATGAGCACTTGAAAAGCCATAGCATACAAGGCTACGGACCAAGTGCTGGAAAATGGGATTAAAATAGACAGGGCTTGATGGCCGGCGCGGACACGATGGGCCGAAGGGCCTCTTTCTGTGCTATATAAATCTATGACTCTATGAGATGCATTTAAGGGGTGGTTAGATAAGCATATGAGGGAGAAGGGAATAGAGGGTTATGCTGACAGAGTTAGATGAGGAAAGACGGGAGGAGGCTCGAGTGGAGCATAAATGCCGGCATGGACTGGTTGGACCGAATAGCCTGTTTTTGTGCCGTATATCCTATGTAATCCTATGTATTACCAGAGGACTGCAGTGTGATTATAACTCCATGTGCATCAAGGCATACACTTGCATAAAATCTCATGTAAAGGACTCTGAAAATGGGCTATCTTGCTCCTAGAAAACAGTTAAAAGTATCTGAGAAAGGCAAGTACTGTATTACCAGGGGCAATTTTAACCCTAACTGCCCGTGGGTAGGCAATTAAAATCACCCAGGTCACTTAAACGTCTTGAAGCCGCTAGGAGCTGACCTGCCGCTATTTTAACCTGCTCCATTGGGCAGGCAGCAAGGAAATCCACCCAAAGTAGGCCGGATGCATTTTAACATGTACATGTTGGATCCCGATGATTCCATTGGGACCCAACTGCAATTATTACTCGGAGACCTGAGCAGAAAGTGGCAGTGACTTTCCTACCAGGCCAATCTAGCAAAGAAGTGGCTCGGGACCAGAAGAGGCCCAAAAAGATAAGTTCGTAATTTCTTTTACTTTCGTTGCAGGGCCATGCAGGGCAAGAGTGTACCTTTGGATTCCACAAGGAGATCTTAGGCGTCCACTTCCATGATTTCACCCACCCTCTGATTACTGGGACCCCTGAGGGACGACCCACCAACCAATCTCGCCTGGGTGTCCTTGTGCACCAGTCGCTGAAGGTAAGCATGCAGGTGCAGCAGGCGGTTAAGAAGGCAAATGGTATGTTGGCCTTCGTAGCGAGAGGGTTTGAGTACAGGAACAAAGATGTCTTGCTGCAGTTGTACAGGGCCTTGGTGAGACCACATCTTGAGTATTGTGTGCAGTTTTGGTCGCCTTATCTGCGGAAGGAGGTTCTTGCCATGGAAGGAGTTCAGCGAAGATTCACCAGGCTGATACCTGGGATGGCAGGAATGACATATGAGGAGAGATTGGGTTGATTGGGCTTATATTCGCTGGAGTTTAGAAGAATGACAGGGGATCTCATTCAAACTTATAAAATTCTGAAAGGACTGGACAGACTAGATGCAGGAAGGATGTTCCCGATGGTCGGGGAGTCCAGAACCAGGGGTCACAGTCTAAGGATTAGAGGTAAGCCATTTAGGACAGAAATGAGGAGGAATTTCTTCACCCAGAGAGTGGTGAACCTGTGGAATTCTCTACCACAGAAGGCAGTAGAGGCCAATTCATTAAATATATTCAAGAAGGAGTTGGATATATTTCTTAAGGCTAAAGGGATCAAGGGATATGAGGAGAAAGCAGGGACAGGGTTCTGAATTTGGATGATCAGCCATGATCGCATTGAATGGCGGAGCAGGCTAGAGGGGCCGAATGGCCTACTCCTGCTCCTATCTTCTATGTTTCTATGCCACTTACCTGTTCTGGGCCAGAAGCGGCAAAAATTTGCATGGCCTAAGGGCGCCCGCCCAGAACAGGTTAAGTGGCGAGATCGGCTGGTGGGTTGATTGTCGCCACCTACCTTAGCGCCTCGAACAAACAGCGACAGGGAGAGCTGACGTGAAGCAGCTGGAAGCAGGCTCCAGGGACATTATTTAAAGGGATCATGAGCAATGAGTCGCAGCTGTCAGGTTAGTAGAGTTTCAATGGTTTCTTGTCAGTTTCACATTGTGCAACAGTTTAAATCAGTAATTTAAAGGTTATTTTGTATCAGGAGTGTTGTGGGAACTAAAAAGTAGCTACATTTATTCTTAAAATGAAACCACTACACTTGGCTTACATTAATGGGGGCTGTACTGGCAGTCAACCTGGCCCTCCAGGATCTACGGCGGAGGGAGCGGAGGCAGCGAGAAAGAGTGGAACATGTGGCTAGAGCACTTCTCCTACCTCCAATTAAACGAGGAGCAGTGTATTAGAAGGCTTCGCTTCACCAAGGAGGTGGTCACAGAACACTGTCACCTCCTGCAACCAGACCTTCAGCCTCAGATCACGGCGACCACAGCTCTCTCAGTAGCAGTCAAGGTCACCGTTGCCCTCAATTTCTTCGCCAGCAGATCCTTCTAGTCTGCAACAGGAAACATAGTGAACATCTCACAGTTCGCTATCCATCGCTGCATCCGGGAGGTCTCTGAGGCTCTCTACAGTAGAAGAAAGGACTACATTTCCTTCCCCATCATCAGAGAGAAGCAGGACGAGCGTGCATGTGGGTTTGCCAGGATAGTGGGATTCCCCATGGTGCAGGGCGCCATTGACTGCACCCACTTGGCTTTGCGGGCACTGCTTAACAATCCTGAGATCTTCCATAACCGCAAAGACTACCACTCACTTAATGTGCGGTTGGTGTGCGACCACAGACAGCGAATCCTCAATGTGAATGCCCGCAATCCTGGGAGCAGCCACGATGCCTTCAACCTGCGCCAGCACTCTTCTAGCCACCACGTGAAGCTCGCGGCTGGCTGCTAGGAGACAAGGGCTATCCGTTCTCCACCTGGCTCATGACTCCCCTCCGCAACCCCAACACTTCTGTCCAGCACTCATATAATGACAGCCATATTGCCACCAGGAACATCATGGAGCAAACCATCGGGGTGCTCAAGCAACGGTTCCACTGCCTTGACCGCTCGGGAGGAGTCCTCCAATATTCGGCTGAGCGGGTATCCCATTTCATGGTGGTCTGCTGCATGCTCCACAACTTGGTCATCATGAGGGCCCAGCCCTTGCCACCAGGGATTGCGGGACCACCTCGGCAGGAGGAAGAGGGAGAGGAGGAGGAAGAGGAGGAAGATAAGGTGGAATAGGAAGCTGAGGAGGACGACGAGGAGGACAAGGAGGAGGAGGAACAGAAGCGAAGGAGGAGGTAGCCTTCCGGAAGGGCAGTCTGTGATCGCCTCATCAGACTGCAGTTTCAATAAATTAAACCCCAGATCCCCGTTGCTCACCACATCCCCATCATTCCATCCCTGTCGCAGGCCATATCACAGCGCAAAGCTGAAATGAGACACACCACAAAAGAATCCAAACTGAATTAATAAATTTATCAATAATCAGTGAACACATATTTACACCAAAAATATTAACTCTTCACCCTTGTGCAATCCCTTAGTGCCTTGCGTTACTGTGCCTTTGTCTACTCTAGTGCTCCTACAAAGTGTTGGCCCAGTGGCTGCAGCAGGGCTGGTGGAAGGCTGCTGAGTGTCCGTGCGGGAGACTTCAGATGGCCTTGCAGGACGTCCTCGACCAGCTCTGGGCCTGGAAGGCTCGGCTGTAGACTGCACCACCTCAGCATGGGCGGCAGCAGTCTGGGTTGGCTGGATGACAGGCAGCGACAAGGGTAATGGCGGAGTGCCAGTGGTGGGAGAAGGAAGGCTGTCATCCTGAGAGAGGACAGCAGGTTCCTGCTCCATTGCCACTCCCCCGGGACAGCACCTCAGCATCCCTAGCAATCTGTTGGAGCATCACACACGGCATCAGGTCTGGGTCGCCACGGTCTCTCTGGGAGTCTACCATCCTTTGCAGACTGAAATTGATGGGCTCCATGGTGTGCGCAGAGCCTTGTGCAATGTTGGAGGTGGACTCCTCCATGCTCCTTATCATTGCCGACAAGCTCTCGGGCACCTTTGCCATTGCACCTATCATCTCTGTGTGCATGCCCATCATCCTTCTTCTAAAGGCCTCCCCATCGAGTCCTCATCTGAGTCCTGTGCAGCAGAACTCGCGCGCGAACGCGCTCCTCCGGGGAACTGGCCCCTGAGCTACCCTTTCTCCCTGGTCTTGCTGCAGTCCACTTGTCCACTGTGCCGATCCCACTACTATACTAGCCTCTAACGAATGCGCAGTGCCAAAATCTGAGCTGGTGCCTGCGGGTGAGACATGCAGTGACACGGTGTGTTCTTTCTCCTCCTTCCCCTCTTCTCCCCCCTCGTTCTCTGTGGTACCCTCAGGGACAGGCTGCTTATCTGAAAGCAAAAGGCCACAAGAGTCGGGCTATGGTGAGGGGAGGGAGTGGGCAGGAAGGGAGAAATGCATGCATACAGTATGATTAGCTGGAAAGTGTGAAACGCTTGTGGGGTGAGGGGGAAGTGGGATGTGAGAAGGAGTAGGGATGAACATACCGTTTTTGTCCCCAAGGGGGTCAACATCGCCGGTGGCCACGGCGCCCACCACCTGGTGCCCAATAATCTGCAGCACTCTATTCTCCAGCTCAGACAGTGGTTGGGTGTTGGCCTGTCCCCCGCCTGTGTGCTCCTGCTCCCTCCTGTTGTGAGCCACCTTGGCCTGCAAGAGAAACGAAAGTGTGTGAGTGAGTGTGGAGCAATGTGTTTGGATGATGTGCCTGCCATAGTTGAATAGCTCTCATTGTGTGCAAGGTGTGAAATGTGAGTGTTGGTAGGTAGAGATTGTTGGTGGGTGAGTGCTGGGGGTGTGGTGCTTTGGGCAGTGTGTGAAGACTGTGGTTCAGATGGTGGTATGTAGCATTTGTTGAAGCATTGACTCACCCTGACTACCCGAGTGAGGTTGTTAAACTTTTTCCTGCACTGTGTGTGGGTCCTGGGGACCACAGCGCTGCCTGAGATGTGCTGCGCTACCACCCTCCACATGGTGCAGAAGACTTGCGGCGAGGGCCTCCTGCCACTTGCCGGGTAGAGCACCGCCCTCCGTCTCTCCACAGCGAACACCAATGCCTCCAATGCTTGATCGCTGAATCTGCGGGCTCTCTCCCTGGGGCGTGGATCTGCCATGAGTACAGCTGCTTCAGTCCTCCAGCTCCTTCTCCTTGACCTGCTGTTGCTTGCTGAGGCAGCTGCATAGCCAGCAATGCTGAGAATGAGGTGCTCTTTAAGAACTGGAAAATTATGACTTGCGATTAGACTGCACGTAATATTGGTCTACCCTTTATGTGTAACGCCAATGAGCTTGGGCTTAAAGACTAGAATTAGCGCTCGAATCATTTCTTTGAGCATTGAGCATGAATTTTGCATGGAGTGTAAAACATTAGTGCCTGGCGCTAATTCTCCAAATTTTCTAAAGATACCGCCCATTCCTGGACTAAAGTGAATTTCTAGCCCAGAGAATCATAGAATAATACAGCACAGAAGGAGGCTACTCGGCCCATCGAGTCTGCTCCAGCTCTTTCGAAAAGCAATCCAGTTAGACCCACTCCCCCGCTCTTTCCCCATATCCCTGCAATTTTTTCTCCTTCAAGTATTTATCCAATTCCCCTTTGAAGGCCACTACTGAATCTGTATCTACCACCCTATCAGGCAGTGCATTCCAAATCCTAAACAGTTGTTGAATAAAAAAGTTTTTCCTCATGTTGCCTCTGGTTCTTTTTCTAATCACCTTAAATCTGTGCCTTCTGGCTATCTAAACCCTTCATGATTTTAAACATCTCTATCAAATCTCCTCTTAGCCTTCTCTGCTCTAAGGAGAACAACCCCAGCTTCTCCAGCCTATCCACATAACTGTAATCCCTCATCCCTGGACCATTCTAATAAATCTCTTCTGTACCCTCTCCAAAGCCATCACGTCGTTCCTAAAGTATGATGCCCATATTTGGGCACAATACTCCAGCTGTCGCCGAACTAGTGTTTTATATATGTTCAGTATAACGTCCTGGCTTTTGTACACTATGGTCTAGAAATTGGATAAGGTCCGAAAATGGGCGCGGGCAGTGCGAAGCGCTATGTGCCCATGCCCGTTCAAAGTGGTGCAGGCGGCATACAAAATTCATGCTGCCTGCTCATTATAATGATTGCAGCGCTGATCTCAGCGCTAAATGCGCTGCTGTTTGGCTTAGCGTTAAACAGGGTGGCCAATATCGGGTGCAGGCTACTGGCCAATAATGTTTGGTCTAGGCTCTCTGCACTACTGAAAGGGGAGGTGCTTTGTTGTAGAAGCACCTCATTGTCATTGTGGAGAGAGCCATGGCCCAACAGCCAAGGGAAAGGGTGAGGAGATTTTCTGATGCGGCACTAGAGGCCTTGGACCGGGGGGTTCAAAGACACCATCAGGTCCTCTATCCGCAGGGAGGGAAGAGGCCTTCAAGGCAGAACACCAGAAGACTGTGAGAGAAGATCGCTGAAGCCGTCAGTGCGACGAGTGTTGTCCCCAGGACTGGATCCAGTGCCGCAAAAAGTTTAACAACCTCACACAAGTGGTCAAGGTGAGTGAATGCATCATCAAATGCATTATCCCACCATCTGCACCACAAGCCTCCCACACTGCTCAATGCACCACACCCCATCACTCACCTACCAAAAATCTCTAGCAATCACCACTCATACCTCACAATCACAGATTCACTTCACCCTCACACACTTACCACTGTTGCAAGACTCACACCCACATCTCACACCTTGCACACACTGCCAGCTATTTAATCATGGCAGACACGTCACCCAAACACATTGCACCACACTCACTGACACACTTCCTTTTCTCTTGCAGGCAAAGGCAGCACACAACCGCCGGGAGCAGCAGCAGACAGGTGGGGGGAAAGCCTGTCTGCAGAACCTGACGGAGCTGGAGGAAGCAGTTCTGGACATCATTGGAGGGGCAGTCACAGCGTCCGTGGTGAGCGGGGAAGGTGAAAGCATTGATGATGATGACGGTATGCTCATACTGAATCCTTCTTCTCACATCCCACTTCCCTCTCATCCCACAGCCTCTTCTCACTTACAAGCTGCTGATGGTGTAAGCATGCATATCTTTCGTAATCCCCTCCCATCACCACAACCCAACCCTTGTGCATTTCTCCTTTCAGATACCCAAGAATTCCAACCTGGTCAGCCAGTCCCCGAAGTGATGGAGGAGAAGAAGAAACACCATCACTGCATCTGACCTTGAGGCATCAGCTCAGAAAATGGCACTGCGTGGACCTCAGAAGGTAGTATAGAGGCAGGGTCTGTACGTGGTGTCGTCACCAGGCACGAGTGGGCTGTAGCCAGGCCGGGTGGAAAGGGTAGCTCGGGTGCCAGCTCCATGGAGGGCGAGTTCACACACGAGTTCTACTGCACAGGACTCAGATGAAGGGTGATGAGCATGCACATGGTTGGTGCAATGGCAAGCCTGCCAGAGTGCCTCTTGTCAGTGTCAAGGAGCATGGGGGAGTCCAGCTCCAACATTGCACGGGACTTTGCACAGAGCTTGGAGCCTGTGATTTCCAGGATTGAAATGATGGCCAACTCATTGAGAGACCTTGTGGACCCAGCCATGATGCAGCATGTGATGCACGATGTTGCAGCTTCCACTGCAGCACAGGTGGAAGCGACCCAACGTCTCAGTGCTGCAGTGGAAGCTCAGAGTGCTGCCATCGTGGCTGGGTTTACGAGTATGGAAAGGGGCTTGCAGGGTCTCACAGCATTCCAGCCATCTGTCCCCCAACAGATGGCTAGGAATCCTGAGGCGCCACCCCAGGGAGAGGCTGTGGCTCCGTGGAGCAAGAACCTGCTGTCCTCTCTCAGGCTGACAGAATTCGTACTCCCACCACTGCCACTCCACCAGTGCCCTTGCTGTTGCCTGTCAGCCAGCCAGCCCAGACTGATGTCGTCCATGCCGAGGTGGTGCAGTCTACAGCCTGGCCTTCTAGGCCCAGAGCTGCTTGTGGTCATCCAGCAATGTCATCCACGGTCTCCCCCACTGAAAGTCAGCAGCCTTCCACCAGCCATGCTGCAGCCACTGGGGGAGCAATTCAAAGGAGCACTAGAGTAGGAAAAGCAACATGAAAGACAGACACTAAGGGAATGCACATGGGTGATTAGTTGACTTTGTTATTTTGATTTGGATTTGATAAATTTATAAATTATGTTTGGAATGTTTGTTTTGTGATGGCTCTCATTTCAGCTTTGTGCCCAGAAGAACGCTGTGATGTTCTGTGACAGAGGGATGGTAACATGGGGAAGTGCTGAGCAACGGGGATCTGAGGTTTCATTCATTGGAACCGGAGTCTGATGAGGCACTCATGGACAGCCTGTATGGAACGGGGGATCTGCTGCCTGCTTTCTCCCTTCTTCCTCCTCCTCCCTCTCCTCTCCTTCTTCCTATTCCTCCTCTTCCTTCTCCTCCTCCTCCTCCTCCTCCTGAGGTGGTTCCAGAACCTGTGGTAGAAAGGCTGCACGCTCATGATGGCCAAGTTGTGGAGCATGCAGCAGACCACCACGAAATGGGATACCCACTCCGGCGTGTACTGGAGGGCTCCTCCCGAGCGGTCAAGACAGCAGAACCGTTGTTTCAGCATCCCGATGGTCTGCTCGATGAGGTTCCTTGTGGCAACATGGCTCTCATTATAGGAGTGCTGGCCACAAGTGGTGTGGTTGCGGCGGGGTGTCATCAGGTGCAGAGCAATCACCCTCGGGTTTGACGTGGTGGCTAGAAGATTGCTGGCGCAGGATGAAGGCATCATGACTGCTGTCAGAATACCAGGCATTCACCATCATGATGTGTTGAACGTGGTCACACCAATTTCACATTGAGAGTGATAGCCTTTGCGGTATGGAACACCTCAGAATTGGTATGTGGCGCCCGCAAAGCCACGTGTGTGCAGTGGATGGCGCACTGCACCATGGGGAAGCCCGATATCCTGGCAAAGCACGTGCACGCTCCTCCTGCTTCTCTCTGTTCAGAGAGAAGACAATGAAGTCCCTTCTCCTGGAGTACAAAGCCCCTGTGACCTCCCAGATGCAGCGATGGACGACGAACTGGGAGATGTTGGCTATGTCTCCTGCTCCAGCCTGGAAGGATCCGGTAGCGAAAAAATTGAAGGCCACGGTGATCTCAAGGGCCACTGGCAGCGTCATCGTCGCCCTGCTCTGAGGCTGCAGGTCTGGCTCCAAGAGGTGGCAGAGTTCCGTCGGAAGCGGGTGGAAGCGAGGCGGCCACCATTTTCCTTCCAAACCGGCCTTAACGGCTGGCGCAAACAAATCCCCTATGCTTTATTAATGGCTTTGTTACCTCTCCTGCCACCTTCAAAGATTTATGCACAAACACCCCCAGGTCTCTCTGTTCTTCTACCCCCATTAAAATTGTACCATTTAGCTTGTATTGTCTCTCCTCATTCTTCCAACCAAATTGTTATCTAAACCCTTCATGATTTTAAACACCTCTATTCTGTGTTGAATTTCATCTGCTATGGTTCGCCCATTCCACTAGCCTGTCTATGTACTCTTGAAGTTTATTACTATCTTCCTCACTGTTTATTACACTTCCAAGTTTTGTCTCATCTGCAAATTTAGAAATTGTGCCCTGTACCCCCAAGCCCAAGTCCAAAGCATTGTCGATCTCTTAAAGGGGCAATGCCTTCTGAAATGAAAAAAAGAAAAATAATGTAAAAATTGACAGATTTTAGCCCTTACAGCTCAACTGCTTTCTGAAAAAAAAATAACGTTAAAAAGAATTCCCAAATGGAAGTCTTCAGCTCTTAAAGTTGAATTCCCTTCCGCACCTTAAAAATATGGGAGAAGTGCCTCAGCACTAACACAAATAGCTCAGCAAGCCAGGGAAGGGGCACGCAGGGTCTCGCACGCAGCACTCCAGCATTGTGCAGGGGGTCAACACTGCAAGAGAGGTCCTCTACCCACAGGGGCCAGGAGGCCCTCCAGAAAGAAGGATGTGGGACCACATCACCGAGGCCATCATTGCCAGCAGTGCTGCCCCCACAGCCTGCCTCCAGTGCCCAAAGAAGCTTCATGACCTCAGACCAGTGATCAAGGTCAGTGAATGCATCTTCAAAAGTCATCTCCTACCAACTACACCACTAGCCTCAGACACTACTTAATGCACTACCCACCCCCCCCAATCATTCACCTACCAACAACCTGTACCAAACACGAGGTACACCTCACCACCTTGGAGGAGACGGTGCTGGCCATTCTTGACAGATGCATGGCTGAGCCCTTGGCCAGCAGTGGGGCTGAAAGGATACAAGATGCTGGTACCCTCAAACGTTATCCTCCTCCTCGCATGCACCTCTTGTTTTCCTGCCCTACCCTCACCACAACTCCACCTTTGTGCCTTCCTCATTTCACACACCCAAGAAATCCAGCCTGCCCAGCCAGTGGTTGACGAAGAAGAAGGAGAGGAGAGTAAAGAAGAAGAAGAAACACCATCACTTGTTTTGACACTTCCAGCCACCAGCTTCTCAAGGTCGACCAGCAAGGCCATTTGCAGTGTCTCCCACTAGAAGTCAGCAGCCTTCCACCAGCCATGCTGCAGCCACTGCGGTAGCACTGCATGACATCAGTAGGATAGGCAAAGGCACACACAAGACAGTCACTAAGGGAATGCATAAGAATGATGAGTTGATTTCTTGATGTCATATTGGATGGATAGATGTATAAAGTTGGATTGGAAAGTTTGCTTTGTGGTGGCTTTTATTTCAGCATTGTTGCCAAGATGGTCAGTAACAGAGGGAAGGTAAGGTGTAGGATAAATGTTGAAAGGGGAATTGGGGTTCTGGTCACTGGTACTGCAGGCGGATGATTCCATCCTGGATATCTAGGCCAGAAAGGGGCTGTCTGGGTTGCATCCTTCCTTCTGCTTCCTCCTCTTATGCTTCCTCCTCTTCCGCGTCTTCCTCTTCCCTCTGCGAGCAGATGCTGCAAATCTGAAATGAAGGCATAAAATGCTGGAAATACCCAGCAGGTCTGGCAGCATCTCGACCTGAGACGTGAACTCTGTTTCTCTCTCCACGGATGCTGCCTGACCTGCTGAGTATTTCCAACATTTTCTGTCTTCTCAGAGGCGTTCCTTTACCATCCGAGGAGTTGCAAGCATACAGCAGCACTCTCTACACTCCCTGCACACTTAAAAAACTTTTAACATCTATTAAACCAAGCCACTACTTCAACAAAATAAAGAAAATCTAGTCCAAAAGGTTAAATGCAAACTTACCTGAAAGATGTGTGTGTCTCTTTAAGAAGTGCTGACAGCATCTCTGTCAATCTGCTGAACACTCTGTTTTCAGAGCAAGCTTAGAACTCGGCGCTGAACTCAGCGCTAAGGTCAAAGTTTGCTGAGGTGATGTTTAGTCAGCGTTGCACGCTGACTGACGTCACCCTCTCTTCATTTACATGTTAAGGGCCAGCGCTGCTAGCGGCAGCACCAAGGCCCGCATCAAAATGGCAGCCGCCGAGTTCCGCGCCAGTGAAGGGTGCTAGAGTAGCGTCCGCCATTTTTCACCAGGACAGCAGCGCAAACAGGAGGTGGTAAGTGGTCCAATTTCTAGGCCCAAGTCATTAAAGTATATCAAAAACAGCAGTGGTCCTAGTACTGAATCCTGGGGAACACCTTCCCACAGTCCAAAAAACATTCAATATAAGATAGTCACTAATAAATCCAATAGGGAATTCAGGAGGAACTTCTTTACCCAGAGAATAGTTAGAACATGGAACTCAGATTTAAAATTATTAAATGAGCTAGCACCCATTGCTTTTTGTGGGAGAGAGTTCCACACTTCTACCACCCTTTGTGTGAAGAAGTGTTTCCTAACTTCTCTCCTGAATGACCATAAAGATTTTATCTTTATGTCCACTTGCCCTAGACTCCCCCAGCAGCGGAAGAAGTTTCTCTCTATCTACCCTGTCAATTCCTTTCAAAAATCCTAAAAACTTCAATCAAATCATCCCTTAAATGTTTATATTCAAGGGAACATAAGCCTAGTTTATGTAATCTCTCCTCATATTTTAAACCTTGGAGCCCTGGTAACATCCTGGGGTATCTGCGCTGCAATCCTTCGAAGACCGGTATATCCTTTCTGAGGTGCGGTGCCCAGAACTGTACACAGTGCTCCAGATGTGACCTAAACAAGGCTTTGTATAGCTGTAGCAAAACTTCCTCTCCTTTGTATCCTAGCCCTCTAATTATAAAGGCTAACATTCCATTAGCCTTTATGATTATTTTTTGTACTTGACCATTACATCTTAGTGACCTGTGTACATGGACCCGAAGGGGCCTAAATTGGATAGCCCCAAAAATGGCCGCGGGGATTGCAATGTGTGATTACACCGCACCCGTTCGATGTAATGCAGGTAGCACGGTATCGTCGTGCTGCCTGCTGATTATCATGATTTTTGCATGCAGCCAGCGCTAACCGTGTTGTTGATTGGCTGCACGCGTCAGCAGGGGGCTCAAAATCGTTACTTGCTAGCACTACTTAAATCTAGCCTGCAGGGCTTCAAGCCAGCCTGCACCTCTTAAAGGGGAGGCACATTGTGGCTGGATCAGGTGCTGGGAGGCCTTTGTGAGCTGAATCTGACCTGGGAAAGAGAGGAGAATGGCTGAACATGGGAGAGAGCAGGCACCTACATTTTCTGACGCTGCATTGGAGGCCTTGGTGGAGGAGGAGGAAAGGAGGAGAGACATCCTGTATTCACAGGGGGCCAGGAGGCCCTTCAGACACACTGTGAGAAGGCAGTCGGAGCAGACAGCCGCGAAGGTCAATGCCAGAAGTGCAGCCCCAAGGACCTGGATGCAGTGCCGCAAGAAATTTAATGACCTCACACGAGTGGTCAAGGTAAGTGAATGCATCTTCAAATGCCATGTCCTACCAACTGCACCACTAGCCTCAGTCACTGCTCAAATCACCACACACCCATCACTCACCTACCAACAATCTCTATCAATCAGGACTCATACCTAACATTCATAGCTTCACCTCACCCTCACACACTTAACACTGTTGCAAGCCTCACATCCACATCTCACAGCTTGCACACACTGCCAGCTACTCAACAATGACAGCCACATCACCCACATATTGCATGACACCCACTGACACACTTCCCCCTCTCTTGCAGGAGAATGTAGCGCACAACCGGAAGCAGCAGGAACTAACCAGAGGGGGAGAGGCGTGCCTGCATGTTCTAACCCACATGGAGGAGTCCATGCTGGCCATTGTGGGAAGACATAAGACATAAGACATAAGATGTAGGAGCAGGAGTAGGTCATTTGGCCCTTCGAGCCTGCTCCACCATTCAATAAGATCATGGCTGATCTGATCTTGGCCTCAACTCCACTTCCCTGCCCGCTCCCCATAACCCTTGGGCCAGTGCTGAGGCCGTGGCCAGTTGCGGGGCTGAATCCATTGAAGAAGACGGTATCCTCATACCTAATCCTCCTTCTCACATCCCATTTTCCCCTCATCCCACAATTTCTTCTGACTTACAAGCTGCACTTCTTACTTTCCCCCTCCCCTCACCACAACCTAACCCTTGTGCCTTTTTCCTTTTAGATACCCAAGTAGCGCAAACTGGCTGTGCAATGGAGGAAGACCAAGAAGAGAGTGATGATGAAGATGCACCGTCACTTGATTTCACACTCGCAGCCATCGGCTCAGGTACTGACACTGCACGTATCTTAGAAGATAGCTTAGAGGTATGATCTGCACATGGTGAGACACCGGGCACAAGTGCACTGCAGCCAGGGCGGGGGCAAGTAAAGCGCAGGTGCCAGCTCACTGGAGGGTGAGGTCACACATGGGTTCTGCTATAGAAGACTCAGATGAGGACTTTGATAGCCATACTGCTGCTGCCCATGCCGAGATGGTGCAGTCTGAAGCCGGGACTTCTCGGCCTAGAGCTGCTCGAGGTCGTCCTCTAAGGCCATCTGCAGTCTCCTCCACTGAAATTCAGCAGTATTCCACCAGCCATGCTGCAGCCACTGGGGTAGCACTGCGTAGGAGCACTAGGACAGACAAAGGCACACGGAAGACAGTCACTAAAGGAATGTACAAGGTTCATTAGTTTAAGTTTATATGTGATATGGCAAGAATTCATTGATAAATTTGGTCTGGAATGTTTATTTTGTGTTGGCTTTTATTTTTGCATTGTGGCCAAGAGGACGATGTGATGGTCAGTGACAGAGGGGAGGTAAGGAGTGTGGGACTGTTGGTGAATGGAGAATAGAAACATAGAATCTAGGAGCAGGAGTAGGCCATTCGGCCCGTCGAGCCTGCTCCACCATTCAATACGATCATGGCTGATCATCCAAGTCCAGTACCCTGACCCTGCTTTAATCCCCACAGTACACATATCCCACCCTACCCCCGTAACCCCACGTATTTAATTCCCCCTAACATATCCCATCCTATCCCCATAACCCCACATATTTAATCCCCCCCTAACACTAAGGGTCAATTTATCATAGCCAAATCAACCTAACCCGCACATTTTTGGACTGTGGGAGGAAACCGGAGCACCCGGAGAAAACCCACGCAGACACGGGGAGAATGTGCAAACTCCACACAGACAGTCACCCGAGGTCAGATGCTGTGAGGCACCAGTGCTAACCACTATGCCACCGTGTTGCCCGGGGTTGAGTTTACTGGTATCGCGCTTGAATTAGTTCTTCACGTAGAGCCCGGGCAGAACGGGACCGTCTAGGTTGCAGCATCACTTCCTCTTCCACCTCTTTCGCCTCCTCCTCTTCCACCTCTTCCTCTTCCACCTCCTCCTCGTGCTCCTGCTCCTCAGCTTCCCTGATAGGAAGATTGTGCAGCATGCAGCATACCATCACAAATCCTGAGACCCGCTCAGCCAAGTACTGCAGGGCTCCTCCAGAGTGGTCCAGGCAGCGGAATTGTTGCTTCAGCACGCCAATGGTCTGCTCTATCAAATTTCTTGTGGCAGTATGGCTCTCATTGTATGCATGCTGTGCATGTGTGCGTGGGTTGAACCGTAGTCATGAGCCATGTCATCAGCAGATAGCCCTTGTTGCGCAGTAGCCACCCTTTGGTTTGCCATGGTGGCTGAAATACAGCTGGCACAGCGGACTGGGCAGAATGAAGATATCATGACTGCTGCCAGGATACCAGGCATTGACCTGCATGATTCACTGCCTGTGGTCGCACACCAGCTGGACGCTGAGTGAGTGAAATCCCTTTTGATTCTGGTACATGACAGAATTGACATTGCCTGCTAAGCAATGTGCATGCAGTCAATAACATCCAGTGCCATGAGGATGCCTGCAAACCTTGCAAAAGTTTGTGCTCGCTCCGCCTGGTTGTCTCTTACACGTGATAATGAAATGAAGTTATCTCTCTTTGAATAGAGAGCCTCAGTGACCTCCCTTATGCAACAGTGGACTGCAAACTGCACGATTTTGCTAATATCTACAACACCAGCCTGGAAGGAGCCAGACACATAAAAGTTCATAGCCACGGTCACCTTCACAGGCAATGTGGTCCTTGTCCTGCTCTGAGGTTGGAGCCACGGCTGCAGCAGCTGGCAGATTTCAGTGAGGACCTCCTTAGTGAAGCGCAGATGTCTCAAACATTGGCCGTCGCTGAAGTTCAGGTAGGAGAATTGCTCCCTGAACACCCTGGGTGGATATGGCCTCCTGCTGAGAGCCCTTCTCCCCCTCTTCCTCCTCCCTCTTCTAGCAGCATCTCCTGCTCTTCGTGGGCTCTGCTCATTCTCCAAGTCATGCTCAATTCCAACGGGAAGGCCTACTAGTGCACCCATGTCTGGAAGCAACTGGTTTGTGCAGAAGCCTTGAAGTCAGCAAAAAGTACTTCAGCCCCTGCTAACCACTTCCTGTAGACTTTTGAAACTTGAAACAACTATGGAAAGCACCAAAAATGTGTAGAATTGTAGCAACAGCCAGAAGAAATCAACCAGCAACTAACCTGTAAGTAGTTGATGATCCCTTTAAATAATGCTGGTGGGGGAGGGGGTCCTTCATGCAGCTTAACGTGTGTTCAGCTGTGTGAGCGTAAGAGAGGGCATTGGTTGGAGCGTGGAGCTCCAAAATGGCAGCGCTGGCATCAAATCAGCGTTGCACGTTGATTAACGTCATGATCTGTCTGCTCTATATACTTCCAGCGGACGTTAACTGCACGCATGCTAACGCCTTTACCAAGATGGCGCCGCCGTGCTTCGCATGTGAAGTAAACGCGCGTGCCGCGGATGCCATTTTAGATCCCTAACGCACTTGTAGCGCCCAAAGAACGGGTGCTACTGAGCCCAATTACTCGTCCTAAATCTCTTTGGAGCATCACTGTTCCTACCTTTCCACCATTTAAAGAAATACTTAGATTTATCCTTTATTGGTCCAAAGTGGATGATCTCACACTTGCCTGCGTTGAATTTGATCTGCCACAGTTTTGCCCACTCACTTAATCTATCATTGTCTCTTTGTAATTTTATGCTACCGTCTATACTACTTACTATGCCACCAATCTTTGTGTTATCGGCAAACTTGGACATGTAGCTCTCTATTGTGTTATCTAAGTCATTAATATATAAGTGAATAGTTGAGGCCCCAGCACACTTGTGTGATACACTAGTCACTTTCTTCCAATTCAAGCACATACCCATTATCCCTACTCTCTGTCTTCTACTGCCTAACCAATTCCCTAACCAGGTCAATAATTTGATTTAAATTTCATCAGCTTTAATTTTAGCTAACAGTCTCTTAAACCTTATCAAATGCCTTCTAGAAGCCCATATAAACTACATTCATAGACATTCCCCTGTCTACTACTTCAGTTACTTCCTCAAAAAATTCAATTAGGTTTGTTAGACATGACCTACCCTTTGCAAATTCATGTGGGCTCTCTCTAATCAGCTCAAATTTCTGTAAGTGCTCAGTTGCTCTGTCCTTAATTATAGATTCCAATAACTTCCCTGCAACAGATGTTAGACTAACAGGTCTATAATTTCCTGGTTTCTCTCTCTCACCTTTTTTAAATAATGGAGTTACACTTGTAATTTTTCAATTGGTTGATTAGTTATGAGACTTGTTTGCTTATGTGTGTGAAAACACCATTGGCACATTACACAGGAATGGTAGCTGGTAGCTGAATGACGTTTTTTAGATCACACCTCTTTTCCTTGCTGTTTGGTGGTTGTATTATTACACATTTGGTTTCTCAGCTGTTATGCTTGTTGTTGCTTGCACAGTGCAAATTTTCTCCACTTTGAGGTTCAGATAACACCTTTTCTTTCCCTCCTCCCACGATATTTTGGCTATTAGTTTTCATGCATTTCAGCTGCAAAAGCTTAAAAAAATGCCAACACGCGTCACTAGCACGTATTAGCATATATTATCCACCTTTAGAATACTTTTTCTAATTGACTTGATTTTCATAAATCGCATTTCAGCTTAAAATAGCTGATGTGAAAAAACACAATTTTCTCCCATCATATCATAAATACCGTGTCTTTGCACTTGATAAACATTGGAATCTGGGAGAATAAATCTCTTTTATAAAGTTTTTTTTACTTTATCCAACTTTACAAAATGCAACAGGGCACAAACAAGTAAGGGAAGAAAGAAAAATTAATGAAACCAAAAGAAAACAATGGGTGTGAATAAACTATGTCACCACTACTTCACCTGAGGAAGGGGCGATCGATAGCTCCGAAAGCTTGTGATTTCAAATAAAACTGTTGGACTATAACCTGGTGTTGTGCGACCTCTCAATTTTGTCCACCCCAGTCCAACACCGGCATCTCCGCATCATGACCAGATGAGTGGACAGGGGGAGGGAAACCATGTAACATTTGACAGAGTCCTAACACCAGGATATAAAGAGCAAGAGGCAAAAGAGTAACAACATAAGAACATAAGTAGAAGGAAGGAGAATGCAGGGAAGGAACTCAGACAACCTCCTGTAGAAAGGGAAGCAGGCAGCAAGGTAAGGAGGCAGGGCAGCTGTTATAGTTTGGTCTTTCCCCCAACACTTCTTTTTGCTCACAGCAGAAAAGCAGCTTCCATGAAGTAAAAGCCTCCTTATGCTTTCTGTGAGTGAGATGGCACGGCATGGCACTAACACGTACATCTTAACTATGGCATATTGCACCAGAAACCATCTGGGACTCCCAGCACTTTACCGCTGTTGAAGCAGAGCCCATCTCGATGTTTAAAAGGGGGATTTGAAAGTTGCTTGAAAAAAAAGGAATATCAGAAGATAAAGGGAATGACCAGCAAAGTGAGATTAGACGAAATGGCTCATGCAAAAGAAACACACGGGGAAGCCTTGATGGGCCAAAGGATCCATATCCATGCTGGAATTTTATATACGATTGGACAATTTCTGTCCACTTTGAATTGTTATCACACTGTCAAACCACTACAGAATCATAGGGGGAGAAATTCGGTTGCTTTGCGCCTCCCGTTAGCGCCCTCTTAGGGCACTAACGGGGCGCGAAGCAACTCATGCCCGGGCGCTGCACCGCCAACGCCTCCCGCGAAATTCAGCAGGAGGTTAGTGGCGATGGTAACCGTTACCGCCCCGCGGGGCTGCACCGCTAGCAATGACGTCATCGCCGTGCGCAGCGCCCCGCTCGAGCCTTGGCCGCGATCTTCGGTAGCGCCCCCTGGGCGAGGTGCCGGACGGCCATTTTTGTTGCTGGCCGCCTTCCAACACCTGCCTTCGTTGCCGTCCCTGGCCTCCTGAGCACACCCCCCCATGAGCCCAGCACTTCTCTCGAGTATTCCCTCACAGCGCCCCAAGAGGGAGGTGGGGCGCTTCCAGTAGCGCCCCGCTTCCCTCTTGGGGCGCTACCGATGAGTTTCGGCTGCAGGGGCGGTAATTTTTTCGGGGCACTAAAAGTAGCGCCTCGGCGAAGTTAGCGCCCCAAAGGGGGCGCGACTCAATTTTTCGCCCATAGAATCATAGAAATTTACGGTAGGCCAAAATTAATACATTTATTTACAAGTAAGATAATACGCAGAAGAAGTGGTTTTTTTTATTCGTTTATGGGATGTGGGCATCGCTGGCAAGGCCAGCATTTATTGCCCATTCCTAATTGCCCTTGAGAAGGTGGTGGTGAGCTGCCTTCTTGAACCGCTGCAGTCGGTACGCCGGTGGTGGAGGGAGTGAATGTTTAAGGTGGTGGATGGGGTGCCAATCAAGCGGCTGCTTTGTCCTGGATGGTGTTGAACTTCTTGAGTGTTGTTGGAGCTGCACTCATCCAGGCAAGTGGAGAGTATTCCATCACACTCCTTACTTGTGCCTTGTAGATGGTGGAGTGGCTTTGGGAAGTCAGGAGGTGAGACATTCGCTGCAGAATACCTAGCCTCTGACCTGCTCTTGTTGCCACAGTATTTATGTGGCTGGTCCAGTTAAGTTTCTGGTCAATGGTGACCCCCAGGATGTTGATGGTGGTGGATTTGGCGATGGTAATGCCGTTGAATGTCAAGGGGAGGTGGTTAGACTCTCGCTTGTTGGAGATAGTCATTGCCTGGCACTTCTGTGGCGCGAATGTTACCTGCCACTTATCAGCCCAAGCCTGAACATCGTCCAGGTCTTGTTGCATGCGGACATGGACTGCTTCATTATCTGAGGAGTTGTGAATGGCGCTGAACACTGTGCAGTCATCAGCGAACATCCCCATTTCTGACCTTATGTTGGAGGGAAGGTCATTGATGAAGCAGCTGAAGATGGTTGGGCCTAGGACACTGGTCTGAGGAACTCCTGCAGCAATGTCCTGAGGCTGTGATGATGATACAATACTTAGAAAGCAATAAGGAGAAGAATCAGTCCACAAGGGAATAAAATACTCTTTCTGGAATGTATTTCTTAGACAGTTCATGAGAGAAGCTTTGGATGAAACAGCTTGTTGGCTTATGGAACTCGATTAATTTAGCTTCTGAAAGGTGTTCATGTTTAGGTTCATTCGATATAGGGAAAAAAATGTGCTTGGTATCGTTGGGGAGAGAGAGAGAGAGACGGATTTCACTTAGCAACAGCTGGTGTTTGCAACCAACTGGCCGTGAATATTTTACCACAACAAGGTCACAATGTTTTTATGTACTTCTAACTTTGTTGATGTATATTGAAGAAAATGCAGACTTGTGTGTCTGGACTATGCAGTAGTCAGAGACTGTCATAGTAGGCAATGCCTGCTCCAGTTTGATGAGAAAACAGTGTAGAAATGTAAGTTTTTTCCTTTGTTTAAGCAGCACGGAGATACCCCATGCCTAGGTACATGTGCTCCCTCTGTGAGTATACTCTGCTTGTAAACTGCTTTTTATGTTGAAGTTAAAGAATAAAATGATTATAACCAGAAGACTGAATTTTTTACTACTCAAGTGAACAAACAGAAGTTGTTTAAGCCAACACAGCTGTAGACTTTTCATGCACAAATGCAGGTGAAACTGAACTGAAACTAAAGTTGAGCAGATAGAACAGTGTTTATTAGTAAAAATAAAAAAGTAAAAAGAAGTCCCAGCATGCAGCTCACCCATTGCATGATTACATGTTGAAGGCTACTGTTTCTCATTTATACAAATGTCTATACGTAACTTAGCAGTTCTCCTCATGCCACTAAACCTTTTCCTCATTTACTTCCAGGTATAACTTAAGAGGCTGCCTTTAGTCACTAAGTGATCTCCATCCATGCAGCTTGCAAATGGGCTTTAAGAAGTAGCTGATTTAAGGCATCAAACAGGGCCAACTTCCTTCACGGCACTTCCTGCACACCAAAATAGAATATGGGGCCAGCACAGTGGCACACATCTGCAGGGCATGAAGTTGACCTTTTTTTTTATTCGTTCATGGGATGTGGGCATCATTGGCAAGGCCAGCATTTATTGCCCATCCCTAATTGCCCTTGAGAAGGTGGTGATGAGCTGCCTTCTTGAACCGCTGCAGCCCGTGTGGTGAAGGTACTCCCACAGTGCTGTTAGGGAGGGAGTTCCAGGATTTTGACCCAGCGATGATGAAGGAACGGCAATATTCTTCCAAGTCAGGATGGTGTGTGACTTGGAGGGGAAGTTGGAGGTGGTGGTGTTCCCATGCGCCTGCTGCCCTTGTCCTTCTAGGTGGTACAGGTCGCGAGTTTGGGAGGTGCTGCCGAAGAAGCCCTGGCGAGTTGCTGCAGTACATCTTGTAGATGGTAAACACTGCAGCCACGGTGCGCCGGTGGTGGAGGCAGTCAATGTTTAAGGTGGTGGATGGGGTGCCAATCAAGCGGGTTGCTTTGTCTTGGATGGTGTCAAGCTTCGAGTGTTGTTGGAGCTGCATTCATCCAGGCAAGTGGAGGGTATTCCATCACCTTGTAGATGGTGGAAAGGCTTTGAGGAGTCAGGAGGTGAGACACTCGCCGCAGAATACCTAGCCTCTGACCTGCTCTTGTTGCCACAGTATTTATGTAGCAGGTCCGGTTAAGTTTTTGGTCTATGGTGACCCCCAGGATAATGATGGTGGGGGATTCGGCGATGGTAATGCCGTTGAATGTCCAGGGGCGATGGTTAAATGCTCGCTTGTTGGAGATAGTCATTGCCTGGCACTTGTGTGGCGCGAATGTTACCTGCCACTTATCAGCCCAAGGCAGAATTTCGTCCAGGTTATGCTGCATGCGGGCATGGACTGCTTCATTATCTGAGGAGTTGCGAATAGCACTGAACACTGTGCAGTCATCAGCGAACATCCTCACTTCTGACCTTATGATGGAGGGAAGGTCCTTGATGAAGCAGCTGAAGATGATTGGGCCTAGGTCACTGCCCTGAGGAACTCCTGCTGTGATGTCTTGGGGCTGTGATGATTGACCTCCAACCTCCACAGCCATCTTCCTTTGTGCTAGGTATGACTTCAGCCAGTGGAGAGTTCCCCCCCCCCGCCCCCCGATTTCCATTGACTTCAGTTTTACTAGGGCTCCTTGATGCCACACTCAGTCAAATGCTGCCTTGATGTCAAGGGCAGTCACTCTCACCTTACCTCTGGAATTCAGCTCTTTTGTCCATGTTTGGACCAAGGCTGTAATGAGGTCTGGAGCCGAGTGGACTTGGTGGAACCCAAACTGGGCATCAGTGAGCAGGTTATTGGTGATTAAGCGCTGCTTGATAGCACTGTCAACGACACCTTCCAGCACTTTGCTGATGATTGAGAGTAGACTGATGGGGCGGTAATTGGCCAGATTGGATTTGTCCTGATTTTTTTGGACAAGACATACCTGGGCAGTTTTCCACATTGTCGGATAAATGCCACCATTATAGCTGTACTGGAACAGCTTGGCTAGAGGCGCGGCTAGTTCTGGAGCACAAGTCTTCAGCACGACAGCCGGGATTTTGTCAGGGCCTACAACCTATGCTGTATCCAGTACGCTCAGCCATTTCTTGATATCATGTGGAGTGAATCGAATTGGCTGAAGACTGGGTAGTGACGACGTGCTGTGCTGGGATCAGCACGTGCACAGGAGCGAGGTCCAAAGGAGGGAGGTTTGCAGGTGGAGGAGGACAAATGGGCTCATCACTCAGCTTTGAATGAGGAGAACATAGAGGAGGAGCAGGAAGATGAAGATTGGGCACCCATTGCCAGACCAGCCGCTTATATTGTTGCCAGGGATGCGCTAATATCGGAAAGGTTCACCTAGTGTGAAACATAACAAATGAAATCCCGCGGTCCGCTCCCAACACCAGCACCAACACCCACTCCCCCCTTTGCACTTAACAGTCCTTCGACCACTCGTCCACCCATTGCACATCCACCCAATGGGTCCTGGGATGTATTGACATTTATCATGAAACAAGTGAAAGGGCGAGTTGGCTCTTGGGATGCAATAATGGGCAAGATGTGGGAGTTGTGCAAATCATTAAATTTAATGGGCTAAAAATTCATTATAGCCAAGAAATGGTTAAGTAGCGCCACCTGAAAATCATCTAAGATGTACGCAAAATTCGTCCTCACTCATTAAAATGATTGCAGTCATAATTCTCGTCTAAAAACTCAAGCTCATTGGCGTTACACTGAAAAGCTGGACCAATATCGGGGGCAGTCTAAACACAAGTAATGATTGCCACAAGCTTTTTTCACTACTTAAAGGGGAGGATCATTGATGCTGCAGCACTTCATTATCAGCATTGTTGGGTGTGCAGCTGCATCAACAACCATAAAAGAAAGACAAGGAGAAGTAGCACTTAATTACAAATCCTGATGGCAGATTGCCGCCCCAGGGAGAGAGCCCAGAGATTTTCTGATGAAGCTTTGGAGGCATTGGTTTTAGCTGTGGAGAAAAGGCGGGCGGTCCTGTACCTGCCAACTGGCAGGAGGCCATCGCCACAAGTCTGCCGGACTATGTCGAGGGAGGTGGCACACCATGTCTCATGGTCCCCAGGTCCCACACCAGTGCAGGAAGAATTTCAACGACCTCACACAGGTGGTCAGGGTGAGTGAAGGCTTCAACAAATGCTACATACCACCATCTGTACCAAAAGCTTCACACACTGCTCAATGCACCACACCCCCACCAGTCACCCACCAACAATCTCTACCTACCAACACTCACACCCACATCTTACACCTTGCACACAATGACAGCTATTCGACTATGGCAGGCACAAGGGTCATTAGTTATTAGAATTCATGTGATATGCGTGATATGTTTATAGATTAATTTATTAATTGTGTTTGGAATATTTTGTGGTCTCTCTCATTTCACCTTTGCGCCCAGGAGGACACTGTGATATGGCGTGAGACAGGGATTATATGATGGGGATGTGGTGAGCTACGGGGATCTGGGGTTTCATTCATGCGAATCGGAGTCTAATGAGCCGGTCACGGACAGCCCGTCTGGAAGGTCGATGGTCTCGCTGCCTCCGCCCTCCCTCCTGTTCCTCGTCCTCCTCCTCCTCTGCCTCGTCGTCCGCCTGAGGTGGTTCTACAATCCCTGCTGGCAATGGCTGCGCCTTCATGATGGCCAAGTTGTGGAGCATGCAGCAGACCACCACGAAATGGGACATCCACTCCGGCAAGTACTGGAGGGCTCCTCCCAAGCGGAGCGGTCAAGGCAGTGGAACTGTTGCTTCAGTAGGGCGATGATCTGCTTGATGATGTTCCTGGTGGCGGCATGGCTCTCATTATATGAGTGCTGGGCACAAGTGTTGGGGTTGCGGAGGGGAGTTATGAGCCAGATGGAGAGCGGATAGCCCTAGTCTCCGAGCACCTACTCGTGAGGTTGACGTGGTGGCTGGAAGATTGCTGGCACACTGGTCTGGTGCAGGATGAAGGCATTGTGCTGCTGCCAGGATAGCGGGTGTTGACATTGAGGATTCGCTGTGTGTGGTCACACACCAACTGCACATTAAGTGAGTGGTAGCCTTTGCGGTTACGGAAGATCTCAGGATTGTTATGCGGTGCCCGCAAAAGCTACATGGGTGCAGTCAATGGCGCCCTGCACCATTGTGAAGTCTGCTATACTGGCAAAGCCACATGCACGCTCATCCTACTTCTCTCTGGTGATCGGGAAGCCAATATAGTCCCTTCTCCTTCTGTAGAGAGCCTCAGTGACTACCCGGATGCAGCGATGGATGGCGAACTGTGAGATGTTAGATATGTCTCCTGCTGCAGACTGGAAGGATCCGCTGGTGAAGAAATTGAGGGCCAAGGTGACCTTGACTGCCACTGGAAGAGCCGTGGTCGCCCTGGTCTGAAGCTGAAGGTCTGGTTGTAGGAGGAGGCAGAGTTCTGTGACCACCTCCTTGGTGAAGCGGAGTCTCCTAATACACTGCTACTTGCTTAATTGAAGGTAGGAGATGTGATGTTGGAAGAGCCTAGGAGGGTAAGGCCTCCTGTTGAGAGCCCTGATGCCCTCCTCCTTCCTCTGCGCACATGTTCCTGTCTTTCTCGCTGCCTCCGCTCCCTACACTGTAGATCCTGGTGGGCGAGTTCCACTGCCAGTACAGCCCCCATGACTTTTAGCAAGTGTTGTACGTTGAAGCTTTTCAGAAATAATTATGGAGTTTTGTACTTGCCAGAACACTCCCTGATACCAAAGAACCTCGAAATGACTAAAGAAAACTCTTGCAATAGAAGGAAGTAGCACACAGCCACTCAAACTTCAAAACGCTGTCAGGTGCGAGTGATTGGTGATGGTCCCTTTAAACAGTGTCGCTGGAGCCGGCTTCCTGCTGCTGCACGCCAGCTGAAGCCGTTGTTGTTTTCTCCAGCTGGTAAGTTCATTGGCTGTAACGAAGTTGGGAGATCGGGCGTCAAGTGAGCGTTGTACACTCACTGACGTCACAATCTCCGTGATGGTGAGGTCCCCGGCGATCGAGTTCAGCGGCAGCACTACCGGCAGGACCGATATGGCGTGCAGTGCTGGAGCCAGCATCAGGTGTCGTTACAGCTCTCAATGGCGTTCTAGCGCCATCTCATGGCGCTACCGTGTGGTGCAAACCACACAAATTTCTCCCCCTGTGTGTCATTATAAAAAAAAGGAAACGTAACATCCATAACATTTTGTCAAACACCCATGTGGCTACCCTTGGTGAATTACAATTTCTTCAACTTACACTTCCTAATGCTTCTATGTGGTGCATCCCGCGTGGCTTCAGCAGCGACAGGATGCTCAGATCCCTGCCCTGACTGCTGAGATGCCTTTGGCGTATGACCTCTGGGTTTTGGAGCCCTTGAGGACCCCGCGAAAGACTGCTCCACCTGCACCTGTGGAGGGGCAGACTCGGCATTCGGGAGATGAAGCAGCATGTCGGGTACTGGCTGAGGGGGGCAACTGGTGAGAAGTGGGAGCGCTTTGCGTGGAGTTCCCACTTCCATGTTCCTTTTCACCATAATCCCTATCATGAGCCAGCGCCACATCACTCCTGTCACTCTGCTACTGACTAGATTAGTGAAGATCAGTGACATGTTGTAAGGCCACGGATAAGGTATCTGTCATCCTGTTTAAGACGACAAACAAGTTGGCATCCAAAGTCTGCACGGCCGTGGTCATAGCCTGCATGGACTCATTTGAAAGCCTTGCTTGAAGCTCCATGGAGGTTGATTCTCTCTCCATGGCAGACATTCTCGAAATTCCCTGCACCACCAATCCACTATTAATCGAGTTGGACTCCTCCATTCTGTCTGCTAACATGGAGAGTGTGCGTGGCACATCTGTTAGTACCTGGCTAAGTTACTAATGCACCTCTATCATTCTCCTTCTCAACGATAGCCCCCGGGGTCCAGCATCTGTGTCCAGCTGATTACAGCTTGGAGAGGATTGTGCCCCCCGCACTCCCCCCAGGAAATCAAGACCAAGTGTAGTCTTCAGGTGAAACGTAGTTTGAGGGAATTTGAGTGTAATTGGACTAGGGTGAGCAGACGTGACTATATTCTAGTTTTAAATTCATACCTTTTGTCCTTATTTTTATATATTTCCAGTATAAATTTCTATGTACACATTTATAATGGAAACTGCCCGTGTAAACATTACATGCTGTAAATACAACCCCCTGCTAGTGGTGCTGCAGCACCTCTACTAGAAGGAAAGTATGAGTACAATGTGACAAATTTGCATAGGCAAAATGCATTAGAAATGTGGGCATAGGAATTTATGATAGATGAAATTGACAATAAGTGCATGCAGATATAAGATTTTTTGATATATTTATTGATCTGATGGAGGGTGAATTTTCAACTGCGTGCCGCCTGTTTCTTGCCTGAAATCGGGTGACTGGCAGAGGAAAATCTGGTCGGGTATTTGTTCACCCAATTTCCTGCCTGAATCAATTTCAGGTAGGCCTGTAAATGGGTGCCGAGCACTCCCGCCCAAAACATACGGGAATCTGTTTAAATATGCAAATTGGGGTCCTACACCTGTTTTACCACCCTGATTACAATGTCCATGGATAAATAGGGGGGAGATTGCATGGCGCATGCAACTCCCACTTTCTCCAGGTGCTGAGAGACCTAATGGGCGGTCCTTAAAGGGACCATTAGAGGCCTTTCCGAAAAGGTACCTTTTCTGTCCATTTTTATAACTTTTGTGAGGCCAGGAGAAGTAGGAGTGCTCCTTCAGGACCCACTGACCCATTGCTGGCCAGTCTAGTTCCCCCCGGCACCACTCTCTCCCCATCCTCCCAATAGGCCAGACCTGCCATCCAGTTGCACACTACAACGGGATGATTTTCACTTGCGGGAAACTGGCGTCCACAGCTTGCCAGAAAGATGTTAGTGAGGCCCGAATTTGAAAACAGTTCGGGCCTCCCGACTGCCGCATTGGGCAGGTGCTGCGAGCGCACTGCCGATAGCATCATCCCCATTTGCCTCCCAAATAGAAAATCTCCCTCATGGATTTTATGCTTAGTAAATATATTTATAACTTTATTCTTTTCTCTCTGCTAATTACTATGTGTCACGTGATATCCCTAGTCAATAGTAATAAAGCAAACTGCTGTCGAGACATAAGAAGACTAGAGATTCTCCCTCCCATTTGTCCTCCCTTCCTATGGTGCAGTGCCTGTCCTCTGCTTGTAACCACATGTATGGTTGAGATCATAATACCATGACATGCGGAGCATAGGCATGAAGTTGCTCCATATATGGCACAACCTAATGGAGCTCCATAAAGCAGCATGACTGTGCTGACCTCAGAGATGCATTGCGCATTAATGGTGTCCAAAACTGCATTATACATATACTTGGATAATATTATATTCAATTCCACAGAAAATTCCTGCACTGATGGGCAATACTCATATTATTTCACTCTTGTACCTCCACTGTTACAATATTTTATATTTTCTGCAGTCAATTAGTTGAAAATCATGCTCCATCTTAAAGACTAATTCTGCTATAAAAGAAACATAGGTCATTTTCAGTATATCTGTGCACTAGCTTACAAAGAAGTTATTTACTTTATCTTCTCTGAGACTGGGGAATAACCTAGAAGAATTATACATACCACTGTTGATCAAAGCCCATGTTTGATTAATCTCACGCAGGGAAGGGTAGTGGTCGCAGTCCTGGAAGAAATTTGGTAATTCGCTCACATTAATCTCTCTCCAAAACTCTCTCTTTGCAAACAATTCTTCATATTCTGTGATCAAACAAAAAACATTCTTTGTGATTTACATTGAGGCTGAAAGATTTTCATGAAGTACCGTAGAACAATGAGATCACAAAACATTTGATAGGAAAGGATGTAAAATTACATTCATAGAAATGATAAACTCTTGAGTTCATTTGGTCAATACGTAAGGGGTTGAAATTCCTCTATAATACTTTTATAAAACTTGATAATGCTGCAAATGCACGGCAGATCAATCAACATATTTCAGAAGTTGATCAACCTGCTGGGCATTGGCAGCATTTTCAGTTTTTACTTACAATTTCTTCTTGCATTCTCTTTCATTTATCGACCTTAGCTGTCATTTAAACCCAGTTACATACTACAGACAAGGATCACTAAATGGAGGCCCTCGCAGTAGCAGATGGGGTAATGGTGAGAAAGAGAGGAAACGTTCAGCATCTAAGTAGGTAGGCTCATTCTCCACAATTAGATCTTCCTATTGGCTTAACTGAAATGACACGGAAAGGTGGCCACAGAAAAATCTACATCATAGAGCCAGGGAGGCTAAATGTCAAGAAATGAAAGTATGGAAAAGGAAGTGAACAACATGTCAGCACAGTACAAAAGCACTGCCAACACTTACAATTTTGCGAAAAATGTATTGATTTGGTACTATTGTTTTAATACATACGAGTCAAAGAGTAGAAGGAAGTGAAAAAACGATTAACTCTGTCTGCGTCCTTTCCAGCCCCATGAACTGTGCACTTTAAAACAACAGTGCAAAATCAATAAATAATAACAGCAATCTTGGCCAGAAGCTTGGATAGGGGGGTGGGTGTACATGAAATTACCGGGATGGCCTTATAGGGGTGGAGCCAGCACCAGCCCTTTCATACCTAACACCTGAACCTGAATCCTTCCATTGATGGGATGGAAGCCTCATCCCACTGCTAGCTGTAAGGATCTTAATTTTTTATATATATTGGGAAAACTCAACCCAGTTCCTAGATACTTGTTCATAGAACAGAATTTATTATGTTAGGCATAAATTGGCACTCAAACTGACAATTTTATTGAATTCATAAGAATGGCTGGCACAGGAAATGAAACATGACACTGGTGTAGCACAGGTGCTTTGCTGAGCTTTGTAGAATAGAAGGAGTTTTACTAAGCATCTGCTCTGGAAGTGTTTTACAGTGACTGGGTGACAAAAGTCATCGTCTAGCAATGACAGCCCCCACCATATAAAATTAATGATTACAATATAACAATGTATAAGGCATATGTTCCCCAAAGAAATTATAAATTTGTCCAATATGGGTTTGAAAAGTGTAAGAAATTCTGAATGGCAAGAAGCAATTGTAAATAAAACAAAGAAAATGTTGGAAATGCACAACAGGTTAATCAGCTTCTGAAATGCCGGTTCTGCACCCAGCATTATTTGTTTTTATTTACCAACATCTAGTTTTACTTTTTATCTCTGTCACACATGAAGGATTTAGCATACAGTTTCCTGATGGATGTCGTTAATGTTGAATATTTTCTGTCATGTTACCTTTCCATAGCTTGTCTGATAAAATTTAAGCACTGAAATTACATTGTGGAATACTAACTTAACATACATGTTTGCAATTCCTCTCCCTGCTCTTTTAGCTGAGACATGGATGCATTTATTTATATGTGTAAACATCTCTGCTAAAACATCAGAAAGAAACATTTCAGATGAAGCCATTAAATTTTCATACACAGGGTGTAAGTTCAGGGGCACACTTTTCCTAGTAACTATAGAGCATAGGACCATAGGAATAGGAACAGGGCCATTCAGCCCCTCAAGCCTGTTCCACCATTCAATTAGATCATGGCTGATTCTTATCTACCTGCCTTGGTTCCGTAACCCGTAATACTCTTGCCTAACAAAAATCTATCAACCTCAGTTTTGAAATTTTCAATTGATCTAGCCTGAACAGCTTTTTGGGGGAGAGCGTTTCAGATTTCCACTACCCTTTGTGTGAAGAAGTGTTTTCTGACATCACCCTGAACAGCCGAGTTCTAATTTTAAAGTATGCCCCCTTGTCCTGGACTCTCCCACCAGGGGAAAAGGTCTCTCTCTATCTACCCTATCAACTCCTTTGATCATCTTAAACAACTCAATTACATCACCTCTTAATCTTCTATATTCAAGGGAATACAAGCCTAGTCTATGCAACCTGTCCTCATAGCTCTGGTATCTTTCTGATGAATCTGCACTGCACCCCCTCCAAGGCCAATATATCCTTCCTGAGGTGCAGAGCCCAGAACTGACTGCAGTACTCCAGATGTGGTCTAACTAGAGCTCTTTACAGCTGTAACATAACTTCCGCCCCTTTGTATTCCAGCCCGCTTGAGATAAAGGCCAACATTCCATTAACTTTAATTATTTTTTTGTACCTGTCCACTAGCTTTTAGTGAATTCTGTACTTGGACCCCTAAATCTCTCTGCTCCTCCACAGTTCCTAGCTTTTCACCATTTAGAAAATGCTCTGATTTATCTTTCTTAAGTCCAAAGTGGATATGTCACACTTCCCCACATTGAACTCCATCTGCCACCGTTTTGCCCACTCACTTAATCTATCAATGTCCCATTGCAACTTTCTGCTCCCATCTATACTATTTATTGTGCTACCTAACTTAGTGTCATCAGCAAACTCAGCTTTTACTGAGGAAAACATATATGTGACGCTAATAAAATTTGAAGCTCCCAGTTTAGGAGACACATGGGTGTTAACCACTTTGTAGCACAAGTAATTTTTCCTCTACTAACCTTCTCCTTTTACAGTTTGATTCCAGAAAATGTTTAAGACTGTTAAGTGGTCCATCCCCAGCTTCAACGAATATTAGATTACTAAGGCAGCGCATTGTTCACACTCATGACACAATGTTAGTAATGCACTATCAAAGGAGCCATTTAAAATTTTGAAAAATGGGTGACATCAGTTGTTGATCTTGCATAAATAAAGTTTATGGAAGGAAAAATCTCAACCTGCTCATATTTGTGTCGGTAAACCTCTTACTTTTTTTCTTATCAAGCCAGTCTTCTAGTTCTGAATATACTAATGATATGTTTTGCCGGGGTGCATCAAAGCGTTTTCGCAGGCGTCTCATCATATGGCGATACTGTCTCACCACTGCTGAAAGGGACGCTCCATGTTCTAGCGCCTGTAATTAAAGAGACCTTAAATTTCACATTAACAGCTTCCAGTTAACTGTTCTGCCACAAAACTAGAGTCACAGTAAATGACTGAAACATATCCTCTGTGTTAACCCTATAAGCTAATCAGAAAACATAAGCTGTAAGCTACCATACCTAATAGAATCTGATAACAAATTGTAAATCTTAATGGATTTATTGATGAGAAAAGCCAGAGGCAACAGATTTTTCCCAGTCACCTCACAGACTGACAGCTAGTAAACCATTTACTGATAAGATTACTGAAATGTTATCAGGTGCACAGTACATCCTTGTTAGTGGCTACACTCAAATAACATCATATAGTAAAGGATTTTCTTTTCTTATTCCAGTGTTCTCCCCTTCTCTCCTGAAGGCAGTGAATCGTGCAGGGGTCTAGATCCACAGGCACTGGCAGCCCTTCATGCCTCAGGTATGATCCTAAACAGTGAGTGTATTCAACTATTGTGACTCACAGTCAAGCCACATTCTACCCATCCCCAGCATTCGTACACATGCCCTTTCCAGCAAAGGTCATTCGACAATAAGTAGGAGTGGAAACTATGGTTGATTTTAATGAAGGGACGAGAGGCAAGTCAGATTGCATCAAAGGCGGACTACCCTTACCTGTCCTTATCCACAAAGCCATCTCTACAGGTGGAAACACACCTACCTTTGGAGGCTTCAAATCACGAGAGTGACTGTCTCTTGGAATCTGACCCCCACCCCACAGACAGCACTGCCACTGGCTGTCATGGTAACCACACCCCTGAACTTTTATGCTTCCGGCTGATTCCGAGCTGCCACAGGGATATCAGCATCAGTTCATCTGCATTTCACGGTTATATCAAACAATTTCATCACTTTCCCATTGGGCAACAGAGTGAGAGGGCCCTGCAATTTATTCGACTGGCAGGATTCCCCAAAGTGCAATTGATGGGACATATGTGGGCCGACAGGCCCGTGCACACAACCCCATTATCTTCATGAACTCCAAGGGCTTCCACTCCATCAACGTGCAGGTCATCTATAACCATCAAAGTAGGATCTTGCAAGTGATTGTTTATTCGGCAGTAATAATGACACCTTAATTTTAAGGCAATTCGCAGTACTAGGATTATTTGAAGAAGGCAGACAGCAAGAATGGCTTCAAGGAAACCAAAGCTAGCTTCATTAGTTCTAACTCATGACACCATTTTGACAGCCATGAAAGCAGCACAGCACTGATAGTGAGGCCCATGAAGCCACCAGCATCACCATCGAGCACATAGCACATTCATAGAATTCGGTCAGTTGTGGCTGTGCCAGCTCTCTGAAAGAGTTACCAAGTTAGCCCCTTTCCCATAGCGTTTTCAATTTTCCTTTTTAAAATAGTTATCCATTCCCTTTTAAAAGCTACTATAAATTATGTTTCCACCACTGTTTCTGGTAGGGAATTCCATGTCCTAACCACTCTCTAAGAAAAAAAAAATCTCCTAACCTCTTCCTTTGCTGTTTTGGTAATGATTTTTAATTTATGCCCTCCAGTTACAGACTCACTGACCAGAGGAAATCATTCCTCCCAACTTACCTTATGAAAACCTCTCATTCTTCTGAACACCTTAAAAAGAGCTGATTTATGATGGCTTAGCATGAAATTTAAGTCAGGATCTAACAGGGTGAGAAAAAACTTAGTGCCCTGCACATTTTACCCACCTAATAAATATAGTGCAATGCTGGCTAGCCTTAACTTGGCAGAGTTCCTATGGCTATTTTTCTATCTGCCTCCAGGTCTCCTGTACATTGGAGACTATATTTACCCTGAAAGCCACCTCCTGCCAAGCAGCTGACACATTCTTGAGTGGAGAGTACCCTGGGATTCCAAAGAGGGCTACACTCCTTTGCTGCACTTCTTTTAACAACACCTCCAAACATGCTTCGGAAAATGGAACAGATGTGCTCCTTCCTACAGTTATTTCTCTTTCTCTGCTTAGCAACAATTCATAAGACCATATAAATAACAGCTGTGCACAATTTCTTTCACTGTCCCCTCCTACCCTGCTGATAGCAAACTCTCACAGGCAGACCCAATCCCAGCCAAGAGCTTGGTATGCACCGATAACTAGGCCAACCTCATAAAAATCCCATGAGGTCAACCCAATGAGGTCACAGTGAGCACAAAGCTTGCTACAGTGTTACAGCATCAGTTTCTTGCCAAAACAAAAATGCTATTTTAAAATCTGTGGATTGGGGCTGTGAGAAGTGTAAAAGTCTTCTATTTTATTTTATGGATTAAAGCAATGGGGCTTAAGGCAACGAGAAGTAAATCGGGAAAGCCCAAAGTTCAACCCCCAATCTGTACTGAGTTAGTTGATCTCAACTGAGACACTGTTATCAATTGCTACAGTTGGCCTTAGTGCCCCTAGACTCAGGAAGAGAAAATTGCCCAGGGTTCCTGCTTCTAAGAGCCATTCAGTGACTCGTATTCGAAGTTCGCATATGTGCACACAGAATCATTGGGGGTTAAATTGGGCCGCTTAGCACCCATTTTCATGGCCTACGGAATTTAATCTTCATTGAATCTTACAGCACAGAAGGAGGTCATTCGGCCCATCGTGCCTATGCCAGCTCTTTTAAAAAGAGTTATCCACTTAGTCCCACACCCCTGCTCTTTCCCCATAGCCCTGCAAATATTTTCCTTTTCAAGTATCTATCCAATTCGTTTTTGAAAGTTATTATTGAATCTGCTTCCACCACCCTTTCAGTCAGTGCATTCCAGATTATAACAATTGGCTGCGTAAAAAAAATTCTCATCTTCCCCCTGGTTCATTTGCCAATTATCTCAAATCTGTGTCCTTTAGGTTACTGACCCTTCTGCCATTGGAAACAGTTTCTATCTACTCTATCTCACAACTGGTGAGTCTCTTGGGAGACCCAAAGCGGCAGATTTAAACAGCAAAGGAGAGCCGGGACCAGCAGAATCTATCAGGAGAAGCAGAGTGACAGATACCAGACAGAGAGAAAAGCTCAACAAGTGACGTCATAGTCCGCACAGAATGTGGAGTGATGCGGGTAAGTTACAGATAAGAATTTCGTTTATTGGTTAGTGTTTTTGGCGGTTAGTGTAAGTATTTAGTTTATTGGTTAGTGTTTTTGGCGGTTAGTGTAAGTATTTAGTTTATTGGTTAGTGTTTTTGGCGGTTAGTGTAAGTATTTAGTTTATTGGTTAGTGTTTTTGGCGGTTAGTGTAAGTATTTAGTTTATTGGTTAGTGTTTTTGGCGGTTAGTGTAAGTATTTAGTTTATTGGTTAGTGTTTTTGGCGGTTAGTGTAAGTATTTAGTTTATTAGTTAGTGTTTTTGGCGGTTAGTGTAAGTATTTAGTTTATTGGTTAGTGTTTTTGGCGGTTAGTGTAAGTATTTAGTTTATTGGTTAGTGTTTTTGGCGGTTAGTGTAAGTATTTAGTTTATTAGTTAGTGTTTTTGGCGGTTAGTGTAAGTATTTAGTTTATTGGTTAGTGTTTTTGGCGGTTAGTGTAAGTATTTAGTTTATTGGTTAGTGTTTTTGGCGGTTAGTGTAAGTATTTAGTTTATTGGTTAGTGTTTTTAGGAGTTATTTTTTTTAGTGGTTAGAGTTTTAGAGGAGAAATTGGGCTCTGTAGCACTCGGTTCTTCGGTGCTACAAGGCCTCCCAAAGTTCGAAAATTGCATCCGGGATGCGCACGCACACTTCTGGCAGCAGCATGCAGAGCAGGCAGATCATGATATCAATCAGTGTGCAACGCTGATTTGATGCCAGCGCTGCCATTTTTGAGCTCCATGCTCCAGCCTACGACCTCTCTTAACCTCACACAGCTGAACATGACGTTACACAGCATAAAGGACCCCAACCAGTGCTATTTAAAGGGATAATGAACTACTTACAGGTTAGTTACTGGATTATTTCTTCTGGCTGTTGGTACAATTCTACACATTTTGGTGAGCCTTTCCATACTTGTCTACAGTTTCATTAGTCTACAGGGAGTGGTCTGGCTGGTGCTGAAGTACTTTTTTGATGACTTAAAGGCTTGTGCTGAAAACAATTGCTTCCAGACATGGGTGGCCTGATAGGCCCTCCTCTTGGAATTGAGCATGACTGGGAGAATGAAGAGAGGCCACGCAGAGCAGGACAAGCTGCTAGAAGAGGGAGAAGGAGAAGGGGGAGAATGGCTCTCAGCAGGAGGCCATATCCACAGAGGGTCTTTAGGGAGCAATTCGCTTACCTGAATTTCAGCGACGACCAATGCTTGAGACATCTGTGCTTCACTAAAGAGGTCATGTCTGAAATCTGCCAAGTGCTGCAGCCACAACTCCAACCTCAGAGCAGGGCAAGGACTGCATTGCCTGTGGCTGTCCAGGTGACGTGACTCTAAACCTTTATGCATCTGGCTTCTTCCAGGCTGCTGTTGGGGATATAAGCATCAACTTGCAGTTTGCAGTACACTGCTGCATAAAGGAGGTCACTGGGGCTCTCTATACAAAGAAACAGCTTCATCTCATTCCCTCTTGCCAGAGACAAGCAGGCAGAGCAAGCACGAGGGTTTGCAAGGTTTGCAGGCTTCCCCATGGTGCAGGGGGCCACTGACTGCACACACATTGCTTTGAGTGAGCCTCACGTCAACGCTGCCAATTTCCTGAACCGAAATGGATTCCACTCCCTCAATGTGCAGCTGGTGTGCGACCACAGGCAGCGCATCATGCAGGTCAATGCCTATTATCCTGGCAGACGTCACAATTCGTTCATTCTGCAGCAGTCCTCTGTGCCACCTGTATTTGAACCACCATGGCAAATCAAAGGGTGCCTACTGGATGACAAAGGTTATCCACTCATGACATGGTTCATGACTCCAGTCAGGAACACGAGCACACGTGCACAACAGGCCTATGAGAGTCGTGCTGCCACGAGAAATATTATAGAGCATGTAATTGGCGTCCTCAAGCAACGCTTCCGCTGCCTGGACTGCTCTGGGGGAGTCCTGCAGTACTCAGCTGAGCAGGTATCAAGATTTGTGGTGATTAAAATAAAACAAAAAAAGGTGATTTATGACAAATGTTAGGTACAGAATACAGTAGAAAACCAGGCAGAATACAAAGAGTGCAGGGGGAAATTGAAAAAGGATATAAGGAGGGCAAAGAGAGAGTATGAGAAAAGATTAGCGGGTAACATAAATGGGAACCCATAAACCTTTTACAAACATATGAAAAGTAAAAGGATAGTTAAAGGAATGGTCGGGCTGATTATGGACAAAAAAGGAAATCTTGTGGAGGAAGAGGCCATGACTGAGGTACTGAATTAGTACTTTACATCTGTCTTCACAAAAGAAGAGGATGAAGTTAATGTTGCAGTTGAGGAGGGGAAAGTAAAGATAGGATGAAAATAGGTAGAAAGGAGGTGCTAAATAGGTTGGCATCACTCAAAGTTAACAAGTCACCCAGTCCAGATGGGATGCATCCTAAGTTGCTGAAGGAAGCAAGGGTGGAGATAACTGAAGTTCTGACCACAATCATTCAATCCTCCTTGGATATGGCAGTGGTGCCAGAGGACTGGAGGATTGCAAATGTTATACCCCTGTTCAATAAAGGGGAGAGGGATAAACTTGGTAACTACAGGCCAGGTCGAATGGTGGGAAAACTACGAGATCACTGTCAAGGACAAAATTAATTCTCACTTGGAGAAGCATGGGTTAATAAAGAACAGCCAGTATGGATTTGTTAAAGGCAAATCGTGTCTGGCTAACCTGATTTTGAGTTCTTTGATGAAGTAACCGAGAGGGTTGATAAAGGTAGTGCAGTAGATGTTGCATATATCAACTTTTGAAAGGCATTTGATAAAGTACCACTTAACAGACTTATTCGGAAAATGGAAACACATGGTATTAAAGGGATGGTAGTAACTTGAGTACGTAATTGGCTAAGGGATAGGAGGCAGAGAGTACTGGTGAAGGGATGTTTTTCTGACTGGAGAGAAGTATGCAGTTGGGTCCCCCAGGGTCGGTAGTAGGACCACTGCTTCCCTTGTTATATATAAATGACCTAGGTATAGGGAGTACAGTTTCAAAGTTTGTGGATGACACAAAACTTGGTGACATAGTAAATAGTGAGCAGAATAGTAGCAGACTTCAGGAGGACATAAACAGACAGGTGAAATGGGCAGCAACATGGCAGATGCAATTTAAGTATGAAGTGATGCACTTTGGGAGAAACAACATGGAGAGGCAGTATAATATAAATGGTACCTGAAGGTGCATATTCACAAATCCTTGAAGGTGGCAGGACACGTTGCTAAGGCAGTTAAGAAAACGTATGGGATACTTGGCTTTGTAAATAGGGGCACTGAACACAAAAACAAGGGAGTCATGCTAAACCTGTACAAATCACTGGTTAGACCTCAGCTGGAGTATTGTCGACAATTCTGGGCCCCACACTTTAAGAAGGATGTCAAGGCCTTGAAGAGGGTACAAAGGAGGTTTACCAGGATGATACCAGGGATAATACTTCAGTTATGTGGAGAGATTGGAGAAACTGGGATTGTTCTCCTTAGAGCAGAGAAGGTTAGGGGAGACCTAATAGAGGTATTCAAAATTATTAGGGGTTTTGATAGAGTAAGTAGGGAGAAACTGTTTCCTCTGGCAAGTGGGTCAATTAATAGAAGTCATAGATTTAAAATAATTGGCAAAAGAACTAGAGGGGAAATGAGGAGAAATTATTTTACATAGAGGGTTGTTAAGATCTGGAACACACTACCTGAAAGGGTGGTGGAATCAAATTCCATAGAGACATTCAAAAGGCAATAGGACATCTATTTGAAGAGAACTAATTTGCAGGGTTATGGGGAAGAAGCTGAGGTGAGTGACTAAATTGGACAGCTCTTTCAAAGAGCCAGCACAGGCACGACGGGCCGAATGGTCCCCTTCTGTACGTAAGATTCTATGACCCCAATATTTACGGGGATGCGGGGGGAGGGGGGGAGCAGTTTTTCATTAAGGTCCTGCCGAATGTAATGGTTTTAACACTTTTTGTCTCTGTTTCCCAACCACAGCTAGCCAGATTGAGAGGCTGGCTGGTTGTCGAGCAGGTAGCCCTATGGCAGCAAGCCACAGCAGTGGTGCAGAGAGGAGGGAGGGAGGGATCGGAAAGGTTGGTGGCGGGGGTGGCCGAAGATCAGAGGCCGGAGTGGGGAGGGTAGCTCGTTTGCCAATGTTGGGAGGTTGGGAGATTGGAGGCCAGAGGGTGGCGAGGTGGGGGGCGATCGGAAAGGCAAGGTGGGGGAGATCGGGGGCCCGTGTCGGGGGAGAACGGAGGCCAGTGTCGGGGGAGATCGGAGGCCGGAGATCGGAAGAGTCGAGAGGCGGGGTGCATAGATTGGAAGGGTTGGGAGGAAATTGGAATGGTCGGAGGGGAAATCAGAAGGGTTGGGGGTGGGGGGGGGGTGGGGGAGGAGATCGGAAGGGGCGGGGGGAGATCGTAGGCCACAGCCGAGGAATGCAGAGGATGGAGGGAGCGATTGGAAAGACTGGGGCGGAGGAGCTGGGGCGATCGCAAAGGCCGGGTCGGTGTGACATAGTGGCTCGGGGTGGGGGTGTGATTGGATGGCGGGGGGTTGGGGGGGGGGTTCCGATCACAGCTAGGGGTAGGGGGGGAAAGCAAGTTAGCGCTGGGCCGGGGGGGAAGCAATCCTGCTCCTCCTGGCCCACGAGCAGTGGTGGAAAGGCACTTACCTACTGGATCCAGCAGTCCTCACCTCCCTTTAGCTGCCGGGTTTCCCGAGGTCTGGAAAACCCAGCCAGCCAGCGTAATATTTAAAATGGAGGCAACAACTGAGGCACACAATCTCATTCAAATATTTAAATAAGCAACAGGCCTCCTGGGAGCGGGTTGGTTGCCCGCCCCCCCATCCCGCCTCCGTTAAAACTGGAAGTGGGCAGGTTTGAGGCGGGTTGGGTTCGGGTTTGCGATTCTCAACATTTTAATATCCCACTTGACCCAAACCTACCTGTTTTGGGGGGGTTAAAATTCGCCCCCCCCCCCCGCCCCCCCCCCCACCACACACACCCACCACTGTGATTCTTTGAACAGGATAGTACTTGGCTGTAATGTCTCTTTGCATTTGAATGACTTGTTGTCACACAAATCCGTAAAGAATGACTACCTGGGCAAGGTATTGGAGATTGTCCATCACCTGTGGAACCATACTCCAGCAAGAAGTCAATGCATTCAGGATGAGCAAATGAGGAAAGAAAATTGGAAAAAGGTGGAAAAATAAAAGTTAACCTAATCTTTATTTTTTTCAAACATGGAAACAGCCTGTAAATGAAGGTAAATGGGAAGAAGATACATATTTTTTTTATCAATAACAGGCACTACGGCATATACATAAACGAGGGCTAGAAAAGAAATGCTTGAACTCAGTTATGTTCACATTATGGCTGAAATGCTTTTAAAGTCAGGAATTACGGTTGACATTTTTCAAAAATGTTCTATTTCCTAACATAACAGTTGACGCTATGGAAAACCCGATAGCCAGGGTTGTGTGCGGGGGCACAATCCCTGCTGGAAGTGTAGCACACATGACTTCTGCCCACCCAACTTGTTGAGCATTGACCTTGCTGTAATTTCCAGGGTCAGCTTCCTTTGAAGAATGCAGACAAGCTCCAGGCATTGGAAAGGCCTCTGATAGAGAGCTTGCCTGTTTGGGGGACAGGAAGTAGTGTGTTGCTGCAGGCTACTAAAGGAGCAGGCATCATCAGAAGACTTTTTGCTAGTGACCACAACAAATAATCTGTTTCATACAATGTCTGAAATGTCTGCTGCATTGTACAGTGCAGATGTGGAAGCGCTCTTGCAAGAGGTTAGGGACAGGAGGGAGGCCCTCTGTGGAAAAGAGAGAGGGCACCAATGGGAACCGCACAGGGCTGCTGGAAGGTAGGTGGTCAGAGCAATCAGTGTGAACTCTACCTTTCAGTGCAAGAAGAAGTTTAATGACCTTACCAGGGCAGGCAATATAAGAAGAATCAGCTACAACTTCTAAGAATGTATGGCCACATGGCTGCCATCTATGACTCCTTGGGCCTTTGGAAATCCTGCCACTTGGTAAATTGCAATGTCCTGTCAGGTTGCTGCCATTTGCCTGTGGGGAAACTGATGAAATTGCTAGCTGTAGCGAGCAATGCATCTGTGACCTGCTTTAGATATCTGTGCACAGTTGATTGGCTTATATTGCAGATATACCTGGTGGCAGACTAGAATTAACCCATGTGGCATACATACTAAGGATGTTGATGACTTTTAACAGCCACGGGCAGAGTCATACATATGGCATGGAAAACTGATGGTTTGCTTGCAATATAACACAACACTGTGACGGCCTCCTTTGAAAAGTGAAACCTCCTCAGGCAGGTAAGTGCACCTCTGCCTGTATAGTCTGATGCGGGGGTATCGGCAGGTGGGTGAAATGTGCCCGTGGTGCAGCCATATCAGCCTGGCCCCTATCTGTTTTCCTATCTCATCTTATTCCAAGATAGAGGGGAGTCGCCAATAGTAAACCTATTTTGCCCTCTCTGAAAAGGGTTTGGAGGTAAATGACATAATACATGGCAACAGATAAAAACGGAAGAAAAATAACACAATAAAGTTTTAACAGCAACAGTAATTGAAAAAGATTGTCCATTTAAATTTATTTCTGTCTTCGGGGCAGTACTTAGCAACCTCGACTCAATTTTATATTTGAATGATTAAGACTCAGTGTAAATGAGTTAGGAATGATATGAAATGGGACATCACCACATCATTACTACCTTATTTACATGCATCTTCCCAAGTATGACCAGGTGCGTCCGCTGGAAAGGACAGCAGAAATTTGAACTAGTGACTAAAGTTGATGGGGAATCTAGCGTGGCATAACCCTACCCTATTTCTCAACCCATCACCTACTACCTGATTAACACCCCAAAATTGGTCAGAACGTGTCAGCAAATCTACATTAATGCACAATAGCTTTGTTAAATTATAATGCCAGTAATAATATAATTAAGGACTTTTCTTTTCCAGCTTTAGTATATGTATGAACTTTGGTGCGTGCCATGCATATTTATATTTGCATTCATGCTACATCTCCCTTCATTAAAAGGCTGTTTCCATTTTCCAGGCGATTGTTTTGCTTTTGACAAACTGAAATTATGGGAACGGTAGCATAGTGGTAATGTTACTGGACTACTAATCCAGAAGCCTGGACTAATGATCCAGAGACATGAGTTTAAATCCCACCACGGCAGCTGGGGAATTTAAATTCAATTAATAAAATAAACCTGGAATTTAAAAAAAGCTAGTAATAGTAATGGTGGCCATGAAACTATCGGATTGTCGTAAAAACCCATCTGGTTCAATATTGTCCTTCAGGGAAGGAAATCTGCCGTCTTTACCTGGTCTGGCCTAAATGTGACTCCAGACCCACAGCAATGTGGTTGACTCTTAACTGTCCTCTGAAATGGCCTAGCAAGCCACTCAGTTGTAACAAACCGCTACAAGAAACAATAATAAGAATAAAACCGGACGGACCACCCGGCATTGACCTCGGCACCGGCTACGGCACACACAGCCCAGTCGACCCTGCAAAGTTCTCCTCACCAATATCTGGGGACTTGTGCCAAAATTGGGAGAGCTGTCCCACAGACTAGTCATACACACAGTCATACTCATAGTCATACTCACAGAATCATACCTTTCAGCCAATGTCCCAAACTCCTCCATCACCATCTCTGGGTATGTCCTATCCCACTGGCAGGACAGACCCACCAGGGGTGGCGGCACAGTGGTATACAGTCAGGAAGGAGTGGCCCTGGGAGTCCTCAACATTGACTCCGGACGCCATGAAGTCTCATGGCTTCAGGTCAAGCATGGGCAAGGAAACCTCCTGCTGATTACCACATAGCGCCCTCCCTCAGCTGATGAATTAGTATTCCTCCATGTTGAACACCACTTGGAAGAAGCACTGAGAGTAGCAAGGGCACAGAATGTACTCTGGGTGGGGGACTTCAATATCCATCACCAAGAGTAGCTCGATAGCACCACTACTGACTGAGCTGGCCGAGTCCTGAAGGACATAGCTGCCAGTCTGGGCCTGCGACAGGTGCTCAGAGAACCAACACGAGGGAAAAACCTACTTGACCTCGTGCTCACCAATCTACCTGTCACAGATGCATCTGTCCATGTCAGCATTGGTAGCGTTGACCACCGCACAGTCCTTGTGGAGACGAAGTCCTGTCTTTACACTGAGGACACCCTCCATCGTGTTGTGTGGCACTACCACCGTGCTAAATGGGGCAGATTCAGAACAGATCTAGCAGCTCAAAACTGGGCATCTATGAGGTGCTGTGGGCCATCAGCAGCAGCAGAATTGTATTCCACCACAATCTGTAACCTCATGGCTTGGCATATCCCTCACTCTACCATTACCATCAAGCCAGGGGACCAACCCTGGTTCAATAAGGAGTGTAGAAGAGCATGCCAGGAGCAGCACCAGGAGTACATAAAAATCAGGTGCCAATCTGGGGAAGCTGCAACACAGGACTACATGCATGCTAAAAAGCGGAAGCAGCATGCTATAGACAGAGCTAAGCGTTCCCACAATCAACGGATCAGATCAAAGCTCGGCAGTCCTGCCACATCCAGTCGTGAATGGTGGTGGACCATTAAACAACTAACGGGAGGAGAAGGTTCCATGAATATCCCCATCCTCAATGATGGTGGAGCCCAGCACGTGAGTGCAAAAGACAAGACTGAAGCATTTTCAACCATCTTCAGCCAGAAGAGCCGAGTGGATGATCCATATCGGCCTCCTCCTGAGGTCCCCACCATCACAGAAGCCAGTCTTCAGCCAATTCGATTCACTCCACGTGATATCAAGAAACGGCTGAGCGCACTGGCTACAGCAAAGGCTGTGGGCCCCGACAACATCCCGGCTGTTGTGCAGATGACTTGTGCTCCAGAACTAGCCGCGCCTCTAGCCAAGCTGTTCCAGTACAGCTACAACACCGGCATCTATCCAACAATATGGAAAACTGCCCAGGTTTGTCCTGTCCACAAAAAGCAGGACAAATCCGTTCCATCCAATTACCGCCCATCAGTCTACTTTCAATCATCAGCAAAGTGATGGAAGATGTCGTCGACAGTGCTATTAAGTGGCACTTACTCATCAATAACCTGCTCACTGATGCCCAGTTTGGGTTCTGTCAGGACCACTCGGCTCCAGACCTCATTACAGACTTGGTCCAAACATGGACAAAGGAGCTGAATTCCAGAAGTGAGGTGAGAGTGACTGCCCTTGACATCAAGGCAGCATTTGACCAAGTGTGGCATCAAGGAGCCCTAGTAAAACTGAAGTCAATGGGAATCGGGGGGGAAAACTCTCCACTGGATGTACTCATACCTAGCACAAAGGAAGATGGTTCTGGTGGTTGGAGGTCAATCATCACAGCCCCAGGACATCGCTGCAGGAGTTCCTCAGGGCAGTGTCCTAGGCCCAACCATCTTCAGCTGCTTCATCAATGACCTTCGCTCCAACAATAGGTCAGAAATGGGGATGTTCGCTGATGACTGCACGGTGTTCAGTGCCATTCGCAACTCCTCAGATAATTAAGCAGTCTATGCCCGCATGCAACAAGATCTGAACGACATTCAGGCTTGGGCTGATAAGTGGCAGGTAACATTCGCGCCACACAAGTGCCAGGCATTGACTATCTCCCACAAGCGAGAGTCAAACCACTGCCCCTTGACATTCAACGGCATTACCATTGCTGAATCTCCCACCATCAACATCCTGGGGATCACCATTGACCAGAAACTTAACTGGACCAGCCACAAAAATACTGTGGCAACAAGAGCAGGTCAGAGGCTAGGTATTCTGCGGCGAGTGTCTCACCTCCTGACTCCCCAAAGCCTTTCCACCATCTACAAGGCACAAGTAAGGAGTGTGATGGAATACTCTCCACTTGCCTGGATGAGTGCAGCTCCAACAACACTCAGGAAGCTCGACACCATCCAGGACAAAGCAGCCTGCTTGATTAGCACCCTATCCACCACCTTAAACATTCACTCCCACCACCACCGGTGTACCGTGGATGCAGTGTGTACCATCTACAAGATGCACTGCAGCAGCTCGCCAAGGCTTCTTCGGCAGCACCTCCCAAACCCGCAACCTCTACCACCTAGAAGGACAAGGGCAGCAGGCGCATGGGAACACCACCACCTCCAAGTTCCCCTCCAAGTCACACACCATCTGACTTGGAAGTATATCGCCGTTCCTTCATCGTCACTGGGTCAATATCCTGGAACTCCCTCCCTAACAGCACTGTGAGAGTATCCTCACCACACGGACTGCAGCGGTTCAAGAAGACGGCTCACCACCACCTTCTCGAGGGCAACTAGGGATGGGCAATAAATGCTGGCCTTGCTAGCGACGCCCACATCCCATGAACGAATTAAAAAAAAAATTTATTACGTAAAGTAACTGCGAAGAACACCAGTAGATGAAGATATAAATTCATGAATAATTTTAATGTGTTATTACACTGTTTATATAACTGGTAATTGATTTTGTTGAAAAATAAATCACATGGCATAACATGAAATAATAATTTTAGAACAAAATGTATGCAATACAATTAAGAATAAGGGCTAGAAATTCATGTGTTGAGCACCACTCCATAGCACCATGAAACAGTGATAAAATGGCGGCCGCCGCTCTTTCGCTAGCGAGTCCCATGGCGGCCGGCATATTGCTCTCCCCTGTGGCGCTGCCGGTAACTGTCAGCACCCTTGAAAAAAATGGCGGCGTGGTGACGTCAATCAGTGTGCAACGCCGGCTTAACGTCACCAACGCGAACTTCGACCCCAGCACTTTTATAATAACATAAGAAATAGGAGCAGGAGTAGGCCAGTTGGCCCTTCGAGCCTGCTCCACCATTCAATAAGATCATGGCTGATCTTCTACCTCATCTCCACTTTCCTGCACTATCCCCATATCTCTTGATTCCCTTAATATTCAAAAATCTATCGATCTCTGTCTTGAATATACTCAACGACTGAGCCTCCACAGCCCTCTGGGGTAGAGAATTTCAAAGATTCACCACCTTCTGAGTGAAGAAATTTCTCCTAATTTCAGTCCTAAATGGCCGACCCCTTATTCTGAGACTGTGACCCCTAGTTCTAGACTCCCCAGCCAGGGGAAACATCCTCCCTGCATCTACCCTGTCAAGCCCTGTAAGAATTTTGTATGTTTCAATGAGATCATCTCTCATTCTTCTAAACTCTACAGAATATAGGCCTAGTCTACTCAATCTCTCCTCATAGGACAATCCCCCCATCCCAGGAACCAGTCTGGTGAACCTTCGTTGCACTCCCTCTGTGGCAAGTATATCCTTCCTTAGATAAGGAGACCAAAACTGTACACAATACGCCAGGTGTGGTCTCACCAGGGCCCTATATAATTGCAGTAAGACGTCTTTCCACTTATACTCAAATCCTCTTGTAACAAAGGCCAACATACCATTTGCTTTCCTAATTGCTTGCTATACCTGCATGTTAACTTGCAGTGATTCATATACAAGGACACCCAGGTCCCTCTGAACACCAACATTTCCCAATCTCTCACCATTTAAAAAATACTCTGCTTTTCTATTTTTCCTACCAAAATGAATAACTTCACATTTCTCCACATTATATTCCATTTGCCCACTCACTTTGCCTGTCTATATCCCCTTGAAGCCTCCTTGCATCCTCCTCACAACTGAAATTCCCATTTCAACGCTGGGCAAGTTCCCTGGACAGCAAGTTAGCGCGCGAGTTCTGCTACAGAGGACTCAGATGAAGACCTCGATGGGGAGGCCTTCAGAAGAAGGGTGATGGGCATGCACGCAGAATTGATGGGTGCAATGGCCAGAGAACCTCTTCGTAATGTCAAGGAGCTTGGAGGAGTTCACCTCCAACAATGCACAAGGCTCTGCGCAGAGCATGCAGCCCAGGATTTCCAGCCTGGAAATTATGGTGCACTCCCAAACGTGATGGTTCACATGATGGGCGATGTCACAGCTTCAATTGCAGCACAGGCGGAAGCGACCCAACACATTAGTGCTGCAGCAGTAGCTCAGACTACTCTCATACAGTCTCTGCCTGATGCCACCCAAGCTCAGACTGCTGCCATCGTGGCTGTGTTTACCACCGTTGACCGGGGCTTGCAGGGTGTTGCAGCAAGCCAGCAATTTATGCTCCAACAGATTGCTAGGAATGCTGAGGCGCCGCCCCAGGGGAATGGCAGTGTGTCAGTGGAGCAGGACCCTGCTGTCCTCTCCCGCGATGACAGTATTCCTGTTCCCACCTCTGCCAGTTCGCCATTGCGCTTCCGCTATCTGTCAGCCAGCCAGCCAAGACTCCTGCTGCCCATGCCGAGGTGGTGCAGTCTACAGCCGGAACCTTCAAGGGCCAGAGCTGCTCGAGGTTGTCCTGCAAGGCCATCTGAAGTTTCCCGCATGGAAACTCAGCAGCTTTCCACCAGCCATGCTTCAGCCACTGGGGGAGCACTTCGTAGGAGTACTAGATTAGCAAAAGCCACACGAAAGACAAGCACTAAGGGATTGCACAAGGGTGATTAGTTAATATTTTTCATGTAAATATGTGTGAATTAATTTGTGATAAATGTATTAATTTTGTTTGGAATCTTTTGTGGTGTCTCTCATTTCAGCTTTGTGCCCAGGAGAACGCTGTGATATTCTGTTAGACAGGGCTGATATGATGGGGATGTGGTGAGCAACGGAGATCTGGGGTTTCATTCATTCGAATCGAAGTCTGATGAGTCCTTCACGGACAGCCTGTCTTGAAGGGCGAATGGCTGCCTGCCTCCTCCCTCCCTCTTCCTCTTGCTCCTCGTCCTCTTCCTCCTCATTCTCCTGTCCCTTGTCCTCCTCCTCAGGTGGTGCCACAATCCCTTGTGGCAAGCGCTGTGCCCTCATGATGGCCAAGTTGTGAAGCATGCAGCAGACCACCCGGAAATGGGACACTCGTTCCGCCAAATACTGGAGGGCTCCTCCTGAGCGGTTAAGGCAGCAGAACTGTTGCTTCAGCAGCCCAATGGTCTGCTCAATGATGTTCTTGGTGGAAGCATGGCTCTCATTATATGAGTGCTGGGCACGCGTGTTGGGGTTGCGGAGGGGAGTCATGAGCCAGGTGGAGAGGGGATAGCCCTTGTCTCTGAACAGCCACCCTCGAGTTTTCTGTGGTGGCTGGAAGAGTGATGGCACACCAGACTAACGCTGGATGAAGGCAACATGGCTGCTACCAGGATAACGGGCATTGACATTGAGGAATCACTGTGCGTAGTCGCACAACAACTGCACATTAAGTGAGTGGTAGCCTTTGCGGTTACAAAAGGTCTTAGGATTGTTATGCAGCGCCCGCAAAGCCACCTGTGTGCAGTCAATGGCGCCCTGCACCATAGGAAAGCCCGCTATCCTGACAAAGCCACATCTGCACTCCTCCTGCTTCTCTCTGCTCAGTCAGAAGACAACGTATTTCCTTCTTCTGGTGCAGAGAGCCTCAGTTACCTCCCAGATGGAGTGATGGACGGTGAACTGTGAAATGTTAGCTACGTCTGCTGCTGAAGACTGGAAGGATCTGCTGGCGAAGAAATTGAGGGCCACAGTGACCTTGACTGCCACTTGGAGAGCCGTGTTCACCCTGCTCTCAGGCTGCAAGTCCGGTTGCAGGAGGTGGCAGAGTTCTGTGACCATCTCCTTGGTGAAGCGTAACCTCCTAATACACTGCTCCTCACTTAAGTGGAGGGAGGAGATGTGCTGTTGAAAGATCCTAGGTGGGTAAGGCCACCTGTTGAGAGCCCTCATGACCCTCCTCCTCCTCCCTCTGCACACATGTTCCCGCCTTTCTCGGTGCCTCCGCACACTGTGCCAAAGATCCTGGAGCATGAGGTCGACTGCTAGTACAGCCCCGGGACTGTGACCAAGTTTTGTGAGCAGAAGCCTTTAAAAAATAAAGAAGGCATTCTGCACTTGCAACAACATTCCCTGTTACCTTAGAAACTTGAAAGAAATTAATAAAGCTGTTGGAGTTGCAAAAGGTAGCATAGAGCCAGTCAAACTGCATAACCATGTCAGGTGCAACTGATTGCTGATGATCCCTTTAAATACTGCTGCTGGAGCCTTCTTCCTGCTGTTGAACGCTTGCTCTCCCTGTCGTTGTATAGGCATGCTGGTAAGTTCAATGGCAAAATCCAATGCTGCAGATCGGGCATCAAGTGAGCGTTGCACACTCACTGACGTCACAATCTCGTTAATTTAAATCCCTCCAATTATTGTGTTTATCGGCAGTACTACCGGCCCTCGTAAAATGGCAGCCGCTGCGGGACCCACCGCCAGCTACTGGAACAGTGCCAGATGGCATTTTTTTGCCATTTCATGGCGGTAATGGTGGCGTAAAACACCCGAATTTTTAGC